>CM038479.1:3533860-4133860 GCA_021464305.1 Kandelia obovata | reverse complement strand
AAATAGACAAATGCTTTTCTTATTCTAATGATGGTTCACTTTTAAGAGCAATAATTTAAAGTGAAGTTATGATTAGGTGGTTTGATTTCAATTGCATAAAATCTAGCATGCTTTTGCAAAATTATTCGATAAGGAAAATTAAAATAACCCTTTTTCAAAGGTCACCAACAATTTTTTGGAGAATTTTCTCCAATTAGCCATGTTTGATAAGGTACCAATACCATAGAAGAGACTCAAACTATTTCAAAGTATGTCAAAACAATAAAATTGCTATCTACTACTGATAAGTAGACTGCACAAGTTGTCAAATAATTACTGCTAGCACAGCAATTTGAAATGACACCTTTCACTTCGAGATGGAAGGAGCCATTCTAACCACTTTTGTAGCATTTTTAGCCAAAAAAATAGATCAGTTAGCTAAAAGATAAGAAAGTGGAATTGGATTCCTTCACTTTGAAAACCCTACCTTCCAACAAAACCAATATCACGTGCCACTCAAGATATTAATATTTGTGAGCAAGTTTTTCTTCTTCTTGCATTATCTTGTAAATCAAGTTTCAAGCTTTATAAACATTGTTGATCATTCCTTTTGAGCTAGGTGTGTACAAACAGGTCCAACTCATTTTGGAGTATATATTTGATTAAAGGGGAATGAAATTGGAGAAAAAGAGAAATTCCAAAAAGGAAGAAAAGGAAGCCACATTCTTACGTCAACCAGGAGAAAAGGAAACGGGTGTAGGCAATTATATTTGTGTATGAAAATGACAAACTGCTACACCTTTGCACTTCATTAACTAAGGTATATGTCCAAAAACAACATAAATCACTTCCATTGAACTTCTCACAACTTCATTTTGGATAAGTTTAAATTAATGAGAAAATATTTCAGTTTTTTTTTTTTTTTGTTTCTTCCACTATATCTGATCTCACAAGTGTCAAAGTGGGAGAGCAAAATAATTTTTCTCATTGCTAAGAAATGATATGGAAACTATTAGTGTGTTACACTTAACTTTATTAATTTCAAATGTCATCCACAATTAATTGATAATCACACAAATAACATAACATCATGTCACTAATTATATCTAACAACCAACTACTTTAATAACATTTATTAACTAATCAAACAATAAACTAAGTGTTTATTTAATAAATTACATCTATTCCTAATTAACTACTAAAATTATATAAAAATTTGATTCAACTATTTAACTTTTATTTGATTATTAATCTTTAACCTGTTACAAAATTGAATTAACTCAATTATCAAGTCCTTACTTGTCACAAAAAAATAAGGCTAATGGTCTTGCCATTAGATACTGGCTTTCTTTATTTCAGATTTCCTTTCAGCTAACTAAACAATGAGTAACGTTTAATTGAGTCCATTTTAATGGAAGCACAATCAAAGTGTCAAATAATGGTTAACATGATCTAATCCTTGCTTGCTTCGACAAAAAGTGCAACTAAATGCACCGCCGGGAGATGCTCTCTTTGTTGAGCTTCTCAGATCTGCTTTTCTTGCCATGAAGGGATCAACTCCGTAACTGATGCTGTTCAAGGTAATCCCTATATCAAGAGCTGATGGAACTAGTCTCCAAAACCAATTAGAATGGAGTATGCGGATCGGTTAAAAAAAGTTGGTTCCTGCTGAGCATAGTTCCTGCCGGTAATGATGTGGGCTTAAACTGGTTCTTACTGTTTGTTGTTTGTAAGCATATCAAGAAGCTCCATGGAATGAGATTTCAAAGTTGATGGTGAAAAATAACAAAATGATTAATATGTTAAATCGTTAACACTATTAGTTTGAAAATCAACAATTAAAAGCCACATGTTTGATCAAATTTCAAAAGGTAACTAACTCCTATAATTATCTCTTCTAAAAAATTTACAATCTTTTTATTTTTGTCCAAATATTCCTCCTATAGAGTCACTGACACAACTAGTCATGTTAACCATAACTTCAAAATTCCAAATGCACGCAACTGTACCAAACCATGAGCAATATTTTTTTTTTTTTTTTTCCTTTCGACAGCAATGTAACAATCTCGTCAGCTCAACAAACATGAGTAAATTTTGGCATTTGTTATTTCATGTGCAAGCAATTGTTTAAGGGAAATTTGATCCTTTTATTTGGCTAGGAATAAATGAACAGTTCGAATCACCTTATGGGTTATTTACAAGCCATGAAGACGGAACTTCCATTCAGTTGCTCAAGATTTCCAACATCTCATTGATCCAAAAAGATTTTCAACATCTTAATTAATCATCACTCAAAAGAATAGAATATCCACTTGGTCAATGCTGGACATTAGTGCATGCGTACAAAAGCGCAGATATGTCATGACCAAGCCAGGGCCACGTTTTTCCATGAGAATTAATTTGCCATAAGGATTTTATATATAAATAATGCTCAAACGTATGTTAAACAAGTTAATATCAAGTTTAATATGAACCACAAGTACAATTTAAGGGAACAAGTCATCACTTAGTTCTCTAGTACACTACTCTCCAAGAAAGAAGATGTTTCCTTCAAGTTCCTCGTAGAAACACACACACACACACAAAAACACGTACATACACACACAAAGTGCACATAAAACAAAGAAAGGACTTCCTTCAGACTCTCTCATATAAAATTTCCACACCAAATAATCCCATCCTTTCTTGTACTCGTAGATCACATCCAAGATGAAAACTAACCGTTTACATGGGCGCTTATGAATTTCAGGCATGTCCTACGTATCTAATTTTTACATTGGACTATGGATTTACTCGACTAAATCGTTTTTTAATTTTTCACGTCTGCAAAAAGAAAGGGGAAGAGGGAGATATATAAACAAAATAATTTCTCAAAGGGCGCTTCTCACTGACTCTTCGAGAATAGAGAAGGAAAAAACCGATTATTGGTAAGGGAGGGGAGAATTTTTAAATTAATGCAAGGCCTCAAAACAGGAAGGACTACAAGACAATCACAAAGAAAGGAAGCCTTCAAATTAATCAGCCAAAACAATCGCAAAAAGCCTCCATTTTTTTCAATTTCTTCCTCAAGCTTTAAGCAGTTGAAATGAGACAACTGTTTAAGGTACGAGGTTTTGGGAGTATATAAAGATCCCATTTATATATATTCTTTTCTTTTTTGTTTTTTCTTTTTTCAGTCTAGGCTAGCTAGCTATATCTCAGAAGTCCTCCGCCTCCCCCTACCCTCGGACCCCGTCTCAGATTTCTACTCTCCTCACACGCGTGCACACACTTGCATGTACGGATGCAGAGAAACTTGAGAGGAGCTCATTTAGATGGATCCGGCCATTGAATTGAAGGGTCTAAATCACAAAATGGTGTACCTGGAGCTAGCATAGTCAAAGAGCTTGCCAGTAGCCGAGAAAATAATGAGAGCAACCTCAGCATCACAAAGAACAGAAAGTTCAGCAGCTTTCTTGAAAAGTCCTCGTCTCCTCTTGGAGAAGGTAACTTGCCTTGCAGTGATGTTGTCAATCTTCTTGATCTTGATCTTCTCTCTAGCCATAGCGCTGCTTCCTTTTCCTGGACCTTCCCTTAAACCTTTGTCAAATCAGATAGCTTCCCTTCAGTAACAAGTATAAAAGCAGAAAAATGCCACGGAAAAATAACTTAAAAAAAGAAATGGGGTTCTGCAAATTCGGAAGAAAAATAAATAAATATTTAGGAGAAACCCTAGCTATTTTCAGTTCAGATCCAGTCTAGAAAAACCCAGAAAGCAAGGTGAAAACGCACCAATCTTGGTACGGAATAAGAGAGAGAAAGAGAACAGATTGATGGGGTTTTTTTGTTTACCTTTGTTTGGTGAAAATACCTTGAGTTAGGTCTGATCAAAGGAACCGTAAGCTACCAATTAGAGAAAGTTGGAACTAGAGAGAGAAAGAGAGGGATGGGACTTCGGAGTTGAGTGTTCAATAAAGGAATGCTTGCATTACCCTTTTTATAGCTAAATAGTGTCTTCCTTCTATCATCCTCAGTTTGTTTTATTCTTACAGTTTTTCTTTTGTGTTGAAAAGCTTGGGAAAGAAAATCATAACAGAGAGAGACTAGACCTGGCTGGATCAATGAAAACCTCTTTTTATTTTTTTTTAAATATTTCTTCAGAGCATCAATGAAAACTATCGACTTCTTCTTTTTGGCTTATTTTGTTGTATTATTTTAAAGGAATCATTAGTAAAGAAAAAAAATATTTAATTTTTTTTTCTTTTATGTGGATGATGGCTTTTCGTACATTGGATGACCTGCCGCATCATACCACAGTGATAATCCATTGCCCC
Organism: Kandelia obovata; assembly: GCA_021464305.1. Lineage (NCBI taxonomy): Eukaryota > Viridiplantae > Streptophyta > Magnoliopsida > Malpighiales > Rhizophoraceae > Kandelia > Kandelia obovata. The sequence goes on along the minus strand of CM038479.1, from coordinate 4,129,568 downwards.
ACCTGTTGTACCTCCCAGCCCGCGCATTCAACATTTCCTCTCGCCTTCTCCCGATAAATCAGAGCATTGTATACCAGCTTTTTAATTCATTATTATGGTTATATATATTTGCTTTTTTCTGGTTTTCTTAATAAGAAATAAATTATATAATAAAGTAAATTTTTATAAATTTTATATTTTTTTCCTTAAAATTAAAATTTAATACGTCAAATATAAACCTCGAACCAGAATTAGATATATTGATTTAATCCCAAGCAAAACTTCAGGGTTTTTTTTTGTTTTCTTTTTTTTTTTTTTTTGGGTGATGAACCATGCCTTTGAGGGTTTAGTTACTTAAAAGAATTTTCATTCCTAAAGTTAAACGGCATACATAATAAAATATTTCTCTATTAGCTGCATATCTAAGATATTAATATAAACTTAACTTCCGTCTTGCACTTTGTTGATAATGATTCATCTTCAACGACTCTGTATCTTTATATTTTATGGAGATTTTAGACATTGATGTAACGTCATGAAACTTACCTGCATATGATAAACTTTGTTTTGTCCATTGATGTTAATATTTGAAGGTGACTTAATTGAATAATCATCTAAATGGAAAAGCATGCATAAAGAAAGAAATCAAGGCCTTCATTAAAAAGAAAAGAAAGTTGAAATAAGAAAGAGAAAAATGACTATAATAATAAGAACAAAACTAACTGATAAGATGGATACGAATTGAATCGTATCCATTATTCAAAAATAAAGAAAACGAGAAATCTAGTAGATTATTACTGGTGTAGATGACCAATAATAACCCCAAAATCAAAGAAATTTGTCATTAAAAAAAACCGGCGGGGGGGGGGAGAGATGGAGAGGAGAGAGGTGAGTTGCAGCTCCTTAGGACACAATTCCCAGAAATGTGATTTGACTTTCCATGTAAAAATATAAAAACTATGTAATGGCCTTTTCAAAAAATTTCAGATAAATTATATCCAATAATTTCAAATTATGTATATATCATATGATGCATACATATTATATATTAATATATATATATATATATATATAATGTCTCCGCACCACAGTAAATGCTAGAAAGTTTAGACAATTTAGATACTTCTAAGTTTTATTCTTTTTAATTCTTAAGAAACTGAATATTTATCAAGTTGAAAGATAAATTCTTAACGCATCAGGGAACATCTCTGTTCGAGAATAACATGTATCAACCCTCAATAATAACAATAAGAAAGAACATATTGAAGACTGGTCGGAAAGGAGCTTCTATTGCAGAATCTTCATAAAAAAATATTAATAAGGGTGAATGGATTAGCGTTTTTTTTTTTTTCATCTAAGATGAATGGCACATATTCTATATTTTATCTCAACTTTTATTTGCAAAATGCAAATGTAAGATAGAGTCAAAATTATATTAAGCTACTAAAAAATTATTTGATTTTCATAATTTTATATTTATACGAAGCGCAGTAATATCAAGTTTTCATCAATGCCATAATATAATTTTTTTTATGCTATAATTCATTTAAAATATTATAATATTTTGCATACTAATGTTGGCTTGTTTAATTGGATTTAGGAAAGAAAATGTGAGATGGAAGAGCATAATCAGTACATCAATCGTTTCCAACACACGGGCCCACAGCTGTGCTATCTAGCTTTTCCTCTCCTTCCCACCAAAACCAGAAGGAAAATGTGTTCCTCACTCCGGTCACTAACATCTTCTCACTTCCTTCTATTTTGTAGACTCCATCCTTAGTAACACTGTTAGCAGTTTTTGCGAAGGGTGGCCGTCCTTCTCTTCCAAAGGATGCTATGAATAATAATACATTTATTTTTGCTGTTAAAAAAAAACTATTAGCAAAAAATTATCCACAACTACGAATTGAAAGAACCTATTTCCAAAGATCATAAACCAGTTTTTTTTTAGGCAAAAGTTTACCAATTACGTGTTTATCTTATATGATTAATGAATCCACATGTTTTTTTTTTCTTTTTTTTTTTTAATTTTCCCATTTTGTAACATTAGGAAAAAAAACACTAAATTAAAGAAAAGAAAAGAAAAGAAAAAAACTCATCTACTCTTCAGAACAGCTACACCAACCATACATATGTTTAAAGTAAAGAACTCATGCATGGAAGAAGAGAATCCTCAAATATCCTATCAGCTCCTCTTCCGAGCCTAAGATTAGTCATAAAGGCAACACAAAAAAATTCATTTCTTTTAATGCATGCTGAACTCGGCAATCCCATGGCAACTTTAACCATCTAGAGCCATTCAGCTAGTAAACAATAATGGAAATCACACTCTCAGTCACCTTTGTTAATTTTATATAAAATTAGTTTCTAAACTGATTCTAAACTAAAAATTATAGATCAAATTATAGTTAAATCAGTAACATCAAATCTAAATTTGAGAGTATTAAATATAAATAAATACCTTTTCTTTTCTTTTGATATATCTAAAAATTGTATGCTTTTAAACTATGAAGTGGGGTATTAGTAGTTAGCATGAAAGAGAAAATTAGTAGGATTATTGTACTAATTATTGTACACTCCATTTTTCAACTTTTTTCTTTTCTAATAACAAACAAAACAATGGATTATTTTATTTAATACCTATTTTCTTTCCCACCATTTTTTCTACCAACCCAAACGGAGTGCAAAATTCCACAGAAATTAAGGAAAACAAAGCATAAAAATCGTGTATTTAGGATAGGAAGAACGCAAAAGGAACGGTGGGACTCTGCTTAATCTGTGGCCAAACAAAGCAGCCTCTAGGCCGTACCCATTGAAACGACTGGACGGATTTGACAAGGATCAATCCGACTGTATTTCACTGTAGACATTGATTTTGACGTCCACCAGCAATATGAACAGTAATTTCAAAATTATCTAAAATTCCTTTAACAAAAGAGTTAAACTTAAATAATATATTTAATTTATTTAGAAATTGTGATCAGCTTATTCGAAAATTCGTGAGTATAATTATTTTGAAAAATCATTCATTCTGTAGTTAGAATAAATTAATAAATTATTTTTTTAATTATATTAAATTAATTTTCAGATTATATATCATATATTTACAATTATGTACTATTTTATCTTTTTATTAGTTAATTTGTCTAAAATAAATATTTTTTAAAAAATCGTGTTAATTTTATTTAATTTAAAATAAATATATTAACACTATAAAATTAAATAAATTATTCTTGAAAATTTTCCATATTTGACTCGATAAAAATTTTGTTTACGAAATAAGTTCAATTCCGAATGTTAGCTAAATGAGACTGATATCAAACCTTAATTTTATTTTTTTAGGGAACATATTCAAAACTCGAAACTCAATAGAAAGCTCAACCCGTTAAAATTTATTTAAGTTTTTTTTTTCTGTAATGGCAAGAATGTAATTTTACTCATATGGACCTAAACCATAAAAGACTGCCCCTAAAGCTCCGGACCCATCCCAGAATTCAGTCCCTGTAAACTCTTTCACAGAACAAAATATGCCATTGGAAAAAAAGCAAAGGTCATCCCAAAATAGTTGGGAAGCATCAGTCCAGCCACCAATGGTCCCCCACCGCTTGTTCCCATTGCTCCAATAAAGGTCGAATTACGTGGACCAGATGAGAGAGATGGGCAGTCTTTCGGACCCATTGCCCTGTCTTTTGTCCTTAGACTCTCTGATCACAAGGATGATAGCGATACATCAACAACACAAGCTGCCCAAATTGATGGTTGAGCCCACTAAGTAATGGCATTGTTTGCTGTTAAGTAAAAATTCATTTACTAAACGAATTTTCATCGAGTAAAACTAGACTCGACTCAGCACGCACATTGGTTAATCTACACCGACGTCAACTTTGTTTGTTGAGTCAGTCAAGCTAAGGTGAGCACTGCGAATTTTGTTTGACGTAAGAACGAACATAATTAATATTATATCAGAATAAATATATAATTTATTTTTATATAAAAATATATTTTTTATATAATTTTAAATATATATATATATATATATAATAAGTATAATTATAATTATAATTATAAAAAATTTAAATTACAAAGATCTTATTATTCATTTTATTTTTATTTTTATTTTTATTTTGGAATATTCAGTCTCCCCACCATTGTTCAGGCAGCAAAATTGTCGATCTCATAAATTCATAGATATTTGGATGAATTTGCCAACACAAATATACGGAAATATATGTAACCTAAGCGTGCAGTACAGCAAATGAAGGAAACATGCACAAATATATTTGATACGATTAAAACGTTCACGATTAATTTAAGTGGAAAAATAAACATATATATATATATATATATATTTATTTATTTATTTATTTATTTTTATTTTTATTTTTTTTCTCTTCGGTGTTTTTCCGTAACTTTATTGGAGTGTGGTAAAGGCGTCTTTGTTTGGGTATGGGAAGAGTTTATTTTAAACCAGTTAGGTCGCGTCAAGGGGACGCACCATTGTAGTACGTACGCAAAATAAGAGGATTGCACTCAATAACCAAGGATTTTTATTCTTTTTTTTTTATGAGAATTAAGTTATGTGACAAGGGAAAAAAAAACGAAGTGTTAGTCAATAAATCGAGACATAACGTTGGTGAGATTCTACCCTCAAAAGAAAAAAAAAAAAAAAAAGGTGTTGAGTAACATAGAAGAACTTAATGCAGAAATGCCAAGTACAATAGCAGAAATGAATTAGATACTTTGCTCTCTCTCTCTCTCTCTCTCTCTCTCTCTCTCTCTCTCTGTGGAGTAGAATTTCGCACAAGGATCGGCATGTTTGAGAATGCACTCCTCAATCTCCGAGACCTAATTCTCTCAAAAAAGAAAAAGAGAGAGAAAATTCGTCAACAATATATAGCTTTATCCATGGATTGTTCACAGCTTTCCGGGAAAAGTGCGTATAGTCTTGTTGCGCACGCATTTTAATATGGTCCGCGAGTCGTGGCTCGCCTAATGAAAATAAGCATATCATTTTTTATTTTTATTATTATTATTCTCTCAAGTTAAATTCCATCTCTTGTAAAAACAAAAAAGAAAAAAGCTAAATTCCATCTCGGATCCTCTTTTTTTCAAGAAAAGCCGCTACCTGATTTCTTCTACAATTTATGGTAGATTTCCTGTCCAATATTTGTCTCTCATTTTATTTTTATGTTTTTTATTCATTCCCCCTCCCACATACTAAAAAAAATTCAACAACAAATTTATCTAAAATTTAATTTTAAATTTTATAGATATTAACTATTATAGTTGTGTCTAAGAAATTAGAGCCGCATGAGATGTGAATTAAATATAAATATAATGTTCTTAAAGAAGTGAAAAGGGAAGCAGCAGAAATGTTACCATGGATCTTCCCCTATGAATGGTTATCAGGTTGGCCGCTTCTCTCACACAAATGTCAGCTATCACGATCAAGTTTGGCTCACTTTTTGCACTAGCACGTTCTTCTTTGATCACATTGAGCAGGTGCTGACCCCACCCCTTATTTTTAAATTATTTGGGCAATTTAAGGTTAACTTTTCTGGATAAATTTCGATGTGCGAATCGAATTTGGAAAGCAGAGTCCACTTTTTCTTTATTTAAGTTGGAAAGCAGAGTCCACTTTTTCTTTATTTAGGTTGGAAAGCAGAGTCCAATTTAGTATATCCTCATGTATGCCAACTTTTCATCCTATACATAGGCGCCCTAATTTTCAAAAGGAAAGCCCAAAAAGCCCAGAAGGATGGCTTTTCTTATATCCCGAGGGATGTTGTTGGTAATATATTGAAATAAACGTCTTGGTTACAACGTTTAAATTTCATGTTATTAACTATAATGATATATATATATATATATATATACACACATTTAAAACTTTATTGCAAGCTTCACCATTTTCGAAAACTTTAGGACAATGAGGCATGGTGCTTTGGTTTAATAATTTAAACTTTCGAAATAGGCAATTCTTTGATAGACTACAGGAAAATTCATATGCATACTCAAATCACACTTATTTAGCATTATCTACCGAATCTTGCTAGAAGGATTGTCCGGCATATTTTAGAAGTATAACTATAGATTAAACTAATTAAACTATATGATATGTACTAAATCGATTTGGATGGACTCAAATGGGTCAAACTCATGCACAAGTTTACCACGCAAAGAGTCAAACCATTAAGTAATGATGCAACTGAATAAGTAAATTAACTTTTAATATTATATCAAATAATATTTTGGCATTATAAATCATGTTAAATTTTTGTATTTTAATAAATGGGCATAATTTCTTTTACTTGGTATATGACCATACAAATTAGATTTGTTTATCTCAATTGAACCACAGGTCCCGATTTTATGTGCACGCCTAAGATCAATCTTTAGCGAAATTAAAAGATTACAGTGCCATATTTCCTGTTCTCCATAGAATTTTTTTTTTTTTGTTTCCCCTCCTTGGATATTACTTAAAGACGATAATAACATTACTATATTGCATAATTAATTTCGCATACGCTGACCAATGGTTGGCGCAGCCAAAAGTGATTTAGATATGGCATAACGCCGCAGAACAAGTCTAATCAAATTGAAAACAAGGTTTCTTTTGTATTTCATTTTCTGGGATTCACTGGTGGAATTTCCATCAAAGCCACGAATAGGTTAAATGCCTAATTAATGGTTGCTTCAAACCCCCAAGTAGACATCTTGTTTTGGCCTGCAGGTCATCTTAATTTCAGTATAGCATTCCTTTTCACTTCTCCCTTGGTTGATAAACAAAACATACACCATGTTGAAACTTAAACCATGTTCTAGGAAATGAACATCTGGGCCTAATCACAGAAAATGATTAGCGAACCAGTTCCAGAGGTGCATCTATGCAATGTTTAAAAACTGAACTATGCAATGTTTAAATCAATAGCGCTGCACGTTAAATTTTTAGACCAATTGAAATGGAGCTCGATATGTCCCATTACGGTTCGTCTCCGGGACATGGCGTGGAACTTTCGATTCAGGAGTACAATCGACCCGGAACTCAAATCAGAAAATGGAATCTTTGAATCGTGGTCGTACTTTGGAATACAGCGTGACCACTGCGCTAGACATTTCTTTTTTTCCCTTTGGCCTGAGTGAGACTTCTGAAATAATATGATGAATTCCGAAGAATTTTTATTTTTGGTTTTGCATACAGCGAGTGCCCAAGTTAGTTTACAATATATATCTCGATTAATTCACCTCTCTAATTCAGTCAAAACTCAAAAGCAAAACAATGTCGGTCTATGGATTACAAGGAATTTAGTTGCATGGACCTTGACCCATGATTCGAGTCTTAAAATTCACTGTAAAGCAAATCTCATGATCTTTGAGCTTATGTCACCATAGTATTTCAAAAAGGGAGGGAGGGACTATAGACTTTAGTCTTGTTAGCGGTGACGGTCACTCAGACCAACCCAGAAAGTTCTGAGAACTTAAAACCATAAGTGTCAAGTTTAAATTAGAAATGAAAGAAAATTCAAAGTATAATACGGTTCATAACCTAATGAAATTTCATAACAAACAGAAAGAAGGGTTGGGCTAATCCTAAACAGATATGCTCGCGGACCAAAATTATCAAACATGAGACTGTCATCAATAAAATAAAACTAGTTACGTAAATCTAACAGGGAAATTGGCTCAAAATAGCGCTGGCTCTAAAGTCAAAAATTTACTATGTAAATTTGGTTTATACAAAAGTTCCACGGTAAGAAACTGATTTACTATGCCATCTTGTAGCCTTAGGTTAGTGATATAGAAGATATCTACAAAAAATGTTGTTGTGTTCCGCTAATCGTGCATTGTGTGCGAGGACAGTGAATCGAAAGTGCCATTAATTTCTGAGGCCGTCAGTTTCTGCTCTTCAAATTCTCAAACGGATCGACTTGCTGGTTCTAATAGGTTTAGTGGGTCCAATGAACTCTCGCTGCCCAACAGCTCAACATGCCTTTGTGTGCGGTTTTGGAAGGCCTACTGACATCCCCTTGTTGGGTCAAATCTAAACATGGTCGAGGTTGGCGTTGCCCGCCCCTTTTTTAAAAAATAAAAAATAAAAATTCCGCCAATCAATAACTAGAATTTTAAAATTTACATCTTTAAAAAAATATACTTTGTTGATGGCCATTATTTCATAAAAATGACCCAAGCCCACATTACTACAAAGTTTACAAGCCCAAAACGGCATATTCCAACTCGCATTCCTTCTAAAAGCAACGCCGAATGCGAGAGAAGCAGAGCATTAGACGAATGAACGAGCTGGGAAACATGGTCTCGGACTTTTAAAAGAATGAAGAAGTGGGCCTGCTTGGTATATGAAATAAAACAATTTTACAACGATTCGATAAACATGGAAATGTCTTGGATGAGAGAGAAGGGAGACAAAGATTTCATACATCTACACACTTCCCTCACTTGTCAGTCTCTAAGATTCAACGTTTTGTACCTGCAAATAAATGAAGTTACGGTAGATTTTATATATAGCTCATTTTCTTTTTCAACAGGCGAAAGTTAAAGACTTGCACCGAACCTCTTTCTCTTGGCCTCCAACTAGCTTACAATTCACCTTTTTTTTTGGACCATCCCATTCAATCTCACTTGGGAGGTAAGAGTAAGTAATTGGTTAAATTATATAACATAGCTGTGATATTGAGCTTGAAACATATTTTGATTGATTAAAGTTATTAACTTTTATATATATATATATATTGGCTTTCTTGTATGACATAGCCTGAATATTTTGGTCCCTTTCTGGGATTTTGTTTTATTTTTTTTCAAACAACCATGGACTGAATGGTATTGTCCAATTTGGTGGTGGAAGTTTCTTGGACCATATTTATATCGGCTTTAGGATTCCGGAGGAGAAGGATTTTGTGGACTATGTAAGTATTATTGTAGCATTGTTGTTTGTGGTTGTTTTATTTTTTATTTTTTTAGCATTTTTATCTCCTTGTTTGTAGGGTTTAGATGTTGTTAGCTGACTGCTCTCAACGGTGACAACGTAGCTCAATGATGCGTAATTATGCATCAATCATCATTTCAGCAATGTTTACGTATTATGTAAACATAATTTGTTTATATTTTGGATTTTGGTACCATTTTGTGTTGGAGTACAAAGATCAATTTATCTTTGCTTGCTCCTAAATGCAGTGGCTGGGATCACCACAATCGTTGTTATTGCTCTCATCTTTTGTCCATACCATCATCTAGTCATTTGCGGTGCTGCAGCTACTCGTGCTGCTCGCTTTGAGCCCAGATTCAGTGTCCGTCCTTCTAATCGTTGTAAAGAGAAGGAAATGATTGAGATTTTGAGACGAGCACGAACAATTGCGAGTGCCAAATACGCATGGTAGTTGTGATGAAGCTTACTATCCATGGGTTTTCTCGCCAGGTAACAACCGATTTTAGTCTCTGTTAGGAGGTTGCTGAAAATTATATTAGCAAAAATATAAAAGTAAAATAAGTACACATAGAATGATTATCAATATAAAATGTATAAAAATATTATTTTTATAAATAATTTTAACTTTATAAATAAATTATAATAGAATATTATTCAATTACTATTTTTCAAATTACAATATATTTTTTATATAATTTTTTTCTTAATTAAAAAATATTCTTAATTTGTATTTAGATTTTGTTAAAAATTATATTTGTAAAGATACAGAAATACATTATGGTATAAAAAAATATTAATTCATAATAGGTAAAAATATTATGATTTTAAGTCATTTAGATATAAGTAAGATTTCGTTTAAATTTTAAATTTTACATAATATAAGATAAATATTATATTATAAATATATAAAATAATATTTTTATTTTAATATGAGATAAATATTTTTAAAAATATCTTTTATTTTTAATATTTTTACATGAAATTGATTCCTGAAAAACATTTTAAACAAGGATGTCAGTGTAGTTGTAATAGGGTAATATGCAGTAATATCAATTGTTATAAATTTATTATTTTTTTTTTTTAAAAAAAATCTGTTGATATGTGTAATACTATTATTTATGTAATTAAAATTTTTATTTTTTTAAAAAATATTTATATGATTATAATTTTCACTTTTTTAAAAAATATATAGGAGTTGTCTAATGCCAGTCAGCAGATTTGTGATGTTGGTGTGAATATACCCTCAGCTCTGTTTTGTCACTGCAGAGATGATTTCCATTGGATTACAGACTGCTATAATGTACTGATATCTCAGAACCACTACGCTAGTCAAAACTCATTCAACAATTAAAAATTGAAATGCGTGCCAGTAGGCAATAATTCCCGAAAACCGCGTGCAGGGCCAACGACTATAAGACTCAAGCACCTCACACTCTGCAATAGATCACATAGACCATTCTTCCTTTTTCCAGCCGATACAGCTTCCAAATAGAAGCATATCGTAATAATATTGTCAAGAATGTCTACACAGGAATCTTCAAGATACATCGCATTGTTCACAAAGTGCAAATTATCGCTTCCCTCTTCCGTCATATTTATAAAAACTTTGTAAATAATGCTTAAAATCAAGAAAAAGCTTTTATTTGTTTAACACGGGACACTATTTTTTTATTAAAATAAATAGCTATTTTAATAATTTATTAATAAAAAACTATTTATTATTAATAAAAGTAATATTTTCTTTGCCGATGTTTCTCAATGAGCTTAGAGAGGAATTTGACAGTCGAAGGCACTCACTCTGGCTCGTTCCAATTGGGTCCTTGGTGTTACTACTTATCTTCTTGTATTTAAAATCAAGAAGCTGGAAAAAAAAAAAATTCAACAGTTTTCTGGTTTCTAATCAAGAAGACAATCAATAGTGCAATACCAACACGAATTCAAACCCCATGAATTTGACTCAAAATCCAAGTATAAATGGAGAAATCGAACATATAAAGAAGACAAACGTGCCAAAATGATGGTCTTTCCTCGGTGACCTTTCTCTTTTGCGTACCGTTTGGTTGGAGAGAAAATTATAGAGAACCTGTTGGGTTAAGGGTTTTTCAGAACTGAGCCTTCCTTCAATTTCAGCAATTCCTATTGAGTGTTTATTAAAGATACGGATGATAGTTAGCATTTTCCTTAAATTTAATATTCTTATAATTAATTATAAAATTTAATAAGAGAATTACTTAAAATTTTGATTTTGAATTTAAGATACAATTTTTTATTTTTACAAATAAAAAAAAATATTTTTGTAGCTGAAAATGAAAGGAGTAAAATAAAGTGAATGAAAATGAGAAACAAAATATTTCTTAGAATCATATTTTAATTTTACTTTGGATACGTAGTTAAAAGATTTAATAGTTATGGAAAAAAAATTAATTAAAAAGAAATTATCAACAAATTATAATGATTAGAGTTTAGATACAATTCTTTGAAGGACCAAAGGCTCACCTTTGATTGATTTCGGCCTTTGATGACCACAGAAGCCTTCAGCCAGATATTTTTGCTCATGTCGGCCCGTGCCCAAGTACCATGTTTCTATCAACTGGCCCATGTTAACTCGCTGGTGGTCCGCCGCTGATGTGATCACCACCAAACGATAGCTTCCTGCTTGGTCCTTCCGGTTTCCACTTTGCAGATTCCCATAAATCTACTGTCTAATTGTCTCTGGATCACACCAAAGCGACTCTCTAATTGTCTAATTATCTCGGTCTCAGTCTCTATCTCTCTCAAGACCAATTTCATTTTCCGAACAGGTGAATGCCTACGGAACTCTCGTGCTTTCGAGTGATGTAAAAGCAGCATTTAGATGCTTAATAATGCTTTCTGTAGATGCCCGAAAAGGAAGCGATTCAAACATTCGAAGCATTCTCTGTTTATACGTCACTGCAAAGCACTTCTTTTACTTTAAATGATTACAGTCAACGTCTTTGTTGGTTTTTTCGGTGGACCCAAAAGAGACCTGGTCCTTTGTTTTTTATTTTTTATTCTTCTTTTGGTGCAATGTTAAACGTTCTATGTGTTTATGATCATTTTGGATAATGGTTATGGACTTTGTAAATAGGTTGATTTTGCCTATAGGCATATGGCTTGTTTCTTGACCGATCAATTTTTAATCCTTGAGTTCGCAACATATACAGCATTTCCGCTTAGATATTTACTTGTTTCTTACTAAATGCTGATCCGCCATGCTGGACGATCTGTCTAAATAATGAAGAATGATTTCTTGTTTTCTTGATCGTTGGAAAGAATGCTGTTGTTGGGTTGTTTTAGCTATTTTATATTTTTCTTTATGATCCTTATATATATTTGCTTTTTAAGCTAGATTATCGACAACACTACAAGCTATGAAAGGAAAATGGTGTGCAAATAGTGATAACCATGATGGTGAGCAAGGTTTGCAAATAGATTCGAATCACTTGGAATCAGAGTCTGGAACTGGGAACTTACTGTGGGTCAAGTTTGGTGGTGGCTCATGGTGGCCTGCACTGGTATGCTACATTGAGTGCTTCTCGACCTTTGCCATGGAAAGAAACTTTTGGGTGGTTCACTAATTTTCCAGCGAAAGATTTATTTGTGTTATTTATTTGGTAGGTTGTGGACGAGGATAATGTGAGTGGAAGCAGTAAACCTGGTAATAAATCAATCGGGGATGTTCTTGTTAGGCTATATGGAAGCTATGAATAGTCAGTGCTTTTTCCGATGTTTAAACACATTGTCTGTTCTGACTGCTTAACTTATAAAGATTGACTCTTGTCCTGTATTTATTTCGCAGCTTGTACGTGGATCCTATTGAACATCATTCTGAGTTTGAGACTGTACGTAACCATTTGTAGCACTCTTCTCTGTAGGCTGGCTATTGTTAATGTTGGAATGAACATATTATTGTGTCAATGGCTTGTCTTATATTCTGTAACTTTGGATCCTCAGACACTCAAGGAGAACAATGGTAGCTATCGTGAAATATTTGCAAAAGCTTTGGAGCAGGTAACCTTTGTTCCATTTATTTGGGGGCATTGTGCTTCTTGCCAGTAACCCAGTTTCATGTAGTTCTGAGGAACCATGCTCCTTCAAACAAAAAAGTCACATGATGCAATCTTAAACAAACATAAAGGTTATGCTGTTGAAGTAAACAAATGATGTATCATAGATAATTATAGTTGTCTGATCATTGAGCATGGCTGTAGGAGTTTTCTCACTCAAAGTCTGGTAGATCAAGGGGGCCACAATCTAAATCTAAAGGTTAGCCACTGCTGCTTCTTTTTAGAAGGCCATGTCTTCTTTCTGTTGTCATTGTTGCTCTGCACTACAAAATACCTCTTCAGAATGAATTTGGATTATGTCTCCCTCTTTACTTTGAACTTTGCATACATGGTGGGCTTGTTCTTTATGTGTCAATTCTGTCAAGAATGTTCAGAGATGCATCAATTACATGCCCAAGGATTTTCTGCTTATGGCATAAAGTAGCTTTTAGAGAAGATTAATATGTATGTTATTATTCATCTACTGATAATGTCACCAATGTGCATGCTATGGATTACTGACAAATATTCTATCATATTAGAAAATACACATAAAAGAATATGTGCTATTCTTTATTCCTATACAAATTTAGTGCTAATCGAACATTTTAAATACTGATTATATTCAGGAGCATCAAAAGGACAAGGCAATCATTCTTGCAGCAAGAAGTCCAATCAAAGCCATAAAAGGCTCAAACTCAATAGTCCAAGCCACAAGGAAGTAGCAGAGGTGAAAATTTGTGGGCAAAATGGCTTCCAGAGAATACTGAAGCTGAATGGCCCGACTGCCACGGGAGATGGTAAATGCAAATCTCCTACACGAAATGAGGTAAGAAATGTAGTGCTTGGTACCCTAATCTCTGCGAGTAGAAAAAGAACTCTTTCCCTATTTCAAAGAAATATTTGTATAGAGGAAAGAAACCCCTGGCCTTGCCAATTCACCTATGAAATCTGTTTACAGCAGGGCAATGGTTTATATGAAAGATCTGGCGAACTGAGTGTGCGCAGAATGAAAGTCATGCAAGCTCTTGGCCTAACTGCCCCTTCAGGGTCTCCATTCAAAAAAAATGAGCACATTTGTCTAAGTCTCTGATGGTTTCGGATACAAGTTGCAAGAAAATCTTCTTCTCACCTTGCAGGAAAATGAGCCCATTTTTCTAGTAGTCCATTTTTGGTGCTGGCTTTAGTTCTCTTAGTAGCCTGAGAATTACTGGTGCTCTGGTTTGTGGGCAAGGTCATTGGCAGTTCAAATGCTTGCAAGGTTCATGCAATTAAAGGTGAGGTGAGATTCTCATCTCCCAGGCAACTCCTTTATCTCATTGTAAAGCATAGGCTATGAAATGGTTGTATGATGACAATCTCAAATTCTCAATAGTGTTATGAAATTTGCTGGATCAATCCTTTGTCTCATGATCAGCCTAACATCAAAAGCAAAGAAAAGCCAAAATCCTAACACGAGGGGAAGTTGCTCTTCATTTTGAAGTCAATCCTGTTGGTGATTCAAGTCATTTTCCATGATTCTGCGACGATAGGTTTTGTACCTTTTTTCTGTTCCCCTGTTCTTTCCTTTTTCCTGATCTACAAGACATTTCTTCCTGAAGGACCCACACTGAATTGATCATGTAATTTCAATGAATTTTCCAATTGTCATATGGCAAGTGGTCTGATGATTAGAAGATTTTATCGATAAGCTTTCGATGTATCTTATTTAGACAGACCATGAAGGTGGATTGTCCACATTAGAATTAAGTGATTCACGGGGAATTTTCATTTTTAATACTTAAGAAGTTGAACTTTAATTAGTGAAGTTTTTTTCAATACAATCTTCCTGCTCTCCCGGCCGGTTCCCAGTGGAACCTCTGGCAGCTAAAGTATGCAATGACAGGAGAATAACATTGAGGTGCTTTAGGTGGTAATTTCATTTAATAATTTACTATCACAACTAAATAATAAAAATAAAAAATATATAATAAATAATTATGATAATGTTATTTCAATGGCGTCTGACTTACATCAAGGCATATATCGAAAACTCCCATGAAAATACACTGGGTATATCTGAGATCATTTCTTTTACAATACATTCTGACAAAGTGAAAATTCACCTTGGTTTTAACGAGGGAAATTAATAGTTGGAGTGCAGACTAGTGTGGTTAAACAAGACAGGTTCTGCTTGTACTGAGGTATGAACCCTGCCCAAAGACCTGAGAAAGAGATAGGTTAATATCGTACAATTTCAACTTGCTAGTAACTGATGTCAAGAACTTGGGTTTACGAGTTATAAAACGTACATAATTTCACTGTGCGTTGGCGCGGGCGCAGCTTTTAGTCTGATAACATTAAAGAAACCATACGACATCCGTATCTGTTGTTACTATTGTATTGCTTTGGCTTTTAAGGACTCTCCATTTTGCTGGTTCCGCAAGCATAATTGAGTCTTCTTTTCTAGGCCCTTGATGTCCTCTGTTGTATGTAATAGAGAAAGATGATGCAGTGCAGTTCAGACTTTGAGTGGTCCCCCGATTGACCCTCGCCTTGGCCTCTGCATTGGTAGTAAAGACCGGCATCAGACCTTGCCGCTGCCATGAGCTTTCACGTCGCGTTGTATACTCAATATTTAGACCAAAGCAGTTCCTGTGATTTGAGTCTTTATTTTCCTTTTGTTAGAATAATCCAATTCAAAGATTAGGACAATTAGAAGGAATTCTATGACATTTAACTTAGCCCGAAGAATAGATAGGTTACAATATGGGCTCTACTAATAGACAATTGGAGAAATTATTGATTGAGATACATTCAGACATTAGTTCAATGCTCTGCTCATTCTCTGGTTCTGTTTCAAGTAAGACACTCAATTTCTACTCACCGTTGGTTCTGCCCTTTTTATCTGAGTTGCGGGCTATACCCCGGGCAGGATTGACAAAAGCAGCAGAATTTTGGATTACCTTCCGATGTGTTTCTGAACACTTCCCCCATCTCAACTGTGTCAGTTTCATGAGATGACTCGTTTAATCATCTGATATCATCAGTATTGATTGAAAAAAAAACCCTCAATTTTAACTTCTGTAGACTCTAACATGAAGGCAAACAGCCGGGAAGTCTATGATAAATGATAAGATATGTCCTAAGTATAACGGGGTTAAAGAAAATTCCATGGAGTACCAGCCGGGGCAAGCAGAGAACAGGATGGTGCGCTATGGAGACAGAGTCCATTTTGAGGCTAGAAACATGCTAATTGCAGCGAGGAAGTGTCACCTCAATGGTTCAAGTCACAGGAATTCCCTTTACCTGCAGTTCTCAGAATCCTGCCATCAGATGTTGATCTCACCTTTCCTGCGGTTACAGGCTATTTGAGGGGGTCCACCGAACATACTCACATGCATCTCTGTGTGTGTATATACATACAATACATTGTAAGTCTATCGAAAGCATTCGTCTTTGTCTTTAGCGTAATTGACATATTTCATTGCAAGACAAGAGTATTGTTTCCTCTCATACAAACCAACATAGAATATACTTATATTGTTTTTCCTTAATGCATCATAACGATGTGTATTTGGGCCTGAATCCAACGTTATAAATAGCTATCTGCTCTTGCCACGACCATAGTTTTGAGACTGAATATCTGTATATGAAAACATAGAATATGCTTATATTGTTTTTCAAGGGTCCAGATAAAGCCATCTGTATTTTCTTTATTTCTATTCAAAGACTAGCGAGCCATCTCTGTTATCAAGGGGGGAAAAAATATGGGACAGGCGATACGCACGAAGGAAGAATATGTGAGAGGAACAATGTTATTAGGAATGCTGTACAAAGACAGAGAGAGAGAGAGAGAGAGCAGATACAGAGATCTCAGGGTGTGAAAGTGAAACGGAATCGCAAATGGGCAAAAACCTTGTCGGACCAAGATAGCTGCTGTCGCTTTTGATTCCCTAATGTTTTCAAAAACAAAAAGCTGCCGGCGGCACCGTGCTTGTTTTTTGGTCATTTGTTTGGTAAGCAACGTGCCATGCCTTGAAAATGATAGTCCCGTGGCACGTTTCGCTCTCTCCCGCACGGGGAGCCTGATAATGGAATTACCACTCACGCCACTCTAGCCATGGGATTCAAATTCAACGAGTGCTGTTATAACGAGCAAGCAAAAAATGCAAGACTGTGCACCCACTTGCTCACACTTATTGTGGTTGACGATAGGCACAATAATTTTTCTAAAATATACTTCGGCTCATTTAGATTTTGGTGCCTTTCTGGTCATCATGTTTGTAAGCATCACGATGGGCAGCAAGACGTAGGGATTCCACTTGATTTGTACAATCCGACTCGCCAATTAATTCTAAACCACCCGAAAAAATTATATATGTATATATAAATATAGTCTTATTACATGGTTAAGATGACTTGAAAACAACTCGAATCTATACAACCAAAAACTCTTTAGCCTGCGTGGACCCGACAAATAAAATTTGAGTTATGAATCTTATACAAAGGAATAACTTTTAAGTTTTTTTTTTTTTTTTTTAAATCTACTAAAATAAGAAAGTACAAGTAAGATTCGTAATGACATAAATTTAATTCTATTAAACTCAAGATCTTTAATTTACCAATAAATGAACTCTTTAACATTAGACCAAAAGTAATGTCTACTTACTACTACAAGAAAGATTTGGGGCGTTTGGTAGATTTTGGCTCAAATTACGTAATTAATTACAATTTCATGCGAGACATCTCCCGAGGGACTAAACTAATACGGTATGCAGCGGCTGTGAAAAGTGCCGATTTACCTGTTGAAGTCATGCTATTAGCGGTAACAAAAAAGGTACAGTTCTCAACATTCCTAGTCCAAACTGAAGTCCCACAACAACTGCCCACTTTGTGATTAGGATATGTTGTAGTTTTCTCCCCTCCCCTCCCCTCAAGTTCACACCATCGTCTCTCTTCTTCTTCTACAACTTTTCCATTCTGCTCTCTCTCTCTCTCCCTCTCTCTCTCTGTGTACTTCGTCTCTTCAAAAAAGGGTCTGCGTTTTCCCACAGGAAACTTTATTTTCACCGAATAAATTTAGTTATTCCGTCTCTCCATTCTCAAAGCTTTCTGGACTAGCTATCCTCCTCCTCTTCCTTTTCCTTTTTTATTTTTTGTCCCTCCCATTACGCTTTTGCTCCCTTAGTCTTTCTCCATTTGTCTCCCTATAGTTACTGGGTCTGGGATTGTATGGTCAATAGCAATAGCAATAGTAAGGAGATGCAGATGCTCCCTTCTGAATTCAGCTACTATGGGACTGAAAGTGAAAGCCGTCCCGAGGAGAAAGGACATTTTCAGGAACCAACCATGCTCAAAGTAACGGACGGTGGAGAATCCATGATCAGCTCGGCGTCAGAGGGGGAGAAGAAACCTGCAGTGGAGGCATCAAAGAGCCACAGAGAAGCTGAGAGGCGGCGCAGGCAGCGCATCAATGCTCACCTCTCCACCCTCCGCTCTCTCCTGCCCAACAACTCCAAGGTTGAAGCCTGTTCTTGGCTTTATTCATTACTTGAAACGTTAATTTTGTCGGGACCTATGGACATTTTGGTATTTTAACGAAACAGAAAGACAAGGCCTCTTTGCTAGCCGAGGTGGTGCATCGCCTGAGGGAGCTGAGAAAGGAAGCCGCTGACATGGGGCGCCTGGATGGTGACGGAAGCGTATCAGAGCCCCAGCAACGGTGGCCGTTCCCAGGGGAGTCCGACGAGGCGCGTCTGAGTTATAGTCACGGTGAAGCCAACACGATCAAAGTGTGTATTTGTTGCGAGGATAGACCGGGTTTGAACGGGGATTTGACGCAAGCGATCCGGTCGGTTCGGGCCAGGATGATACGGGCCGAGATGATGACCGTTGGTGGGCGGACCAAGAGCGTTTTGGCGATAGAACGGGCCCATGGCAATGCCGGAGATGAGGATCTGAGGGTCCTGAAAAGGGCTTTGAAGGCTGTAGTGGAGAACCGGGTCTCAAGTTTTGGGTTCGGCCCGGTGGCCCATTGCAAAAAGCGGGCTCGGTTCTATGGCTTTGTTAGTGATGGTGACGATGGATTTTCCAATTGAAAGCGAGCGGAAGGCTGGGCTCCACAGGCTGAGAGGCACAATGATATACCGAGGGACTAAGAAGGAAAAACAAAACGAAGAGAGAGTAAAAATGTTTAGTCTTTTAATTATGTGGAGCACTTATATTGATAGAACTTTAAAAATTACTAGCTTGTTTGTATCTTCCTCCCTTTACAAGTTCACTTATCCATTTCATTATCTATACTCCTGAAGAGGCTTACTGGTCAGATTCGATGCCTGCCACCAGGTTTAAATGATCATCGGTGCCTGTGGCTTCTTTTTTTAGTGATTAGAGTTTGTAGGGTTACAAACGCACAATTAAAATTTGATAATGACGCGGTCTATCCATGCTCGCATGGTCCCCCCCTACGGGAATTCATGTGAACGCAATCGATGCATCCTAAGCCTTTGTGATTGATATCTGTTTAGTCTGTACCGCATTACATAATTTTCCAGAGCGGATCACCTCCGACAATTCTCCCAGCAAAAAGAAAAAGAGAGTGAGAGAGAGAGTCGTGTCGTGGTTCCATCAGCACTTGGATAACCATACACTTGTGAGTAGTAGTGCCTCGCTAAAAAGGCTAAGGCGGGAAGACTGATGGCCTGGCAAATCCGAATCCGTAAGTCCAGCAGAGAGCTACCCTTAAAAAGAATCCCTTCTCTTTCTCGTTCATCTTCTTGCATGAATTATAAGGACTGGGTAGGCTTGATCTTTCTAATCTTTTTTTATTGACGTTACAGGCGGGAAGGCTCGTTCAATAATCACAACACTACCTGCACTTGGAGATTTTGCGGGCTCTCGATGTCTATTTCGGTGCTCCCCCTCGTTTTTCATTTCCATTTCCTTTGGCGGTTTCTCCAAGAACTTCGCCTAGTTGGAACAGAGTCGTTCATTTCTTTTCTCATTTTTGGCAGGGAGAATCCGGAATCCAAATTGGATGCTTCAACAAGCTCTCTGGGACCTGCTCGTGCACTCAAGAGCTTTAAAGGGCCGAACTTGTCTACAACTCAAAGTGGGGTGGGCTCATTCGATGAGATGAAACAGAGGTTTCTTCATTTCAAACAGTATAAATATTTGTAAGTAACATTTTTTCGTGCATATGAGTGCTTTTGTTGCTTTGAAAAAATTTGATTGGTTCTCTTTCTAAATGGCTTCTCTTTTGGACAGGAAAGAAGCAGGACATTTTCAGACACTTGCCGAAATGCAATCACCGAAGGTGACAACCGACAGTTGTTTTTAGTTTAGATAATTATGCGTTCTTGATAATTAGATTCAAATTATGCGTGTACTTCCTTTCGAACTGACCAATTGAACAGTTTATGGTGATTGCTTGTGTAGACTCTAGGGTATGCCCCTCTAATATTCTTGGATTTCAACCTGGAGAAGCCTTCATGGTTCGAAATGTTGCAAACCTTGTCCCTGCGCTCGAGGTACGGACACTTGTCCTCAACTTCAATGGCTCCTAGCAAAAACATGTTTGTTAATTTTGCCATTTTCGCAGAATGGACCAACGGAGACAAATGCTGCCCTTGAGTTTGCTGTAAATACTCTTGAAGTAAGTCATTTTTAAACTACATTTCTCACTGTTTTTATTTTTGAAGATGAAAAAATTGTGTGTTTCTTGGGCCCCATATAACTGGATAAAGCGCTCAAATATTGCATATTTTTGGCTTAGTACTACTAGTAATGTTTCACTGATTTCATCTTGGAAAACGAGGGAGAACTGAGCAAGTCACTTGGTTTATTGTTATATGATTGCCATTTTACGCTGTACTGCTGTTGTGTCTTCCTATGCAAAAATAGTTGTTGCTGCTTTGTAGGTTGAAAATATATTTGTCATCGGCCATAGTAGCTGTGCAGGAATCCGAGCTCTCATGAGCATGCAAGATGGCAAGAGCTTGAGGTTTTGATTGCAGCCCAATGGCTCTCTCTTCCTGTTTACAAATTGCCAATTATTGATTATCCTTTTTGTGGATTTTCTCAAAGACAGGTAGGGGTTAATGCTTACTAACTAATTGCTCTCCGTTCTGTGCCATGGTAGCCTTGTTGAGAAGTGGGTTGCCAACGCGGAACTTGCAAAGATAAAAACAAAAGCTGATACTACTCACCTAAGCTTTGACCAGCAATGTGGACATTGCGAGAAGGTGAACTCTTAGATACAAGCTATGCCTCGGAGAGTTAGATATGGGCATGCAGAAACTCATTGGTTGCTGTTTTCAATGTCAGAGAGATTTTTTATGTAATAGGATTTGATTGAGTGATCTTAAACTAAGCAAACCAGAGTGTCTGAAATAACGGTGCTTGTGGAGATTGCTTTAAGAACATATTTGGCCGGTTAGATTAAGTGATAGGATTTATTGAGAAAGAAAATAATAGACCCAATATAAACAAGAGACATGTACGTTCTGATAGTAATGTTTTCAAGTGATCTAGATTTTAAGATGGGTTAGGTAACACTAGAATCAGTAGGTGTATATTTTGAATTGGGTGTAATTAAACCGAGTCCTTAATCAATTTGTTGCAGGAGTCAATCAACAATTCATTGCTAAACCTGCTAACTTATCCGTGGATTGAAGATAGAGCGAGGAAAGGCTTGTTGTCTATTCATGGAGGATACTATGATTTCTCGAATTGTGCATTTGAGAAGTGGACCCTTGACTTTGAGGGAAGCAGGTTTGGCCAAAGCAGCAGGCTCTCGGTCAAAGACAAAACGTTCTGGTGCTGAGGTATTTTTTTTGCCTTCAATCATCCCAAAACCTGCAGAACAAGTCGCAAGGCTTATGTAATTATTAGCCTGTACACATGCACGGACCATTAGCAGCAACAGGGGCAACCGTGTATTCGGGATTAAGCAGTAAAACAATTTAGCAGGTGGGAATGATTATGATTCTGTCACGGTGAGGTTGTTGAGAGGCTCTTACAAAATGGACAAATTTTTCTGAGCATCAAGTTTTAGAACAGGACCAATGGAAGCCCAAGGGAGTTCACACATGCTGAACTGCTCGTTAAAGGGGCAAAGCAAGGGCCCAAAGCTTGGAATGCGCAGTCACTCAATACATAACATAATGCAAGTCAGAAACAATATGGTGGATATATAGGGTCCTATAAACGGGATGACATGACATTTTAATAATACATTTTAAATTGACAAAATTCAAAATTCAAAATTAAATTTGATAAAATGTGCAAATTTGATAGCCTATTCCTATACGTAATCCTAAAAAGTAAGATCCGATACTACATTAATTGGAATCGACATCAAGAGCCTTTTTTTTTTCTTTCTTTTTTAATAATACAAAATTTTAGAAAGCAAAAGGAGTACCTAAGGTTTTGGATTAAGAAGAAAAAAAAATAAAATAAAATAGCGTCTCCTATTTACCATAAAAATTAAATTTAGAATTAATTATTTTTAAAATGATACATATTTTTACTTGTAAAAGATAATTTTTTATTTTTTTTAATTAGACCACATCAGCGATTAACGACGTCAAGGTTTAAAAATGAATTTTTGGAGGGGCAAAGTGAAAACAAAAGGAAATACACAGTGCGCAGAGAGTAGGAAGTTCCTGTTTCCCAACTCTGCAATCATACAAACAGGAAGAGAAACCCAGACCCAAACCCAACGAAAAAGATTAAGAAAAAAGAAAAGAACAAATCGGATCCGAGCTGAGTCGTGAGTAATAAATCATGATCTCTCAATTCTTCGTTCTTTCTCAGCGAGGCGACAATATAGTCTTTCGCGACTGTGTGTACTCTCTTTCTCTCTCTATTTACGCAATCTCTTCTTAGACCTATCAGGTTTTTTTTATATATATAAATATTTTGTATTGGAGTGATTCACTGTTATTTCTTAATCGATCGCAGATCGAGGCGAAGTACAGAAAGGAAGTGCGGAAATATTTTTCCGCAAAGTGAAGTTTTGGAAGGAGGATGGACAAGAAGAGGAAGCGCCTCCTGTCTTTGTAGGTATTATCTTTCTAAGTATAATTGCTGGCCATGTCTACGCCATTTTCACGTTCGCAATCTTCTTCAATGCTCACGCGAATTTTTCCGACTTCGCTCGCTCGCTCGCTCTGGCTGTGTTTAATTTCTTTGGTTCGCTATTTTTTTTAATATATATTTTCCGTTCCGTTAACTAAAATTTCTTTAGATTTGAGGTCTTGATTTATTTATTGGTAAATTTAATGTGCTGACTTTGTTTGCTTTCTATTGCTTCTCTTCTCTCTGGACTGGATAGAATTTGGATGGTGTAAACTACTTTCACGTGAAGGTTGTTGGGCTGCTATTTGTTGCAACCACGAGAGTCAATGTGTCGCCTTCTTTGGTCTTGGAATTCCTACAGAGGATTGCTCGTGTTATCAAAGATTATCTCGGGATTCTCAATGAAGATTCATTGCGGAAAAATTTTGTGCTTGTTTATGAGTTGCTTGATGAAGTCATCGTAAGCTTCTAAATTGCTCTTTATTTCTTGTGGTTGTATATATTGCTGTTTAATCGTTTATTTTGATAGCAATTATGATTCTAGTCAAATGTTAATATCCTTGTTTTTTTTAAAAAAAAAAAAATTATCTACTTATCCTTTCTGTTAG
Source organism: Kandelia obovata (assembly GCA_021464305.1). Taxonomy (NCBI): domain Eukaryota; kingdom Viridiplantae; phylum Streptophyta; class Magnoliopsida; order Malpighiales; family Rhizophoraceae; genus Kandelia; species Kandelia obovata. Next base: position 4,105,911 of record CM038479.1, on the reverse strand, counting down.
TAAAAACCTGCGAAATCATTGTGCTCATATAGGAAGGTGTCTGGAATTTTCTTATTCCTGAAGGAGCATTTTTCCCCTAGCCCCACCATGCATTATTTTGCTGCAACACTTCTTCTTATTCACTTTTTATGCAATTTGATTCCATAATTGCAAATGATGTGTCTGCTTCATGGTGCATTGATGTTTATTAGTGAAATAATTTTTTTTTAAACTACTATTATATATTTTATCAGTTGCTCTGTTTGAAAGCTTTATATGTAACATGTAAGCTTCTTTTGGCAGGATTTTGGTTATGCACAAACAACATCTACCGAAGTGTTGAAATCCTATGTATTTAACGAGCCAATCGTTGTTGACGCTGCACATTTGCAACCTATGAACCCTGCTGCTATTTTTATGGTATTTTGTTGTCTGTTCATTCACACTCAGATATTCAGGTGGCATCTAACTTTTATGTTGCTGACTTCTACAAACTGATCAAGTGCAGCAAGGAACTAAAAGAATGCCAGGTACAGCTGTCACAAAATCTGTTGTTGCAAATGAACCTGGGGGTAGGAGGAGGGAGGAAATATTTGTGGACATAATTGAGAAAATCAGTGTCACTTTCAGCTCTAGTGTAAGTTCTATTCTATTATGCGGCTTAAAATATTTAGAACCGTTCCTATTATTCCATTGTATCTGGTGCTACCAATGAAAGTTAAACTGGATAACTAAACTGGTAGTTATTGATGTTTTTCTACAGTTTGAGAATTTCAGCAAATAAAAATGTTATTGCTTGTTACTCTTCATGGCAAAACTTATGGTTTTAAAGTAGACTTCCTTCTCTATTTGTGGTTCTTTTTAATCTTTCAGTTAGCCACAGAATACTTTGGTTTGTCAATATTGGCAATGATATCTCTTTTGCACAACATCAAAGTCTGGTTGAGTTTCTCTTTTATTATATATAGATAGTTGTGTCTTCAATTGAGAATAACAATGCACAAAATGCAGGTAGCATGTAGCATGTAGCATTCGCTTAGAAGGTCATCTTTGGAATGCAAAACTATGATGGGTGTCTATTCTAAAGTTTTCTATGAATCACCCTTTTTCTATGAATCTAATGATGTCCATTTCTTTAAACAGGGATATATATTGACTTCGGAAATTGATGGCACCATTCAAATGAAGAGCTATCTCACAGGAAACCCAGAAATTCGATTGGCCCTTAATGAGGACCTCAGCATAGGAAGAGGTGGCGGAAGATCAATCTATGGTACCCTTCAAAGATTAGAAATGACTTGTTTTCATCCTTACATTATTTTTACTAAATTTCACATTCTGTAGTTATTTGTATTTCTCAATCATGTTCCTGTACAAGTATGATTAATAAAGATCAGGGCTTTAGTCTTCTGAAGGCATTTTTCTGTGTAGATAGTATGAAATTTTCTACATAAATTGTGATTTGATGAAACAGATTATAGGAGTTCGTCTGGCTCAGGAGTTGTGGTACTTGATGATTGTAATTTTCATGAATCTGTACGTCTAGATAATTTTGAAGTGGACAGAACTTTGACCTTGGTAAGTCAAACAATGTAATTTGAGCTTCAAAGTTGCACACTGGCTGTTGCTTGGAAGTGAACTTTATTTTGTTAATGATTTTCAGGTACCACCAGATGGTGAATTTCCAGTCATGAACTACCGCATGACCCAGGAATTCAAACCTCCTTTCCGCATTAACACTTTGATTGAAGAGGCAGGAACTCTTAAGGTGACTACTTACCATTCTTCCTTGTTGAATTCAGCGTAATTGAAATTGGCATATTTTGACTGCATATTACTTTATTGAAATATTCCTTCCAAATTAATGGAAAAAAAAAATCACATTTAGTATACCATAGTCATTGTTGTATCTATATAAGAATAATTTGTGCATGCATTTCTAGTTTGCATAGGTGAAAATGTCATTTTCTGGATCTAATGTGTGTATTCAGATTATTAATTATATATGCCTGAAACTATGATGCTGACTTCTGTTCCTCCTGTTGTGTGTAGGCTGAAGTAATTCTCAAAATATCTGCTGAGTTCTCCTTAAGCATCAGTGCAAACACAATTGCCATACAGATGCCACTACCAAAATATACTACGAGGTATGAGTAGTATGTCTAATCATATAGCCTCAGCACACCAAACCCCCTTTTCATTTCTCTAAATTATTGATGGAATAATATGTGTCAGCAAATTTATATTTTGTAATTTTGATGGTATGTCTCAGATGTTGTTTAATTGAGTCTATTTGTCATATTTTTAGTTCTTCTGTCCATTTAGCTTACACCTGGCTGATTCCACCTGTCAATGACTTGTAAAGCATCTAAGAGACAACTGATTTCATAATGGCCTTAAATTTAACTGTTGTTTGCATGCATCACAATATGTAGGCCATTGTTTGCATGTATCACAACTGCAGGCTTTGTGACTGTTAGAAGCTATCTGTGGCACCAATGGATGAGAGAGAGAAGCATGATGACTTTCAAATTCAACTTAAAGGGATAGCCTTATCTTGTTGGCTCCTATTCATTATTTTACATGCTACATGGGTTGCATTGCAGAAGAAAGGAAAGTCACTTGAAAGAAATATGCAATAGATTTATAGACTCTTGTGTATTCTTAGCTCTCTTAAGAGCTCATAACAGTTGTGGTGTTGGCCAATCTGCATTACTGCACTAAAGAACTTTGAGAGTTTTGCTCTTTATACATGACTCCTAAGAGAAATGACACAGGCAAATCGTGCTGGTGGAACAGGATTTTTGCAGTCATTTTGTGTGGCTTATTGTTTTCATCTGAGCAGGGCCACTTTTGAGTTGGAACCTGGAGCCATTGGGCAGACAACTGATTTTAAGGAAGTAAACAAGAGACTTGAATGGGGAATAAAGAAGGTGAGAATTTTTTAAGTATAGTCATCATTTCTCTTTTTGAATATCTCTTGCTATTAATATGTTTATTATGCCATAATGAAATGGAAATTATCAATGCAATGTGCAACAGATTGTTGGTGGATCTGAACACACATTGCGTGCAAAGTTGACATTTTCACAGGAGTTACATGGTATAAATTAGAAGTTGCATTTTCACAGAATATAAATTATCTTATTTTACCATATGGTCATTTTCTAATTTATGATATTTTCACATGGTATTTTATGTAACCCGCATTGGCGAAACAGGGAATCTAACAAAGGAATCTGGACCAGTTAGTATGACGTTCACAATACCAATGTATAATGCCTCAAAGCTCCAGGTATGCATCGATTCTCACTTCAATGTTTGGATAACTAATAAATTCATATCCCTAGCAAACACCTGAAGAGATGAAGCTTTTATTTAGTCTATTCAAAGGTCTAAGGCTCTGTACCCATCCCTCAAAAGCAGCTGAACCCCATCTAGTAGTGCGTTGGGACCACCAAAAAAAATAATTGGGGGTAGGTGAGAAGTGAGAAATGAGGGTACAAAGTTTTGAATGGGTTTGCCACGATATCGTATTGCAATGCCTACGATGGTTCCCCCCCTTACCCCACCCCCCAAAAAAAAAAAAAAGAAAAAGAAACCTGTAACACAAGACATCAGGTAATTGTTATAAGATCTCAATACAATTTATTTTCTTAATGGAAGATTTTAATACCATTGTTAACAGTGTTGTTAGATGAACTTTTTCCTCATCAACTCTATTGGCTTTTTCATGCAGGTAAAATACTTGCAGATAGCAAAGAAATCTAGTACTTATAACCCATATCGCTGGGTGAGATATGTCACCCAGGCCAACTCCTATGTTGCTCGTTTGTGATACAGTAGAGTCTCCACGCCGCTTTTGTTTCCTTTACTGTGTTCATTTTAACATTAAATTTGTTAGTGCTCCTTATATACAGAGTTGTACTCTTTATGATTCTTGATGGTGGTCAAGTTTATTGTTATTTGTTGAAATGTTGACGTTTGAAGAACCGTTTTGGGACATTAATAAAAGCATGCAGCTCGAGCTCTTAATCCCACGCCATGGCATTGGTGTGCTTATTATCTGAAGGTAAGCATGTGACTGTCATCCAACCGACGGTCTGCTGTCACGTGCAACCGTGTTTTGAGAAGTATTGAATTTATGGTGAACGCCACTTGTTTGACTACAGTTTTAACTGTAAACATGTGACACTTCTCAACTTGCTTCTTGGAGCAGTAAGTCTGTATTTGATACGCTAACGTGCCATAAGTACTGAAATTGTTGTATACCAAATGCTTTCAATGGACTAATATGATAAAATTTGTTAGTGCAATGTGCAGTTTATTCAAAATGTTATCTTTGCTTGTTCTGGAAGTTGGTGTGCACTGAAAACGCGTCTGAACGTATGACTTTCTGCGCAACTGCTCTGGAGAAAGAGGTTGTTTTGGTGCCAATTGGCGTGAGGATCAGATCCAAGGAACTTGTGAGACTGGGATGGGCCCACCAGCAAGCGGACCCTACCTGTCACGGGGTTGGCCATGAACTTAAATTTTCTTTGTTGTTTTCCAATGGGGATAATCAACCCTTCTAATGTGATTGGCTCCAAGCGGATGAGACTAGGACCGATCCCGGAGAAGTTGCGCGGCAAAAGAAATTTGGGTCTTCTTTGTTGGGTTCCTTTTTGGTTTCAAATGTCTTCTTTGGTGATGCCCCATCCATACTGGCCACTCCACTTCTATTGAAGTGAATTTTCTTTTGTTTCGACCATCGAAGGCCTGAAACTTTGCATCCATCTCCACAAGACTAAACGAGGTTGCTGGGGTTCTATGGTCAAGAGATCTCCAAGGTAGATGGTTAGCTACTCATGGTTCTTAGCATAGAGATGGCCACTTTCTAGCAACATTTATTAGCTCGTTCCCACGGGGGGAACAAAGGCGACAGAAATTCAAAAAATGAGGGACTTGACATGATCACCAATTCTCCACGGATTCTGTGTCAAGTCACTGACTTTTTGGTGCGGCCATACCCGCCAGTATTTCAGTAAAACAAATAGAATCACCACGCCCAAAAGCTCGAGCCTAGATCGTGGTTATAGACCCAGATAAAATGTCAGCCCAAGCCCAAATTTGACCATCCAATGAAGTAGTACTCTTTTTCATTGCATTTAATTGAACTGTGTAGGCGAAATTTCACCCTCAAATTTTATACTTACTGAGGATTAGGACGTACCTAGACTCTATTAAAGTATTGCTACAACTTAGTACATTGTAGAGTTTTGACCGAAGAGGGAAAAGCGATCCTTTGAAGTCCAAATTGCTTTTAGGTTTAGCAGATAAGCCCTAGCTGCCTATTGTATCTAGAAGGCCGATCTCCCATTAGGAACCCAAATTGTTCTTTTTGGACGTATACTATAAATTTCTATCATCCCATTTAAGAGATTCAATTTCAAAGCTTTGATTTTTCACTGTTAAGATACCTCTTAAGGGATTTACTACCAAAATCCTTTTAGCCAAAATCATTTGCATCCATTTAGCCAAAATCCTTTTTGAGATTATGATTAAAAATCCCTTAAATTTTAGATCAATAATACTAAAATTATTTTTAAAGTTGAAAATCTTAAGTTTAAGTTTGTTAATTAAACAAAAATTTTCTGGAAAAAAAAAATCATGTTATCAATGTTACAATTTGGTGACTTTTCTTTTTCTCTTTCTCTTGAAATGACTCAAAGAAGTCCTAGAATTCCACATTATGTCTCAACTCGATTGCCTTTTTGTTTCAATTTGCTTTGTAATCTAGTAAATTTCCCCATTCGAGTTACTTTAACATCAATCACGAATTGTCTAATTTGACCCAACTCATGTAAAAATAAAAAAATAAATAAAAAAAAGGAGCATGGTTTGGTTCTAAAGAAACGAATCTACTGTGTTTACTACCAAGTAGTGGACAAGCTGACAAGCAGCCTCCACAATCTGAGAACGAATTCTCTCTTCAGAGAAAAGCTCCACAGCATATCTGTCATCTTCAAGACATTGAAAATAAAAGATCTAAAACAAATGTAGCCAGTCATATTTCTGGGAAAATCCAATCGAAAACCTTTACTAATTTAGGGACACATAAAAATAAGGACTCCGTGCTAAATTAATAATTGTGAAGCATGTCGGTCCTACGTCCGACAAAGTGCTTTACAGTACGAGGGATTCGGATCGTGCGTTTCTGAATTTTAATTTGAGTTTGCAATCAGTTGCCAGATTGGGATATACGTAACTAACTCAAAAAAAATTTCTGCATATATAGTTGGCATGTTCACTGTCCCTGTTGACAAGTTTGGAAGGCGGAAACTTCTATCCCAACCGTACCAGTTTTATATGATCTCCGGTTGTCATCTTTTGAGCAATAATGTTACCTTGTTTTTTTTTTTTTTTTTTGAGAAATCCAGCATCAAGAAACATCCTCGGATTCAACTTCATTTGTCTAGCATATTCATTAGAATATAAGATTAAAATACATCCTGCGGGGAGTAGAATAATGGAAACTAGCAAAAATGAACTAATTAATTAACTCGTCCTCAAAAAAAAAAAAAACCGAATTTTGATTCCCATATATCCACTGTTCATTTTTTTTTTTTCCTTTTCTTTTTTGGGTTAAAGGAGAAAATAATGGCCATTAAGTTTGGACAATGGTTCTCCAACTAGAGCGTGCCAAATTTACATGCACTTAACGTTACTTCAGTTCTGCTTTTTTAGGGTTGGTGGTGGGGAAGGCGGATTGGGGGGGGGGGACACCGCGTTTCTGGCTACTGTTTTTTAGTTTCCTATACTGTCTGTTTGGCCTTTTTACTTAGGTATGCACCACCGCTAATTCGAGTTGCTGCTTTGGACATCAGGTGGAAATAACAGTGTGTCTGATCACGTAGATGCTTACTAATGTTAAGCTACTAAGGCGTGCACGCTGGCTTTGAATCCACGTATAGTTTTGAGTTCTAAATCTTGGCAGTAAATATTTTTTTTGTTAAAAAAATCAATTAAATAGATAATTAAGACATATAAATAGTAAATATTAAATTTAATATTTATATGCCTTAATTAAATAAAAGTTCAAAAAGAGTAATTAAATAAAAAAATAACGAATAATTCACAAAAATAATAATTAATATCTTAATAATACCACCTTCTTTTTTGTAGAAAAGGAATGGCTACAATTAAATTATATGACGTTTTACGCAATCAAACATGTGTATTGATAGGCAATAAAATCTAAATAAAAGATTAAACAAAAGAGAATTGAATCGTATCAGATTTAGGCATAAAGAGTTTTAATAAAGTACAGTACTTGTCTTGTTGGAAGACAAGATGACGGGTCTATTAGGTTTTAAAGACATCGGCTTGGTTGGTTGACATTTGTCTTCAAATATATTACGGAAGTGTAAAATCATTGGAACTGAGGATTGCTCCTGCTCTTGGTAGGGTACTACTGTCTCTGGTGCAGTTAACGTGGACGAATGAGTTGCATGGGCGAAGTCATTACACCTGGAGCCCAAGGAGGGGGTGGGTCGTGGCCCTCGATTTGCAGTACCCACTAACCAGAAGCCCATGAGTCTCTCCATCTCAAATGCTGTGGACCCTACTTTTATCTCTATCCCGTTCATAACCAGCGGCGCCATTAGTCTTGGTTCCCACTTGCTCACCTCGCCCACCTGTCCTCCTCCTCTCTCTCTCTCTCTCTCTCTCTCTCTGTGAAGCCTATTCCTCATTTATTACTGTACACAAATCCAGACGCCTAGCCCCACGGTTCTTGCTCCTTGCAGTATTGTCTATCTCTTCTCTTACTCTGTCTCCGGCTCCTTGCACAAACCCTTCCGTATCTCTCTCTCTCTCTCTCTCTCTCTCTCTATCTTCTGTTGTGACCCCAACTCCTAACCAAAATCTTTCTCTTTATTATTAATATTTTTTCTACTCTACATCCCCACCAATCATAGCCTATTATTTAGGCTAAAACACTTAATATATATATATATATTTCAATCCAAGATAGAGCGCCAAAAGAAGATGAAAGGTGAGTATGTAGAACAACGGCAAGCTCCAAACTTGTTCTCCAAGCTCCACCTCCCTTTCTCCCCACACTTCAAACCCTCTCGCAATTCTGAGGATGACGACACCCGCAGCACCGGCGCCGCCGCCATGTCTACACCGGCCACCACTACCACTACCCCATCTTCTATGTACCAGAAACGAAGACCCAATGAACCCAACAGCGGCCCCGCCACCGATGGCGCCACTATCGAAGTGGTGCGCCGTCCTAGGGGCAGGCCGCCTGGCTCCAAGAACAAGCCTAAACCGCCAGTCATCATAACCCGAGAACCGGAGCCCGTCATGAGCCCTTACATTTTTGAAGTCCCCGGTGGAAGTAATGTCGTCGAAGCGATTTCCCGCTTCTGCCGCCGCAGAAACATTGGAATATGCGTCCTCACCGGATCCGGAACAGTGGCCAACGTCACTCTCCGTCAGCCTTCGACGAGCCCTGGAGCTAACGTAACTTTCCATGGCAGATTCGACATTTTGTCTATCGCGGCCACGTTCTTGCCTCAAACGGCGTCTTGTGCTGTGCCGAATACCTTCACTATATCTCTGGCAGGCCCACAGGGACAGATCGTTGGTGGGATTGTCGCTGGCACATTGGTGGCAGCGGGTACGGTTTATGTTATCGCCGCGACGTTTAATAGTCCGAGTTACAGCCGGCTGCCGATCGATGATGAAGGGAGAAATTCCGGGTCTGCTGGCACAGGAGAGGGACAGTCACCTGCTGCGTCTGGGGCCGCTGGAGGCGGAGAGAGTGCCCAGCACGCTCCAAGCGTAGGTGAGTCGTGCGGGATGGCTATGTACAGTTGTCATCAACCCTCCGATGTGATATGGGCACCCACTCCGAGGCCACCGCCTCCCCCGCCCTATTGAAAGAGAGAAACTTTTGTGTGAATTTTTAGGTCATTTCTTCTACTCCTTTTTTTTTTCTACTTTTTTTGTGGTTCTTTGGGCTTTTAACTTCATTATGCACTGCTTTTCGTCATCACTTCTGTTCAATTATTCTGGGTTTCGATGTTAATGTGCCGTGATGTTAGTTCTTTTTATTTGTACTAGAAATCCTGATGATGGGGTTATGCTACTAATCATTTATTTGGACCTTAATTACTTAAAAAAACACTGTAATGATTAAGAGATAATTCAGGACTCTGGACTGGCAAGTGGGTGTTTTTTTTAAAAAAAAATTAATTTATTAATCGAGAGATGGTGGGAGACTGAGCGAGTCATGCATTTCAAAATCAGTGTTCTCTCTCTTGATATGTGTTTTACATGGTGGGTTTGTGGTGGGTCTGTGGTCTGTGCGCTCTGAAGGTGCGGTTATGGGCATTTCTCTTGGCTTTTTAAGCTTGAGACCTGAAGGTGAGAGCCAGCAATATCTCTGCAACTTGCAGAAGCAGCAGGGGCGAGTGCCTTTCAGCTCTGCTAGCTGCAGGCTGCACCACTGTCTTGGGTAAAAAGATTATACTGATGAGTCCAGTGGATTTTCCTTTGCTTCTTGAATTGGATAAAGCGTATATCAGCAGAGAACATGTTTAGGGTTCTGCTTGCCAGTTCTCTTTTTCACTTTATTGATGCATATTCCCATTCCCCACACACTCAGAGAGAGAGAGAGAGAGAGATGATTTATCAATATGTCTCGCCGCAAGCTTCTCCAAAACCCACTTTAATCTTCTCTTCTCCTGTCATTTCTTTCTATCCAATCCGATCCGTCTGTACTTTGTTCTGTCCATTTCTACTCCGAAGGGGAATGGAAACACAAGGCTTATCCGTCTATCCACTATTTCCATGCCTAATAATGTTTGATTCTTTAGCAGTATCTGGTCGCCATAAAGACAGTCGTGCCCGAACTTCTATCCCAAAATAGATAAAAGTTACTCTGGAGATGAACATTATAATGACACGTACGCCATCCCCTACAAAATTTGTCCACCATTCTTTGCAAAACCAACAAATGATGTCTTCGTCTATAATCTCCAATTCACGATTCCTTCACACTGCATTGTGTTTGGATTTGGAAGTGGGGTGTAAAAGAAAATAGTGAGAAAGAAAGTCGTGGGAGAGAAAATGAGGAAAAAGAAAATTTATTTTTTTGTAGTTATTTGTTAGGTGCAAAATAGATGAGAAAAATAATAATAATAAGTAATTTTTTTGTTTGAATATGGGGAAAAAGTGGAAGATAAAAAAATTGTGTATAAAATAACAATTAAGCCTTTCAATTAAAATTTAATGTATAATTTGAAAATTTTATGTTCTTTGTCCTCTTTTATTTACATGAGATCAACTTAATCTATTTATTGATGTGAAAGAAAAATCGTTTACATTGCTAATGACAATTATGAATAAGTATTTTGCATTTATAACTAATTTAGTTTTGGAAAAAGGTAGTAACTTAGCGGTTAAGTTGGCAAATTTTTTGGATAAGATCCACGCAAGTAAGAAAAAAAAAAAATCACTATTCATTTTCTCACAGTTGGAGAATTTGTGAGAAAATTTTATAGCGGGACCCACATAACATTTTCACCTCATTTTCTGGCCCTCTTTCTTTTCCAATCTCTCCCCCCAAACAAGGAAAAATTTTCTTTTATGCCCATTTTCTTCCTAACCAGATTCTTTTTCATGACCTTCTGACAATCCAAAGTCTAACGCAATGGATGTGGATGCACCAGCATATCTTGCATTCAAGATTTTGTTTGCCGCCTGATGCTATTAAGCTAAGAACCAATATAATCTGGCTATAAGAGTCTTTGATTCAAACCCTTATTTTCCTAACCCAAGTTTCCATGATGGCTTTTGGAAAACACATCCAATTGCATGCTTCGCTTATAATTTCCATGACGCCTTGACCACTCTAATTGCAGTGACTTCCACTCTTTTTCTTCTTCTTTTTCTTTTGTTTCCCGAATTACCAACCCACAGCTTGCATGGTAATGAGGACGATCATCATATTTAGTACAAAGGGCCACCGTGTTAGGCGGTTAATTCACCATCAATGCCCCAACCTGAGTTCTCCAGAGAGCCCACAATTATAGCTTTATGGGGCAGAAGTGGTCGGTACTAGCAATTGAGTTAAAAAAAAAATAATAATAATAAAATTAAACCAATTCTCTTTATTATACAAATGCGCGTTAGATGTTAGTCTCACTTACATGTCGAGTGTTGAACAACCTAAAAAAGGAATTAAAATAATTAGGTTACGTAGATATCTCTGTCTTAATCGTTCGCAACACTTCAGATTTACAATATAATTTTTTTTTTCATCGATATAATGAGCAACCATTGATGTCGACTTCATCTTAACAATTTTAAGCATTACAGAATTCTTGGGATATACTATATAATTGGTTTTAAATTTGGATAATTAAGTTATTATTTTTTTTTTACATTTTTATTTAAGTCATATGTTTCTTAAATTTATTTTTTAGACAAAAAATAATTAATTTGTTGATTTTTAATAATTTTGAATATGTTATATTAAAATAAAGAATGATTTGAAATGAATTTAGAAGTTATATGATTTAAATAAAAATATAAAAAATTAATTAAATGTTTTTTTTTTTTTTGGGGTGGTTGTATATACCCATAAATCTTGACTTAAAATTTTCTTTTTCTGATGAGTAGGCCTAGATGACCTTGACTTGGTGCAATGCTGGTAGTAATTAATGATATCTAATGACTTTAACAATTGACTTTGGTTGCGGACTTGCCGTTTTGTCTGGATTGGCATGACGTAAACCGTTTTTTCTTCTTCTTCTTCTTTTTTTCCTTTTTTTTTTTTTTTTTTGTTTGTTTGTTTGTGTGTGTGCGTGTGTGTGTAATTGATCCTTAACTAATACTAATCAAATAAATGAAGTAATTAGTTAGCATTGTTTCACCCAATTGAACGTTGAATATGGACTACACATTGATGTGAAGATTAATCAATTCTCAGGACATGCAGACAAAATTTCGCAACCTGGGGGCAACATTTTATATATATATATCCATAAAACAAATGCTAATTTCTGCTCCGAAACTAGTAGCTAACCGACGAGGAAAAAACGAAGAGAGAACAATAGGTGTTGTTAATCCACAAGGCAAATAGACCGACGACTGGAGGGAATTAATTCTACATCGACGGTGGCGCACGTGATGGAATGGATCGGCTGGTCAAAAAAGTCATCCAGACGCCGATCTTCAACGTGGTAACAGGGACGGACAAACTGACCGCAATGACTTTCTTCAAAATGGACAAAGTTCTGGTGGAGAGTCCTGAGACTGCTTTTAGCTTGTGTAAGGTGAATTGGAATACGTGTCGAGGACGTTGTCTCCAAAAGTGGCTATGGCCCAATGAGTCACCCCATTATTGTCATTCCCTACGTCCCTGCGCTTCCACGTTTGACTTAGATGTCAGCCATCTGTGTGCCAATATCAAGGGATGGATGGCATCCCTGCAATCGGATGTTTTACGAGTGGGGGGCACAATTCAACTATTTATATATTAACCATTGTTCTAATGTTCAATTTTACGTTTATATTGAGGATCACAGCTCTAATTAATTTTGGCATATTCTACATTTCACTTATCTTTAAATAAAAGATCGAGCAAATATTTGTCACTTTAATGCATCCCTGACGGCGCGAGTGTATTAGGAACAGTAAATGGGCCCTTAAGGGAATGTTTTTTGGGCTCCTGGTGAGTGGGCAATCGGGGCCCATGTAGTCCCCTATATAGGCCACGATTCACTTCAGGTTTAATCGCTCTGTACAAACTGAACACACAGTTTAATAGACCCTTGCTAATTAGGAAAATGTTGTCCTTTTTTTCTCGTTACCTCCTCAATATCCAAGCGACACGTAGATTATACTGAAAATTGGATTTAATTTTCTTCAAGTTTACGTTACCAGTTATATATAGGTCTTATCTCATTATTTCAAAAATTTAAGTGTGCGTCAACATTTTCTTTCCCGCAAACATAAGACAATGAAAATAAAATTTTATCTTAAATTTAATTGGATTTTCATTTCATTTTATTATGAATTTAGCTAAGAATGGGACTCAATTGTTCTAATTTTCTTCTTGACTGAAAATTTTCAATTATGTTTGTAAAATATATTTGTGGAATTACACCTGAAAAAAGAGATGGATGATTACCTTCAGGTTCAAGCTAATGGGAAAAGAAAAACACAAAGCCAACCGCCTTCAAGCCGCAAAGAAGATTCCGAATTTCAGACACGATAAATATTTAAGGGTATCATGACCATGTTTCGATGCACATAATGTTGCCTTGTGTTGCTTTCCTGGACATTCCGAAACGTAAGGGTGTCCTGCCGGCTGCTCTGGATTTCTTGTAAATCTTTTTTAATTAAGAGATTTATTAGATTGCAAAATAATATAATAAAATATATATTTTTAAATTTTTATTATTTTAAAATTAAAATTCAATATCATAAAATTAAAAGTTTAATTTTTAACTGCGTTATCTTAGTGGACGTCCTGCAGATGTTTTTATCCCGCGTTTGTTCCAGCTCGAAAAGCTATATAATGCATGCATACATGCAGTCATTATCATCATAGTTTCACTTGATTATTTCATCACATTAGCATCTGCCCAAAAATAAAAAATAAAATAAAATAATATGCGGTGGCTTCTTTAGTTTGGAACTTTAGTAATCAGTTGAAATAACGGGACGGAACATTCATATCCGAGAGATACGGACAGGGGCACCGTAATTTGGACAGTAATTTTAGCAAAGAATTTTACTTAATAATGGAAAATTTAGAACCTCGTGCATATGAGATTTTAAAAACCATGCCATTTAAGAGCTTTAACTTTTGAATCTATTCATTAAAATAATTGTCCTGCACAATTCATCATTTAAAAAACCCTATATATAGTAAAAAAAAAACAAAGAAAAAGGAAAAAGACATACATTTTCTTTTCTTGTCCATATTTTCCTCGGCCCCACAACCGTCCGGTTTAAGCACAATCTGCCAATTGCCAATGCATGAAAAAATTGAAATTTTGAAATACTCTCCTTTTCTCATTCAAAAGCGACGATATGATTGAATTTATGTTTTGTTTAATCAAGTTTGAATTTGATATTTCATGTTTCGATACGCTGGGCATGCAAATGAAAGATTTTTTTTTTTTTTGAGGGGGGGGATACCATGCCTCACAATTTTCAAAGAAATAATTGTTGAAGTTAATTCATATTAGTCATAGATTAATAATTAATACTTAAATAAAATTTAAATAATTAAATTTATATTTTTTAAATTTATTAATGATTTAATATTTAAATAAAAAATAAATTAATTGAGTCTAATAATAGTATGAAAATCAATTAAAGTCAATTTGAACCAAGAGTGGCAATCAAAAATAAAAATTATATGAGAACAAATTCAATGCAAAAACTTAAAAACAGAGGGAAGCCGCCACCAATTGCCTTCTAACAGTAATTACTACATGGGTAAGACTCAAAGACAATGATTAATCAATATTGTCTACCATATGATTCAACTGAGATTTTCATGATCTGGAACATACTAAACAAAGAAGGGAAAAAAAAAAACAAAAAAAAAGGGAGAGAGGTCGGGGAGAAATTTGAAATCCGACGTTTAGGGCATGGGTGCATGCATGCAAAAGTGGGGTATTGGCCAGTGTAATGTCATAGTCTGCTGAGTCAATTCAATTGAATCATCCAGCATCTCCTTCTCTTCTGAGTTCTTATTCATGTACTTGCACAATGAAGCAAGAGTCCGTCCAAAGGGGTATGGGTGATGCATCCTGTGGCTCGTGGGGGACGTGGATGTGGCGTCTAATTTGGTAGGTTAAGGGTTGACCACTGTCCAGCCATCCAGCTCCACGTAGTTGTCTCCTTTATTTTTGCAACTTCTGGTTTGATATTGTTTTACTTCCATTAGCGCCTTCGTTAATATTGAATAGGAAAATATGGATAGGCTCAAATATAATAAATTTAAATAAACATTTAATAAATAAATATATATATATATATATATATAATGTTTTTATATTTTAAAATTATGTTGATGTAATATAAAATATAAAAATACAACATAAAACATTTTTTATATACTTAAATTTATCACATGTTGAACACCTTTGTCCTGCATGTTTTCATTTCAACCGAAACTGTCGACTAAGCCCTCACAAACTTGTCCTCTCACTAGTTTTATCCTACCATCGAATTGTTTCGCCCCATTTACCGTCGTGTAATAAATGCAGCGAATAGCTTGGATAGTTGTTGGGCTGCTCGACTCCAACTTATTCGTGGGCTTGCCGCTCATTGATCTTCAGCCTATATGCTTGTTAGCAAATGAGTTGGAACCAGCTATTTAGGTGTGCTAGCAATTTCATCCATCCAGATGAATTCCTCACAGAAAAATATCATAACCAGACAAGCTGCAAGAGATACGAGATAGAAATAATACAATTTTATAACTTGCTTTGGCACCAAACAATTTACTGGCTGGGTCCATGTCCCTCACGGGACTCAATTTACTTGCGTCCCGTGAACTATACACTCTCCGGACTACTCATGCAGGGGAGCAAGGAATCAGACAAAATGGTCATGGCTGACATCTTTAACCAAAGCCGACTGCGAGAGTACGTTTACATACAGCTCCTCCGTCCCCAACTCTTATTTACTGGTCTAATCTAAATAGCTGGATGACAAAAATATGCTTAACCTCTTCTTTCGCTGTTTGACCTTCTAAATGAGACACCAGAATTTAAATCATTGAAAGGGTCGACCGGTCCTAATTTTCCTGAGTCAGTTTCCCTACAACTACTACTACCGACTAAATTTCTACACCTTTTAGCTGCGTCAGAATTCACATCCCAGAACTCATTATGCTCCGTCGGAGAACTTGCATGGTCGATTTGAGATCTGCTTGTTTTGGAAATACTCGATGCGTTTTGGTCTCTATCACCAAAGGGCAGATGCCTCGAGTAAAAGGGAGAGGAAGAGGAAGAGCAACTGTCAGAGTCAGGCATGTTCCTCCAGGAGCTGTTCCAACCACCAAAAATATAGTCAGAAAGTTCGTCCGTACTTGTAGAATCCCGGGTACTATCTGTACTGCATGAACCTTCATCAGAGTTGCTACTAGTAAATGAGGAATTGTCACTTGACGAATCCTCTTCTAAAATTCTTTGTAGTCGATGGAATTTTGAAAAGAAAGACTCAACATTGGCCATGTTATCCACTGAGTTGGGGTGGGATTGGACTGCACCATGGCGTCTAGTTGTGGATCTAGAATTCAATCTAGTATTCTTTTCATTTATCCTTGAAGGAATTCCTTTATTTTTTGGATCAGGAGATAATATTGTGTTCCTTAACAATCTTGGGGCCCTTGGTGAACACCTGCAAGAAAATTGATTTGTCAAACACCACATTAAGAACAGTAAGACATTAAATCTTCTCTAAGAATATTGAGTTTCTGTGATCCTTCACCTTGCATAAAGAAGCATGTATGCCCCTTTTGTTAAGACGCTGTCAAGTTCCACAGGTGTTACCTAACAACCATTGAAAGTACAATTCCATAATTTAAAACAAACAAAAAAACCATAGAAAGCACAATATAAAAGCTTAGAGATATGGTAAGCTGAGCTATGTTGTATATGAAGTAAAACAGGAAAAGTTGCAACTGGAAAAATTGGACCAGTTGTCAGAGCCTCTGGACATGAAAAAGTAGAGAAGGAAGAGGGGAAGGATGTTCCTCCCAAAAATAAAAGAGACAAACATCACAAGCATATCAATGTTTAAACTCCCATTCTACATTCCGTTCTAATTCACAAGTGGTGGGCAAAACAGATACTTATCTCCAATAAGCACACAAATGGTGCAGAGAGTAAATAAATAGATCTAGAACACTACAGCACCACAGGCTCCGCTGTCCTGATAAGATGAACTATTTACTAATAACAACAAAAAGAAAAGTATCATATCCCTCACTAAAGCACAAAGCTCACTTCCAAATTCCCTTGAAGAGGAATAAATAGTCGGTTGTTTAGAAAAAAAATTCAGAACTTTTACCAGGCAATGGCAGATGGAGATGCCTACCAAAAGAACATGCTAAGACAGCCCTACAACTAAAGTAAAGATGTGGCCATTGACAGAGGCACAAAGTAAAAATGTGAATTTAAGAACCAATCCAAAAGCCAATAAATAATGATACTATGATAATAAAGGGCATACCAAGCTGTCGTCAATCTTGTACCACTTGTTCTGGATGGCTTTAACATAGCACACATAGTGACCAGAAAATGCTGCGTTCATTACATCCAAATGGACAACCACACCATAAAGTCTGTATATTGGAGATTTATCACTTGTCCCACTTATATAAGGTGCTAGGTCCAGGATCTCGGGGAACCTAATAGGCTTATTGATCTTTCCAAATTTACCTGACTGTAAAATCAGGTAGAGAGAATGAGGTAATTTCTACTAATTTGGGCTAAAATATATAAATAATACATATATTTCTTCAAGAAATACCTGAAATCGCTTCAATGCAATTGTCAGGATGTTAGGAGCCTCAAGAATTGTTAATTTTTTCTTGGCTTTCTCATAAGACTTGCACCTGAAAGAAAAATCACCTAACATAAACCCAAAGCAGTCTAAAATACAATATCCACCTTTTCAACATTACAAGGTAGAATAAATGCATGCATAACCTTACCTACATTTATAAACCCAACCTCAACTCCACCAAACCCCCCATCCACCCTTCCCCTTTTGTTGGACAGAATAAAATAAAGTAAATCAGCAGCTAGTTTCCAGAAGTATACCCGCAATGAGACCAAAATTCAGATTCTCTCACAGAAATACATATAAACCAGAGATTATACTCTCACAAACTTTTATGGTCAAGATAGTCTTACCAACCTGGAACAGTGGTATTTGTTGTCTCCATCCAGAATCTCTGTACTTGTAAATTGTCTGAGTGCATCCTCAAGCTTCCCTATTTCCCCTTCTATTTCAACCGCAAGATCCATTATTCTTTCTTGACGGACAGATTTGTAGTGGCACTTCATGCATTTAATCTGTAAACAGTATTCAAATAAACATAAAACTCAAGACAATTCAACTCAACAAAGCATTTAACACCAAAATTAACTGGAGTTGGCTACATGACTCCTTTCTTGCCATTCAATTCTTCTGGGATAAGTTGGTGCTATTTCAAATCCTCACTATCAAGGATTGCCATAACTGTTCTTTGATAGCAACACTTTCCAGGAAGCAGACAGAGAACTCATTTGCAAATTTTAAGGTTCAACCAATTTCCAATGAGTTTTACCTTTGAACGAAGGTAGCCACCAAACGTAAGGCCTATGAGTGTGGTTTCTTCTTCAAGAGAACCTATAACACTGCCCCCAGCGTCCTTGAGGCAAATGGATTGCATTTGATCAATAGCATACCTGTCAGTTAACTTCACTAATTATCTCTCACAAAAAGAAAATAAATGAAATCGTGAAAAAATGGAGAATGAACACCTAATAAGTTACAGAGAAGAGATAACAACCACACCTTAGAAATTCATGTGCATCTTCCTCTCTTCCACTACCAAGGCGAGTTCCCATGTTTTGTAGTTGGGACAATACATGGATAGGAGAAACTGGTGATTTCCCTTGTTTTGCCTTCAAAATTAAATCTTCAAACTCGCAACTGAAGCACCATTCTTTGCGCACACCTTATGTTGATAAAGAAAGTTTATGCTTTAGTTTTCATATATACTATTTGAAAACCAAGCATGTTGATGGAAATTGTGATAGGAATCATACATGTTTTAGAATGGAGTCCTTGAACCAGATAAGCAGCCAAAGGAGGAGTGAATGCCAAGCACTGAAGGACAGCATTAGCATAACAGCTGTAGTGGAAGAAATGATGTCATTAAGGTCATCAGTGCTCTTTTTTTTTTTTTTCCAGAAAAGTAACATCCAAGAAATGAAAGGACTTTGGAGCAATATAGCAGTATCTTTGCAATGAAGCAGCCAAAGATATTTGAAGAATGGAATTAGTCCCCGGAAACAAAGTGGTCAAACAGTCCTCAAAGATTAGAAGTTCCAATGCACATAACCAAAAATAAATAATAAGACTTGTGTTCATCACATTTTTAAGGAAAATTTCTAAAACATGCCATCTATCAAAAAGAATTGCTAGATGGGATATCCCAAAATATATGTGCAGAGAAAGGAGAAAACTAACTTTTTTCAACAAAAGAGCACTAAAATTATCAGCAGCCCACAGTACTATCCTATCTAATTTATAAACATCTCAACCAATCACATTACTAGTCTTTCCAATAGACAAATGTCGGTTATCATTCCCTAGCATGACAAAAATGTAGTTCTCAATTCAAATTGGGAACCAATCACTTTGTCCAAATTTTGATTTAAGACAAGGAGTATATTATTGATTTTTAATTGAAAACGGAAACCCCTTTATGAAAATTCAAATGATATGGGTGTGAATTTCTTCTGGAAGTTCTTTTCTTCAAAATCAAACAAGGTTGCCAGGAGTAAACATAAGGCAAGGGAAATGATTAGGAAAGTCAAGAAGGACGAAGTACACAGAACCCCAAATCTCTGGCTTCAAGTTTTACTTCCTTCGGGGCTGTAACACTGCAGATGCACCTATTGAAGCTGTTAAATTGCTGGATAGTGCTACATGCAACACATAAAAGGCTGCCACTGAAGCCATCCTGAACTAGACATCTGGAAGCAGTTTTAAGGGGCATTCATTTTGTTTTGGGGAAAAAATCTATTTTTTTGGAATCTACCAAGAGGGTTTCTGGCTTTAGAGAGCGAGAGAAAGTTGAAGGGGAGGGAGAGAGAATAGAGACAAACAACAATAACAATAACAAAGCCTTAATCCCAAATTTAATTGGAGTCAACCACACTTTATTTGCCATTCCATAATATTATAAATTTAGTGTGAGATCTAATTGTTCAAAATCCTTCCCAACCCCAAAGCAATGCCAACACCACAAAGACAGAACAGGGAAACAAAGTTAAAGTGTTAATGGGGTTATGTCTGACAATTTATTGCCTTTTTGTTTAATAATGTTAGCTTTCCCCTTCCTTTGCAAATATATTTGTGATGCCTTCATCTAGTAATTCTTTTTAATAGATGCCATGCTTTTGCGAATTTACCTAAAAATTTGTATTACAAGCAAGCAACAAAATATCTAATGAAATTCACAACAAGAACAACACAAAGGCACATCCAGGTCTACATTTTTTAGCCTGTTTTCCAATAATATTTATAATAATAATTCACATACCTGTTACCACAATTGATAAGCCCGAATGGTCTCATTTCAACTTTGTTTGAAGTATATAGCCTGACAAACAGATCATATGGAAAAAACCCCTGAAAAGAGAAAAGCATACTTAAGTTGAACTCTGCTTGCATCCAGGAAAATGTCATCAAAAGACAAACAAGTAGATCTAGATGAAACCTTTTCACTGTATTTCCCAGATTTAGCTCCAATGAATTGATCAACAACTTTCTGCACTGATGAATTCAATCCATTGATAGAACCTGGGGAGAAACTTGGGACTTGGGAGGAAGTTGCAGAACCAGTTTCAACATTACTAGGTTTGCTCAATTTCACATTTGGCACTGAATGCCCAGTAGCACCAGTAGCAAAATGAGTTTGAGAAGTACTCGATGATTTGGACTTGGAAAGATGTGGAGTACCAATGGGCTCATTAATTGCATGACTTGGCCTTGCATAGCATGAGGATGAAGATCTAAAGACTTTTACATCTGTTCCTGATAAATCAGCTTGAGGACATGATGGTTGTTGAGTGTGCAAAGAAGATGATGAGACCTTTGAATCATCACTATAGTTTTTATCCATAAAATTAGACCTTGCATAGCTCACAGACAGGGAAGTCCCAACCTTTTGTTTATCACCACTGACATTTTCTGACAAAGTTGCTCTGTCAACAGGCCTTGCAGCTGAATCCAAATCATCTGACATTATGGTCTTTACCACAGACTTTTGTGAATCCAAAGACGGAACATCCTTTCTGGAAAAATTGAACTTAAACTGCAGGGAGGATTCAAACTCAGATAACTTGCCACTGACAGCTCCATTAAAATTGGACGGAGTAGAATAACCCTGGGCATCACTCTTGGATACAGTAGAGTCAAGTGCTCTCCCCCAGAAATCTGAAGATGCTTTACCAGGACCAGTGGTTAAACCCCTAAATGCAGCATCAGTGCTCTGACATGAAGAACTAGATGTTGCACACTGAATCTCCCCACAATTATCATGAGATCTAATCTGACTTAATTTACTGAGTGTGCTAAAACTGTCTACAGAGTCAACCAATCTGGCAAATTTAGGAGATGATGGCTTGGTTTGGTCTGCATTGTCCAAACTGGATGCTTGAATATCAGGACCAGTACCGGAAGAAATTAGTCCATCTGGACTTTCAGATTCATTTGAAATGATACTCTCATTGACTGAACCATCATCTGATGACTCGCCACTGACAGCAGAAGTTGAGAACCCAGAAAAAGGGGAACCCGAGGATTCAGTAGAATATGTTTCTTCTGCATCTTTTATGGGATTAACTATGACTTTATCGTCCTTTACACATGGATCCCCCGTAGAGTCACTGGAATGAGAGGCTGCAGATTCTGAAGGAGATGTTTTAATTTGTGCATCCTCATATTGACCATGGTCAATAATGCCTTGCTTTGCAACTTTCTGACCAGAATTACTTCCATTATCATCAATGTGGTATGTGGGCTGAGGAGGTTGGCATTCCTCCTTGTGTCCTTGTCGCCAGTGGATAATCTGGCATTTTCCAGAACTGAAACAAACAGAATATTATGTTAGATATGGAAAGACTGTTAAAGGTAGACACCTACAAAATTAGGAAAACTGAAAAGCTGCAAATCCATTCAATCTACATGCTCTCAGAAATCAAAATTAAGATCATGCAATCACGAGTATCAACATGTAATGAGTCAACTAAGATTCTAAGCAGCTCCAATAAATCATGTTTCTTCAAGAAATGCAAGGCACAAAATCACAAGCAACTGCAGCGACTTACAGGTTGATGTAAAAGCATAACTATTATCACATAACAGCATAAGAGCAGGTGACAACACCAACTCCCTCAATAAGAAGCAGATATTATGATCTTAATCAAGAGTTGACCAGCTCTTCACTAATGTGCAACACATGGACTCTGCAATATTACTTTGCTCAAACAAAAAATAATCCCACTAACTGCATTTTGCAAAATAATATGCAACAGATGACGAGACTGATTACTAACAATTGATGATATTTTTGTCAATCAAATTAACAAACATGCGTAGATAATTAACAAAGCCAATCAGTTTTATACAGTGGACACTAAAACTGTCAGTTTATAACTCCTTTTAGAGACTTTATATAAGATCCAGACTGTTGGTCATTTAATGCAGAAAACAAGGACTAGGTCGTTCATGAAAATGCTAAAAATACATAAACTCTGTTCTTGGCTTGATTCACTAATGATAGTGCAGTCAAGCAAAGGCCTCATCTTGTCCTATGAGGGAATTAGTGGATCCCTTTTTGCACTTAAATGGGTGAGTTTTTGAGTGACATGGGTACACAACTCGAACCAACTCAAAATTTTGATTTCCAGGTTCTAAAAGCATATAAAAAAAAAAAGAAAGAAGAAATTTGGACAAAATGTT
The DNA here is from genome assembly GCA_021464305.1 of Kandelia obovata. Taxonomy (NCBI): domain Eukaryota; kingdom Viridiplantae; phylum Streptophyta; class Magnoliopsida; order Malpighiales; family Rhizophoraceae; genus Kandelia; species Kandelia obovata. The sequence goes on along the minus strand of CM038479.1, from coordinate 4,083,165 downwards.
AACTTCACCAAGCTTCGTGTCCCAATTGACTTATGTTCACCACATTGCTTCCTTGATCAACAACCAACTCCACACTTTTTCCTTCCCCCCCCCCCAACTCTGTATCTCCAACGATGTGAAGCAAAGAATCAGATTCTTATAAAAATACTATTTAAACAGGCTCCTTCAAATTCTACAATTATCAGCACTCAATCTCCTGAACAACGCTCAGATTCTTTCTTTCCCAAAATATTATACCCACATTAGAAGAAAAGGACCAAAAAAGCCATTTACACATCATTATGTAATCTATGCCAAGAATGCCGACTTAATTTCCAGATAATTAAGCATTAAAAGAAGAAAAATAATGAACCAAAAAAGAAAAACTTTTAACGACTAGAAGAGAATTAAACATACCAATATCTAACCGATTTACAACGAGCACACCGTGTAGTGGTTGGGCAGTAACAAACAGCACAGTGATAATTATTCTGCGAAATAGGCACCGAAACGGCAGCGTAAGAAAGATTGGCTTCGAGTTCAGCCCTAGCAGCCTCCTCGGACGCGAAAACCAACAGCCGTCGGACCTCCTCCTTCCTGGCAACAGCAAGCCGCCATCTACGGCGAATTACGAGGGAGACAACCGGAAACAGGACACAAATCACGAGGACCAGGCTCGAAAACCCTAGATCCCCGGCCAGAAGCATTTATTCACCTGCACCTAACACGTCATCCAGAAAAATCACAAACCCTGAGCTCCCCTGCCCTCTCCGCCACACATAGGAGAGGCGGCTCCGGCTACGGCAAGGGCTGCGGAACGCGCATACGGATTTGCAAGATCGTAGCCGTTAATAGCTCCAGCAAACTTACGGAGACGACTGCACAATGCCCAACAATAGAAATCGAGAATTGATGAGTGAACGTTGAGAAAAAAAGATGAACTGGGAGTGAGAAGGCACACTGAGCTTCTTCGAATTGCGGGCAATCAGATCGAAAATTTAGGAAGGCTGGGTGTCTTCTATGAAAGAGAGAGACAGAGACCGAGAGAGAGAGACATGACAGGTGAGGATTCTGAAAAAAACAAAAAGGAAATATTTTATTGGTTTGGCTTTTAATTATGTCTCTAAAAAAATAATAAATAAATATGTATTAAAATAAAATAAAAGAAATTTGATGGCCGAGGGAAAGGAATTTTGTTTCATGCACCGAAAAGCGTGAATTCTTTGCTCATCTAGCGGGTCCCACCTCAAGCCCGACCGGTACTCGTGGGGTTCGGTTTTTTTTATTATTATTATAATAATAAATGTTTTTCCTAATGAATTTTTAATTTGATGGCGAGTATTAATAATAACTGCTACAAATCTTTTTCTACTGCGAAAAGATTGTGAGTTGGACGAATGCCTGATACCCATCATGTGATGGGGTTTGGCCTGGTGTTGGAGACGGACGGTGGAGATTGGTTGTTGGTACTTGGTATTTCGTTCGTTTTCGGGACTTTGACGGTGATGGCTCACTCACCACACCCTAGATGGTAATTGCATCGCATCCAGAGGTGTTCAGACATTCCAGTATTCCACAAGTAATTGCCTTCCGATGTAAGGGTTCGTGACTTTAGAACCACTTCACAGTTCACAGTGGCCCTTTTTTTTGTTTTTTGTGGGTTTTTGGATACTTTCTGACAACTAGATCCTCTGTTAAAGATAAAAAACTTAGGGCATTTTTTCCTGTAACTTTATTTTTAATTTTTTTCCCTTCTCCAATATAAGTTTAATTCACGATCAAGCATACCACACTGAGTCTAACTTTAATTAGTAGTATTGTTGAAAACATTTGCTACTTGGTCGACACAGAACCTTAACTTTATTGTACATTGATAGGGGCAATGGGTGTAATTAAATATGTGATTGGATGATTCGCAACAAAATCAATGCCTACAAGAATAACTTGGGCTTCAATCAACCCCCACTTCGATATAGAATTTTACCAAGCAGGAAGAAGCAAGGAAACGATATAAACAATCGATACAAAGCTAAATTTCAAGCCGTACGGATCAATGGGTGGTCAATGTTGGACGCAGAATTTTCAATCGACGTTTGCCAAGTTCCCATTTGTTTACGACAATTCTTAGCCTAGGCACCCACTGCCATCAACCATGAGTCGCCAGGAACTTTCTCTATTATTTCTTCACCGCCATCATGGTTATCTATTCCTAAGGTTCCATCCAAACCTACAGGTTGACGATTAAGAAATTTTTTCTTTTTCTAACGTATCCTATAAGTTGGAAGTTGGAACAACCATGTAAACAAATGTAAAGGTGTAACGCAACTTGCAACGCTGAAACATAAAAATTAATTTACCTTTCACCAGGGTGCGTGGAAATCTTGAGGGGGAATTTTCGGGGAGGGGAAGCTACGGCTAGGCACCTAATCCAACCCACAGGGATTGTCAGGTCAAGTTTTTTGTGCTAAGGTGATGTAGGTCCAATTTTCGTACAAGGGTGATGTAAATTGCTTTGACAATTTTGGCTGGCGACTCAGCATGCTGCCGCAGTATCTGACATTTTTTATATACATCCAGCTTTTCAAGACGTGTAAAGCTACAAAATTTTACAAGGTTAGCTGGTATCTTAGATTATATGTATTGACCTTCTCTCAAATTGTCATAGGGTGAACAAACCCCACGCATTAATTGGTTGGATACTGCACGCTTGCCAGTGATGAGTCACAAGTAATTACAATGAGAGAGGTTGGTTATACTCGAAACCTAAATCAACCTCGTTAATTATATGTTATTCTGGCATCTCAGCAATTGTCAATTACATTCTTCAAAAGACACGTTAATAATTAAAAATTTAAATATCTACCACTGTGATACGATTATTTTATACGAATCAAAACTGACAAACTTTTATGTTATATATCGTCCACGTCGTCATGAGTGCATTTTTTTTTTTTTCTTTTGAGGGCCAATTTGCGGATATATGAAATCATACTTCGCGTATCGAAACGGATTAGGACAAGAATATTAGCTGGGTACAAGTTTGAGTGCATTTCTTCTAGAAACCAATTGCATTTCTTCTAACTTCAATCATCCATCCCAAACACACATTGCTTTCACTCGTTTGAGTACAAGTTTTGCTCTCTCTCTCTCTCTCTCTCACTCTTTTTCTATTTTTTTCCTAACAGTCTGTACCGAGCAATTCTTCTTTGAGGCACTGTAGGGAGTAAAATATCCCCACAAGAATTGATAAAAAAGATTGCACGATCAATTGTTTCACTATATTTATAAAAGCATAATTTATCAAAGCTTTATTTTAAAATTTTTATTTTTATTTTTTTCCTTTCTGTTTTGAATTAAAAATTAGAAAAATAAGATAGTAATAAAATGAGTGGCAATGACATGCATGTGCGGGTGGGCTCGTTGGGCCCATTGGAAATCTGGCCACGCCGCCCACTAATTGCGTAAACCGCCGGCCAAGGCAGAGCGGCGGTCGGCAGGCTTCAACAGCCGTCACTCACGCACAGTCCAACAAGCTGATCCCTGACAATAACGATCTCCAAGGCTCCTTCATCGTCCTCCACGTCCAGTCCCCGACGGCCTTCGGTGGGCACAGTTAAGTCTCGCGCTCTTTCCCTTTCCCCCACGCTTCTGTTTTCAGGATTAGTTTTCGAGTTAATTACTGAACGGTTCAGCATTGAAATTGTAATGGAAGCTGAGGTGGAGGTGCCGGTGCCCTCAGAGGCGGATCACCGAAGCGACTTTGGGGGCACGCGCTGCAGATTTGCAGCGGAAAGAATGCAAGGATAGATTTCCTCATTGCTTCACTTGCTCGGTGCTTGAAATCGTTCTTCGGCTGTTATTTGCTTCGCTTGTTTGACAAAGCAATGGAAATTCCATGACAGTAGTTAGCTGATGTCTGCTTTAAAACCAACGGCCATCAGATGATTTTTTTTTTTCTTTTCGTTCTCTTAGTCTATTCTTGTTAGGAACATTATTCCGATTATATCTCGAGTTGCTGAGTTTATTATTGTTTATTCCTTGATAAGGATTATCAATAAATTCTCAGTTTCACTTAATAATATAAACACGTCATTTTATATTCTATTCGAATTATTTATTTAATTAAGTCATTTAATTATAATATATATATATATATATATATATATACACACACACATTAATTATTTCTCTTAATGTGTCCATTCTCGCGTAATTACATTTTTCTGATTTAAGTGTCAGGGTGTTAATGTTGGTTGAAGCCCCTAGCATCCCTTGGTCTTCCTATTTGGCAAGTCATAAATCCGATTCAACCTAAATGTGTATATTCGGGCCCTCCTCAATTCAACTTCATCATCAAGTTCTTGTTCGATCATTCTTGTTGATTTTACCATTTGTAAATTGATGGACCCTGATGCCTAGAATCGATATTGGGAACTCAATTTCTGTTAGCAAGTGTGCAATTTCTATTCAATCCCATTGTCAACGATGGGGTAAGGAAACGAAGATTATTTGCGACGTGGGAGAAATTGGGGTGTGAAATATAGGTGTCGGGAGCATCTTTGACGGAATATGCAGATAAATAGAATGTTACACAGACACGGAAAAAAGGGACAGTTGGGCATGAATGCTTTTAGAAGGTTGAGAGTGGAGTTGAAATGGAAACAGACTTGGCATAGATTTCATTGTTTGCATGACATGGATCCTTACTTGGAGTTGCGTGCTCTTCTATCCAGTGCATTCATTATTGTACGTGTTGATTAGGATGCCATGGATACAGATTTTTTTTCTTTCTGTGGTTGAAACGACACCTTGTTTCATTAGCTACAAGTTATGTTACGATAGCTGGGAAATAGTGTAGATTAATTGGAGAGAGATGTAATGTGTTCGACGAAACACTAATTGGGCATCATGCAAGAATTTAGTACATGCAATCACTCTATTCAGTGGATCGGATTAGAGAGAGACTGGTCATGGATGGCAGATGCAAATCTCTGCTGGAATCATGTTGGAAAATTATGTCATACACGGGTGTTCATCATCGTCTCATTTTGTTATTGGAGAAGGTCTTGCATTTTATTGGTTTGGCTCGGTGGGTGTGCCTACCCTAAATTGATAAATTTATGTTTTCTCTTATCTAACCTTACGGGTAAAGCTGAGGAAATATTATCATGGGAAACTACCAGGAGAGGCTGTTAGAGCCCCCATTGCTTCCCATTATGCAATTATGATGTCAAAATTTCTCTGCTAACGAATTGAACACATCAGAAACTATGGCCTGCAACCGCAATCCCATTTCCATGAATAAATCTCTCCAAGCATCGAAAGTACGTTCGTGACACATATACACACACAACAATAATAGATACGATCACATGAAATAAATTGAAAAACTGTTGATAGATATAAGAGACTGTTCATTGGGTTTTGCTTTCTAGTGGTCACTTCCCTCAACTCTCCAATGTCTCCTCTTTCAGATATTCTTCTGTCAAAGTTTCAACCCCACCACTGGTGGACTGCAACACCCTCATCCCTCAACTTTCCGTACAGAGCCAAGCATTCCCAATAAGCCCTTCGGCTTCCGTTGCTCTTTCCCCCGTGCCCCCGCGGCTTGCACTCCAAGAAAAGTTCATCCACAAGTCTTATTGCTTTACTCTTCACCATTTCCTCCACTACCTCAGCCTCTGCCTTCATCACCACGTATTCATCCTCCTTTAAATTCTTCCTCAGCCAATCTGACATCCCCACCTCTTGTACCTGCGGCACTTCCTTCCCCGATGACTCCTCTGTCACTGTCTCGATCTTGTATACCTCGAAATCAAGGTTTCTTGTAGGATAGTTCTCTGCAAACCATCCAGTTCCCCTTCCTCCGTGTTTCTCTGGCAGCCCCACGTCAAGGAACACACGACGTGGGTAGCTCTCCAGTGAATCACCTGTTAAGTCTGGCAGATACCTCGTTCTTTTCAAATACCTGCTTGACTTACCTGAAGCCGCTCTCGGTGGTTCCAGGAGCACGTCTTCAAGATTCTTCAGTGCTGCTTTTCTTGCCTCGGCGGTATATCCTAGGAGCTTCCTTTGTGTGGCCAAATTAGTATTGTTCAGGCCCGTCTTCCGCATAGCCAAGACAGTGGATTGAAATCTCCTGAAATAGATGATTTTGTAATTGGATGGCTTGATGAATGCAAAAGAAGGATTGTCACTTAGTTGAACAACCACGATGCCGCCTACTTTGAGAGTCCGGTCAATGAAGTCCGGGGCAATGTGGTAGTTATAGCTGAAGGCAAAGTCGAAAGACTCGTCATGAATCATCGTTTGCCGATCAAAATCAGTGGCAGAGACGATATCCATATCAGCATCATTGACAATCTGAGAAGCATAGGTGGCGGCATTGTCATCGCCATCCCCGCCACTTAAGAACATGGCTTTGTCGCCATTCTTAAACAGGCCTTCATTTGATAAGTCACGGAAAAGCAATGAGAACTGATTAAGGTTCGCTGATGTGGAGCCAGCTTGATCAGGCACAAGAACTAACCAACCACCAAAAATGGTTCTCAACACGGAGAAGGCAACAAGCATCAAAACTAAAATCACAGCACGAGCTAGAAGCTTCAATATCTCTCCGTAAGTGATCGAGTTTCTGTCATTTTCCAGATCAATGCTATTGACGTGCAAGACAAAGGGCTTGCATTTGTCGGAGGTTTTGGGTTGGAAACCTTGTCCAGGCTGGATCTCCATAGTTGGAAAATTCTAAACAAGTTTTTTTTTTTTTTTCTCGGTGGGGAAGATTTTGTTGTGCACACAAACAGATTGATTGAAGCAGGATGCAGAATTGACCAAGAGGATAGAAAGTAAATATAAAAAAGGCTCGGAGAAATGGAAGCAAAAGAGATCAAGAAACTAGAAACTTGAAGAATTCACTAAAGATTGGAAAAGAGAGGGAGAGGGAACGACGAGAGAAGAAAAGAAACTTAGCGAGTGCAAAATCTGGAGGCAGTGTGATTTCCACCCACAAGAGCCACGCGGCTACTTTGCAATCTAGACCATAGTAACATCAACTCCCTCAACCGCTGCAACTCCATTTCTTTAGCTTGCACCCCAGATCGATGATTTTGCTCAATTTTCCAGCCGGTAGCTGCACATTCTTAGGCACAAATAACCAACGATCATAACAAAATGGAGGAGGGAGAGAAGGCCAGAGGGGAGATCTTCCTTGAATTTATATTGCTCCTTACTTTCCCTTCTTCTTCTTCTTCTTTTCTAGCTTCTTCAGGAGGGAATTCTATGAGGGTGGAGAGGGGCCAGGAGCATCGCAATACATGGAATAAAGAAGAGTTGGGTTATGTTTTTTTTATTTTTGGGGTGTCAAAATGGTTGTCGCCACGAAAATTGAGTTTAGCCATATCTGGCTCGTGTCAAAAATTTCTGTTTCTGTTTTCCTAAGAATGGCCGTTTTTTTGCAATGAAGCTTTGAGCGTTTGTTATGATTACACGCAATTTGGGGTGTCCTTACTAATAGCTATTTACATATCATGTAAAACCCCAACGACTTGGAAGTTGAAAACATCGTCCTTCCGCAACTTCTGTGGTCAATTGCTTAATCGTGCTAATTTTGTCGTATCAACCCTACTGGCACGCGACATGTGCATGGCCCGATTGTTGAAAAACGACAACCCTTGGGCATAGGATCTTTTCTGCCCATGGAGTTCGGTTGGGCTCTAGCTTTTAGACCCACAAAAACCTCGGGAATACGCCCAAGTCAGACATTTTCTCAGGGGCTGATCAGTTATATCAGGCAGAGACACGGTGAAGGAGTGTGAGATTTGGAAATTTGCTTTAGTCAAGTAAAGGGTCGATGTGTTTTGGCCATAAGTTACCTCGAGCGTGCTCTTTATTTAATAAAAAATAATATATATTTTTTTTAAAAAATATTTTATTAAACATACAATTAAAATAATAAAATATACATTCAGGAAAAAAAAAATATTATTATACCATATGTTATTGAATATATATTTTTTATAACTTGTTATATATTCTATATTATTTGTTACATATTTTGTTGTTTTACTTTTATATATGTATGTATGTATGTTTTTTTTTTTAAGAGAAAAATTTAAAGTTGTTCAACAAAATAAAAATCAAAATATTTATTTTTATTAAATAGGCTCGCATATGTCTTAGTCATGTAAAGAGGCTAATCAAATAATTGGTCTGGCAGTACTCCTCCCAAAGTTTAGAGGAGACGTAATGAATTGGATCCAAGATTTGCATTACCATTTCGACGAATACTCCATTTGATCCATCGGGTGGAGCCTGTCTTAGTTCACGCATCCGAAATTAAGCCTTGCCGACTCCCTCGGTTCAGCCACCCCCCAGCTGCCAATGAAGCCTCCCTCAGTTCACTTCAAATAAGTGATTTTTTTTTTTATAATTTTTTTTTTATTATTATCATAACTGCAATCAAGAGTGAGTCCTTTGTATTCTTCCACGCAAATAATTTTATATTTAAAATTTCATAAACTTCACTTAATAATTAAATTTTCAATTAAAATAATTTTTTTATATATATAACATCAGATTTTTTTATAATGAAATAATTTTATATTTGAATTATATTATTTTTACATTTAATTTATATATTTTTTTATATATAATAAACTTGTCATATTTTTCATTCATACTTTTAATTCAACAAAATTTAGATTAAAAAGTATATTAAATTAAGTTGAATAATTTTTGACATAGATTAACAAAAAAAGAAAAGAAAGAGAGCGACTTTCTCTCCTAATTAACTATACTAATTGCTGTTGTTGGCATCTTTTAAGTGTCCTCCAAAGCTACTAATTTTGGGAACATGTCTTGCTGCCCCAAGTCAAGTAAAGTTGGTAATGACGCTGTTGTAGGAGTATTTTAAAAAGTTTAAACTACCGTATTGGAAAGGGGAATCTAATTATATAAAATTACGAGATAACGATCATCTTAGTTCTCGTAAATAGAAAAATACTTTAAAAAAGGAAGGTTTTGTGGGAAAGGCCTTATGCTAAGATATTAACAATTAACTTTTTTGGTGCATATGTTCATCGATTCTTTGTCCACGAATCTGGACGTTTTGCAACGGCTGCCGGAAGGGAGCATTCTTATTATACTCTCTCTCTCTCTCTCTCTCTCTCTCTCTCTCTCTCTCTGTTTTTTTTTTTTTTTTTTAACACAAGTATTCAATTAAAGTACGAGAATTCAATTGAATGTTAAGAGGCAAGCAGAACTATTTACCTTTTATATATATATTTGTGATAATAGGGGAGTGGCTGAATGTTAGTTTCAATTATTCAATTAAATGAATTAAGTTATATTTCTGAAATTAAATTTATTCGAATTCTATCCACAACTCGATTCCAAATAAGTTGTAATGGAATTGTGGCTGAGGATTGAAGAATAACTATTATTTTATAAAAAATTGTTGGATTTTTTTACGAGATATTTTTATGATTAAAAATTTTTATTTTTATTTTTAAGATTTTGAGTTCTTATAGTAATATATATATATATATATATATATATATATATATATATATATATAATTTATAAAAAAAATAGAAAATACATCGTCATTGTATAATTCATATCCTAATGATTTTCCTAATAATAATAATAATAATAAATAAATATTGGCCATGAAATGGACATGCATGCATACATGCAAGAAAGATTAAGAATCTTGCATGATTACAGTACAATTGGTTGAGATATTTTTATTGAAAATTTTTGGTTTTGTGTTCAAATCTCACCATTCTTGTCTCTTTACTGACCTTTCGCCTCCTTGTAACAAAAGAGTTTAAAAATAAAAAATAAAAAATGGAGGGGTAGGGGGGAAGATTAAGGACATGTAGCTTCAAGCTTGCCTCAGTCTTGTTCTATGAAAAATCTGTGCATATGACCAGAAAACTTGGCTTTTGGAGACACGGTTATTTACAGAACTTCATTGTATTTTGAGAGGTTATTCAACTTCATTGACTATGAGCACACACCAATTATAATATTTTCGCAAGGACGAATAAGGCCTCAAGAAAAATCATGTTTGCAGCACATAATGAATATATTTACAATTCTAAATTACTTCTATTTTCCCTCTAGTCTTCTACCATTTGTAAATGTGTGGCAAATGGAATCAAAATGGTTATCTATAAAATTTAAGTATGATGTAATGTTGGCACCTTTTTTTTTTTTTCATATTAATTATAATATACTTGGACCAATTCAAGATTCGAGGTCATGTAGATATGCAACTTAACTAATTTTAGGTCAAACATGTTGTGTTTTTTATTAAGAAAAAAGGTTCTTTACTCAGTGTGAAACCTTTTTTTCTCCAAAATAATAATAACAAATAAATAAATACATAAAGAGGGAAGAAGTTGAAAAGGGGTCCTACAATTCTCTTATTTTAAGAGTGTTTAGACCGAGTTACAATTAGTTCAAGTACTCCAATCCTTCTATTAAATGGGTACATAATCAATGAGAATACATGTATTCAAAAGAAAAGTAGCATAAATTTAAAAAAAAAAACTTAAGGAATAATATAAAAAAATATAGTATATGTAAATTAATCATATTTTATTTAATATCACAAATAAATAAAATTAATTATAAAAAATTACTTTACTCTTATGTTTGTTATATTTTTTAATAAATATTATTACACAGTAATTTAGTAAAAAAATATGGTATAAGCGTGTCTACTTCATCATCAAACTACATGGACAATAGGCAACGGAAAAAGGAGAGAAAATTGAGAAATGAGCTAAAATTGTCCGCATTTCTCTCCTAAAAAGTGGGAATGAAAGAGAAAGAAAACACAATATTATATAATTTTTTTTCCTATTAAAATGTGTAATATACAGTGAACTAAATGATGAATAAGTCTATTATTTTTCATAAATCAAACTGTAATTAAGGCAAGCAAATACAACCTAAATTACAGTCAAAGCTAAACCTTCGAGTTCTAAGACCCAATAGTTGAGGAAGGTAAGGAGAATTGTACTATATTATTTCATTAAATCAATTATGTAGTGTGATTTATTTTGTGATATTTAATATAATAAATTTATTAGTTTTTAATCATATTGAAGTTTTAAATTTTAGTTAAGATCTATTTATATATTGTTATATACAAAATTGAATAATTTTTATTTATTTTGTTAAATAAATTAAATTAAAATGTAATATATATATATATATATATATAATTGTTGTACCTACCGAATAAAAAGGAAAGGAAAAGAGCGAGTCGCTGCCTTCTCTCTCTCTAGTCCAAAAGTTTCCTTAAAACCCATAAAACGCGGCAAGTGACGTGGTCAGCGCCACCTGCAGTTCCGGATCAATGCTTGCCCCGAATATTCCACCCCCTGACCCCACCACTCCTCCCTTTCACAACCAAAAATAAAATAATAAAAATAATATATATATATATATATATATATATTTGATAAATATATCATTCGTGAACGCGAGGACCTATCCAAGCCTATTACGGCTGTTGACTAAGTTGTTTGAAAGAAAAAAAATAGTTGTTGCGGCTTTTTCTGTTTTTGATTTTATTTATTTATTAACCTTCCCTAGTTAGTGACGCGATAGACCGAGTGCACCAAATAATTTCTGGCCGCAGAACCGCGTGCTAATACCGTGTCCATCAAATGAATTCTCCACTTTCTACTCACGCGCCTTTCTAGACTCTTTTCCTGCTAACTTTCCCGTCCTGCTTCCTTTTCTCGCATTCCTTTCGTCTCTGCCCTTGTTTCTCACAGCCACAGCCGCCGCCGCCACACACCCCGCCCTCCCCCCCCAACCACACTATATCTATCTACACACACACACACACACACTCCTTTACCGTTCTCTCTCTCAAGCCATCCCCCTCGAATCAAAACTGTTTCAAGTCATTTTTCATTAGCGTATGTCTCAAAGGTCTTACGTTCCTCACTCTTCTTCCATAGCTTTTAGCTTACACTCCCATCTTCTCGTCTCCAGTGATCTCAACCCCAACTGGTCTTTTTGATTTTTTTATTTTTTTGGTTGCCTTTCTTCTCCTTTCATCTTCTTTTGTGAGCTTAAGAGAAACAAGTACACACTTTTTTTTGTAACTCATTTAGCTTAATATAAACACAACCTAGATACTCTAATTTTACTGACAAAGTGATGGGTGTAAAGGGCTTTGTTGAAGGCGGAATTGCTTCGGTGGTGGCCGGATGCTCCACTCATCCGCTGGATCTCATCAAGGTGAGGATGCAGCTCCAAGGTGAAAGCTTGCCCAATCCCCAGCAGCTCCCCAATCTTCGCCCCGCTCTTGCATTCAACTCCGGCGCCTCCTCCGTCGTCCATCCCACCTCCATGCATGTTCCTCCTCCTCTTCCTCCTCCCCGCGTTGGTCCTATCTCTGTTGGCATGCGCATCCTCCAGGCTGAAGGCGTTGGCGCGTTGTTTTCCGGCGTCTCGGCCACCGTCCTCCGCCAGACACTGTACTCCACCACTCGCATGGGCCTGTACGACGTTCTGAAGCAGAAATGGACCAACCCGGACACCGGAAACATGCCTCTGGCGAGGAAAATAAGCGCCGGCCTAATCGCCGGGGGAATTGGAGCCGCCGTGGGCAACCCCGCCGACGTGGCGATGGTGAGGATGCAAGCCGACGGGCGGCTCCCCGCGGCCCAGCGGCGCAACTACAACGGCGTGGTGGACGCCATCACGCGGATGGCCAAGCAGGAAGGTGTCGCCAGCCTGTGGCGGGGCTCTTCCCTGACAGTGAACCGCGCGATGATCGTGACGGCTTCGCAGCTGGCCTCCTATGACCAGATCAAAGAAGCCATTTTGGAGAACGGCGTTATGCGGGACGGGATCGGGACCCACGTGACGGCGAGCTTTGCCGCGGGGTTTGTGGCAGCGGTGGCGTCGAACCCAGTGGACGTGATCAAGACTAGGGTTATGAACATGAAGGTGGAGGCAGGGAGGGCCCCACCATATAATGGGGCCATTGACTGCGCACTGAAGACTGTGAGAGCCGAAGGGGTTATGGCCCTCTACAAGGGTTTTATACCTACAATTTCAAGGCAGGGCCCTTTCACTGTGATACTGTTCGTGACACTTGAGCAAGTACGGAAATTGTTGAAGGACTTCTAATTCTAACTCATTTTCCAAAAGCCAATTAATTTACTGATGGCCACGAGCAAGCGAAAATGTAATGGGATTATTGTTACCGATTTTAATGATATGATACAAATTATTTATAAGTTTTGAATTATGGCCTACAACTCGTGGGAAGAGAAGAATATGGGGTAAGCAAAACGGTATTAGATGTTGATCGCATGGCTTATTACAATGAGAATTATATTCGATTCTTAGTTTTTACAAACTTATAACATAAAATAAAATAAAATAACACAGAGATTGATGGTTGGTGCTTGTTGGGGTTCTCAACGGGTGGGTGGAAAAAGGGGACAAGCGATCAAGTTGACAAGTGTCCGTAAAGAATTGGATCTTCCATTGACCAAAATGTTGTCTCTACACAATCCTTTCGTTTTCATTGGCCGGGCGATAAATTTAGACAGTCCTGCCGCCGGCGACAATCGTCAGTTACGACTGCAGCCCGTTCGAGCGGTCTCAACAAGATGCAAGAAAGAATTGTTGGATTTTTTATGTCTGGGGAGGGTTGGTGGTGCTTTCAGTATCATGCGACTTGTGGAGAACACGTGGCCTGCGGAAAAACCCCGCGGGGTATCCAATACCTTGACAATGTAAGGTGGTCAGGTCATAGTTCGGGACCCGCCACTTAAAAAATTGGCCAAAATGTTTCAGCCTTGCGGAAGGAATGCATTAAAAATTTAGTATCATCTAATCAAAAATCGTTTGTTTTACGGTCGATAATGCTAGTTGCGACCAACAATGTCATAGAAGGCCTGGGGTTAGGAGGAGGCTTGATTCCTGGCTGGTCTTCTACTAGGGTCTACTTGCAAAGGCCAAGCAACTCCGCTTGCGTCGAAATTCGCTTTTGTCCATGGAAAGGATGAAGTAGTGCTTTGTCTTCAAAGCAGCAAAACTCAGACACTAAAATACGCAGATAATTTAGCTTACTGGTTATGAATACATCGAGGAACTAATTGATATTTACATGGACTTATGGGGGTGACATTGATCTTCTGTTGGCATGGCCACAAATCAAACTTTTAATATTGCTACCTCGAGCTTCGACAGATGATAAGAACCATGAGTGCAAAACAATTTTCTCCAGACAATATGTGTGCACAAGATGATGGATCGTAAATATCATCTAGTATTGTTCCTTGGCATTGCTCGCCATTGCCCTAATCGTTGCACCTTGTCAGCCTTGCGGGGAGTATGGCCTTCAGATCTTACTCTGTCAAGAATTTGGGCAGGCTGGACATCCAGATGTAGGCCACCATCCAGATTCTTAGCTAATTGACTGTCAGATTTTCTTATATTATCGGAGTTTGCAAAAGATTGGCCATCAATTGCCAACCCTTTGTCAGGGTTCTGGGCTGATTGGAAAACCTCAGATCCTCTACCCTTGTCAGGGTTTGTGACCGTTTGACCTGAACTGCAACCTTTGTCCAGATTCTGGAGTTCATTTGCAATCTGGCTGCGCCGCTCCTTCAGAAAGTTGAGTCTTGTTGTCAGCTTCGTTAGTGCAGAAGTTGTAGAATTTGCTCCCTATTGTGCACAGTTATGGCAATTAGCATGGAGATGATAGCTTGCATTTTAGAGACGTTTAAGGCCAATTGTTCTGGTTAATTAATTTCATGGGTCTGAACAAGGAATATAATTTTGTCTTTTTTGGGAAAAAAAAAGGTCAACCATGCATGAATACACATCCACCCGACCCAAACAAGACTATACTCTGATCTTTACAGAGCAGCTCCCTATTTTTTCATTCAACTGAGAATTAAATCCATACCTCGCTTCCTGTACTTGACTTCTTGGAATTGCTTGAAGCATGCCTGGAACTGCGGCTAGGTGCCTGATCCACCATCTGGTTATGTGGTGAATGAGTTGATTCATGCCTACCATCACTATCAGCCCCATCCATGGTAACATCCTGCAATAAATTGGTTAGTTTTGCACATGTCATCAGAGATGATAAATGGTTGCAAGGCTAATAACATGTTGGTCTGGCTTCCAAAGAAGCTGCTTTGTCTGTAGATCTTGAACAATGCAAGGGTCATGTGAACTACATTGAAAATAAATGGCCCAGAAAAAAAAAAAAGCTGCTAATGTGCATGAAAATATACTCTCAAGAAAAAATTACAACCTTGCTTAGAATCATATGCACACATTGAATACTCTCTAATAATGAGTTGCAGACTTGTTAAATCGGTGGTATGTAGGAGGTTATTACATGCATTAAGCAAAACAAACAGAGCACTGTTGTACAGATCTTGCTTCTCATGACAAAGTGGATGATACATAGCTAAAACAGTGTTCCAGTGGCATTCTCGCCAATGTAACTGAGACCAATAGAAGCCCATGCAAATTTTATCAAAGGGAAGGCAAAGATTAATCAAGCACTGATTCACAAGTTGGCCCAAAAAAAGGCATTGGTTCACCAGCAAAGAGTTGCCTGTGACAAATTGAAATCACCTTGTTTGCAGACCTTCCAGAAACATGGGTGGTAGCAGGAGTTTTTTCTTTCTGTTTATCTTTCCTGCAAGCAGAACATGTCAACTACACCAATGTCCTATGCTTTGTATGTTTGAAGTGCTGACAAGGATTTCCATTCAAATAATTGACAGGAAGCAGCTAGAAGCACAATTCGGACATGTGGATCAAACTAATAAACAGCTTACACTTTTCCTTGATTATTTGATGTATGTACAGGCTGATTGCTTGAGTCATGCATAGAACCAATATTTTGTCCATGCTGTTGGTTAAGCTGCACACAGAGCTCATCAAACTTCTGATTCAAATTGGTGATATCTGCTCCTGCTTGATTTATTTCCTCTATATCTGTCTTCAGCTGTAGCACAAGTTAAAAATTTAATGCAAGAACTAGATCATCATAGCAACTAAAGCAGATACTAACTTTTTCATCAATCATAGCTGGAACAGGCAAGGGTCTCTGGGATGTGCTAAGCCCTGCCTCAAGACCCGTCCTTTTATCTCTTTCAATTTGCAGTTGTTCCTGCAGTCTTGCCACCTGCAAATACATTTAGTTATCACTCACACTCATGCATAAATATCTTACTCAACAAAGTCAATGTGCTATTTTATAAGCCCAGAAAATTAATGCAGCTGAACACTTTATAAAACCAAGAAGCAACCACATTTGACCTGCGGCCCAATCAATGCTGTGCAAGTAATGAATCTTTCTGAGATTGAAAGGCTGCTATTTCAGACTAGAACAATTAGCAGATTTGAAAATGAAATTAACATATTGTATTCAATTCTGTGAGGGGAAAAATAAAAGACAAAACTAGCCAATAACATAGATGTCAACCAGCAATTAGCAAACTGGCATAATCTTGTGATTGTATATTATGGTAGAAATGGATAATGCCAATAGCCTAAGTAGATTATTTATGTTTCCTTCAGCTGCATAAAAATACAAGTGCAGCAATCATATGAAGGTCAAACAGGTCAATATCATTAATCCTAGTGTAAAGCATGTAAATCTCCTTTCACAAGGAGCTTAAGAAAAGCAAAGGGAGGAGTTAAAGCAAGAGATGATCTGATCTCTCATACTAAACATACATCTTTCTCAAGAGCTAAACGCCTCTCATGCAAAGCCTTTTTTCGTTGTTCCAAGTTGGCCTGGAGAACTGCATTACCTTTAACCTATATGAGACGAGAGTGAATTATAATAGTAGCCCAGAAAAATTAATGTGTGATAACAAGAGGCTTCCTGTAAGTACTAACCTCTTCAGAGATTCTGCTTTGTAATTCAATTTTACTTGCTTCCAGCTTCTGGATTTCAACTCTACATATAAGTGAAAATTCAGATTCACAGCATAGCTGAAGCCCATAAACAAGGCTTGTGCCTTCAAGCAAAAGGTTTCACAATAATTTAAGAGGCCGTTTTCTTCTAAAAGTTTTCAACTGCAAACAATGTTTATAAAAGGAATAGTACAGAAGATGCATTTTATAGATGCTTTATTGTCAATCCCCTCAAGAAAATGCATCATATTTGAAGTGAGCCATAATTAAATAATGTCCAGAAGTAACCAAAGAATGAGGAGACACCTTACTATTAAAGAACAAAACTAGGTTTTCAAGAAAATGCAGTGCCAAACATTGGTCAACAAAACAGAGTGACAATCAACTTAAATGTAACATGAATAGAAGTTCATAGAAGCACAAAGACTATACACTTGGTATCCAAATATTCACAACTTCATATTCAAGCATATAAACCAATTTCAACCCCCAAAAAAGAAAAAAATCAACAGCATTATTTATAAATTCCAAAGCCAAACTATATTCCAGATGAAGGGGATGATAAACTACATTATTATAAAGAAAAAGAAAAAAAACCTCAAATTTAAGAACAAGGTTTATAGTGTACCATAAGGGATTTTCCTTTTTCGCAGATTCCTAATGGATTGGATCAAAAGCTATTATCAAATCATGTATTTAACTCCAATGGAAAATTGCAAAGGATATTTTTATAGTTCACGTGGGTTTGCTCATTGTTCAGTTCAAGTTTTGTTTTGTCATGTGCTAGTCAGACCTAGCACATCTCAAGGGGTATGTTAGGATTATAAAATACCACATTGATAAAGTATAAGGACCTGGCCTGGCTGGCAATGCAATTGGGCTTCATCATGCTGGCATTCTTTGACAAAAGTTAAAAACATTTTGATGAGAGTCTCTCACAAACTCTCCCTTGCAAATGCATATTTACATCAATGTAAATATTTACACAACAGTCCTACTAAGCATGCATGTGCAGATATTTCTTCAAGCAATTTAAGAGTTGCAAATTAAGGGCAAGCCTCAGTGTTGGTGTAACAGTTATAAGAGTTGCAAATGTAGACAAAAGGCATGTCATACTGAAGCCTTAGACATATTATGATTAAAAATGCTAGACATAAAACATAGAATAAACCATATAGTATGAAATATAAATAGGCAGACGTAAACAAAAAACATTTTATGAAGATAACATATTCTATACTTACTCATCTTCGAAAGGGTAATCAATGGATTCCATGGAAAGGTTCTTCCTTGCCTGAACTCATATTAAAAAGGTACTTGGCTGATTTCAGTTTCAGGTGAGAATGACTGATAACAAAAGTTCAAACCATATCAAATAAATAATTACTCACAGAGGTACGCCCCCAAACAGTTGGACGCTTAGTGCCTTGCAAAGGTCCATTTGATATACCTGTAGATTTCTGAACACCTGCAGATATTTTACAACCACTTTGCTTGTTCTGCAAAGTTGTTTCCCGAGAAATATCTCCCAAAAGTTTTCCATGGTTGTTTTTCTGTCTACTTAAAGTATTTTCACTTTGCTTGGCAATTTTCTTTCTTTCAACATGATCACGTGGAGACACTGAGGTTTGAACTGAACTTGGTGATATCAGTTCGGATTGAGATTCATTTTCTACTCCAGAGGACTTGGAACCAGAGCTACAAACATCACAACCCTGCATATTTGAAATAGTTAGTGCAAATACAGCTAAAGTAGGGGGAAAAAAGAGGGAGCTACTAATTAGCAGAGTTATAATAGATGCATAGTTTGTTTGTGGAACCTTGGAATTGGAAGGTGAAGAGGAGCTTCACTGACTCATAGAAAAAGCTGGATACTGGTCAAAATTAAGGAAAATTGGGTTTGTATGATTGGGATTGAGGAGAGGGGGGAGCCACTAGTTCTAGCAACTTGAATAGCTTTGACCTCCCAGGCTTTTGAGTCATTAGGATTTAGGGGAGAAGAGAAGAAGAAAAGACCAAAGGTAAGATAAGAAAAACATATTTTGGTGACTAGCAGTAACTGTTTTTGGACAAAGTTCAAAAACTATTCAGCACTGTGAATGCAGATTTAAGATATGACTGGGCTTATGTTACCATATTCTCAAGTGCAAAAATATAGAAGCTCATTTTAGTAAGAAAGTGGACAAGCCTTATCGTCAGAGAGAGCATCTTCAACAGAGGCACTGCTCTCAGTGCAGGTTTCACCAGAGACATCATCAATATCATCTTCTGTATACGCATCAGATTCTTGTGTAGCATCATCATGTCCATCATCTTCAAAGTATTCATCATCATCAGTTACCTCCTCACCCTCACTTTCACACTCATCAGAATCAGAGTATAGCCCAGGTGACATTGAACCCTCCTGCAGGCACTAAGTAACTCAGAGAAAGCACAAAATAAAAGTAATTCCAGATGAAGCAAAAAAGATGACTGAAGAAATAACTGCGAAATTTCCAACTTTGATATTTTGATGAATTTGACCATATGTCATAACTACATTTGGCAAGCTAGTATGGCCAACATTCTTACTCAATTGTTATTATTAAGTCTGAAACAAACTATAAACCAGTTTTTTTTTACTTAGGTACACTGCTCGTAATGCAGGAATAAGAAGAAAATAACATGCAATTGCTGCTAAAAGCAGAAACTAGTAGACAGAAAAACAAGGAGACATCTTTAATGAATGACTGGATCCAGAACCAGTGATAACTTTATAAAATTTCACTAGTAACAGGAAGAAATGAAAAACCATCTGCTTCACTCATTGAAACTAAATGTTGGTGACCGCATTTTGATTATAGATTCCAAACTATTCAACCATAGTTTATGCCAAGATCATTGTAATTTGACATGAACATTCTAAGATAATCGAAAAACCTTCAGATTTAAACTGTGTTTTCTACAATATTACAATTCTGTTTTGAAGGATTTAAAAACCATAGATAAATCATTACTTACACTGAATATGTTGTTGTACTCTTCCAATAATGTGATAATAATGGCTTGAGCATGATTGGCAGCAGCAGCTGCTTTCAGAAGCTGTATAGAACCATCGCTGCCAACATCAAAATTGGTTTCGATTTCACAATCACCAGCAAGAAGTGGGCGAAGAAGTAAAGGTGCCATACAAGCAGCAACAGCTGAAGTGCTCATTCGGTTCACAGCTTTGTGAGAAGCAACAGTTTGCATCATTATAAGAATTCTGAAGACAAAGGAAAATGAAGCACATTTGATCAAAGATTTAATGCAAGGAGGAAAACTAAAAAAGAACTGGAAATTGAACAAGTATTTTATGGTCATTAGTCTTTTCATGCATGCAAGGCAGCACAGTTTATATAAATGAATTACAGATTTCCAGTTGAGTTTGCAGGCACCATGCTGTCATATGAGAAATTCTAGTAGACCAATGTTGCCATATCGAATACTTTTACCTTGGTGTGGCAAGATTCAAGGATGGAATTTGAAATCCTTTGCTAGAAATTGCTTTCCCAATAAAAACAGCTTTTATAGACCAGTTTTTTCAGAATATTTGCTACAATAACTCCAAACAACAGATTTCTTGCATATCGTGGTATATACAGTTTGATAAAGAATCACTGTTAGTTCTGTCTTCAGTTTGACTCTATGTACTCTTAACTCAGAAGCACCCTTTCAAACATTGTATTATATAGGCTATGAGACAATAATTGTCACTTTTGTTCTAGCCAATTAGGCATTGCAAGGGACAGAAGACATGAGTACTCATGTGAACTGAAGAATATTTATATATGATAATGGTGGTGAAAATAACATTTAGGCTCTTTCCACCTCTGGGTTCTGAGAAACTACAAGTCTTATGAGACCATATACGAATTCATTCTAGCAATGGCATCACACTATTAAACACAAAGAAACAACATGCAGTTAAAACTTGTCTTGAGAAAATTAGAGAAAAAAAAAAGGATGAGGCATATGGAGAAACCAAATAAAAACAAAAGACTTACAGAGATAATGAATGCTAAAAAATGGGAAAAGTTACATGAGAAAAACACAAAAGTAAAGTGGACTACCTTTGCAGTAAGCGACGATTGGGCTCAGGAAATGTTTCACAGATTGCTGCTCGCATGGCATTGACTCTACTGCCACGATCAGTTCCTGATCATCATAAAAATATCAACTAACTGGAAACTTAAATGGGTCAAAACATACCAGAATGTTATGTGTCCTTGAAATTTTGAACCAAATTCCTTATGACAGTTATTACCAAATTTTCTAATAATCTTACTATTTTGTTACAGCAAAAATGTCCATATCCTCATCTTTAGGAGCCGCTGACTAGCTTGAATAATTAATTCCTTAGAAAAGTATAAATAGAATACAGCACGTACATGAAATATTCAAGTATACCATCATATCTTCTGTTACTTAATGTTCCATCCCAAATTGCAAAAATAAAAGATTCTAAAAAGTTTCAATCTCAAAGCAGATTCATCTGTTCAGAACGGATTACAAAACAAGCTTTTGGTGATCTAACATACAAACTGTTTCCTCTATGGCATCTTGGCACTCACTGATTCTAGGATGAGCATTGTGAAAAAGCATAGCAAGATGAATCAAGGTATGTACAATAACTCAGTGGCATCAGGGATAATGAAATGGATTTACCTGCGTTTCGTTACTTATTGCAATTAACACAATAGAATGCATATTTTACACTAATCAAAGGAATTTGAGCCATAGAGATGACATAAAATGAGTTTGGACCAAAGGCACAAGTTTTTCAATTAAGGAAAACTTAAACAAAATTTACACTCTGTAAAATAAAAGTGACACCTCCCATTATATTTTCCATCCAACCAAAAACAAAACAGAAGAAGAAATGCCTCTTCATTTGGATAACTCTGCTAGAAATATGGCAAGGGTTAACAATCATCTTTTGGACCCATTTGTATGGTTGCAATCCAGAATTGTGATGGAAATAGGGGGTAACATATGTCAAGATAAGATATTAACAGCTACGGATTCAATTCCTAGTCACCCCCAGTATGACTTGTACTGACAATCTATAGTGCAACACAGATACGGAAGAAAGAAGATGACATAAAAACTCCAGCAAAGGACTTACGGCATGCTTCTAGTAGTGCATTACAGCAAGATGCTGGCACTGGAGATGATGGTAACTCCCGAAGGACATACTGGAAAATTGCAAGAAAATATTAATGTAAATATTATTGGTTCCAGAATATAATCTAGCCTGAAAGAGGGGAAATCAGCAATTTGTTGTGAATCAAAAAGAGGACTACCTTGACACAATCACCAATGACATGTGCATCCTCCTCTGGAGAGAACTCCATTTTTCCTGAAGGACAAAGCATAATCCAGAGTGTTCAGATTAAGAAAATCATCTCATGACAGCAAGTGTGTCTAGTGTAACTCTATCATTTGTCCGACTGTTTTGTGTACTTCACTCCATAGCCTATGTGGGCTTCATTGGCCAACATCTGAAAACCCTAAATTTCTTAAGCTACTGTTAATGTGCATGGAGATCATGTAAACTACAAACTTCATATGTGTAAAGTGTAACCCACAACTGCATTTAACTAAAGGGAACAACTGTGCATGAAAACAAACCCTGCTCATATTCTCGAAGTCGACACTCAACATCCTCAACATCAGCAGCTTGCCGCAAAATGCCTTCCACCTTGATCCCTGTTGATCATTTTTAACTTGTCAAACACAAAAAAGGAGAAAAGAAAACACACCCATAACTTTATGAACAATAATGGAAGTGGCCGGACAGACTTAGCACACCTCATGGTATATTAGCAAAAGACCTTCGAGCTAGAGATATATTCAGAAAATTGTCGTAGTATAGTAACATGAGAAAAATAATAAAAATGCCTGAGTGCATCATGAAGTTGACCCCACCTGCAGCCCCTATCCCCAATGCAAGACAAAACCATAGCTGACAGGTACAGTTGAAGAAAGTAATCTTGGTCACCTCACAACTAGTGATCATATGGATGGTTTATGAAGGAAAACTAGTGAGTATATAGTAATTAGGTAGTCCCCCTCCCCCCCCCCAATAAAAAGCACCTTAGGAAACCAATCTGACATTATCCTGTCAGGGATTATGCATGCATTATCACTCACAGAGGACAAAATATGCAAGAAAGCCACTTAACCCAGTTCTATAAACATGAATCTTAATATCAGTAGCAAACAAAAGTACCCACCATGGTCCTCTATAAACCTAAGAGCCTTTTCCAGGAAAGATGGAGATCCATCAACGTCTTCTAAAGCAAGTAAAATTGGTCTGCCAATGAACAAAGATTTCCCAGGTGGCTTGTCTTTCACTAAACAAGCAAAAAAACAATATGTTAATAATCTCATCAAATGATGCACAAATATAAGTCAGCAAAAGACACACAAATATAATGATGGTAAAATATTGAATAGGAAGAAAAATAAAAGGAAAAAGGATGAACAGAAAAAGTACACAATAAAGATAATGAAGCATATTTTTTCATCATTCTTCCACATAAAAAGTAGAGATGTTACAGTTTAGTCCGCCATAACTATCACCAGTTGTCACCTAAATGCTTCAGTGGCTTCAAGACATTTTTGCTGACTTGTCCTACACTTCCTCTATATACCCATACAAAACTTTGAGTTCTCTATTTCCAAAAGTATAAGAAGAAAAAAATTTGGGCACAACATGGCTCTGGTGGCAAACCAAACAATATGAGTTGACATACATTGTTCAGAAGAACCATCAATTTCATCAGCATGATCATTTTTGAAGATACCATTTTGACCCACAAGTGCAGCATTCGGAGCTTGTGCTAGAGCATTCTCAAGTGCAGTCTTCCACTCATTTAAATCTTCTAAAGTTTCGGCCTGCAGCACCAAAAGAAAGATTTAATAAGACCCAAAGAAGTAGATAAATAAGAGTTCCTCATTCCCACTTCTGCCCCATGGATTTTCAACTGTAATGCACCACATATCTCTATTATGTCCCAGCTGAGTCAAAACTCAGTTTTTGAAGTTTTTACTCCAAGAAAATTTGTACCACGCAAAACTAACAGCCAATTCAATTTTCATTAATTTTTTCTACACAAGGCTACTCTGCTGATGCAGTTGGTTCAAGAGCCAAGACTGAGCATTC
Organism: Kandelia obovata; assembly: GCA_021464305.1. Classification (NCBI taxonomy): domain Eukaryota; kingdom Viridiplantae; phylum Streptophyta; class Magnoliopsida; order Malpighiales; family Rhizophoraceae; genus Kandelia; species Kandelia obovata. The sequence continues at coordinate 4,059,065 of CM038479.1, read as the reverse complement.
TATGAGGAAACCGCACAATATCATGGAGAAAAAAAGAGGGAAGAAACAGAGATCCACCTTAAGAGTAAAACCTCTTCCATTGTGACCATCGGGAAAGATAACAGTCAACAGCTTTTTGTCTGCCTTGACAACCACACTAGAGATTATGCAAAGAAACACCTCACATTAACACAGTTAGTTCTGACACTTTAAAAACTAATAAAAACATTCAGAAATTAATAACATCTAAACTGACAATGCCCACCTGCCTGAATTGTTGAGGTCAATACCACCAAGGGTCAAATTCACTTCACCCCCTTTTTGAGAAATAGCACTCTGAAAAATTAATAGAGGTACACACTTAGAAATCTAAATTGTCCAAGTATCAATGACAAGTAAATAGGGGCAAGAAGTAAAACTTCTGCAATTAAATTGATCCCACCAATAAAGAGTCCTGCATGTATTTGATATGCACCGCGTCCATGTGACAGCTTACTTACCGGATCACTTCTGAAGAAAATAAGGGAAGTTTGCGTCAAGATAAACCACCGTTTTTTCCACGAAGTCCATCCAATCCCTGCACGACAGAAATGGTTAGACATTTGCTAGCAACTATACAGATTCCAGCCGCAGAAAGGACAGTAAGCAATGTTTGTGTAACTGTAGGAAAGTTCAACAAAGGAGTATTTAATATTCTTGCATTCCTTATCCTCCATTAGCATTTAATCATAAAGTGTGAGCAGATTTATAGACCAAATCAACAGAACACACCTTTAGATGATATGAAAAGAGGCCCGCTCTTCAAAACCTGCCGAACATCTTATACTTTCAGACTATACTATAATAAAAAGCTTAAAAGAAAAAATTAAGCAACAGAGCAAGCAATGGACACTTTGAAGTAGCAATAATCTAGAGGCCATAAAAATCCAATGCCACTTACAACGATGTTTGACAGTGATACCATACATTACAGGATTTCAAAATAATTATTATTATAATATATATTTATTTATTTAAAAAAGAAAGTTAAAGAAAATTACCGTATTGCCATTGCGAGAACCTGACTGCTCCGGCTGTCCTGGAGGCGGCGGAGGAGGAGGTGGCGGAGGACCACCATCTCCCTGCAAACACAAACGTAACGGTAATGATCCAAGCGCACGTGATCACCATAAGACGCATTCAAGAATCACAAAGCATCAACGTCCAAGTTCCATTGGCATTGTAAATTTGCATTGCAGGCGGAAGAGTACCTGAGAAGATTCCGTGTTTTTGTTAGCAGTCATCCTTTGATCCGTGAAATGTCCAAATCACATCTCAGCCGTTGATCAGCAAGAGGCACGAACGATCGCGTTGCGGCACCGGCACCACCGCATTGATAAAAAAATCTAATGCGAGGAAAAGCGCATAGGCAACAAACAAACAATTTCTGGTCAAAATTGAAAAAAATAATAATAATTTCAAGAATTGGATGATTGAATCAAGGCAATGTACCTTCGTTTAAAAATAAATTTCTCTCCTCCTCTTCTCTCTCCCTCTATTCCTTTCTCTCTGCGTTTGGCCTTTTGCTTTGGTTTGGGATGGGTTGCCTCCTCTCAGAGAATTGGTTTCCAACGGAAACCCGTTGCTCAAGCCAAAAAAACAACAAAAAAGAAAAAAGGCGCAAAGAGAGCGCAGGAAGGACCTTTCTCTCTCCTCCTAATACGCGCCACCTCTACACGTCATTTGTATTCCTGGCACTGCACTCTCTCCCTCTCCTATTTCATCTCGGCGTGCGCGCGTTGGTGGGGTTGGAGGGAGGAAAAAAAAAAACAGAGAGAAATAATGGTATTTTTGTAATTTCGTGTCCTGTCATTGTCTGGCTTCTTGCATGAAGGGAAAAGAGGGATGTCAGTTTTGCACGTCTATATTCGTCCGGTGCGCAATGACAGCTATGGCCTTGATTGTTCTCGCTTTTTTTTTTTTTTTTTCTTCAATTTCATTATTTCGGTTTTGACTCTTGAGTGTTGCAGAGTCATTGGTCAATCCAATTAATTGCCGTCAGTTAGTGGAATGATTTTGTATTTTCATTGACACGGATTTTTAAATCCACTAGGGTCCAATGCTCCGTTGAAAAAAAAAAAATAAAAGGAAAATAATAAAATCATTTTTAGTACATAAAATGACGCTCAATTATTTGGATGTAATTCTTGAATCATTTACCGTTGAACGAATCTTCGCTGAATCAAACATGTTGGTAATACCTGAATGAATTTAGTTGGCTTTTGGCATAGGAAATACAAGATGGAAGATCAAAGTTTATTTTTGGGTGCACGACTTCTTTTTCATTTGCAAATTTAACTGTGTCAACTATCAAGAGGTGTATTTCTTGTTTGGAAAACAAAAAAAAAAAAAAAAGACCCCATGAAATGGGGTGCCTATCATCCTTATTCACTAGGACTGTCAGACTGCGTCGTGTGACATAAAATTCCTATGCTTTTGTTTTTTTTTTTCAATTCACTTATTCCGATGATTGAATAATAAAAAAAAAACTAATCCAATTTATTTGAAAAATGCTCAATTCAGTTGATTTGGACAGCCCGACTAATGAACTTTACGAGTTTTTGTTATAATTTTTTTTTTTAAAAAAAAAAATTGTGTGTACTTTTCTATAATGTAAAAATGTTACATTTTTTTAATCACAAATTGAACTACCAATTTGATTACTGGATCAACGGTCGCAGAGACAATATACGGATCAGACTCTTTTCCAAATTTGGTTTGGTTCAATTATAAAAAGTATGCTTTCTCTGTTCTCTCTTTTCATTTTTTTTAAATTTTTATATGCCGTGGTGAGTGTGCGGGAGCACCATTCTCTGTCTGTCTATAATGCTTTAACAGCACATACGACATGAGTGCTATAATTAACTTGAAACGTGATACAAGAAACATGATGGCACATTATCTTCTTTCTATTCTTTATCTATTTCGGACATGGAAAAGGCCTGGCCTTACCACGAACATTCATGTCTCCCAAGTTACGAGAAAAAATGCAATCAAGAGGAATAGCAATGCCAAATTTTTTAATATCATATGCTTGTCCCTCCTATTTCTATTGATTCAAACTCTAACACAGTGGAGGCATAATTTCCGATCAATGACCAGACATTCACAAGTCAAAAGGTGTAACCAACGTACTAAGATGCCGGCAAATCCGTACTTTGGTCGGACATTATTGGCAATGGGATCGTCTGCACATACGTCTATAATGTAGACTAGCTATATTTCTTCGGATCTCTTCGGATCCCACTGCGATCTGCTATATTCGTCTGAAGTAACCATCGAGACATTTGGGTTTTACTGCTCTTTCGTAAAGCGCAATCGTGGCCCCCACTGCTCTAGGTGGGGCCTCTTGGGAGGTGACTGTTACGAACTGCCGGTCATTAGTATGCAGAGCTGACCTAGTTCCCTGTAGAAACACAAAACAGTAATTAACATGTCGCGTACTCTCAGAAGCACAAGAATAAAGATGAAATTTCACTTGCAACAAACCTTTGGTAGCATTATGAGATGGCTATCCTTATATAGCTTAACTGTAGCATGCCAAATAAGAAGTTACCACATGTGACGCTTGGTGCAAGCTCTCAACCGTGACCAGAGGGTCTATCGCGCAGGACCTCCATGAATGTCACAGAGAAATTGTGCGTACCCTCTCTTAGTTGTTGAATGTAGCTATAATTTCTATAAATCTCTGCATCAGAAGTCGGAGCAAAAAGCGTCAACAAGTTCATCAGATATTGCACATGAGATGTAATAGAACTTACGCATGCTGATCTGTGCTCCCTTTAATCCCATAGACACCGAGCCCTTGATTCGCCTGTGAATGCAGGAGTCCCATCATACAGAAACAGAAAAACCAACTAGGCCTTACATATTTTAGTGAAAGCAAAAAAGTTTCCTAACATCAAATTCAAAATCAAACCAATTCCGTGGCAATCTCTCAATGCTAAAATAAAATGCCCATTTGAGCTGAATTATTATTAAAACCGATTCCGACTAAGCCACTGAGCCAAAAAGAGACCAGGGTTACAGAGATGCGCACATCCAGGAACCAGAACTAAAATCGGGAATTTTCATGCAACAAAGCTAATGCCTTTCAACGCAGTCCGGATCACTTGCAACCATAACATCTCAAACTCTGTACTGCATGCATACATTGCAGAAAGATCTATTTTTCTCCGACTGATTGTTTGTCTTCCCTATTTTACTCTCTCAAACACAAACATTGTTTGTCACGAAAGAACGCGATTGGTTATGAGAAACCCACACACACACACACACACACACACACAAAAATACCTATTGGTTAGATAAAATTGTAATTTGCCTCTTTAAAAATTATATGCAATTTTTAATTTATCCAACAATTTAATAAACAACATAAATAAATTCAAATTTTTTATTTTCTTCTAGTCGATAAGTTACATTTATTGCAACCATTAAAAGAAAAAAAAAAAGAAAGAAAACGTCTATTTACTCAATAGGCCAACGGCTTAAATATCAAAATGTTTTATTACGCGGAAAAAATGTTTATATGTAACAATTTTACTTGAGAGTTAAATAATAATTTAATTTAAATTATTATGATATTGTTTGTTTTATATTTATAAGAATGTCTTTGCCAAACTGTTTTTTTTTAATAAAAAAAAATAACAATAAAAATATCAGCTCATACTAGAATTCAAATGTCATTATATCTAGAAATTTCTTTGTGCGGCAAGGTTTGTAGCGTAGCGCTCGATAAAAGATTAAGGCCTCGCCTGAGTTTCGCCCGCCTACTGCGTTAGACGACGGGAAGATAAAACCTCCGTCGACACGCACCTTTATCTCTCCGTCGCCCCAACGGCGTTTACATACAATTGGGCCGTGCTTGTGTCTGTCCCTCTTTCTCTTCACTGCTAACTGCTTTATGCAACCCGACCCGACACGACCCGATCGTTTTCGCCCAAGAGGAGAAGACCATGATGAGGTGGGACGAGTTTGACGACTCTCAAACCCAACCCCACCAGTGTGACCAAGATGGCCGCCCTCACCTTAATTTCGATTTCATTTCTCTCCTGTCCAAACCCAAGGTCTCGAGCCATTTTCCTTTTTTGTTTTTTTTCAGTCTCATGTTTCTTTGGGGTTTATTAATTAATGTTTGATTATTGGAGTTTGAATTTATTTATTTATTTTGGGAAATGTCGCAGGATTACTATAAAATACTGGAAGTGGATTATGATGCTTCGGATGACGCTATTCGGTCCAACTACATACGTCTCGCTCTTGTTTGTGCCTCTTTTCGCTTGTCTTGTGAATTTGTTTTTACATAAGAATTGGGGTTTTGGTTTTTTTTTTAATAATTTTTTTTTTGGGTCATGGTCGGTGTTATGCAGAAATGGCATCCGGATAAGCAAAAAGAAGAGGGCAGTGCCACTTCGAGGTTTCAAGAGATAAACGAGGCTTACCAGGGTCAGTCTTGTTTGGTTTTCTTTTTTTTTTTTTTCAAAAAAAAAAATTCTTTATATGTTAGCAAAAAGAGAAGTTATTGTTTCCTGGAAGAAAGCAAATTTCTATACGTAGATGGAGAATTGAGCTTCATGGTTGTGTGCCCAGTCTTTATGAGTGTGGAGATTATGATTTGGTTATTTATGCTAATACCTAAAGAATGCAGTTTTGAACCCTTTTTAAGACAAAAGCTAGATTGAGATTGTTCCTTTGCCATAGATACAGGTTCAGTGATGCCCATTTCATGCTTTTAATTCACTGCTGTTGTTGAAGAAGACTAGGGAACTTGTTTTAGTCCCTAATTAATTGATTTTTCACAATGACTGACAGTCAGAGTCTGAACCTGCCCCCTTTTCTTTTTCTCGTTTGTTTTTTCTTGGGAAAATCCCTTCCAGATTGAATTAGACACCATTCATAGCACCTTGCAATACATGATTAGATTTCTGTAGCTAGGTTTGCAAGGAAATGATGGTGATTTCAATGGGAATAAATCCTTGTTTCATGTGAACAGAATGGAATTTTCATTCATCTGGAATATCAAAAATAAGTTTGTATGCTGGTATAACAGAATTTCTATGACCTCAATGACTCAGATTAGGTGTATCAGATAGAAGATATAAGAGAGTAGCAATTATCCATTACAATCAGAATTCTTTCAAATGCATCATTGCAGTTCTCATTTGTTTTGTTCTTGTTGACAACCTTGGCTCATGTGTTGAGGTCTCTGCTTGAGTAGAGGGCATCAATCTAGCTGCTGACTTGCTAATTCCTATAGTTGTTGAAAAACCAAGATTGTGATGAAGAAAAAGCAAAGAGTAGAATTTTTGGGCCTATCTAACTATCATCTTGCTTTGAACAGTTTTGAGTGATCCTGTTAGAAGGAAAGAGTATGACAAGACAGGGATGCTGTATGTCCACGATCACAACTTAATTGTAAGATCTCAGTCATATTCTCAAAATATTACTAGTTTAGACATGTCCATTTAATATGTTTCCTAATTCGCACTTGGTTGTTCATGTATTGACTGCAGGAGTACCTTAACCGATACAAGGGCCTTATATTGACATGCAATGGACTTGGTATGGAGCTCTCAATTTGGTGATGTAAAACAGCATAATGTGGCCTTAGTTCTTCAGACTTAGTGGTACAAAATGCTGATGGCCTGCTGGCGATAGTGAACCAATGCTTTCTTGATGTAGTGGGAATCTGTGTGTACATTGAATAGAAATCAACTGTATCTGAACCTTAGTTTAACACATTGTAACTAACATCTTCATTTTTCGAGGCTTCTGATCCTTGTCCATGGGTTTTTACCAGCACCTGTGCTTACTTGCATTTTATTTAGCTATTTGCAAATATCTACCAGTTATAATTGAACAGGAGACCATATGAATTCAATGAAGTTTGCAAAATTATAATCATCTACATTATAGATGACCGATAGGTTTAGAGTTGCATCCGTGTAATTCTTTTTCCTCTTATGTTTTTAAAATGAGTCAGTCACAAGTAGAAACACGGGTGGTGAAGATAACGAAACACCTCGTGAGAAGAGTTGCCTGAGGCTATAGGTTCGGAGGGCGCTTGCTAATCTCTTAAATTTATGTGAACATCAGATAAGTGTGAAATTAATGGAATGCATTCACTTCAAAGTCTGGACGTTGCCATTGGTTTTGCAGTTTTCTAAGCTGCAAATCCAAAACTCTATAATATTGCGTAGGAAACAGGAAAAAGGATATCAACTTCTTGCTTTTTCTCATATCTAGAGATGATTGATGATACACAGGTACTTAAAGAAACGAGGGTAAGCTTCGGCTTCGTACTGAGTAAACTTGACGCTGGTTTTGGTCAATTAGTGCCTGTAAGTCTCGTGAAAATCCACCAGCAGTTAAAATAACAGTTCAGTGAATTATGACAACCGGCCAACTGAAGCAGGCATACTTCCAACAAAAGAACGTCTGATGTGAAGGTGACATTCTGGTGTCATTTAACAGTTCTTTCAAGATCAAGCCAGAAAATTTGCCCAGATATTAAGCGCTGAGAGAAAGACATTTGTTCATTTCAGAAAGCTACAGAGTTTGTACGGTCAAAATTGGTATAGAAGTCCAAACTTCCAATAACTGGGATCACAATGGTGAAAAACCTTCAAGATTTTCTGTGGCCAACTCCTCAAGCAGTTCAAATGTAAACAATAGCTTTCTTTCCCGGCAAAGCAACTCAACTAAAAGAGTCCAAGAATCAGCTTCTGGTTTAAAGCCCATCTCTAACAATCCAAACAATGCCATACCCGCATCATCAACCATTCTAGCTTTGCAAAGGCAAACCAACAAATTATTTGAAGTAGCATAATGCGGCCAAAAGCCTCTTCCAAGCATTAAACCTAAAAGTGTGGTAGCCTTCTCCAGTTCATTTTTTTCGCACAAGAGATTCAACACAATCCTGTAACTTGCTTTGTTCAGATAAATACCCTCATAAGGTAGCTTCTCAAGCATTACAAGGGCTTCTTCAAACCTAGCTTCTCTGCACAACCCCCCAAGCAACACATTAAAAGTTACAAGATCAGCTCTGCAGTTCACTTCTTTCATCTCCTTAAGTAAATCCATCGCATCATCAACTCTACCAGCCCGACAAAAGCTAGTTATCAATGTGGTATAGCCAACAGTATCAGGTCTCAAATCAAAGCTCTTCATCTCATTAAAAACAGCTCTGGCCTCCTCTATCCTTCCCTGCTTACAAAATCCATTCATTAGTGCTGTGTGGTTAAATATATTGGGGTTGCATCCATTACTCTTCATGAAATCTATTATCTTCCTAGCCTGATCAGCTTTCCCATAACGGCAAAATCCATCAATCAGAATGTTATAGATGATGGCATCGGGCAAGATCTGGTGCTTTGAGACCATTTCCTCGAAAAACTCCATTGCTTCTTTGAGCCTTCCATTTTCGCAAAGACCATCTATCAATGTTGAGTAGGTAATCAAATTAGGAAAAGAAATTGTAGACTTCCTCATTTCTTTAACAACTTCAAAAGCAGATTCAAGATCCCCACTTTTGCAGTGATGCTTAACTAAGATGTTAAAAATGCAGGTGTTTGGTTTCAAACTGAGACACTTCTTTGCATGCAATAGAATATCCTGGGCCAAATCAACCTGCTTGGATTCAACCAGAAGATTGAGACACGTACTGATAGCTTTGAGAGAGGGCTTCTCCCGGACAACTGGCTGAATCTTATAAAACATCTCAAGCACTCTTTCATGTAGAGAAGACTTAGAGAAATGCTTCATGAGATTAAGAAATATATTCTCATGAAACTTACATGTTTCATAGGTCATTTGATAAAGAAGTGAATCAACAGCATGAAACTTCTTTGCCTGAGCTAGCTTATGAAGTATGGTTGAATAGGTGGCATGATTGTGGTTAAAACCTTTTTGCTCCCCAACCATGTTGAATATTTCCAATGCATGTTGTGGGTCTCTCTCACATTTGATCAAGCTTATTGCATAATCATGAGAAATGAATTTGGTTTTTCTCCGAGTTTTCACAACATCCTTTGAGTTGTCAGGTGGGAAATCTGGTTTGGAAGGAGTTATGTTTGAAAACAAAAGAGGAGAGATCCATGGGAGTGAAGATGATGAGGTTGAAAAGGAAGCAGAAAATGAGTGATGTGTGTGGAGAAATCCCTTTGCAGAATTCATGAAAATGATGCTGGCATCATAATGTGGAGATGCTTTACACCTGTTAACCATTGTTTTTGTGAACATAACAAAGCTTAACATTTTGAAAGCAAGAACTAATCCAAGGTAAAATCACTATCACATTCAGTCTGCAATTATCTAAAAATAAAACGACAAGTAACAATGGCAAACAACAAGAATGATTTCCTGATACAAAAAAACACAGAAGCTATGAAAGTGGAAAACTTTTCAATCTCCCCAATTACTGGCAACTCTGTAAACAACAGTTTCACAATTAACCCCAAAAACCAGAAAAAATTAAAGAAAATCAGAGGATAACCTAGAAACCTCTTTTGGTTAGATCACAATATAATAATTTTCAGTCATAGATAAGTATTCTAAATGGTTGAAGGCATGGAATTCAAAAATTTTCCATTAGGAACTTTTTGTAACTGATGAAAAATAAAATAGGAAAAATAATTGATACTTCTGTGGTTGCTGGGCTGTCTGACTCCTAATACATTTAGAGAAAAGGAAATGGTAGCTGTGGTTGTAGCTGCTCATCAGAGAAATGCAATGATGCAAAATCTTAGCAATGGCAACCGGCCACAGCTATTGCAAAGACTACTCCCTCCATTCCCAGACTGAGTATTGCACCCTCCCCCAACCCAACACCTGAAACCCAGCAGGCCACGATATTTCATTCCAATCCCTTACCCCATTGGGAGTGGGATCTCCACCCTGCCTTGTCACTAAAAACTTCATAGAATAAAGGAAAACAGGCACTAGAGAAACACTTGCCATGGCTTATAACCATCCATTTTGCTTTCTTTTCCTCCAGCCATCAACGAATTCAAGGTCTTATCAACCACCATTAGCATGATTTTAGACTTAATACTCCTGTGTGATTTCCTCTTGTTTTGATTTTGTTACTAATATTTATTGATATGACAACAAAATTTTCAAACTTCTCGGGCCCAAACACAGTTTCCAAGCATGTTTCCTCCAGTCCTAAGATTGTTAGAATTGATTGCATCGCCTACTCAATGCACCATCATCTTTTCAAGTCAAATTTTCTTTTTGTAATTCAAAAACTTACACGCATTAAAAAAAAAAAATCCAGGCTAGCGGGTGTACATTAAAAGGGTTTGCGGAAAATAGTAAGGAAATCTATGCCTGGCTTGCTGTGATTCATTTTCTTACTTCTTTATACATAGTCGCGTTTAAATAAAAGGCAACCATCGACAGATAATCAGCAAGTGTTTTTTTTTTTCTTTTTTTTGTTCATTTTCTATTGCAACAAAAGGGCGAACTCAGAAACCCATATTTCCATCAGATCGTAGAGAATACGTACCCAATTCAGGCACCTACGATTCCTGTTTGTTTAAGGCTGTGTATTTCTTTTTCACTCTTCCATCGAGTTGACAATTGCAAAACCACCAGAATTTTGAGCGTGGCACAGCGAATCAAGAGCCGGGGAGCTTGCAACGGACTCAAGGACCCTAGAATATACTATACTACCACGAACCCGGCAGAGAAAGAGGAAGAGGCCCGATGGCGACGGTGATCGACGTTAAAGACGCGACGGAGGGTTTTGGAATTTCCAGGGGTTTTCCGGGCATATGAAATGAAATAATCACCCTCCACGTTTAAAAGTCCCTTTAAGCCTTGTATATGCTATGGACTTTTTTTTTTTTTTTTTTCGCTCCCATTTATTACGTCTTAAATAAATAATATATATTTTATGTGGGCTGCTTCGTCGATCTTGAAAAAATTAAACTTGACTGGAATATATCCTAATTTTATTATTATGCCACCTTCTTGTAAGGGACAGGATTGAACAATTGGGCTAAATCCATATGTTTAGGAGACACAGTTTGGTCCGGTATTGACATTGGCCAGACACGACACTCGGCTTGAATTTACGTAGCTATTCATGTGGAATTGGGTTGTCCGCTGTTCGCATGCTTACAGGGGAGAGAATCAGGTCGCAGATAGTTTTGCTATTTTTACAAGTTCTCTTCCGCTGGATTTTCATATTTTGTCGAAGTCACCACCTGATTTTAAGACTCTGCTGAAAGAGGACATGTTGGGGGTACAATAATCCTGTTTGAGACCCCTTTAGCTGTGATCTCTGTATAGGTTTCGAGGTATTATATATATATATATATATATACACACATGATTATGTAAGGATAAAAAATAAAATAAAAAAAATCGTAATAGTAAATCAAATAAAAAAGATTTTGAAAAGATGAGAAAAAAGAAAGAAAGAAAAGCCTGAGTCATATGTTTGTTTTATGCCGTGGGGACTTTGGCAAGTTCCAAACCTGTGAAGCTCAAATTCTAAGAGTCCTACAACCTTTAAGATTTCGTTTGAATGGTTTAAGGTGGGTATGCTTGCAAACAAACAGGGAACGAATCCTCCAAAAATGGAATGAGTTCGAATTACTACCACAAGAAAGCCGCCCCCTCATCACTTACCGCTATTTTTTCTTGGGTTCTGGGAGGAATTCACAACATTTTTTTCTGATGAAGAGGCGACCTCGCGCTCGAGGATGCGAGCTTAAGTTCTAAGGTTCTGCGATGAAATAGCGGTATACTCTTGTATCATTTATTATCAATTCATTTTTTTTAAAAAAAAAAAAATACTTGTTATATAACTTAAAATTTTCTCTTTAAAAAAATTATGAGAGTTAGATAGTGTCATGCTAAACTTACTAAAAAAAATTTTACTAACATTCTGCTTCTTCTTCTTTTATATATATATATATAAACCCATGTCACATGGGAATAGATATTTATACGAGGAAAACAACTCCACGCCTGAAAAAAAGGTGATCAAATTGTTTTTGCTTCCATAAAGATATTTTTTTCTCGTGCAAATAGCATCTCTCTTTTTATATATATAAAAACATGGTCAAATCCTGTTCACATTATCACAACCAACCACCCAACCGACAAAAGTCACATAGGGCACCAGTACCGTTTGGTTGAATTCTAAGAAATCCCAAGTATGCAAAAATGTATGTATATATATAAATATTTTATATTAAATATAAAATTTAATTATACTTATTATTTGAATGCACTGTTACTTTTCAGTTAATTCAATCGAACCTAATTTGTCATCGACCAAAACTCAACTATCAGATATCTCATCCTTATCATACGGAACACCCTTTGTTTTTTTAAGCGTAAATGAGTACTACAGGCTAAAAAGATTGTGATATATATTTATTTCGAGTTTCACAAAAAGAAAGAAAAAAAAAAGTAATTATTTTCTTATTATATATTACTTAGAAAAGGTAAATAAGAAGATTGATGCTATTTTCTGTTCCTTATTATTTTTTTATTTTTTATTTTTCCGGGGAAGTAGCTCAAGTGCATCAAAATAAATCAAGATAGGATTAGATTAAAAATTTTATATTTTATTTAAATAAAACAGATTTATATACATCAACTAAAAAGTCGGACCCAATCGTTAAAAATATTATTATTTAAATAAAAATATGAATCTAGTTTTTGTGCTAAACTAGGAATAGGAGGAGGACGTGTCAAAAAAAAAAAAAGGGAGCAAGTATAAAACCTAAGCACACCGTACGAACAAAGTTTCTATCTCTATTAGACCAAACACTAAAAACCAACGGCGATGGCGACGGCCGCCGTGCCAGACAATCTGAGCAGAGACCAGTATGTCTACCTGACGAAGCTCGCCGAGCAGGCCGAGCGGTACGAGGAGATGGTACAGTTCATGCAGAAGCTGGTCCTGGGGTCGACCCCGGCCGGAGAGCTGACGATGGAGGAGCGGAACCTCCTCTCCGTGGCCTACAAGAACGTGATCGGTTCCCTCCGGGCGTCTTGGCGGATCGTGTCTTCGATCGAGCAGAAGGAGGAAGGGAGGAAGAACGAGGAGCACGTGGCCCTCGTCAAGGAGTACAGATCTAAAGTCGAAGTCGAGTTGTCTGAAGTCTGCGCGAGTATACTCAAGTTGTTGGACTCGAATCTGATACCTTCGGCCATGGCGAGCGAATCCAAGGTCTTCTATTTAAAGATGAAGGGGGATTATCATAGGTACTTGGCGGAGTTTAAGGTTGGGGATGAGAGAAAGGCGGCTGCCGAGGATACTATGTTGGCCTACAAGGCTGCTCAGGTAACAACAATTTTCCTTGTCTCTTTTCTTTTGTGTTTCGAAATTTAGCTGATTACGGCTGGGGCTTTAGCTTTTACAGGGCGATTTGTGAAGAATTGATCATGTTGAGTTAAGAATTTAGGGATTTTGCCTGAAATTTGGAAACTTTGGTACTTTTAATTGGTGGGAAATTAGAAAGCTTCGTTCTCGTATCCTCCTGTTGAGACTTTTTATTCTTCTCATTGCCGTTTTTTTATTATTATTATTTTCTATGCAGGATATTGCACTTGTGGATCTTGCACCGACACATCCAATAAGGTTGGGGTTGGCTCTCAACTTCTCCGTGTTCTACTACGAGATTCTCAATCAATCTGACAGGGCTTGCAGTATGGCTAAAGAGGTGTGCCAAATTTCTTTATTTCTTGTGGCTAGCAAGCTCTGACTTCATATATGATCCGAATCCAATATGGTTTTCCATGACTATTAATTCCTGGCAGGTCTTACTTAACTCTCTTATCAATTTTTTTGATATTCAAGAAAACTTTTGAAATAGAAATTCCAATAGTCCAATTGTACTGTTGGATAATATCGCCTAGACAATTTCTACCTCTGATGCTTAGTGGAAATTTCTCTTTAACATGTGGATATCCAATCTCGCAATCTTCTTCTTAGTGTGACTATGATGATTCTGTCTGTATTGTTTGATCCAAAAATATCATCTTCAGACAACTTATACTTTTAGAGCAAGACAAATTTATTTTAACTCATCCAACAAATTCTTCTACGCAATGTAGTCATCATGTGAGTGGAAGTTCGTAGACAGAATTATGGTTTCCAAAGATGTGTCTTTGTGTGTGTAGTCTAATAATCTGTTATAGCACATGAAGTACTGGAGGGAGAGACGTTTCCCAAAATTTACTGCACTATACTTGGATCCCCCTTGATAAAGGGTTAAACAGCAATGGACTAGTTTAAATTAACCCAAGCTCTAAGGTTTTGTGTTCTTCCAGCATATTGATGCTTGTTTGTGCGCATAAGTGCTTAGATAGAAAGATTGATGGAAATAAGGCAGAAATTTTGTTGCTTAAACTTTTGAAACAAGCTGATTACTTCTTGCAAGTCTGTGGGCTCTCTATCTGCATTTCAACAGTCACGTCATTTGGAATTTGGCAGATTTCTTTCCTGCTTTTGAACAAGCATAAATGCTTTCAGGGACCTTGCTTAAGGTTAAAAATTTTACGTCCATGAATACACCCAAGAAATACACTTAAACTTCCATCACTAATGCAGGCATTTGAGGAAGCCATTGCTGAGCTAGATACTTTGGGAGAGGAATCATACAAGGACAGCACTCTGATCATGCAACTCCTGAGAGATAACCTCACTCTTTGGACTTCAGATGTCCAGGTCAGTGCCCCTATATTGCACTTTACCTCTTCCTCTCCTCGCTAATGTCAAGCACAGGAATTCTCTACCAGAAGTTAACTGTCTTATATTCATGGGGCACCTGTTTCATTGTTTCATAAGAGCTAACTTTGGTTCTTCGTACCTTGCAGGACCAATTAGATGAGCCCTAGAAGGCATCACAAGCTAGACAGGTCCTGGTCTTCTTTTCGGGGAGGTGGGCTTTGAATGTCATCGATTCGTCATGAATACCAACGTGTAATGTAAAATATTGGGCATCACCACATTGACATGATTGTTCGAGTCTGTACTAAACTTTGCATTTTTAATTTCCAAGACTACGTTTGATAAGATGTAACGAAGATCGAAATGCAAGTGGCATTACTCTTCACCCTTCCTTATTTCGTGTGGTTGCCTAAATATTGTAGTGTAATGGAAACTCGATTACAAAGTCGTCCTTCGTTGTTTGATGTCTATTACATAGTTTCAGGTTATGCACAGAATTTTTTTTCTCTGAGAAAAAGTTTGCCGACAGCCTGTAAAGGTGGGAAACAGCCTGAGGCACAGACAGAAGAATGTGGCGAACATGGATGTGAATAATTGGAGGGTGGGTGGCAAATGTTAATTATTCTGCCTTACAATGCATAGGTAGCTTGACTAGTCACATCATGACAACCTGTGAAAGTATGGTGTATGATGCATTGGATCTCCTTTATCTATAATCAGTTAAAATTATTGGCCAATTATTTTGCCAAGAAAAATCAGCTAATCCAACAATCAAAGATTGACCAGATGCTAGCGCAAATATTGTCTCGGAAAGGGCCAACCAGAAACAGAAGCATTCATACAACTACCACACCAGGAAGCGTTATGTTATTACATAACGGAGAGTGCATAGCACACAACACGGCTTAAAGACAATCGTTCAAATTAACATCATTCATGCCACATATAAACAAGACACGCTGGCATTAATATTCCATACAAATTATTAACGCCACAGGCAAGCAGCATCCACATATCTAGCAGGCGGTAAGAAAGTGGCCACATTTCAGATACAACCCATGTCATCACTCAATTACTGCAAACATCCCGCACTACAGTTGAGTTAATCTCTTGTGCTGTTTTTCAGCCATTCTAGGTATGGAATACTGCCACCAGTGATGGGCAAAGAGATTACTTCTGGAACCCTGAGCATAGAAACAGGTAAAACAAGGTGGAGCTTTGTAAATCTTGCTAACATTTGTGGGGAAAAATTGTCCAGGTGATTGATTAAATTTGAACAAGTCTGTAAATCTTCCTCATGCACCTATTGAATCTAAGTAAAACCTTTTCCACTTTTCCCCTTCTCTAACAACAATTGTTATTTACACGACTGAAAATGCTTTTATACATGACAATAACAAAGAAAAATGGGACCCACAAAGCCTAACATTGTTGATTTGCAATTAAGTTATTTATGCTTACTCGTATTCATGGTTTGCCTTGACATGTTCTGTAAGTGCCTCCAATAGGGATTGCCTAGTCTTGATTATGAGCAGTTCTTCAGAATCGGTCTGGATCTGCAACCATATGTAAGCAACTTATTTTCAAAGGCTCCAACGCACAGAAGAGTGTCTATGATCTCAACCTTATCATCAAAAGAAATAAACAAATAATAATAATAATTGATAATGAAAGAAAGAATCAAACCTCTCCCTGCCACTGATAAACTGATTGAATGCCTGCATACAAAAAAGGGGTTCAGGCTCATTCAAAAATTTCTGTGGCACAGAGATTACAAGTCAGCAATTTAACAAATAACCAAAACAAAACAACTAATCATGAAGACAATACCTTGAAATGGAAAAAGGCATGATAACTGATAGGTGCAACACACCTAAAACAGCTATATCTAAAGCTATTTTTCCAACAGGAATACATGATGAGGGTAATTCCCATAATGAACACAAGATAGTTCCCATAAGGTACACGAAGTATAGAAGTGTAAGTATACCATAAATGTACCCGTAGAAATTATCCAAGGATCAACAACTATCAGTGTTTGCCTGTAGATGTTTGTCTGCATGTACCCACAAAAACTATTTGAAGAGAAATTTAAAAATCACTTTTCCCTTCGCTTTGACTGATGGACAAAACAGAAATCATTCCTTTGACAATTCTTCAAACTTTGGTCATGCCCTTCACATGATCCACACTCTTGCTTCTATTTCTCTGGTTCCTAACATTGTGATGATTAAGGATGAGAGTAGTGGAAACTCCTTGCTCTTGAAATGATTAGGTTAACCAGTCAATCCATTCAAGGAATCTCATTGGGACACATTAAGGAGAATTTGACTGGTTAACCTAACCAGTCTATCAGAATAAATTCACAGATATAAACCCTACCAGTCTATCTACCAAATATAAGATCTATAAATCCAAACATAAAAACATCATAATGTGTATTAATCAGGTGGGTCTAGAGATACACGTCTATAAATCCTTAGACCATGTTTCGGTCAGGGGAGAACAAACTGCCTGTATGCTTAACCAACTAAACATGTGTGTGGATGCGGCAAAGGAAGATAGTATACATGAATGACCTCTCCATTTCTCTCAGATAAAGAGAACCAAAGTATTCTCTCTCTCTCTCTCTCTCTCTCTCTCTCTCTCTCTCTCTCTCTCTCTCTCTCTCATACTTGCTTTTAGACATCCTTTGTCTTCATATAAGAAGTTATATATGTATCATTCTTTCAAACAGTAAAATAGGTGGTATATCATTCTTCTCAATATGTGTTTTCATATTGGAAACATTAGGGACAATCAGCCTCCTGATGACATGTTTTGTCCATGTTTCTTTACAGAGCAAGCCTGGCCAAGGATAGAACTTCCAATTTTCTAACAGGGTTTTGGGGTTGGGGGAATTTCAAGGCAGGAGTAAAGTCTTGCCTTGGCCATAAAGAAAGGTAGGTGAAGGTTGCTATATACACAGGTTATACCGCACAAGTTGTCACATACATGAAGTTGATCTCCCCTCCTCCAATGGTATTCATGATGTTGATCTCAAATAAAAGATTTGTTAGGAATGCTGAATTAGTTAAACAGAAAACAAATGGTCCAACAAGTAAACATCCATTGACAATTAATTAGCAAACATCCAGAAGAAAGGACCTTTAACAAAACAATATGCAGGTAACATTGCATGGTCCATGATAGATAAAAAGAATACAGCACTTGCCTGGCACTATATTTACACAGGCTGCTAGTTTCTCTTTGACAATGCTGTGAGCTAACTTCTTTCCTGCGGACCATTGGGAACAATTTCGAAGAAGAATATGAAGTGCTCAAAACACAATTTTCACTAAGTCACTTCAAAAGGTCATGCAGTTCATAGAATTTGAAGGAATTCTGCAATACAAGAAATGATGGTAATGTACAAGAAAACTTGAAAATAACCAGGGGGGATTTTCTACATATAGAACAAATGACCTGAGTGTAAAAGAATTTTTTTCATCAACTAGATTTGAGACTAAATGGCCAATCAATCTTCAGTCTTGGAATAAAAAACCCATTAACTTTCTAACCATAAACGGTCAATCCAGAGAGATAAGTACCTAAAGCTGCAACTTCTCAGGCACATTTGAAATTCAATGATAAAAGCATCGCAATGGGTCCTTGGCGACAACTTATAAAGCCAAAGCCATTTCTCATGTATTAGTAAAGCACAATTCAACTCCGAAATCTTAAGTTACCGGGGGAGGTCCTGACAATGCATTTACATTGTACCGTGTCATCCATTAGAACCCACCAAAAAAAAAATCCTAGTAATTTAGACTGTTTCATCTTAACTTCGATTCATGTAATAATTCCCCAAACCAAACATTAGAAACAGCACAGCAAAGGCAGAGACAGAGCAGATACCTGCTTCTCTATTAGGGACAGTAACGTAAACAACAATGCTAGGCACGGTGTTGGAAGTTGCTTCCATTTTAGCAGGATTGGCTTGCGTTTGGCTACAGCTGCTAAACCTCGATCTAATGCACAATAATTGCAGCATTAATTAAGAAAATTAAGGGAACCAAACGTAAAAGAAGAAAAAAATATAATTATTTTTTTTAAAAAAAAGAAGATTGTAGAGGTTACTTGAAGAGAGGAAGAAGGGGAAGAGATTGAGCGCAGCCCGTTTTGATGGTGGAAGAGAGAGTGGGGGAGAGACTGGTAAGGCCCAAGCTCAGGATGCAAAAAGCCCCGACTAGCGGCAAACGCCGTCGTATTACGGATGAGGAAGATCTTACTAGAAGCGACGGTGATGTCGAGCAGAGAGTCGCTGCCATTTATTTCCCCAGCGTGTTGGATTCATTGCTTCGACTTCCAGTTTACTTTGATACTCTCACTTTTTAACTTTACACAACAAGGCAATTACCCAACGCCACGCTTCGATTACTAGATGCTCCTGATTTCTACACGTGGCATCCGTGATGCCGATCAATCCGACGGTTCGTAGCATCGTTATGGAATATGATATTTTGGGCCTTAGGCTAATGCGCTTCTAGGGTGGCTTGGGGTGTGGTTTTTCCTTTTCTTTTCTGGCCCATTTGGGGCCTGTTTTGATTTCGGAGAAATTGTAATGGGCCAGTAGCCACACAAGCCGAAATGGTGAAGAAGACGGTGACATTTATAATTTAGACCTTTTTCATGAGTAAGATCCCTTTTGGCCCATCAAAAATTAGATCCTCTAGTTGGCCCATAGAAATTGTCATGGGCCCAGAACCGCATATCAATATAGTCGGAGTTCCATCAGTAAGTGGCTCATATTCCTCCCGTTAAAATGATAAGTAAGTTTGGGAACTCCAATAATTAGCAACTTAAAAGGGCCGGAGTTCTCAACAACATTTTGCAGCTTTCGTTTCTTCCAATAAATAAATGTGGTCTTGCAGAAGAAACCTCTATGCTCCCATTTAAATTATGACCCAAAAAACAAAAGAAAAAACAAGAAGTTGGAAGTATGCTTAACCAGCTGATTAACAGTTGATTCGAGAACCTTGCCGTTCCAAAACTTATAAATGAGGCCTTGTCTTGTCTTGTGTCATCATTCGAAAATAATTTCTGCGATTATCTTAGAGTGCAACAGACAAATTCAGTTAGAAGGGAGCGAAGACCTCAATTTTAACGCACCCTGATGAATATAAAATACAACGGGGACTTGGAGAGGAACAAAGCAAAGACAAGCTTACTGAACATGGGACTTCCAGAGTGGATTTGAATTGATCGCAGGAGGTGACATTAATTGGTTCGCAGATGCCAGGTCAGTTTGGTATGGCATTTCGCTATTTGGCATTCTGTGTTTTCAATCTCTAGGCGTGAGTCTGACCAAAATACAAACCATTAACTTGAGGTTGATATTTAAATAAGCCATATGGAGACAAGTGTGAATTAACATTGGACCCAGTTCCGGTCTACGTGGACTCTCTCTCTCTCTCTCTGTGCTTTTTTTTTTTTTTTTGCTTATTTATTTATTCTTCTGAGGGGCGGTCTTAAATAGCGGAGACACAGAAGATACGGCGGATGTCCTGGATACTATCTCTGGCGGACCACGGTGTTGGACGTGTTGCACATGCCTAGACGAGCAAACGTTATCAACTCAAGTTGCACAAAAAGTCTCCATTGCTATATCAATCTTTAGACCTCTTTCTAGTCTTTGCATTGCTTGCTTTGCAGGCAAACCATTTCTTCATGTTAAAGTAGTGAAAGGGGTTAAAATAATCGAGTGGTGAATCTCAAGGACTTTGTTTTTTTCCTTTTAATAGGCTAGTAGCCAGCAAGAGAATGCTTGCTTACACGTGTAGCTTTTGGGGGTACAGATTCCTGAATTAGTTGTTTAATGCTGTCTAACGAAACAATTGCCATTTTTTTTAAACTGAATCAATATAATATAAAATAAAGCCCAACTTGGACTACGGGCTATGGCCCATATCATAAATGGTACAGATACGAGCTTAATAAAAAAGACAGAAAATACAAAAGTTTGCTGCACGAGTCAGGGACTCGGGGACCATTTGATAATATATACTGGTTAGAGACAGAGCTATAGGGTGCCAATACGATTAATTAGAATATTTGGACGAATTGAAAATTGGACGATAATGAGAATGGTACGATCACAAAAGTTTCATCATGGTCAAAGCAGGACATTGGAAATAAACACAATGACTGGCTTATAATGGCTGTCTGCGTGGCAATTTGATGTTTTGGAGACGAAGGTGCAAGTAAAAACTCAATTCGATGGTTCAAAAAGAGGCAGTGAAACCGCAATTATGACAGATTATGATCAAGTAAAACAGTAAAAGGGCAACGACCGACCCCCCTTTTCTAGTAAAAGCTGGTCAAGTAACTATACATGGAAAAGGAATACTGAACATACAGCACCAAGTGAGATTCATTGTAAGCATCTGTCTCTGTGTGTGTGTGTGTGTGTGTGTGTGTGTGTGTGTGCTGTCTCTTATACACATCTAGATGTGTATAAGAGACAGAGTGAGATTCATTGTAAGCATCTGTCTCTGTGTGTGTGCTGTCTCTTATACACATCTAGATGTGTATAAGAGACAGGTGTGTGTGTGTGTGTGTGTGTGTGTGTGTGTGAATAATCTTTTCGAGTGGGGTGTGTGGGAGTGAGAAAGAGATTCAGTCAAATGCTGAATATCTGGTCTTATGCCCCAACACATGACCCAATCTTGGGTTTCTAAGTCTCAGGGTTACAAAGAAAAGAAAAGAAAAGGAAGAAAAAGAAATTAAAAAATAAAAACAATGCCGATGGATTAGCAGTAAAAAAATGTGCAGTGGGGCGAAGTGAATGACAGTCTGTTAAAGCTCGGATCTCAAACACCCAACAAAGGCTCTTCTTTAGACCAAAAAATGATAGGTTCCTCACCCGTGCTTCTCAGCTCTTATTTAATACAGTGGACCATAGAGTCATAGAGTCCTTTAGCTTTATATTACATGGCACCAAAAACTGACATAAACCCATATGGGCAAGAGAATTTTTGAGAGTGAAAACTGAAAAAGTGGCAAGAATACAAAAGGTAAGTGATGAAAAAAGAAGAAGAAGAAGAAAAAAAAAAGAGCATTTCAAAGAAGGAATAAGGAATAAAACTAAAGAGTTAGAAATTTGTGTCCCCTAAAGTCTCTTTAGTAACCCATTTTTGAGCACATGATCATGAATTCCCCCAAGAACAAAGCATCCTAAGTTCTAACATATCATTATCCAGTTTTCACCGCTTGGTTTTATTAACATGTGTAAAGAAAGCATGCTCAGAAAACCAAAAAAAAAAAAAGAAAAAAAAAAAAAAGAAAGGCTTATTACATAAAGGAAATTTAGTGATATTTATATTGTGTTAATCTATGCAATGTATCATATATCTACTGCTGATGATTAATTAAGCCATTATCCTGAGATTACGATCCATTCCCGCATATGGTTACTTTTAAATTAATATGTCATTTAATTGTCACGAGCTCGTCTGGTATGTGGATATTTACAATCCTAACAACCCCATCATTCTCAATTCTCAAATGGAAGATAATAGTACAGACATCATTTAATTAGGGGATAAAGAAATTCTCTTAGATCGAAATCAAACGATCGGGGCTATAAACAACTTTTTTCAGTTGAACTACTTGAACAGGATGTTGACTCCAAACTCTTTGGCGACATAACGGATAAAAAAAAAAACAAACAAATGAAAGCAAAGACCACAAAATTGGTCATTCAAAATACCTAGTCGAGGGGCATCTTGTGAGGTGGGAAATGAAACCAACTTGGACTAAATGTTTGGTGAAATGCTTGCAAAAATGGTCCTCCTTGAAGGGTCGCTCTTGACTTGCGAGATCAGACTTCTTTTTTTGCAGCGTTCCCCAAGAGTAAATGATGACATTTGCTGGAACCTGTCGATTCCAAGCTAGCTACTGGTCGCAGTTTGAGTTAGTCACCTTAGTTAACCTCATAACCCTTAATGAAAATGTAATTAAACTAGAGACCTACCTAACCGAAACTGGCCATTCTCAGTCAATATTACTGAATGTTAGAGAAAATTCTTGTACTTTCCGGATTTTAGATTTACATATCCTAAAGGAGACAATCCTAAAAGTGGAAGGGGAAAAAAAAAAAAAAAAGAAGCAAAAGGACCTTTCTTTTTGTGATTCTATGGGTCAGTAAAAAGACAATACCTTTATTCTATGGCATATAGATCTTGGATGATTTTGAGAGGATTTTCCAAATTCATCATGAATTCGTCCTGGCGCGTTAATTATTTTCCCCTTTTGTTTTCTTGAACTGGCATTTTCGGTCACAGGAAAATTAGACATGTGGGTTTCTGCCCGGAACATGTGTCAACAAATTGCATGCAATACATGCCCTATACCTTACTCTCGATCTGATCCCATGAAAATTTTTCCAGAACTCAGATTTTTTTTTATTTTTTTTTTTATACGAAACAACGTCATGACTGCTCAATTTCCAAGTATCGTACCTCAGCGTTATGCACTTTATTTTAATGCTGAACAGTTGTTTCATATTAGTTAACATATATACTCTAAGTTCAATAAGAATAACCTTTAGGTCTGAAGATACAAGTGAAGGTAACTGTAACAATATGCAGTATGCGATCAATTAGATATCCTTTCGAGGTCCTTGCTTTGCAAAGTATAAAACTTCACAGTCTAATTCGAGTTTAGTTTCGCTAAATTGCCCACCATCAACAATTTGAAAATTCACAGCTAAACCGATGGTGCATGGAGGATTCTATATGCAATGCGATTGATAATTAAAGTGGGTTTATGTACTCTATAATCAATTGGTCTGCAGAGGATGCCGGCGGACGTGTTGGGTGGGATTAAGCCAGAGCGTTCAGTCTGAACTAACCTAACCTATCTAAATATTTATTGAACCTACAAAGCCATTTTATTCCATATATATCTTAAAAATTGTGCAGTCACGTACGTCCATAGTCCATAGTCCATAGTCCCTACTTGCTATACCAAGAGAGAGTTTTTCTTTTATATAATAATAATAATAATAATAACACACTAGATGTCAGCAACAACATCAATCTACGAGTGCTAAGAATTTCAAACAGATTTCATTAAATAAAATATTTTTGTTTGAACATCTAAGCATGTTTTAGGTGTTGAAAATGTACATCACTACATCATGCTACAATTTTTAAATAAATTTATTGTTATAAATATTAGTCATTTTAATCTTAAAATTAAATATATTCATATAAATAATAATTTCATCTTAATTTGATATTTAATTTTTTAATTATTTATTATAATTACACATATTTAAATTAAAATTTTTATGTATATTAAAAAAGAAAAAAATAGTTATATATATATATATATATATATAGTTATATCATTTAAATTAAATATATTTATAAATATTAAATTTAATTTTATAATTTTAAATAATATAATAATATACAAAATCGATCTTCACCCGTCAATCTACGTCACAATTAAATTTTAATAAAAATATTATTTAAAAATATTTTAATATGATGAATTAAAAAATGTGAATACAGTATCTTATCAAGGAGAGAAAAAAAAATGGTACGGACGTGCTCTTGCGTCGCATCATTGTGAGAAGCATATTCATTTCAACTAGGTGCTTTGATGAATTAGATAGTGAGAGGTTTTAAAAATTGCAATTTCGTTATATTTATATTTTTAATTTTATTTTTTTATATATACAAAAAATGCATATGCGCATGAGGAATTAAGATCCGGTTATATAATTATTTGTTCATGTACACGAAACACAGAATTTAAAAAAAAAAAAAAATTGATTATCAAAACAGTACTCTTTTCTTTAGTGTTGCTGTATCTGTTGAACAATAATTCTATTGATTCCACTGTTTATGGCATATGGTCACACCATTATGGTTTGGGGCGCACTGATGAGAGCCTGTCCATATGTCTATTTCTACTGAAAATTATAGTAAAAAATTGTTCACAGGTTTTACAATCTGTACCTTAAGCTCAGTAACAGTGAATACGCGGAAAGTTTGACAAAAAGGAAGAGACAAACGTTCATAAAACTTTGTAGACAAGCAAGCAAATTTCAGTACAATCTGTGTCTCCACCATCCAATTTAATTACAAGTTATAATCTTCTTTCTCACCTAATTTATCGATTAAATTTTACTAATACAATTATACTAAACTATTTTTCTTTTATTTTATTATTTTTGACTATTATTATTATATAAAAAGGGAAAAAATAAAATTTTATTTTATTAAATTAAAATAATTCACATTAAATAAAAATTTATTCTTTCAATTTAACCGAATTATTGAATAATAATAAATGTTTTTATTCTCTTAATTACACAAAAACGGAATTTTAATGTTTTGAATCATCGTGAGCATGATCAATGCGTTAAACTTCTCCAATTAGATCTTGTAAGTAATCGGGATTTTTTATTTTTTATTTTATTTTTGGTAAGTAATCACTAATCTGGATGTTAAAAATCATGGTTATGTTTTTCTCCCAGTTTAAAACAGAAAATAATGGCTGATTTTCTGTTTTATTTTTTTCCCTATTTTATTAATTAATATATAAGATAATTGAAGCCAATTGCGTATGAAGAAAAGGCCAAAATTCCCCCTAAAAAAGAAAAAAGTACAGTCATAATTGTAATTTCCGCAAAGAAACGGATGTTTCCAGCGAATCAGGGTCAACGTGGGAAGACGAGACAAGGTTGCGGCTCATTGGTCACTCTCACCAACAGTTTTCCATTTACATTTTTGTCCTTTCACTTTTTTTGTTTTATTATTATTTTTTTTTTCAAGGGTAACAGACAAATCTCACCCACATCTTGATGGCGAGGATAACGAGTCAAGGTTATCTAAGGAAAGTCAGCCGTTCGATTGATTTTTTTGGGAGTGACTTTCTTGCTCCTGTACGTGCACAAAAAAAGGAAGGTAATCTGTCTTGTATTAATGAATAACAACATTTTATAGATGTATAAAACTTAGCAATTTTAAAGAAAAATTACTAAAATAAGATCAATACAAGCATAAGGTTTCCGCTATTGTATATATACACGTCCATTCAATTTTCCAATTTTAAAGAAAAATACTAACCAAG
The DNA here is from genome assembly GCA_021464305.1 of Kandelia obovata. NCBI lineage: Eukaryota > Viridiplantae > Streptophyta > Magnoliopsida > Malpighiales > Rhizophoraceae > Kandelia > Kandelia obovata. Next base: position 4,033,222 of record CM038479.1, on the reverse strand, counting down.
GAAAGACAAGGTTTCCAATATTGTATGTGTATGTCATCTCTTACTTTGAAATATTCATGTACAAATAAATCTTTCTTTACAATGTAGATGAAAAGAAATATTTTTTTTTCTATATACTTTTGGATAATATAAGTGTATCTAATATCTAATAATCTGAAGAATTTTATAAGAAAATTTTCACTATAATTATTAATAAAAAAAAATTTCAAATCTATTAGAAAAAGAAAAAGAAAAAAAAAGGGTTGACGACACTAAAGAAATTGTAATTGTTTTTAAAATTTGTCAATTAAATATTATAAGTTACTATTATTAAAATATTATAATTATTCATTTAAAATATAAAACACACTAAAAAAATGTGTGAATTTAAATAAATATTTTTAATTTACACAATTAACCTAAATATTTAGTTATATTTGATATTTTCTTCCTTCTTATGGGAACGATAAGAATAAACAGGGTATTATATGGAAAGCAAAACAAGAGCATTTAGGAGGGCCAAGCAAGTAACAGATTACAGTAGAATTTGCCAAACGTTGTTTTCCACGAAGACGCCCCCAACATCTTAAGTCACGTCCATTTCCTTGGACAGACAATTAACTCATCCTTGCTCTAAGTCTCAACTAAAATCCTGTAATTGCCCTTCCCTCTAATATTATTACACTGATTATTTCCCACTCTGCCACTCTCATGTCCGCATGAGCCTCTCTCTCCCTCTCCCAGTGCGCGCCTTTTACCCTAAAAGGAGCCACTCATGTTCTTCTTCATAAACCCTGCTTACAGCAGTCTTTTCAGCCCAAGAGAGAGTGATACTGGGATAGAGAGAGAGAGTGCTTGAATCAATAGTTTTTTTGTTCTTATGTATCTTATAAAAAAAGAGCATTAATTCCTTGTTCTTCAATTCTTTGATACGCAAAAAAAGAAGAAAGAAGAAAAAGATCTGTTCTTTCTTTCAAAACATCCAAAATCTTGGTATACAGAGACTCAAAAATCTGCGCTTTTGCCTTCATTTCCTGTTGGTATCGGAATCTTCGACTTAAATACATTACCCAAAAGAGAGAAAGATTGTGTTTTTTTTTCTTTTTTGTTGTCTTTCTAATGGCACCCAGTTTTGACCTTGCGGTTTCAAGCCTTCTCTGCGCTGAGGACAACGATAGCATTCTCGATGATAAGGATTACTATGATGCCGAGGCGTCGGAGTTTGAGGCCACACGGCATCATGGGAATCGTCAAATCCCACAAAATCAAAACAGGGCCTTTGGTGGTGGAGATCCTGGTCTCCCTATGCAGAGGGAGGAGTGTTTGGCTTTGATGGTTGAGAAAGAGTGTCAGCATTTGGCCGGTGTTGATTATTTGAAGAGGCTGAGGAGTGGGGATTTGGACTTGGAAGCTAGAAAAGAGGCTGTTGATTGGATTGGGAAGGTGGGTTTATTTTTTAAACATATTTTCATCTAACACTTCTAACCGATGTTAAGTTTTTGTTCATTTTTCCCCACTGTTTTGTGTATCAATGAATGACTGATATGCACATGTTTCTCTAAAAAATGGTCTTTATTGGTCGGAATAAGTCTCACTTGTAAAAGTTTTTGTCCAATGAGTTTATCAAAAGAGTGATTTTTTGTTTGGTTGTCAATGTGAATGAATTTAATATGGGAAATCTTTCAGGGTTTCTTATCGATATTTTGATGGTCTAATGGAGTTGCGGTGCCCGATTTCTGAAGTGTGATATGGAGCGTCTCTTCATTGTGATTGATATTCAAGCTGTGTGCTATTATTGATTATATTTTTTGGGCCTTCTTGATATTGGTATTATTGTAAGTACCGTGGCAGTGTTTGATGATTTGAGAGGTTGGTTGTTTTTGGTTTCATTTGTTGGATTTTCTCTACTCAATCTGAAACGGGTTTGGTGGATTCTCTCCTCTTTTTCTACTTTTATCTGGGCCCGTCCTATTTCCTAATTGAATCTTTAATGCGTTCTTTTCTCTTACGAAGGTGCTTTTTTTTTTGCATATGTTATATTGTTTCTGTTTCCCCTTTTTTGATAACTCCCATGTCAATGTTCGTTGGCTATAAGGGACTTTTCCTATCTGCTCCATTCAATTTTTTTGTTAATTCCTTTCATCTGTTTAGTTTGGTTGATGATCAGTGCTCATAGCCTTCTATTGCTTCAGCAGGCTCATGCGCATTTTGGATTTGGACCACTTTGTTTATATCTATCAATAAACTACTTGGATAGGTTTCTCTCCGCCTATGAATTACCTGTAAGCTGAAAATTCAATTATACATCTATATTCGCCTGAGATCTTTCTTGCAAAACTTGGTCTGTGTTCACTAATTGCAGCACAAATGAATTCTAGTGGCCCCTAAACATATTTTATTGCTGTACTTGAACTGCAGAAAGGTAAAGCTTGGATGATGCAGTTATTGGCCGTGTCATGCTTGTCTCTTGCAGCCAAAATGGAGGAGACTGAAGTTCCACTCTCTATAGATCTGCAGGTGAAATTCCATTAGAATGTTCTATTTGCTTGATTTGGTTTGTTTTGATTTTAATCTAAAACTTCTAATGGGTATGATGTCAACAGTTTGGCAAATCAAAGTTTGTGTTTGAAGCAAGAACCGTAAAAAGAATGGAGCTTCTCGTCCTCAGCACCTTGTGTTGGAGAATGCAAGCAATTACCCCTTTCTCCTTCATAGATCATTTCCTTGACAAGATCAATAATGATGAAGCCCCACCTAGATCATTTGTCTTGCAATCAGTCCAGCTCATATTAAGCACAATTAAAGGTCCTTCACCCTACGTCCCTAACCCATATTTAATTTGCACTGTACTAAGTCTAGAATAATTTTCTCTCCACAGTTGTAACAGTTATGATGGAGATATTTGAGGGAGGGTGTCTGATGATTTTGGTTGGTGGGAATTCAATGCAGGAATTAACTTCTTGGAATATAGGCCCTCTGAAATTGCAGCAGCAGTGGCCATTGCTGTTGTGGGGGAGACCAAAACGGTGGACCCTGAGCAAGCACTATCTGCAATCTCTCGACTTGTCAAGCAGGTAATGTTGGTCACTAGGTGGTCCAAAGCCAAAGGATGACACATCCTTGAATTTTGGTTTTACCCTTTGCTTCAATAACCTTGAGGCATAAATATATAAAAGAATTTTGGTTTTATATACGAGTTTCAGTTTTAAGTTTGATTACTTTGCGGAAATAGGTGAATTTATTAGATGCATGGTCAAATGAGGCATTTCTTATTGAAGTCTCTTTTTTATGATTTTGATTTTTGCAGGAGAGGGTAATGAAGTGTGTTCAAGTAGTTCATGATCTGTCATTGATTAATGGTTTTGCCAAGAGTACTAGAAGTACTTCACTCCCATCTGCGCCCCAAAGTCCAATTGGGGTGTTGGATGCTGCATGCTTGAGCTATAAAAGTGATGACACAACTGTTGGGTCATGTACAAATTCTTCACAAAATACCCCAGATACCAAAAGGAGGAAGCTGAACAGTCCACGTGAAGTGTAGCTAAAAAAAAAGAAAGAAAGAAAGAAAAAAACCACAAGAAGTTGGGTTATACAGCAACTGTTTAATTTTGATTTTGATGCAGAGAAGCATTGAAGTGTCTGTGATGGTGGGCTTAGGATGTGTCGAAAGGATCTACATGAGGGTGATCAGGGAAAAAGGTTGTTACGAGTGGAGAAAGAAGATTCAGGAAGGGAAGAAGAGCAAAGAAATGAATTGATAAGTTGGATCACCGCTCGATGGCGGCTGGAGGATTTTGCTTGAAAATGTTTCATGTGGTGTGCATGAACAGATCAGTGACAGCTGTTAAATATTAGACTTCTTAACAGCTACGTGAGTAAAGATTGGTAAACATTGGTGAAAAAACGGAAAATTGCCCTTTGTATTGAGATAGAGTTGGTTCTAGGCTTCGGATTTTTTTTTTTTTTTGTTGGTCTTGGCTTTGAAGAAGTTACCTTAAAATCAGAAAAGAGGTAGCATAATGTATAAACGTTTGGAGGAAATTTTTAAGGACTATTTTTCAATTTGCACGAACACAAATTTCTAGGCGATCTTGGTCACTTATTATAGGTCTAACAAGTGAAAGAGGGACAATTCTATTTTTTAGTTTCAATTTTTTCAATAATAAAAAAATTCATTTAATATTTGTTTATAGAGACAACGTGGTCCATGTATATGTGGGCAAGGTAATATGAATCAATTATTATTATTATTTAAATGGGCACAAGAGAAAGAGAAATAACACATGGGAATCGCATATCAGTATGTTAAATTGTCACAATCATCGAAAGGAAAAATAGAAAGTTGTTGACATGGTAGTCATCCAACTTTAGGCCAGATAAGAGGATTGGGTTTGACTAGTCAAATGCCAGCAGCAAAACACAACCATGTTCTTTTTCTTTCATAATTTTTTTTATTTTTTATTTTTGTCCTCTTCATTTTTCTTCTCATGTCAGCCTTATGGGATAGTCATGGCCGCATGATTGAGGCTTAGGGACACAAGATAAACAAGTCACCATTGGCTAAATAGGAAGATGAGCTTAGGTTAGGGAGACTGAAAGCAAAAATTTGCTGTAAGAGACAAAGGGTGAGAGAGAGAGAGAGAGAGAGAGAGAGAGAGAGAGAATAACTAGGGTTAACGTGAGTTTACAACAGTTAAATGGTAGAAGATGGTGTGTGATTATCTGGTTGACTGTCAAGTTTTTGCTTTGCCTAGTCTAAACTAGTGGACTAAAATACACTTAGATTTTTTTCTAATTTTTGTTGAGTAGTGTGAATGGAACCAAAAAAAAAAATCGCCAGCCTTGCGTCTGAGCTACCTAATTGTTTTTTTACCCAATCGTAGGGCACCCCGTATGCTGACGTGTGAAAGCAAAAATAATTTTTTAAAATAAAAATTTTATGATTAGAGAGAGAAAATTAAAACGCAAAACAAAGAAATAGCCAAAGAACAAAAACTAGCCACTCTTAAAGATGATTACATTTATCAAATCTACTTAAAAGTAAAAGACCCATTCCCAGTTGGGGATTATCCCAGAATCGGAGAGAACCATTATCTGTTACTCCAAGATTCGCTAAAAAATCTGCATAAAAATTGCCCGACGTATAATATGTTGTAAGCTATAACTCCAAGATTGTTGCTAGAGGCGCAGACATTCAGCTATCAAGGTCTGCTGAAAAATCATATTCCCATCTCTTGATTTTTTTTATTTTTTATTTTTTAAAGCAAGTGCTGAGTATGTCTCCAGAATGATATTACGAAGCCCCACTTTGTTGTCATGCTGTCTATAAAGTAACACAGAGAGCTCTAAGTTCTGTACCAATAACCATAGAGATGCTTGCAAAATGGGAGAATCCAAACACCCATCTAACCCAAAAGGCTCTTTGCTACACCTTTCGCAGCTTGCCAAACCAGGCATCCTTTTCACACAACCATCATTTTCAAGACCATCGCCAATTCTTTAAAAAATATGTATTTATATTGCCATGTGTTCACCTTTAAAGCTTATAGACGGGATTCCGGTGAATTTATGCTACAAAGTTTCTGCACCTCACTAGGATTCAGGACTTTCCTATTAATGACAACCCAATTAGATTTGACAGTCAAGGAGTTACTTGTCGAGTGCCCCCATAGCAATAGAGAAGGAATTTGAAGGTTTTTTTTTTTTCTTTTGTCCATTAGACTTGCGAGGCAATTGTCAACGAGGGGTTTGAAATTTAAATCTCCGATCTCACTTTCCAAGCTTTATGTTTGGTGACTATGAATCTATAGCTAATAGTTGTGTTGATATGATATTTGGCTAATTTGGGAGCGCTAGTATATCAGAGCTAGAATTTTCGGTGTTTTATGAGCCACCGAGAGAACTTCTGTTAACAGTCGATGTGGATAGATGGCCCGTACTTCAGCATTCTATTGGCGCTTGAACGTCACACTACTTCGCACATTTTTATTTTCCTTTTCTTTTCTAGTAGGGAAAATACGTCCGTTTACTTTATCTTCCTCGTGTCAAAGTAATGGGTTCCTGGCTGCCCGGTTATAAAAATATGCGAGTGACAAGTAAACGAAAAAATAAAAAATAAAAAAATGTGGATCTTGGAACTCTGTAACAAACCCATATGCCATCCCTGCACGTGAAACTTTCAGAATGCTCGGTCGAATAAATGACTGATCTTGGAACCCTTTTCCATTTTTTTTTGCTTTTTGGTTTTTTTCAGCCATCCCATGGAACGAACCCCAGCCTGCAAGTTTATTGCTTTCCTTTATCAAAATTTTCTGCCAACTAATTAATCTGTGGAACCAAAACCCATATATAATTTTACGAGAAAAGTTAATTGAACTCACTTAGGAGACATATAGCACAAGTATAAGAGACGTAGACAAATCCATGTACAAATTCAGCTGGGGGCAAAGGGGTATAATTGCCGCTGCTGGGCTCCTTTAAATATATGTGTGTTCCTTTACTTTTATAAGATTGCTTCCCTAAGTATATGGTATTAAGATTATGCACCATCAGTTAACTGAATCTAATTGTTAATTGAATCGTAAAATATCAAAATAGAATAAAAAATTTTAATTATATTAAATTTAAAATTGTGATTATAATAAAAAATTTAATTAATTGACAATTTAATTCAGTTTCAGGTCATTTGGTGAATTGAAATAAATTAAAAAAAATTAATTTCTAATTTAAATGCAGAAAGAAATTTTTTAATAAATTTATTATTTTTTTAAAAAAATTATATTTATCGCTATGTATAAGATTAAAAAAAGTAATTATTTAATATATAATAATACTCTATTAAAATTTATTTGTCATTAATAGTTGTATCACTAATTACTAATACCTTTTTCATATTATTAGGATAAAATATTAAAAAAATTATAAAATAGTATTTCAATTTTATTTCGTAAGCTACAGTTTTTTAATACCAAAAATTAAAACTGAACAAAAAAAAATTAATTTTTATTTATTTCAATTAACTAAATATAAAATTGATTCAATTAACTAAAAATTTAATTCAACTTAATTTTTCCTTTTAATCAAAATTTTCAGTTGTCAGCTGGATGTCTATGAGAAAACAGTAATATCATCTGAAAAGGGCGGGGAAAAGTATCCATCTAAAACATTTTGTGTGATATTATTGTTATACCAGTGTTTGGGCTTGGGTTCCTTAGTTACCCCCAAACAGACATCTTTCAGCCTATGGGAAAAATACCGAACTGGAATCGCCAGGGACATGGACCCAGTAAATGGGAGTCCATTCACTACTTGGATGTCCTGTAAGTTTTGTTTTGAGAAATGTGAAGTAACGCCCAGCGAGCCAACTAGTGTGTAAACTACTAATGCTTTTCGCATTTCACTGGACTTGTCTTGTAGCTTAGTAGTAAAAGTCGAGAGACTTGGGAAGAAGAAGTATAAATTCAAATATCATTTTATTAACTATTAAAAAAAATTCACTTTTTATACAGATTTTGCCTGTCAAAAATAATAAGTTGGGTCTGCATTTGAAATACGCTTTGTGTGAGTGACTGAAATAACTTTTTAAGTACTCCTTGGTATACTATTGTTCACAAACAAGTTTCTGTAGTCCGTATGATGTCAATTTTCTCCCACGTCTCGTTGGCAATAAAATGGTTAATCAAAATGGTTCGTCTCGGTGAGATTGGAAAGAATAGAAAAACAAAGCAAGGGTCGATAACAATGGCACACGAACCATGACAATTGCAGTGTCCTTTTTGGAAAAATGGCATTGGCCATTCAAATATCATTTCTTCGGGGATATTATTACTTTTGCAAGGTTTGAGGGTTCGATTGCGATCTATCCTTCCACGATTCTATCACGAAGTTCACGGCTAGGCCTATTATAAAGAGCAGAGGGTCACGGCTAAACAATCACCTATTAGTTTTGGACGTAGATCCCGAAAAAGCTAATCCGAGAACCATGCATGGATGCTTTCAAGGTGGTACTTTTGGTTGAGTCTTTCGATCGGAAGTGGACAGCTGGTTGAGCCCTCAAAACACATTCTCTGAGAAAAAGACTGTAAGCCCTTTGTTTTCAATGTGCTAGTCCATGCCTTCCGTGGCTCCGCCATTCCCTTTGATCGATATCCCGTCATCCCCGTCATTGTTCCATTTTCCTTTTCAATGTTGAGTTCCGGTCATTGTCATTGCTTTGAATTCCAGAGGAATGTTCGGTCTCGCCCCATTAAGGAATACAAAGTTGCCTCTTTCGTCACCTTGCACTCTTTGATCATCAGCACCTGCTACGGTCCATGACTCTACCACCTGATGATACTAGGGTGCACATTTGCAAATTAAAACACTAAATATAACCAAGAAAATCCATTGAAAATTTCAAGTTAATTATCACGACAATGGTGCATAATGTTTTTTAATCCATCATTCCCCGTGGGCTTGGGAGGCATCAAACGCAGCGAGCAGGTCCTTTGTTTCTTCAATGGACAGTTTTTTAACCCAAAAAAAAAAAAAAAAAAAAAAAACAGGTTTCATTTAATTACGTCATCTTCGTGACTTTGAGAGAGCATGAATTTTTTTTTTATCACCTTCTTTTTCTTTTGTCTATTTGAAGCAACAGAAATAGATCCCTCCGTTGTGGTGTTGTTTTCACATTACAAGAAGGATTTACATTCACATTAATCTTCTGTAAAGACATGGGATTAACAAAAGCATAACCAAATTACAAATAAAAATAAAAGGATTATTCAACTAATTTAGCCTTTGTTTGCATTATATTGACCGTGCAGTGTAAGTCTGCTAGCATAAAGTATTAGGAACATGGGGCATGTGCACGTAGTAGTCTCTCAGAAAACATGAAATGACATGTCTATAAATATTTAATAATTTGAGATGATAATATCATCGTTTGGAATCATTCTTCTTCTTCTTCTTCCTGTTTTTTTTTTTCTTTCTAAACATCAAGTTATATTATTATATAAGAATAAATATATAATTATACTAAATCAACAGTTAAAATAATATTTTTTATAAAATAAAAACATAACAATTATAAAATATTGAAGTCTTAATTTTATACTACTAAATCAATCAATATAGCGAGTCTTGTCTGTTGTTCAACAGGCCTTATCTTTATTCAAATGCTTTGAAAAATAAGTTGAGAGTTTTTTAAGTTGTGAATTTGTTTATGATTCTCAATTGTTAACTTTAACTACATTAAAACAATTATAAGAATAAATAAATAAATAAATAATTTGATATCCCTTCCACCTTCTCTCACGTGACGCGCGTGTGGCATCCGCCCGCAACCCTACCCGTGGCCATCCCTCCTCAATAAATAAACGCACAGTCATCGTACACCTTGCTGTCACTCAAACCTCGCGTGCACGGTGGTAAAAAAGCCCCATTAACTATTATTACTATCCTTTGACCAAAGCGCCCGCACAAGGCCTCTCTTTCTCTGCAAGCGTGCTCGAATGCATGCGCTCCACCCTCAATCAGATACCGACGCCAGAAGTGATGATGCGAATGCGATCCGATACCAATAAATTATTAGACTCAAATCCTGACCAGGCGTGACGTTCCAGATTCTGACACGTGTGCATGTCCTTGCGTCTTCAGACTCTTACAGGTTTTTTAAAATGGTTGAACCGCAACTGACTTTAATCGTTCGATCAATTTCAATTTTCCTTTTTTTTTTTTTTTTTTTCATTTCTGTTTCAGTTTCAGGTCAAACCGTTTGGTTAGTTAAGTACAATTAGAAATTTGGGTGCTTCTAATTTTTAACGACAATTAAACTATTAATCTCTTTTATTTAATTGATCAGTAGTAAACCATGAAATCTTAATTCGTTTGGAAGGATCCTCTCTACGTTTTTTTTTTTATTTGCCACTGACTACGAAATTTAGTACAAATTAGTGTGTCCAAAATGCATCATATATAATTGATAGTGAAGCACATTCGCACGGGCGCTTGTCTATACAAAATTATTTATATAAGGAGCATATCAGTTGGTTGTTTTGTGTCAAAATTGAACTTTTATTATTATTATTATTATTATTATACTAAGCTTGTTTAAAATTGGCATGTTTGCTTGCTTCTGGATGCTGAAGTAATTCCCAGTTAGGTCGATAATTTCAATAAGTGAACCCTAAATTGTACCCTAGTCCAAGGAGGGAAGGTACATACACAACTTACTTGGCATACCTGACATGGCTTCGCTAGATGAATTTTATCGGTTGAATGCGAACCGGTATCAATCAGATGCATGCTACTAATCTCTAATCGTCTGCGATTTCATATCAGCATGATGTTCAAAGTAAAATTAAAATTAAAAAAAAAAAACTGTTAACATAACAGTATAAAGAAAAAATTCAGGTAAACTCAAAATTTAATATAAAACGGGTCAACTATGTTGGTCGTCAGAGTACAGAATTCATAAGAATCGAATAAAAAAAAAGGTACAAAATTCATAGCAAGGGAAAACAACAAGGTACGGAGTCATTATTCATAAGTGGGATTGTAACTAATTTTTCTTAGTGGGAAAGGGGATATTCTAATGACAACCGTATTGGTAAACCATCCATTAATTTAGTAAAAAAAAAAATAATTTTGGAAAATGAGCTAAAACTCGGTGTGTCTAATCGTCCTTTTCATAATCATTGAGTTTGGTAGAGTAACATGGAAGCTGTTAACTATTAATGCCCTTATAATTACTTTGCAACAAACACACGACGAGACTAATGAAAATGCAGTTGTTCTCTAAACGCCGCTATAATAACACTTGGCTACAAGTCCACGCCTCCGTGCGATTGCTATTATTCAATCACAACGACCGAACATCATTGGTCACGATACTCAAATTATTTCGACTTGGAAAAATGATACATGTAATATGTGGAGACAATCAATTGGCCAATTTTGATCCCATTTTTCTTCTTTTCTGAGGGAAACGAAATGATATCAGTGCCTTTGGAAATGGACTCTCTCTCTCTCTCTCTCTCTCTCTCTCCCCCCCCCCGGATTTGTCTGTCCAAAAGATGACAAGTGGAAGTATGACTGTTGGGGAACGGATTGGCATGTGCAGATGCGTACTAATTTGAATAGTTGGCAAGATAGTTGCAGCTCATTCGATCATCTTAGGGCATGGTCGTGTGAATGATCTAACGTGATCTAAACATTGGCACCATCCATTTATAGATTTTAGCGGTTTCCATGCCAAATGGGGTTTGAATAGTTAGTAGTGAGTAATGTTTATAAACACTAAACCTTTTTTTAAAATAATTTGATTATATATATAAAATAAAATAATTATAAGTTGTCCAATATTAGCAATCTGCAATAAAGACTCTGCTATCTTCCTTGTTAAAAACCTAAGCCTTGATGTTATCTTGGAAATTCCATTCATCAGACCAATCCAACTTTATAGTCAGTGAAAGGGCATTACAACTACACATACAGATATTATGCGGGTTTTGTTTGTTTAGATTTGTAAGTAGCATCTCAATTAAGAGTTTAAGACAGGCGTTGAAGAAGAAAGATCTTTCAAAAAGTCTTCCTGTCCGTAACATTATCCCTATTCTTAATGGCCGCTAATTATACATCTTTACTGCCCATTTTTTAGGGATCTCAATGGTTAGTGTTTGTTGACTTTGATGTACACCCCCGTTAATGCCGATCTAGCTCCTATTCTAGTATGTGTCAAAAACAGAATTATTAATTGTTCCGCGAAAATGCACTCCCATTTTAGCACTTGATAGAAGGAAAGAAAAAGAGGCAGTAGAAGTTACCTTCAACATCACATCTACAAGATTGCGATGCAAAAGGTTTCTGTTTTCTTGTCATCGAAGATGAAAGTGCAACCACCCATGCAAATAACAATGTTCTATCACCTTGCAATGTGATGTCTTGCAAAAGCAATGGCTAAACCATCTGCACGTATGCACCCGAAACCAAAGTTTTTGTTTGTATACACATGGGCGTTTCTATACCGTACATATATTGTCTTAATTAGAGAACATAAAATATTCTGTTTTTTCATTAGGAAATTTGATAGATCATAAACTAACAATAGGGAGTGGTCATTTGTTTTCATTACTTTTATTGTTAGAAGTCTTGAACACAATATTCTTTTGTTGACAAGCATAAGACAACTTGCCTATATTATATATATATATATATATGGGTTAATTTTGTTATTAAATTAATATAAATTTTTATTTAAATGTTTTAAAAGTGAGTCAAGTTAATTTAATATTATAATATATATATATATATATATATATATATATATATATATATTTTAAATTTAAAATAATAAATTTATTATACACAAAATAAGTAAATAAGTATAGTAAATATTTGTAATTAAATATCACAAGTGTGAAAATTTCACATTCGTGTGTGTTTGATGGTGAAAAACAAAACCTAACCACCCTAATCATCATATCCAAATCAGCAGCCACCGAGCTTAATTATAAGATTTTTTTATAGGAGTAATTATAAGAACTTTGAAACAGTGCTCGTTTGTAATAAAATAAAAGGAGGTTGACACTTTATAATGGGCCATTTCTTTTTGATAAAATATGGCCATATATGAAAAGCAAAGCGAGATAAAAAGTCTAAGAAAGTGGGTGGCGAAGCAACATATGAAATTGGAGAGGGAAGCATGGATTCCTTACTTTTGGCTCTCCTTTGCATTGCCTTTGTGGGTGTTTTTTTTTTTTTTTTTTTTTTTTCAAAGGCACGACAAGCTAGACAATCTTTTTAGTGCGGACTTCAATTCAGTGGTGGAGAGAGAGGGGGGCAATGTTTTAGCTTTCCAAGCGTGGATGTTTTTGTTGGAGAATCCACAACCAAAATGGCTCCATGTTCTCATAGCCCCACGCTAATACAACTTAATTCCCCATCAAAACTCGAATTTATATGCTAATGAGCCGCTCCTCAAAGGCTTAACTTTTGCTTGCACCAGCCATCTCTCCCTCCCTCTCTCTCTCTCCCTTATACTACCAATAGAAGATGATACAAATATTTTACTTGCTAGTGAATGCTTATAAGCCTGATGCGTGGCAACGCTTTTCCTTGTTCGACAAATTTAAAGGTTCTTCTTTTTGTGCTCCTTGATAATAAACTAGTTTTAGTGGCCATAAAGACTTGCTTTCTTCCCTTTGTTTAGTGCGACAGGAGAAACAACTATTTGATTGTGCTCCTTTAATCGAATGCAATATCAAACTATCCAAGATTCCTGCATTTTTGTATTGGATCTATAAATCGTGTGTATCTCAATCAATTTCCAATATTGCAACTAATCAACCCTTAACTCGGGGGAGGATTAACTAATCAATTAGATAATCAGGTCAAAATTCTTCAAAAAGAGAAAAGAAAAAAAAAAAAAAAGAAGAAAAGAAAGGAAGCATGCATCTCTGCATATCCTCGGAATATGGACCGTCCACTATGAAGTGAAATGCGTTTTATTGGTGCGTTACGCAGAATCATCCATTTTGTATGTTTTGGCCTTTTGGGTGGGAATTACTAGAGATCCAGGCATTTTGTCGAAACAAACCCCACCCACACCCCCTCGCCCCCCCGCCCCCGGCGGTGGAGAACCTTTTAGGTGAAGTGGTCAATCCATAACCACTGTCTTGTGGTATGAATGATTAAAATAATGAAATTTTATGGTATAATAGCAATTATAAGAGAGCGAGCATGAACATGATGGTTGAATAACAAACGAAACGTGTGGAGGAACCCTTTGCTTTTCCATCTCATTTACCTTTTTTGTATTAGAGGGGTAGTTGTTTAGTGCCACCAAAAGGGTAGACCCAATGGGATTGGAGAGAGTAGAAGAACTTGATTAAGCACGTTAATTGTTCCCTCCTCTCCAAACAACAAAGCATGAGAGTATGCATATAATTATCCATTGTTAATGCCCAAAATCGCATAAATTATTGAGGATAATGGATCTTCTTACCTGTGCATAAGATCTTCTTCAGGTGACTAAATCATATCATGGGTTCCCTTTGTATTATATATTTGGAGGTACCATGCCCTGTCTTCCAGCAGCAGACTTCTCTTTCACCAGTGCCACTTTTTTTCAGTTTAATGTTTTTTAGTATCGAGCTCTGTCTGATTACTTTAAGAGGACACTATATAATTGACAGGGTAACATGTAATTAGTTCCTTGAACTTTGAGACACCATTGAGACATTTTTCTTTAGACAAACGATAAAAAACAATCTGCCAAGCAGATCATATATTAGTATATTACCTCATATGGATAAGAACAGACTGAAAGAAAAAAAAAAAAATTTACTTTCAATATTTTCTGCTTACAGACTAGTTCCATATCAACATTAAAAATATATTATTAATAATTATATAATACAATAATAGGTGCAATTACATGTAAAATAAGTCAAATTGGATGCATTTACTCTACGGTTATTAAAGTGTGGAAAAACAACAACAACAACAGCAAAAAAAAAAAAAAAAAAAAAAAAGCAATGCTGACCGGATTTGAAGGCTAAAGATGGGGACGGATATTGTTTAACAAATATAAAGCAATGCACATAAGTGAGGTGAAGAAATGAAGGCTAATCAACTCAATTGCCCTTCGGACCCATCCATCGATGGCCATTTTGATGGATTAGGCACATCCATGTCACATCACTGGAAAGTATTATTGTACTCATGGATGAACCACTAAACTAGTAAGCCCTTTTACCTCTAGTCATCCTAAAGTTAGGCTGCGTACACGGATTGGACCGCATAATGACGGGGTCCTCTAAACGGGATCGAGATACAAAGAGAGAGGATAAATAGGTCCCACGTTTTTTTTAATTTTTTTTTAAAAATATATGTAATGCATAAATAAATAAAGCAAATTTGTAGTGTGTTTTTAAATAATAATATATAATAAAATAATTTTATTGATATATATATATATATATATATATTTATTTATTATACATACATTTTACTTGATCGTCAACTTCACTCTCGTCACCCCATCCCCCAACCTCAATCCCAAAATCTTTTTCCATGGGAGATGATAATAAGACATCCACTGTCAGGTGTGAGTGTGAGTTTTTCAAATACGATGCATCCGACGCTGATCAGTGGGTCCCCATCATCTATTTAGAATCACGGTTTGTATGGTCAAGCTACAAATAAATTATTGGTGTTCATGTGAAACATGGGATCCCATCCCTTCTTCTGCAATTTTTCTTTACCTCATTCTTGTTGGGAGAAGCTACAATTTGGTTAGTAAATTAATATTTCTAAATATTATTATTTTTTAAAAAAATAAAAATATATGTTAAAAATATAAATTTAAAATTTAAAATTTTTAATGTCAAAATTTTGTATAAAAATTCACTAAAATTTAATAATATTTAAAAGATAAATTATTTTTATAAAAATATTTGCAAATGACTTCTTCTTTTGATTTATAAATATAATAATTAACATTTAAAAAAAAAATGTATTGAACACTGACTTTTCTCTGTCCCCTGCGGTATATTATACATAGCACAGTACCTCAATTCAAAGCTGTTTTCTCAATTAGGCCTTGAATTCAATTACATAACCTTTTCCTTTTCTTTTACTACAGTACATCTCTCTCTGTTTTTTTTTTTTTCTTTCCCTCGCAAATTCTTAGATTATTACATATTTTAGAAACCACTTAAAAGCAACCTCATTTTTTACATTTTTCAATTTTATCCTGCGATCACTCACGTCAATTTCAAGTAGCGTCTTTGTTGGGACCATATTCCACCAATGAAAATAATATATAATATCTTATTATAATTATATCTCACACCAAACTCCATTCTTAATAAAATGTATTCAATTCTAATAAAAATAAAAGTTGACAAATTATTTATTTCTTTTTTTTTTAATTGATACGGTACCATACTCCATGGTAAGGAAGTCTGCTCTGATAATATTGGAACTATTTTGTCTCTTTTTCATTTTCATTTTATCGGAACAGACACCCATAAAATTCATTTGTTTTGGGAAAAAAAAAGTAAAAAAAAAAAAAAAAAGTAATTTGTGGACCACGTCTAGTTGTAAAAAGATTGCCGCCACTCGCGCAGAGAGACAGAGAGAGAGAGAGGTGGGGGAGGGGGGTGGGTGGGTTATGTTCCAGTGGATCATGATTGTACATTAATACCTTGCCTGCACTCCTCACCGCACGTATGATATTAAGCCCCGCCTTTTAACCCTTTTCGTTTCTCTGTCAATTTGCTTTCTATATAACCTCGGATTGCATTCCTTCCCTAGTATTTCGACTTTGACTGTACTGTCTCCTTCTCTCTCTCTCCCTGTCTCTCTCTCTCTCTCTTTCGCTCTCTCTCTTATCGTTGCTTTGTTTAACGTTGGTGCGTGTCGGGGTTTCAAGTCGATCTGAGCTTTGTTTCTTGCAAATTCAGCTACTTTTAGGGCTTTAACTCTTTGTTTTTGTCTAATTCACTTGCCTCACTGTAAGTTCTCTACTTTTTTCGTAAAATCTTCTTGTTTGATATTATCATTCATCTTCTCTGCATATGATTTTTTTTTCTTCCATTTTTTCTTATGTCTTCTTAAATGTCTCTGCAGGCGTCCCTTCTCTCTCTGTCTTTTTTTTTTTTTTTTGTAATTGTCTTTGAATTAAAAAAAAAAGAAAGAAAGAAAGCTTTGTGGTTTTAATTTCTCTTATGTTTTTAGAAACCTTCCTTAAAAAAAAAAAGAAAAAAAAACAAAAGAAAAATTACGCTAGATATTGGGTCCTTATTCTCACTTAAGAAAATTAAGTGGGTGTATTAGTTCAGTAGAATAGTCTGTTGTCGCCTAGATTCTCTGTTTCTGCTGAAGTATATGAACAAAACGCCTGCTTTGCGTAAATTGCAATTGATTTTGGATCATTTTGCCATGGTTTTTCTTTGTCGCCTTACCATCTTTGGTTGCCCAAGATTTCATAATTGTGCAATTTCCATTTTTCCTATCATTGACGTGGGATTACAATACTCGTTGCTAGGGAGCGGCGCATTATCAAATTTACTTTATTTTTTCATGTTAAATTGGTGAAGATATCTTCTGAAATCAGAATTATTATTTTTACAGTGGGGTGTGTTCTGAATCGGTATCAAGGGGGAGGAGAAGCCTTTTGGCAGAGAAAAACAGCATGCGGTGGTTTTTCAGTCTTTCCGTTGATGTGTTTAAGAAAGTTGTCTCTTTGAACCTCTATTGCAGAGTGATTCTGTAATTTACTTTGCCAATCACGACAACCCCTTCATAAACTCTCTTGTAGTTTCTCTATTCGACCAGTTCCAATGGGATCATCCACTTTTTTCATTGTTGTTCCTCGCTATGTTCTCCAGATTAGCTGAATTCTCCCAAATCAATCGTTCACTTTATCCTGATATTTTTTCCTGTCTTTTTCGCAGTCTTAAATCGACTGATTTCCGCGACTTCTTGGCCTAATTTTCACCTCCTGTCACACCTGTTGCATTTCAGCTTTTTGTTGTTGTTGAGTCTGGGTTTTGGTTGTTCAATTAGTGTTGGGTCGCTCTAGAAATAGTGTATTTAGTTTTTCATCCTTTGGAAAGTTGCGATCTTGGTGTTTTATTAGATTGAAGGGTTGGGAAGTAGGTATGGTGTGCCAAGCAGCGAGCCGAACAAATTTTCGAGCATGGAAACACGAAAATGGGATTTCTGGGTGTGCCACCATTATAGTTAGAGTCATAGCGTGCTTTCAACCACTTCAAGATTGCCAGGTTAGTGAAAGATTCTTGAATCTGGCTCTCTGGTTTTTCTCCATGCTTTTGATGCTTTGTTCTTTGTTGTCAGATAGCCATGGTCCGGAAGTGCATGATATGCTGCTTATCTTTATGCTGATTTTTCTGTCTTATTTTTTCCAGGCTGAATATTTCCGTCATTTGCTCAAACCCGTTACGTAGATTTAGAGTCGGGCTTTTGTTTTTGAGTTAAGCTGGAGTTTTTGGTTTTTATTAATATTCCTGAAAGAAAAAGCAAGTGATTAGGCTCCTCTACCACCGCAGGAAACCTTTGTCTGGTATGTCCAACTTGTTTAGCTGTAAATCCTTTTGATTTATGGATATGCGTAAAAAATTTTCAGTCTTTGATTCATAGGTGATTGATTGGGTTCCATGGGTGAAGATTGCGGATCCTGGTTTCCACATAATCAATTTGTTTGGCAATCACCCAACATGGCTTACATGGGTGCTCCAGCTCCCTTTGGGGAGCAAAATGCTGTTCCTTTGCTTGGGAACCCCGACACTGCAAATCAAACCTGGCCCAAATACCCGTTACCTGAGGGACCTCTGCCTTGGGCTGGTCAGGCAAATGAACTGCATGGTCGGTTTTATCATTTGCCCCATTTCTGTCAGGCATTCATGCCTGCTTCAAACTCTACCATGAACCAGAAGGCTTCTGCTGCCAGTCATGGCAATATGAAGAAGGAAATGCCTAAGGCAGATTCTGCCTGTAATAGGAAGAAATTCCTTGTTTTTGATCAGTCAGGTGATCAAACTACTTTGATCTTTAGTTCTGGGTTTGAGGCCCCTCCCCAACGTGTTACTTCATGGATTCCAAAGCCAACTGGTGCTTATAATTTGAATAGGGAAGAACAGGGTATCAAAGAAAACTTGAAATATCATTTGGGGTCTATTTCCATGAATGAATTTGGTGAAAATAATGGTACCAGTTTGCAGAGTGAGATGCATGAAGACACTGAAGAGCTGAATGCATTGCTTTACTCGGATGATGATAGTGAGTATACTGGAGATGATGAAGTTACTAGTACAGGGCATTCCCCTAGTACAATGACAGCTTTCGATAAGCTAGATTCATTTGAGAGAATCACAGAAGAGGTCACTAGTTCTGATGGTTCCATTGAAAAGCGAAAGTTTTCTGATGGATGCTGTAGTGATGTAAAAGTGCTCATGGACACAGCTACTTCTGTGAGAACTGTTAGAGGGTTTGAGCATGAAGGTGATGCAGAATCTAGGTGTGCCAATGGCTTCAAGCATAGGTCTGGTGAAATGCATTCTGTATTGCGCTGCAAGAGGATGAGAAAAGAAAAAATTCAGGAGACAGTGAGTGTTCTGCAGAACATAATTCCTGATGGAAAGGGCAAGGATGCAATTGTAGTTCTTGATGAAGCTATTCAATATTTAAAATCCTTGAGGCACAAGGCCAAGACATTAGGGCTTGATGCTTCTTGAACAGCAGTAATGTCTTATGATTCATGTTGGTAGTGCCACTGCCAGGCATTATCTTTTAGTGTTGTTTTTAAGTCTTTAAAGGTGTGTGCAGAAAATAGGTCAGTTAAACATGAGTCGGGAATGGTTTTGCATGGCTTATGGTAAGGAGTTACCACAAGAAGAGGTTGCAAATTGGAGAGAAATGAGCAACAGCAACAAAGCTTCGGGTTGTAAGGTTCTTGTAAAATGTGTTTATGGTGGCCTTTAGAAGAAGGGATGCAAGCGCAGCATATTATGTTCCAAATAAAGGAAAACGAATCATTAAGCATATGTCTTAGGGTTTCGAGAAAGAAGCACTCAAAACTTGGGCATGGGCTCGCCATGTAAATGAGAAGACTGGTTATTAATGAGGGATCCCAAGAAAGAAGATCAGTGCACGCACATGAGATGTTTTGGGTCCCAAATCTCACGCTTTCATACAGTTTTTGTATTATCTCGTCATGCTTTTCGTTGTGGGGTTCCCATTTTTCTTGTAGTGAATTGTCCAGCACGAGTGATGCCCTCATCTGATTCAACTTTTGCAAGTTGTAGACTTTTCAGGGACCTCCCAATTTGCCCTGTCGCCCCATTTCCACGTACCTTTTGTTCTTGTATGGACTTTTTAAGTGATGTTGTAACTTGAATTACGGAAGAACCTCCCTTCCAGTGCTTTGGGTGTCTGCTTGCTTTCACAGTGTACAATGGGTTCAACCTTGTCCTTCCTGTGCTTATGTGATTCTCATCTGTTTTTATGGTTGGATTGATGCAATTTAATATTTTGCTTTGTTTTCTTCGTTGTCTGTATGCCTCTGTACGCACGCACGTCGCATGCAAACATTTATAATACTGAACAGCGACATGGTAGAATGTGATTCCTCTTTTCATTTTGCGAGATGGTGCGTGCGTTTCCGTCTTTCTGGAGTATGGAGTTGTGGTGGTGGGAGACCATCTAGCATTTATTTGGGAGAAGAAACGCATGTGATGATGGCGGGCCAGGGAAATTTGCCTGTTTTCTTGCTTGTATTCAGGGTGTAACTTGTGGGGGCAAAGAAATTTGCTTACCAGCTCTTCCTTTCTTCTTATTCGCCCTGATTGATTGAGGCTGTATGTGCAATGAATCGCAGTAAAGACTTTCCAAAAAGGGGTAATGGGTAATGGAACAATGCTACAGCCTCGCCACACCGTTGTTCCCTTTATTGTTAGTCCTGTGGCCAAAATTTTGTTTGTGTGAGGCTGTTTACAGCATTTATATATATATATATATATATATATATATAGAGAGAGAGAGAGAGAGAGAGAGAGAGAGAGAGATAGAGAGAGAAGTTGCAACGTTTGCAACCAATAATGCTGGTATAATTGTTTCTTGTTTTCTGTTTTGAGTTCTGACTTGGGATTATTCTGTCTTTTATGTTTTTCGGTTGTTTTTCGCTGGAGGTTGAGGAAGGGGAGCCTAGCTAGCAAAATCAAATTTATTATACAAAGTTTTCCTAACAAGCCCATCTGCTTTGGGTAAACCTGTTTTAAAGCCCACATGCTGTTTGCATAGGGAGGAGGGCCAATTCATCAACGATATTCATATTAAAGCCGCCCGGACGGTGAGCCGCCTGAAGCCCCTTTTGTAGCTCTAATTTTTCTGTGGAAAAATTGTTTTTTTTTTTTTTAAAATAAAAAATAAAAAGCGAAAAGAGAAGTGATCATAGCACCGACCTCGTTAAAATGAGGATCAGGGAGCTTGAAGAATACGTAAAACCCTCATCCGACATAGTAACACAGAAACATTTTCCTTTTTATCAATTCCACTTAGAAAAATTGATCACAGTCACAAGAAATAGCCTTAGCCCAACAGAAGAATTGCATGTATTTGGAGTTGATAGTAGTAGAAGCAGCCATTCTCCTTTTTTTTTTTTTTTTTTTTTTTGTTTTCCTTTTTTTTTTTTTTTTTTTTTTTTGGTTTGCCTGCATCCATTGTATATTTGCATGAGCGCTTGAATCTTGGTGATTTTTAAACTAGGCATGAAAAACATATTGAATCTCTCTGATGAAGCCCGAAGAGGGTGGTATAACTAGTTACTTTGTAGTTCAGATTCCAGCTTATCATAAGAATAATGATGATGATGATGATGATATTATTATTAATGTGCTTTCTTAAATTATGAAATGGAGTTGTTGGAAGTGCGATTTTGACTGGGATGGTGTTTGTCAATTATAAACAAGATGACATCGGATTGTTGGGGATTGCCAATCTTAAATATGGCGTGATGATTAATTACCTATTCTAGTATCACTCCCTGGACACGAGCATGAGATGGTCGGCCCGCTATATGGTATATACATTTTAATATATATTTTTTTCTGTTTAAGCTTTTCAGGTCTTGCTGGTCGATTTTCTAATAGCAAATATGAAAGTGTTTACCAAAATTTATTTGGATTTGTTGTCTGTTGATAAATATCCCTAAACATAGCTGTTAGAAAAAAAGCAAATTAAAGCTACTTTTTTTTTTTCTCTCTCTCTCTCAAATAGCAGTTGATCGATTCTTTTTCGAAAACTATTATATCCCTAATAAAATTCAACTAACTTTTATAGGCAATGTTCTATATAATCATTTTTTACTATTTTAACAACATTAAACAATATTAATGTAATCAAACACTTACATATATATATATATATATATATATCCATTAACAATAACAGTGAACAATCAATACCAGCAACAAGAAGTAGCAATACAAGAACCAAACATAACCTAAATAAGGTCGGCCAAGTGGCTGCGCATTCTGTTGGATATTAATACTATATCGCGTGTAAAGCATGAAATGGCCATTTTCAATTGCAGCGGCTTGCAGGAAAGTTGGGAGGCTGATGCTGGCTGGCCTTGCGTTGGCGATGTCTTAGAAAATATATTCTTGTTTATCTTACATCAACGTGTGTGTTAGTCGGTCGAATTAAGATGTTTCGTTGGGTACTGAAAAGAAAAGAAATGGAAAAGGGAAAACAACTTTTTCTTTACAGTAGAAGCCACGATTATGTTATAGAGAGCGAGAGGGAAGGGGAAGTTAAATTTTTTCCCTTTTTTTTTTTCTTTTTCCCTCCCCACTCCTATATAAGCCCCATGTCAGGTTGAACAAGTATAAGATTATTTATAATTTATTTTTATTTAAATTATGAATTATATAATGTGAGAATTCTGTGCATTAAAAATGTATTTTTTTTTTCTTTGGGTTAATAGAAAAAATGATAAACAACATCAGTGGCTTGGGTTAGTTTGTTACTTTTAAATATAATTGTGGTAGGGTATGCGTAGTACCAAGAAAGCGAAGGAAAAAATATTTTTTTTTTGTTTTAAAAAAAAAAACTTAGAAATTTGTCTAAAAGCCTACCCTTTTTCGGCCGATTCTTTTGCCCTCTGGGTCTAATAATTCTCGAACTTACACAATTCTGCTTATTCGAGAAGAAAAGTGAAATTCTGAAAGTAAGAGATCGGAGAATATTTTTTTTTATCATAAAGTCAAAAATAAAAAATAGGAGAAGAATAAAAAGTAGTTTCTTTTATTCCTTCCTTTTCATCAATCTTTTGCATGTAATGATTTTCACAAGTTTTTTTTTTTTCCACAATTTGGCTCATAATGATACTCTTTCGTGATGAAATGATTTTTACCAAAAAAAAAAAAAAAGTACAGAATATTTTGGTTTAACAAATTAATAGTAATAAAAAAAAAAACCCCACCCCCCACACTCACTTTCTGTTCAGTAA
Organism: Kandelia obovata; assembly: GCA_021464305.1. Taxonomy (NCBI): domain Eukaryota; kingdom Viridiplantae; phylum Streptophyta; class Magnoliopsida; order Malpighiales; family Rhizophoraceae; genus Kandelia; species Kandelia obovata. Next base: position 4,010,229 of record CM038479.1, on the reverse strand, counting down.
TACCATTGTAGCCCACATTTACGTGTTACCACCATAATTTTGTTCATCTACTACCTAAAAGAAAGTTTCCTTCTCTGCTCATATGGGCACAACGGTTAGCACTGACCATTTAATGAAATTTCCTCAACCTGAGTTGTATTAATATGCATATAATATAATAAGTGATTTTTAGTGTACGAATGCCCCGAATTCATTACCGTGGCCATTAAATAGTAGCCTTTTTTTAATTAATTTTAAATGAAATAAAAATTCAAGATTTTTAATTATAAAGTGAATTATAATTGATTGATAATAACACACATCCAAGTTATCTTATCATGGCATTTTTATATACATTTACAGTTCACATTATATAAAAAAAATATTAAAAATATGTAAAATTTTTAAAATTGGATCAAACTAATTAGTTAAATCAATAAAATTATAATCGGTCCAATGTAATTTACCTTAAAAATTGTTAGTTTTGAAAATTAGTAACCAACTCAAGTGAATTAATTGATTAGAGCCTAAACCGATGAGCAATATAAATAGTCAAAAATCTAGCAACATAACACCTGTGAAGAAGTCATGTCACTTTCAAATATTAGTGTAAAATTAGGAACGCAACTTGTAGATGATATAAATGGTAGCCATTAGCCTTTGTCACTAGGTTAAAAGTGGTGAAATAATATTTTTATATATTTTTTTTTAAAAAAAAAAATAAAAATTGTACCATTTCATACATAAACTTTTTCCTATTTTTTAAATAATGAATAATAAAAATTAAAGAAAATATTTATATAGTATATTTATTTAAATTAAATGAAAATACATAAATATTATATTATATTGATATTTATTTTTGTTTAGATTATCTTATTCATATTAAAATATTGTATTCTTTAATAAACAATATGTGAATTATTTTAAAATAAAAAATATATAAATTATAATATTTTTTATATTCAATTTATTTGACTTAAATGGTTTGTTATGAATACATTGTATTAATTAGTTTTTTAGTCTTATGGTATATATTATATTATACTTATATTTTTTTTATATAATTACATTTTATTTATTAATATTTTGATATAATGTATATGAATATTATTTTTTATATTTAATATTTAATATTATTTTATTAATTTAATTTTAATTAAACTATGAAGTTTTTGAAATTTTCAATTCAATGACTAATTTAATTTTTAAATCTTGCATTTATATCTAAAACATGTCAAAATATATAAAGATTCTAAGTATTAGCCTATAACTTTGAATGCGCATCTTAGATTGCTTGAACAAATTATATATATATATATATATATATATATATATAATCAAGTACTCAGCATGCTTGAAAGCCTCTCAAATCCTTCTGGCAGACAATTAAATCTAAACTAGTAGTTGAAAATGATTGAGGGACTAAAACCCTCTTATCTCCGAAGTTTGTATGCCATCCTACCAAAATCTTATATTTTTAAAATGAAATATAGCAATAATATTAATTTTTTTAATAAAAAATAAAAAATTGGGTTAAGGGTAAACCATTTCCCTTACCTTCCATTTATTTTCATACTTTGCTAACAGAATAGAAAAGGGGTTGCTATAGCAGCAAATTTCCGCAATCTCAGGCAAACATTTATACGTGGATTCTCTTATAGATGGAAAAATTTCCCTTTTTTTTTTTGGGATTAAAAAACCCAATAAATAAATAAATTTTTTCCCCCTCTTATTCTCCCCACGTATTCTATTACTTTCAAAGCACGCGAAGCCCAAAGCCAAAAATGATTTCCGATTATGGGACGGGGGATTCGTAAACAGAATAAATGGGACGTAATTAGATTCATCGTATTTAAATGATCAATTGTCTTAATCCCACCCCCACCCCCACCCCCTTATGCCAATCTCGTGTCATCCTATCATTTTTGCCATATTTATATATATGCGTTGCAACTTAGGCAAACAAAAGACGGAAACCGATGTAGTGGTAATCTTGTGGGTGTTTGGCATTCTGGCTTAACCCATCATCAACACGCCTGGCTCTTTTCTCTCTCCCTCTTCCCCCTTCCTTTCTCTCTCTGTCTTACGAGTTTTATGGCAACAAATAAAGGAGCTACTGCATCATCACAAGCAAGCCCCGAATGTTGCATGTGTGGCGATTGTGGCCTGTTGGACGAGCTCTTGCAGTGCAAGGTCTGCCAATTCAGATCCCAACACAGGTAATCCCGGTAATAAAAATTCGCAAGTCCTTTACCACTTGTCCACACGCACACACAGAGATATATATATATATATAGATTTCTTTAATCTGACTAACTTGGGAGTCCTCAAAATTTCTTTCTTTCTTCTTTCTTTTTCCTGTTTTAATTGGCACACAAATTTCACAGATACTGTAGCAATCTGTATCCGAAGGCTGAATCCTACCAAGTCTGCAATTGGTGTCTGAGCCATGAGAAGAAAGAGAAGTCACAGAATTCTCGGAATTCTTCCTCATCAAATAAGAACAACAGTGAAGGTGATAGCAAGAACAAGAAAAAGAACAGTGACAGTGAAACAGGATCATTAAGGAGCCAAGGGGGCAATTTGCAAGTGACCAACAACCCCATCAAGGAACAGAAGTCACCAGAGAGATCACCATCAACCAGAAGGAGACTGATCACGCAAGGAAAATTAGAAGAAAAGCTTAGAAGGAGAAGGTCAGAGGAGGTTTCAAACAAAAATAATGGGATTACAAAGCAAGTTTTCAGGAATAAGGTTAGAAGATATAAGCTCTTGGAAGAGGTCTCCAACTGATGATGATGCTTATTTTCGTCAGTAGGAGGGAAAAAAGCAACAATAAAATTATTAAATATTATCTGCAATCTGCATGCATAGGTAGGGATCGATCGTCATGTTTTTATTCAGGTGGTAATTTCTCTCCCAATTCCTCAAACATATATCGGCCACACCGTTTTTTTTTTTTTCAATATTCTCCAATATTCCAAAAAAAAAATCACCCGATATTTTTTCCGGAGAGATCATCATGGCCCAAAAGGATATATATATATATATATATATATATATTGAATTCAATTAATGTTAATAAGCGTTGCATGTTGCATATTATGACGGTGATGAATCCCATGATAGTTGCCATATTTTTTCCTCCCACGTTGGAGGGGTGAAGGTGAAATACATAGAAAAGAAAGAAATAGTTGGTTTGAAAGGAATTTTTGACTGGACCGGCTATGAAATAGCTATTTCTGTACACTTACTTAATTTTCATGCCCAAGAACATAAGAATATTTGTTCCAAGATCGTCACCCAAGTTGACAAATGACAAAGTTGACGTTTCATATGACCCAATCAAGTACGCGGATGGCCAGACGAGTGAAAGGTAATTAGAAATCAGCAGCTACAGCTATGAAAATTAATGGTGAAATTCTTGACAACAACCAATACAATTTGTGCTTTCGATCCTTTTGGACTGACCGGCTAAGTTGCTGGAACGCGTTATTTGGTTGACATAACACGCCCATTAGAAAATGCCTTATACGATCCAGCCCTTTTTTTTTTTTTTTTTTTTTTTAGGACTTCTAGAAACACAGTTGTTTGGTCTGGAGTCTACTGTTTATTCATATAATGTGGACATGAATTGGTTGCAATGCTTTTTGTGAACGGTTGAATGCTATCTAGTTGTAAAAGCAGAGTTTGTTCTAAGCAAGCAAAGTCTCTCTCATGTATATCTTGCAAAAAGTGTGATCAAAATTTCCAATGACGGTATGGCGCTTTTAAGTCTGTTGGCATTTGGCGAGTATCAGTTAGTTGTGATATCAAAACGATGCTTTACAGCACTAAAATACACAGAAGAATTACTTTTCTCCTAACATAGCGTGTGCAAGATGTTGATGACTTCGATTATGGATTGCATTTCATTTTTTGTTATCATTTATTTATTTATTTTTATATAAAGTGAAGGGTGATATCTGAACCCAGTACTTGAATTGGTAATAAATTAGTCTTGGAGTTAATGTGCCTATTTCATTTTTTTTTTTCAAATTAAGTAGTAGTCTATATTTTCAATCTTCACTGAGCTGTTAAAAATGATGCACCCATAATCTAATGAGTTATCCAATTACGTCCATATTGTTTGACAATTCAACGCATTGGATATGACTATTAGTCCTGCAACCAACTAGGAAGGGCCACCCATAATTCAGAATCTTTTAGTTATTGGTGTCCCAAGAAAGATAAGGAAAATGTTAAATAGATTGTTGGTACCAATTTGTAGGTGCGAATTCAGAACTCCAAGCCCAGATGCCAAAAAGATATATATATATATATATATATATATATATATGTAAAGATGACGAAATCAAAAGTACAAGAAAAGGGCGATGGAAGCCCCGCATGTCGGCTCGTCCAGTTGCGGGTTAAGAGTGTCACGCCGACCTCCATGTTTACGATCAATAAATTGCTTAATGGGAAAGAAAATTGTCATTAACTCAAAATCTATTTAGGACGTGTCTAACGTCGTAACATTTTATGAGGGGTTTTTGAAAAGCCCAAGGATATATATACTCTTTAAATTTTCTCAAAAGAATAGATTTAACATTTTTTTTTTAATACGGTAAAATGATATCATCGCATGCTAATTCGAAAGTAAATCATTTACGTCACAACTAGAAAATTACATAATCGTACTTTCTTATAATTCAATCCTGAGAATTGCTCCTGAAAGTGTGGTGCTCAGGAGTAAGACTGAGTTGAATTCAATATATATTTTTTATTTATTATTTTTTTTTAGAAGACCGGGAATTTTAAAAGTGGATCTCAAAAGGAAGTGAAATTTTATCAATTTCGGAAAAAGCTAACAAAGGTTGGGTTTTTTTTTTTTATAACAAACGAGAAAATAAATAGAATTTTGAGTCTGAAACGTGGATTACTGGTTTATGGAGCTTGATGCCTTCGTTGTCCTTTTTCTTCCCCTAAGTCTTTTTTTAAGTCCCGAATTTTGTTCTTTTATGCCACTTTCTCGTATCCACCCTTGCATCACTTTCTCTTTTGTCATTTTATGCTGTAATTAATTCTGTACAAGTCAATGTTTTTGTTTCCTTTCATTCCTCTTGTTACACAGAAAAATCCAAACTAAGAGAAAATGAACCAAAAAACGAGACCAAGGCCTCCAGTAATGCTTATCTCTTTTCTTTGAGATGTTGAAAAGCTCATGAGTCGTTGTCACAAAGGATTTTACAGCTATTCTACTAGACTTGTCATTACATCACCTAACGGATGGCACCCAAACCACGAAACGGACCATTTAATAAAATAGAGATACGTATTGTATTTATTTACTGTAAAAAAACCCGAAAATTGCTGGAGAAAAAAGAAAAGAAAAAGGGAAAAAAAAAAAAAAAAAAGAGGAGGAAAGGAGAGGCACTAAGGCGGGGATTGAGCAAGAAAATGGTAACAAGGAAGAACATCTTTTAACATATTCTTCCAGGAAGCTTTATTAGACCCATGTGTTTAGGCATTTGGTGACTCTTTTAGGACCCCCTGCTAGCTACAATTAGAAGAACAATCACAAATGTACTTTAATATTTTGAATGACTCTCCTACTTGGAATTGGATTGAACAATGCGTGCGTCGATGTATCAAGTAATTAAAACAAGTCTCGTTGTTGGTTTTTGACTTAATTAATAGCATATTTCATTTCATTGGCTTATTGCTTAAAAAAAATAATAAAATTACTGGTTTAATCAATGATGGGCGGACAAAATATGTGTCGATACAACACTCTTCAAATGTAAGTGTTTCTGGAAGACCATTGAAATCCAATGCGTTCCATCCAACTTGCCCATCTAACAGGTCAATAAACGACGAAGTTCTTCCGTTTTGGTTAAGTCGTCAGGCTACAGCTTATTGACAATTTTTTTTTTTTGGTAACAGAGCTCAAGGACACGCTTTTGGATTTGGAGTTTAACCAATGGAATAAGATCAATCTTCATCAAACAACATGGACGGAGGAGATGGATCTTATTCTTTGTTTTTTTTTTTGACAATTAAAAAATTTATTATATCTAAAGTTATATAATAAAGATATATATTTTTAATTCTTATAAATTTTATATTATTTTTTTATAAATCAAAATCAAAATTTTAGAAATTAAGATCTAAATTTTTAACCGCTTCTAAAGCTTTTTTTTTTTTTTCCGGAAAATGGTCTATAATCAATTCACAGTTTGGACGGCATGCAACAATGCCCACAGAGCTGAGAGTCGGGAGGCTTGAGGTGACCTTCAATGGTTCTTCAAGTAATGTCTAACATGGTTCTGTCTCTTTCATTATTGCAAATCGTTTATGATGTTAAAGTATTCTGGGCCGACCCAAAGGACCTTAGTTTCACCTCATATATTATTGACTTGGATTGGATTGCGCATGACATAGGCCACGAGGCACAACTCTACAAGTTCAACCAGTTATTTCAAAGTACGTCTGTGCTTTTGTACCTAAAAATATCTGTGTTTTTTTTTTTTTCTCCTTTTTTGAACATCAATAAAAGAGAATTTGTCTTCATGCATGCCTTTTATTGTGAGAAAAAACACTTTATACACACACTTTTAATTGTACTTATTATACACAATTAATAAAATAATTATTTTAGTGATAAACAATAGCACGTATCATATTTTATAATATATAATGCTATCTTTTTAACCCTATTTTTTTAATTTGTGTCCCCTTTTTTTTTTCATTAAATGTGCATAGTGGGTCTATCAAAAGGTGAGTGCATTAAATCGTTTCCTTAATTAACCTAATTAATCACTGACAAACAAAGAAGAAACGTATAACCTAGTCAGTTATGGGAAGAAGATGAACTTATTCGAATCTAAACTAGTTGTCAATTATATATATATAAAGGTAAATAATAATAGAAAAATACAGGATCTTTGTAACTTTTTAAAATTTAGAAAAAACATACAGGAATATTTAACATATTAAAATTGGCCAACAACTATAAATTGTATCATTTGTGTTTTCAAAATAATCTTGAATTTGGATATTATTTTGAATTTTGCAACATCCTCACAGTCCATGCAAATAGATTAGAAAGACTAAAACTAAAATTCAAATCCGAGACTCAAAATTTCCCGTTAAATTTCTTAAAACATCACAAAATTTATACGTCGTTTGTAATTAGAATTAGAAAATTCTTTTTTTTTTTTTTACGTGCATTAAATATCTTCGAATTATGGACAATGCAGGGGTGGTACTTGTAAACGAAGGTTTGATATGTAGCCTGTGCGTTGGAAGTAACGGAAATCATGTGAACTCGCTTTGTCTGACTCAACATATCAAAGGACGACTTGAGTCTATGGTGGCGGTCATTATATTTCAATTTTGTTTACTGTGCCTTTATTTTGATGGTAAAAATAAAAAGCTAAGGTGGAGAAAATGAAACATAATAAAAAGGCTGCCAAAAAGCATGGAAATGGAAATCAAAACCAGACATGGACCCCCGTTCTTACACAGTCACACTCGCTTTCCCGGTCTTGTCACCATCCCTGTCAACTTTCTCTACCATTTCTCTCTATTTTTCTAACCATGACAGGAAAGGGCAACAGAGAAGAATCTCCGTTATTTCGAGAACGGTACGTTAATGATTATTTGTGAACGTGAAACGGAACGGAAAATCAAGGAATACCCATCGCAGAATACATGGCCTTGCCAAGGAAGGGAGGTGGTTGGTTTCCCGCCGGCTGACAAGAGAGTGACAGGAGTGAGGGGTCATCGCATCCGGTCAGATATTACTGGTATGAATTAAAATAAAAAATAAAAAATTAAGAATAAGAATAATATTTTTATAATAATTTTAATTATTTATTTTGAAAAACAATTAATTATTTATTTTATATCTATAATTCTCCCTACCACCTCACTATTTTGGTCTTTGTAATACTGATGCCACCAGTTATGCCTGAATGGCTCTTTTCTTATGATTCCCACCTTAGACGTATCCTTTTTGTTTAAATGAATCTTTTTTCTTTTTTTTTTTAAAAAAAATGTAGATGTAATCAATTAAATTATAGCACATTATACGTATTTGCAAGATCTATTATTAAATTATAAAAAAAATGTATTAGATGCTATGTATATATATTACATGACACAACGGCCTTTTTCTCTGCGGACTTTCATCTACCACCAAAATTGTCACGCTGGAATGGTTATACGTTGTTGATGGGATGACGTTGAGAGGCGCTCGGCCAGGTAGCTCATTCTGCCTGACTTGGCGTTCATAACGTCTTTTCGTTCGTAGCTAGTACCAAAATTCAGAGGAAATGGTCTGTTCAAGAGGACTTTCACATTTCTCAGCTTCACTCTCGAAAATTCACAGCAAAAATTGATGAATAATCGGTGTAGCTCGTGGTCTTTACCTAATACTCGAGTAAAGGGCGCGTAGCCAGCCGCAATAAAAGCGAACAAAACTCAATGTTTCCACCTATAAATCTGTATAGGCAGGGCCCCAAGTTTGAAGATCCGTTTCACTTGCTCTTGGTTTCTGGCGGAAACCTCGGCTTGAATGTCCGCAATCAAATTGTTTTCCTATTACAGCTGCGCACTTGTCCTGTACGTGTTCTAGGCTTTTAGCATAACAGATTATGTTTTAGAATTTGGATTTCATAATAATAATAAAAAATAATAATAATTTTGTCTTGTGGATTTTTCTTACATAAATTTCAACAACTAATTCGTCCATCAATGAAAGTACTTTTAATCTTGAGATTCACTGTCAATTAGAATCAGCTTCATCTTATCCCTCCAGTAACTCCACTCCATGTGGGTTAATCTTGATTTATCAGTAGCTTGGCAAAATCGATCTGGTTTCGTTTGCTGATTCGAGCATGTGTATGTTGATTTATTTGGCTTTGAGGGCTTTTCAAGGCTGGTGTTCTACGCCTAAAACAGGCGCTCAATAAGATTTATCTCTACTTTATGTGGTGGTAGCGGCAAGGCGTATGACCTTACAAACGAAGAGTGAAAGAGGAGTTCCAGGCGTTGTCCATATATGCAGCATTATCACGATGATGTAATTAATTAGTGCATTGAAACAGCAAGATGGGCATGTTTTGCTTTATGCATGATGGCTTTGCTTTTTCTATCCTTTTTTTTTTTTTTAACTTTTTTGTCTCTTTTTTTTGGGCTTTCTTCTTTTGCTACCAAACTGCATTGGTTGTTCTTTTTTAATTTTCCTTGTAAACTTTCTTCTCATTTAATTTCTTCGATAATATTTTCAGTTTCGATTATCAATAAAAAATTTAAAAATCTTCATCATTGACGATAGATAACAATAACATGTAGACATAGTAGTTGATAGTTGTTACATTGATGTAGAATGAGTATGGCTTTGGAGTGGACTCGCACGCAGGGAGTACTGTTCAGAGACTCATCCGATCGGACAGCTGCCATGTAGATGTTCGTCCCACATCCCCAAACATTGCCTTTCCCTTTCCATATTATTACGTCACCTTTTTTCTTTTTGACATAACTTACACGCTAACTCCATTTTTTCTCTCCCTCTCTCTCCCCCACTTCTCTCTCTGCCTATATGCGTCTCTGAGAGAGTTCATTTCCACGAGGTATCCTTTTCACTTTTACTGTAACACATTTCAACGAAAACAGTAAATAAACCAGACAACAGTGCGGGCCACCACCTAACCTATTCACTTCACTACACGTTATTTTATATTTTTTAAATAAAAGAACCAAAAAGAAAGCGAAAATTGTAGATGAACGGGCAATAATAACCTGTAATATTTGGGTTTATTAGTGCAAAGAAAGAGAAAATCGAAATCACTTGAAAGGCCCCTTGTTTTGTACAGGACAGGGAACTGACGGCCACCCTCTCCTTTAACCTCTTTATCTTCTCTTTTATGACTAATCAATAAAACTTTGTATATTTGTCTTTTGGGTTGTTTGATAACACTATTATTATTATTATTATTGTTGTTATTATTATTATTATTATTATTATTATTATTATACAATAAATAACAGATTTATCACAGTTTTCACTAGTTATAGCGGCGGATCTGCTCAAAGAAAGTAGAAACCGGCCAGCGGCCGCGTAGATTTTCTTCACCAAGGAAAGTTGGGGTTGAAGAAGAAAAGAGAGAGAGAAGAGAGGAGAGTATAACAAAGAATGGATTTTGACGAGCCCGCAGACAAAGAAGCAGAAATGGGCACGGCGATGCCACAGAGTTACGAGTCCATTAGCGACTCGGCTCGTCTGAAAATGGGCCCCAGGGGAGGAGAAGGTGCGTCAACTGCAACGCCAACGAGAACGAGAAAGCCCGGTGCTGCTGCCAAATACAGAGAGTGCCTCAAGAACCACGCCGTCAGCATCGGCGGGCATGCGGTGGATGGTTGCCGTGAATTCATGGCGGCAGGCAACGAAGGCACCCTGGATGCACTCAAATGCGCCGCGTGCAACTGCCACCGCAATTTCCACCGCAAGGATACGGGTGGAGGGGAGGAAGTATATCACTACCACCACCCCCAATTCTCTTCATACTATCATGCGCCACTCCCTGCTGGGTACTTTCCCCTGGCGCCTCCCCCACAGCAATATAGGCCATTGGCCCCGCCTCCGGCGTCCGGTGGGGGCTGCAGTTCTGGTGGCCCAGGTGTAGGACACATGAGAGAAGACGAAGACATGTCTAATCCTAGTAGTAGTGGCGGCGGCGGTGCTAGTGGGAGCTCAAAGAAGAGGTTTCGGACAAAGTTTACGCAGGAGCAGAAAGACAAGATGTTAGAGTTTGCTGAGAGGCTTGGTTGGAGGATCCAGAAGCATGACGAGGCTGCTGTCGAGAAGTTTTGTGCAGAAAATGGTGTTAGAAGACGTGTTCTCAAGGTCTGGATGCGCAATAGCAAGCACACTCTCGGTAAGAAACCCTAATAAATCTTTAGACCACCCGGAAAGCAAACCAAAAAAGGACCAATGTTATTTGGGTTCACTTTCACCGTCCGCCTGGTGCCAATGATAATGGAGGAGGCATCAAAGTGCATACTGAGAAAGCAAATGCAAATTGCAAAGTTGGGATGTCAGTTTTTCTATTCATTAATTAGGGCGTTTGACTAGGGCTCTTATTGTTTTCCTCTTCTTTTTTGTCTTTTCTTTCACTTCTAGTTTAATTTCTGGGAACATTGTTGCTGATGGGCCATTTCTTTGCTCAAGTCAGCATCTTCTAACTGTGCATTATAGTTTCATTTCATGAACTTCAAACTGTAGCTCATTAAGAAGCGGGTTCAACTTTAAATGGATTAGCTAGTAGGCGCTTTTCTTCAATTCTTTTACTCGGCATAGATTGGACCAGCAACACCGCTGCAACATCATCAGTCGCATTGATTGAATTTCCATGCGTTTCAAAGTCAGTCAGTCAGTTCAGTTGTCTCTGGCTAGGTGGTGATCCTATATCAAGCGTACATGCATCGTCTAGAAAAGCCAACACGTGCTAGCCAGTTTATCATCACATGATGATCGCGGATCTAGGATCGATCGGCAGAATAACCTGTTGAATCGACCACGTTTGGCATGCAATGCTGCAATCTTTTGTGTCCACTTACGACTCTCAGCTGCTTCTTTTCTTTCCTCCTGATTTAAAATGAAATTTCTGATATATGTACATACATACATACATACATACATACATACATACATATATATAAATTATTTACAAATCCAGTGTTTACCTTAGGGGAGCTCGCTCTAATGGCAATGACCTCAAAATCTGAAAAAAGAAAGAGCTTCATCCACCAAGAGTGCAAGATTTTTGAGTAATATAATTTTTTTCTTGAAAACATCGGGAGAAATTGCTACCAAAACAACATATTCTAGTGCCTGGAGTTTCATTATCCCTGTGGCATGTTTTTCTCTTTCCACTTTTCTCCCCTTTACTCCTCTTTGCGACTGAGGAAATTGTACTTTAATATCCGCCAGAGATCAAGACCTGGCATTAAATTCTTATAATTTTGAAGTGTGAGCATTAATTAACAATAAAATTACTCCATTAAAATTCGTAAGTAACAGATTCAAGTCACAAAAACACTGTCAAATCAGGGGTAAGTCTGTTCCCACGCAGTGTGTTAGTAATTCATTTAGATTAAAGAAAGTATTTGATATATAGAACATTTATCAACAGGTATTTAACCATTTTCACAAGCAACTGGAATATTACCGAATAAAATAAAAATAAAAAAGCATAATTGAAATCTATTAAAGTCGTTACAATAATTCATAAAGAAAAGGCAATATTTAAAGCTAATTACTATACCGACATGATATTTAACAAAGGAAAAATAGTTGGAGCCCTGCTTACCTCGCTATGTATATAGAGAGATGCCCTTTCTTTTAAATTCCATTTTGGGGCATGTCAGGTTCGGTCACTAAGGCAACCAAAACTTGTTACATCCGAACCTGACAGCCTACAAAGAGATTATTTCTCTCTTACGCTTTTTATTTCTAATGTTTTAATGACCATTGTGCTGCTTTCTCTTGTTTCTTTCAGTCCTCGTTCTTTCACTTACATGCAGTGGGAAAAAAAAAGAGACCATTAATTAGTTAGATGCTATCGGGTCTGTCTCAAACGTTTTGAGTTGACCGAGTGAAAGTGATCACTCTGATGAATTGAAAGAAGACGCAAGAGAACTTGGATTCTGGATCGTGGAAAAAGAAAGAGGATGGAACGTAACGGAAAATTAAAGTGAAAAAGGATGTCCAGTAGGGCGGACAACGGGATAGACAGACAGGTGTATGTTGGAGAAAGGCAAGTAACCGTATTGAATTAATAGAGGTGGGGAGGGGGGGGGATTTGAAGCTGTCGGAAAAATGATCTCAAAGTTTGGTCTCACGTTGTGTTGCTGCTTTTTTTAATTTTTTTTTCTTTTTGTTCCGTTCCGTTGGAGGGACATGTGGGGCTGTGTCCCGAAAAAATGAAAACGGAACTACAATAAATGGACTGACATTACAGCTAATGTGGGCTACGTCTTGTGTGGCTGTCTCTGTAACTCCTTCCGCTTACCCCACCAAGGCCCCAAAGCTCCTCTCATTGTTTGTCCAGCTTTGCATCATCGTCCTTGCGCTTATAAACACGATACATTTTAAAATCATAATTGTTTTATTATGTAAAAAAATATTTTATATTACATTAATAACATTTTATTCGACATAAAATATTATTCATACAATAAAAATATTTTATGTATAATAAAAAAATTTAATAAATCTAAATCAGTATAAACACGATATTTTTATATGTGTAGTCAAATTCTTTATTAAATTAATATTCTCCACCCACTCACAATAACTACTTAAAAATAATAATAATAATAATAATAATATCAAAAATATTAAATTTTTAATTGATAAATTTTTATTGGAACTTCAATTTAATCATGTTTAACAATTTTTATTATTGCATCATTTTTAATGAAATTCTCTATTTTATGTTAATTGACAGGTAGATATGCCATTGGAGGCCTAAAATTTGTGTTGCCCTAGTCGATGCCGCATGGAATTAAACCTCTCAGGGATTTTGTGTGGCAACTTATCCTTATGATTATTAGACTTTGCAACCACATCTGCCACAGATATTTCAGTTTCTGTAACAAGCCATTTTATGTTGTCTAATTATCACCATCATCCAATGAAGTGTTGGTAGAACCTTTAGGTTCTTAGTCTAAAACACAGTAAGGCGGACCAATCAGAGTAAACCCATAATCATGGGTTATAGTCGTGCTGGCAGCCTGAGACCATATATTCATAGCCCCGCCAGCAGCCCAGCCCCAATGTGTAAACGCTACTCGCTTCTGCGTCTACGAATGAACAATGGTTAAAAGGGGACCAAACAACACAGTTCACTTGTTAAGGTTGAAAGCGTGGTCCATGCAATGGCTGAATATCATAAGCGTTATCGCCCACTCGTTCCCTCCGACCGCGTCATGCTCCCCTCTTATCAGATTGACAGATCAGCTGTCTTGACTGAACTTTAAGAAATTGGGCCAATATTAAATTCTCATGCCAGATATTCCGACAAGTAGGCCTGCCCCATCCTGGTCTGAAACCAATCACCATTCCAGCTGACCCGGGCCCCAGATGAACCAGTTAGGCCTAGCCCTTTTCCGTGGTCCCACGTCCCCAAGTCTCGACCAAAAGTGAAGCAACTATTTGATATTATCACTTTCTCGAACATCTTAGGATTTGGTTTTCAATTGATTAATTTTTCCTCGATATTCAATGAATTATGTTATGTTTATTTTAATACTTCATAACAAAAATAGTTTAAATTTTACTTTTGTTTTGTCTGAAGAAAAGGGCATCAGCATTTTTATTTTTTTATTTTTATTTTCAGATGATCATGGATTAAAAGAAAAAGCTCTCTCTGGACACACAACATAAACAAGCCACTATGATTAGTGAGATGCATCAATCGTTCTTTGGATTGATTCAATCCATGGCTTGAGAATGAAAATGTGCAGTTCAAGAACAAGGGTCATATCAGAACCGTGCAAAGTAACAACATAATTAATAATAACATTCACAATAACTCAAACTGTGCAACAAACTCAAGCATATATTAATTTATTTTACAATAGATCAGTTCTAATGGCAAAGGAACGCTACATGAACTTCGTAAGAAATACAACATGCATGTAATTTTCCTTTTAACTCCATACTCTGCACGGAAGATTTTACGTAATGAGAATTTTTGACTCTATTGCGCATCACGAGGCGGGCTGCTGTAATTGCTCCAATGCTCCTTTAAGATTTTTTACAGCACTGTCATAGTGTACAAAACCCATGAACCAGAACTCATGGTTGTCAACGGAGATTATCTGGATGTACTTTTCAGCTGGATTGACTTTGCTGGTCGATGGATTGACAGCCCTCACCTGATGTATCGGAATAACAACCTAAGCACAGGCAGGAATAGAGCACAATATCACTGACCAAATATAATAGTGCCAATAAATGTTAAAACTCCAAACCAAGATACAAACAGAGAAGAAAAGAGAAAAAGGAAAACCCAAAAAAACCAGAAGGGGAGGAGATGACCACGAAGGAGGAAGAAGAAAGGCCTTGACATAAGTGTACAGGAACAGGCAAAAAAGAACCTTAGTTTAGCAGTCTCCTCCTAACAAAATATTACCACAATGATAACTAGGAAGGTATGACGTAAGTGTACAGACCAGGCAAAAAAGAACCTCGGTTTAGCAGTCTCCTAACAAAATATTGCCACAATGATAAATAGGAAGGTATGACTGTCACGATATAAATAAGTGCCCGGTACCTCAAACACTTAAGCTAGAATGGTCCTTTGATTGAGAAAAAGACCTGTGGATGATAAGTGCGTGCTCAAACTGATGGGCGGAATCATAATAAACAGGCTATACATGGATCCCAGGGTAAAAAAGTATGGGCCCTCTAAGCAAAAAATTCAATTGTCACTGCACCACTGCATCATCCCCAACCTTCACCTAGCAGACTCCCAACCAAGGCAACAACACCTCCAATATCTAGATTTCTGTTACTAATGATCATCAAGGGATCCCGTGGTTTAGGAAAAAAAGCCTTCAAAGTAGCAGATTGGATATCAACCTTTTGGCTTCATGGCACAAAATGATCATATGTAGCGGCAGACATAATCAAACTATTCTCTCTCCCAACTTGAAGATATAACTTTAAAAGATTACTGCTGACAACACTTCCTCCAACTTTCATGAGCAAAAGTGCAACCAATATCTGACATATTGTGAGGTTTTACAGAAAGTTTAGAAGGCGAAAAAGGCAGGAATATGATTTCAAGTGATTTCATTCACTTGAAAGCATCTACAATGCTGGGAAATTAATTCAGCAATCAGTGGTCTTGTGCAGGCAGAGCCATCACAACCTCAGCAAGGCACAGTAATTTTACTGGGGTTCTTTTTTTTTTTTTTTTTCTTTTTTTTAACTTTCATGGCTTCCACTCGCAAAGAACATTGAAAAGGGGTCACTTGGAGTTGTAGAACTGAGATTTCCAGGTGCAAAGAGCAACACTGCACCCAATTATCAACAGGATAGCATATTACAGAAACAGAGATCAAACACCTCCTCCCCCCCCCCCAAAAAAAAATCCAAAAAACAAGCTACTGAAATGCAACAACGTCAACAGCTTTGAGCAACCTCCAAGGATTTCAACTCTGTGAAGAGCATTGCATGATGGAAAATTTGAATTCCATGCAATCAATTTTATATATCTTAACAGCAAGGAATAGAAGTCCAAGTAATAGCTCAAATGACAACCATAAACAACATTGTGCAAATGAACATATTTACATATGTAAGAGTGCAAAGCAGCTGTATGTATTTCAGTGAAAACTTCATTTCCAAGTATGAGGTTCCTAGCCTAGATAAGGAATGATAAACATTCTAAAATGTTGACAGGCATGATCTTGCATACCTTATAATAGCTCCATTGAGTTTGATCACCAACATTGTATGAGAGAGGGTTGTCACTACAAAATGCAAGCTTTGCTGTTGAAAAATACAATACTCCCATAACAGGGCCAGCAGAAGTAGATAGGTAACATGCATATGTTTTCAAAAGCTTCTCCTCAGGAACTGTCTCAAATGTTTGTGGGAAGATCTTCTCATAACCACCTTCTGCAAGAACTTTAGTTCCCTGAGCAATTCTTCCCACAGCAGCATCAGCAAAGCTAGGACCAGTTTTCACTGATAAAATGAGAGGAATAAAAAAGGGTTCAGTCTAATTAATAGTTGAAAAAATAGATTAATTTTGTGTTTGGCAATCATATTGATAATCACTGTAGCAGTTATTACTACAACCATATAAAAAATCTAGTAAGACATTAGAAGGTAAAAAACCACTAGTGAAGATAAAGATAAACTTAGATATCATGGCCCTTGAATGCTTGCCAGTCATTTGGATACTTAATAAAGAAGCAGAAAGCATAACTTCAATGGTTAAATATAGCATACAGCTTACTAATGAAAAGCCCAAGAATGTTTAATCAGTAAGAGAAAATTTAATCCCTCAATGAAATGAGAATGAATTTAAGGACCCAAATTTGGTTACACAGAATAACAAAAGTTAGATGCGCAAAACTACTGGAAACATGGCAAACGCAGCATTAACAGCTTTTTCTTCGTAGGAAAATAATTTCTGAGGCATGATAAGAGTTGAGAGAAACTCGATTACCAATGCGCGGAAACAAACATACTCTCTACAATCTGTGCCCAGATGCAATGGATATATTTCATTTCTCAGTAAAACAAAACATTATATGCAAACAAGCAAACTTTAAAAAAACAAAAAAGGGATTAACTTTTTACCATCTTAAGCTTAAACTCAAAAACAGAAATCCAAACACAAAATGCACAATAGACGTACAGTGTTGCCACACGTTCCCAGCAAGATCCTCGGCCTTCTTGGTTGCCTCTGCCGCCTTCTTTCCCCATTTACCTAAAACATCCTTCACCGCCTCCATCTTATCTACTCAAAAATCAAAAACCCACAAACAGATATCCATTTAAAAAAACAAAAACCAAAAACCTTTTGAATAGTAATTAATTGGATTGAATTCAACTCAATTCCAGTTCAATCAAACACAAGCCCACACATCAAGCCAACAGTCAACGAGGAAGCTCACTTTTGTTGGAAGATTCAGCAACAGGTGCCGGAGATACGTAGGGATTGGACTCCGTGGGCATGGTGGTGGTGGCGCTTCCGGAGATCGGAGCTGGGCCCTGGTAGAGCGGGGGCTGAGACTGCTGGGGGCCTACCGGGACGTTGGACCAACTCTCCGGAGGAGGAGCGACGTCGTTTGGATCGAGCTTCGGGTAGGGAGCGTAGTCGGCGGTGAGAGGGTTCTGGTTGTGTCTTTCATGCGAATCGGATTCATATGATTGCGGTTTTGTCGCAGCTGTCGCCGCCGTGTTAGGTTGATCCGCCTGGTTGTGCTGTATTTGATCCATGTTTTCGTTTTAAGTTTTCTTCTTCCAACGATCTGTTTTTCAAAGACAGCAGACACAACAGGATGTGGACTTCTTAGATTCGAATGCAAGGACGAGGTTTTTTGTTTCCTTGCATGATTGTCTTTTATTTTTATGACGACTTTTGGACACCAACGGTCACAATCACATGGCCGGAAACGGTTACATTGTATAGGTGTTCCAGAGGATTCGCGTGGGGGGGGGGGTGTGGAATTCGAATGGAACCTGAAACTGAAGTGATGTACTGTACTGCCATTGTTGGTCGATGTCATGTGGCCAACAATGAAGCCCCAAACTAAAACTTAATGGACACTATAAGAGATTGGGTTGAAGTGGACAGATTCTCTGTGACATTGGGCTTTCCTGTCTAAGTTCAACTGAGCCCTCCAGATCGGCTGAGGTGGCAGATTCCAAGAAAATAGACCTATCTACGTGCGAAGAAAGAAACCCAAGCCATGAAGATTAAGTTACTGTAGCTTTGTAATTAGTTATTTATTGATATTTATACATTTTTATAACTAATAATTGATAATAATGAAGTCAGATGGAAGGGATCTTCATTCAAATTTAATAATATTTGAATGTTAATTTTTTTATAAGAAAATTTAAATAAATAGCATATTTAATAATTTATAATTTCAATACACAAGCACAAAAATTTATATATTCATGGTATTATTTTTCTTGTTAAAAGAAGTTGATAATAAGGGTTATGGAGTGAACTTTGATTAAAATCATGTTTGTACCCTCTACTAAATTTTTGAATCTTAAAAAGAGAGTTTTTTGCATTTTTATTAATTTAGACTCAAATTTTGATACTTTTCAGTCATGTAAAGCCTATAATTGATAATGCATTAGTGAGGGAGGTTTGGTTTCCCCCCCCCCCCCGGCCCAACAATTTTAGAGAGATTTTAGGAAGGTTGGCAGAGATCTTTTTGTCCCTTCGATTGTCTCTTTTGCAGACAGCTCGTATCTTTTAAGTGTCGTATATAGCTAAAAAGGCTATTTACACTACAAAGAAAGGACCTAAAGCAACAAGCTTTTCCGAGGGTTTCTTTGTTCGACTTTTTAAACTTTGCTCTTCTTCCGCAAATCCCAGTAGAGTAGTGGAAAACAGGCCATAAAAGAGAAGGATCTTTTTTTATCGATTGTCATGGACAAGGTGGTGCACCCTATTCTCTGGGAATCGGACGGCTTCTAAGAAAACTTAAAAAAAATATGCAGACAAACATCAATCGTGAAGGTGTCTCACATGTTCTGTGTAACACCTGGATGTGATGTAATGTCATGCTTATATTTTTTTGAATGGGTAATGTCACTCGTATCTGCTTTATTTATACAAGAAAAAAGGTAAAAGAAAGAAATAAATAAAGAATATAATAATAAATAATCAAGGCCCATGCCCTTTGGGATCCCATTAGAATTTGCATTGTTAGTGTTTCTATGCATTAAAATTCAATATCTTTGATACAACTATTGACAAATCATATGAATCCTATTAGAGTAATAATCAAATTTTATTAATCTCAAAAACACCATACACAACTAAATAAAACAAAAAACAGTAATCACATAACATAGACATTATATATACTATTATATAATAGCAAACATTTAATTTTAATTAATTATTAAAATAATATTTAGATAAGGCTCAATTATTATAAATTCTTCTTGATTTCTTGCTGACTCATTAATAATCTGAATTAAACACTGGGGGCAGAAAAAATGGGAAGGTCCTGGGGAGGGAATTCCATGATCAAAAAATCATTGTTTTCTCATGTAAACTAATGTGCTGAAGAACAAAAGGGGGGATCTTATTACATCTTATTGTGAATGAATTTTGAGATGTTGGACTGTTCTGCGGTTGTCTTCGAAAATACCCTTTTGTCATTTTAGCAAGATATTCTTTCTACTGGTCACAAAAGTGCACAACAATCAGTTAATTTTGTCCTCCAAATTTTCGTTAATTAGCTAATGATGTTGCTTCCACAAGTAATTAGGATCTAATTACGCGGGGGATCTGGAAATGATATGATCCCATGTGATGTAGAATCTCCCTATATTTTTGCTCACTAATTAAGCCGTTGATTTAGATTTGCTTTTTGGAAATTCTAGTGTGACCATACAAAACACAGACGGTTGAACTAATACACTCGTGGACATAAGCGACGTTACAATATATGACACGATAGCTCTTGTTACGTAAAATACCCAGAGCAGCGATACATACAAGTCTTTCTATCCTTCTGTTTTCCTTAAAATTAGACTTTCTTTTTGAGACTAGACCTTGTAATTTGGCTTTCATATGAAGTCCAAAAAGAGACTAAAACCTTGTAATTTGTCTGTGTTATATTGTTTTTACTGAATTATTATTATCAAAAAATGGGAGTAGATGAGATTAGACTTGAGGTTTGGAAATGCGACCAGAGCTCTCAAAACCAAAATTCCACGAAAGGCTCCAAAGTTTCCTCGTCACTAATGTATGAATTATGATGCCCGTGCCAGTATCTAGCAGACACGAAAAAAGCACTTCTAAAGAAGACTCTGAACTCCTAAACCGTCTCTACATTACAAGTGATTATATGCATTGGTTTGTTTGGAGCAAGCCAAATCCAAGCATTTAAGTTAACCTCTTGTGTCTGAAACAAATCATCGACAACTGTCCTTTTGATTTGATAGCTAGCTTCCGTCCATCTAGATACGCTTGATCTCCTTCCATTAAGCGTGTGACATTGGCATTGTTGTTGAAAATATAAATCCTACTTTAGTAAATGCAATCGTTTGATTTGATCTATGATGTCTATTAATTTTATCATCTAATGATTTTTCAGCTAATACGAGACTTCGTTTTACTATGGTTAATTTAGGAGATTTACAGATGAGTCTTCTCAATGTTATATGAATAAAGTACTTGAATACGGTCAAAGCACAAGTTAAAATTAAGTTATTCGTTCATCGTGTTTTAATTGACAATATTGACAAGGATATATGTGACACATATGGTAATATCCACACGTCCCCAGTGGTGAAACAGTTTTACAGATACCAATCCCCCGATGGCTTCTTCACTAAGAATATTAAGCCCACTTGAATGTTCAATGGGTCATACATACGTCCTCTCTCTTTAAAATATTTCCACATTTTATTATTATTATTATTATTAATAACTGTTATGCCCACATTAGCTGTTCGACACGCTTTTATGGCTTCACTTATTAATTGCACGTCAAGGCCTAGGCGATGGCAAAGGAAGAAATTAAGGAAAAAGGTGACGTTGGATAAGCCAAGAATCTCTTGGTTGCCAAGATTAGTGGAAAGCAAGTACACAACATGTAGTAGGTTTCAAGAAAGAAGTACACAGCACACTTCAAAAAAAAAAAAAAGTACATAACATATAGTCATTTTGGCTTCAATTCCAACAATACACGTATTGGCATAATAATGAGTGAGATTACCACGAAGAAAAAAAAAAAGTAAAATAATTATATTTAACAAGTAACTATAAAAAATAGTAAAAGATATATAAATTAATTATATATTTTTTATTTTTATAAATAAATAAATAAATAAATAAATAAATATATTAATTTTATTTATTTATTGTATGATTTAATATGGGTTATTATACAATAATGTTTTAAAAATAAATTTAAAGTAAGAAATAGAGTATTAGTTATAGGATTAGATTCAATAGATAGGAATGACAAATGGTGCTAACATCAGTAAAACACATAAACCAAAGTGGATAGCTCAATTTCCTCCACTCTTTTTTTTTTTCTTATTAATTTTTATTATTATTCTATTTTTTATTTAATTTTGTTCACCTCTATTTCGTTTTCTTTTTTTTTTCTAGTTCAATTTCCTCTGGTGGGTCATAAAATATTGTTACATAAAACTGATAGTCACGCTATCACATGGCGAGTGAGGAAACACTTATCTGAAAGCTCTGTCATTTTGGGGTAGTGTCTTTCACTTTCCTTACTAAAAGCGGAGAAATGAAAGCTCTTCTTACACAATTTGTAACTAATTTATACAAGGACTTTGCAAACTGCTACCTCTCATTTTATTTTATTGCAAGGTGAGGTGCCTCTTGTTTTCGTAATTGTTATTTTTACCCCTTAACTAGGCAAAACCTTGTTTCTTGAGAAAATTCCTAATCAAGAGAAAATTGGAATGAACAAGCCATTTGTTATGTATCTGACTTCAATGAAGAAAGTGTACTTCATTATTTCATCACTTTGCAATATGTTATTAGCATCATTTGAGCAACATTTTGCATTTTATTATATTTGCAACATATCAATGAAAAATAATTAGTTTCTCATGAACATAAGTAAGAGGAATCAATCAATTCTAGGCCTCTGTGTGTGTGTGTGTGTGGTAGAATTATGTGATATTCTTAAAAGCTGATCACGCTTTAGGGTGTGAAGAAAAAAAAAAAGGTTGAAAATTGAGTCTTAAATTAATAAAAAATTAACTATTTCAATAATTTAGTATTTTCATTGGATTAAAAAAACACATATATGATATTTTTTATATTAGTAAAATTAAGATTTTTTTTTTTCAAAGTGGTATAATTCTTTTACATATTATTGTTCACCTTCAAAAACCATAACCTTTTTTTTTTTTTCTCAAAGTTTTGGGTATTCTAACTTATGTAATAATCATTTTCTATGGAAAATTGAAAATATGGTAACCGTTTAGTAACTAACTTTACAACTAATTATTATGTTACCATTTTTTTATTATTTATGATTGAATAATGTCCATTTCATTATTGCTTTTTTTTTTTATGAAATAGTTAAGAAAAATTTTCACTTTTCAATTAATAAGACAATGACAAGTAATCATGAGAATTAATTTTGCACATTTCATTATCTTAATAAGTCAATCCATGGAAAAACTCTGGAATTTGACTCTGATGGTGCCTCGAGTCTTATTAGTCAAACTAGTTGTGATTCCACACCAAACAGGTCCACACAAAGGCTTTGCCAATTAGTCTGATGAATTGTAATTTATTAGTAATAAAATTATTTTTAGGATTGAAAATATCTCAATTAGAAATAATTATCTGAAGAAAACAAAAGTTTTGCAGATTAGACAAGCCAAAAGAGGCACTTTGCAGAAAACTCCAAGGATAAAGGGGGATGTGGGGAGGGGGGGGCTATATTGCTCAAAACCAAAACATTTAATTTACACATCCAACAATAACAAGAAAACAAAAAAGTTATTGGTTAGAAGAAGATAAATAATTAAAAGACAAAAACAAGGCATGTGATAAAAAAAAAAACAAAAAGAAAAAAGAAAAGCCCCCAAATAATGCAGGAGAAGTGTGGAGAACCATTGGATATTGCAGATGACAGAGAGAGAGAGAGAGAGAGAATCCCAAAGCTCAGTGAGTCCATCATCAGACATCACAGCCTACTCAACTCAACCTCTTGCCTACCAAATTATACTAAACTAATATCCTCTCCAGTCTCAATCCTCCCCACCACCACCACCTCCCTTTCTTCCACTTATCTCACTCACCCTCCTCTGCTCTATCTGTGCAGAGCCCTTTCTTCTTTCATGATCTTAAAAGTCTTGTAATTTTTTAACCCTTCCAATCAGAAAGGAAAAAAAAAATTCAAAGGAAAAAGAAAGCTGTTTTACTAAATATTTATATATTTATGATTGTCAACAAAAAGCCCAGAACAGAGAGAGACCCTCAAACCCAAGATTTCACCAGGGAGGATCGCGCTGAGATGTCCGAGGACGATGACCGATCTCCATCGCCGGCCGGTTCCATAACAAATGACTCTTGTTCCGGAAAGAACCGAACTTGCTCTACTGGGTCTGGGTCCGGGTCAGGACCCGGCTACGTCGTCCCTGTACAGCAAGCTGTTCCGTACGCGGACGAGGTTCTGGAGAACGTTCTCGAGAACGTGCTCTTGTTCTTGACCTCCAGGAGAGACCGGAACGCGGCGTCATTGGTCTGCAGGTTGTGGTACCGGGTAGAGGCGCTGACCCGATCCGACCTCTTCATCGGCAATTGCTATGCCGTGTCTCCCCCACGCGCCATTTCCCGGTTCACCGGAATCCGGTCTGTGACCCTGAAAGGGAAGCCCCGTTTCGCCGATTTCAACCTCATGCCCCCTAATTGGGGGGCCCACTTCGCTCCTTGGGTCTCTGCTTTGGCCAAGGCCTACCCGTGGCTCGAGAAGGTTCACCTGAAGCGGATGTCCGTGACCGACGATGATCTCGGGCTTCTTGCAGAGTCCTTTTCAGGGTTTAAGGAGCTTGTTCTTGTTTGCTGTGATGGGTTCGGTACCAATGGGCTGGCAATGATCGCTAGCAGGTGCAGGTATGTAAGGGATTTTTTTAATTATTTTTTTGGGTTATTGCTGAGGCTTTGTGCTTTTAGCTTTTCAGGAATTGAAAGTGATGGCAAGCTAGATCCGATTATAGTGATAACTTTTTGGGGACGGGTCGATTTAAAAGTTTAATGCTTTACTGGCTTTTGTTTGATCCATACTTTGTATTGCTATGTATGTGCTAGAATTGAAGTAAAATAGATTTAGCGGCATCACTTCTGGGGTTTCTATTATAAGAAAGGAAATTTTTTATTTTAATTCTGTATCCGTCCTGAAGAAGTCAAAGTTGGATGCTTTGCTGGGTTTGGGGCTATTGACGCTTTTTGTGACGTGTATTATTATTTGTTGAATTTTAATCCTAATATCTACCTAGATAATGCTTTCTTTAAAAAACCTGGCACATGGAAAATTGTTGCTCAGCTTATTATGCCTTTGCGATGAGAAAAGCTGCTTGATTGATGAGCTTATAGCTTTTCCCGGTATCCTGTGTCCTTTGTACAGACAATTAAGGGTGCTTGATCTGATTGAATCTGAGGTATTGGATGATGAGCTCGATTGGTTATCATGTTTTCCTGAGGGTGAGACATGCCTGGAATCGCTGATTTTTGATTGTGTGGAATGCTCCCTTACCTTTGACACATTGGAGAGGTTGGTTGCTAGGTCCCCTTCACTGAAGAAACTTAGGTTGAATCGCAATGTGTCAATCGGGCAATTGCACCGCTTGATTGTTCGAGCTCCTCAACTTACACATCTTGGGACAGGCTCATTTAGCCCATTGGATGATGTGGGTCAAGGAGAACAGGAACCAGATTATGTATCTGCATTTGCTGCTTGCAAATCTTTAGTCTGCTTGTCTGGGTTTAGGGTAATCTTGGCGGATTATTTGCCAGCCATATACCCAGTTTGTGCCAATCTCACCTCCTTAAACTTCAGTTATGCGAATATAAGTCCAGAACAACTTAAACCAATTATAAGCAATTGCCACAAGCTTCAGATTTTCTGGGTATGTCTTCTTTCAAGTGCATTTTATGAATAATATGGGGAAATGCATGTTTCATTCTGATTTTAATTTTCATTCTCTAGGTCCTTGATTCGATATGTGACGAAGGACTTCGGGCTGTAGCTTTGACGTGTAAAGAGCTCCGAGAGCTTCGGGTTTTCCCTATTGACGCACGGGAGGATTCTGAAGGCCCTGTCTCTGATGTGGGCCTCCAAGCAATTTCAGAGGGTTGTAGAAAGCTTCAATCTATTTTGTACTTTTGTCAGCGGATGACAAATGCAGCTGTTATAGCAATGTCGAAGAACTGCCCAGATCTTAAGGCATTTCGTCTCTGTATAATGGGGCGCTGTAGGCCAGATTATGTTACTGGAGAACCTATGGATGAAGGGTTTGGAGCCATTGTCATGAACTGTGAGAAGCTCTCTAGGCTTGCTGTATCTGGTTTATTGACTGATAAAGCTTTTGATTATATTGGAAGATATGGGAAATTGTTAAGAACTCTTTCAGTTGCTTTTGCTGGAGACAGCGACATGGCTCTAAAACATGTGCTTGAAGGGTGCCTTAGTATGCAGAAGCTTGAGATTAGAGATAGTCCATTTGGAGATGCATCTCTACTTTCTGGTTTGCACCACTATTACAACATGAGATTTCTTTGGATGTCTTCTTGTAAGTTATCTCGTCGTGGTTGCCAAGAGATTGCTCGAGCATTACCCCGCCTGGTTGTGGAAGTGATTAAACATGAAGATGATGAGTACATGGGTGAATACGTTGAGACTCTATACATGTATAGGTCTCTTGAAGGGCCAAGAGATGATGCCCTAGGATTTGTTTCCATTATGTAGGCTTTTTTTTTTTCTTTTTTCTTTTGTGCTGCAAGAAGTTGTATCAGCTGTCCTTACAGTGGCTACGGGCAAGTGACAAATTCTTTTGCAAGAAAATCAGACCTGGTGGGTATCTTTTATATTACCTGCAAGGTCCCTGAAATCCTTATCATCGAAGGTTGAAGGTTGAGCAAAGTACTTGCACCCTAGTTCCGTGCTGTTGCAGATGGCATGCAAAGCAAAAGCTATTAAGGAGCCCATTTCTTCTTTACTTTGCTTCTTCGAAATAAGTTGGTTAAGGAGGGGTTTGATGCGGAACATATGTCACTGTAAGTTAAATGGACCATTGGATCTTGTTGTATCATTATGCTTCTAAATTTTATGTTCCTTTCTGTTTTTCCTATTCATTTGTTGAAAAAGCCAAGAAGGCTGTCAGAGAAAGAGGATATGAGATATCAAGGTGCAGTGTTAAGGGGTTCAACTGAACTGATTGTTTATCCTTTCATACGAAGAAATGGAGATAAGTCGAGAGGATTAGAGGATGTTAAGCTACGAGTCTATTCTTTCATTTATGCTTGCGGCCAACAAGAAGAGAAAATCAAGGGCCTAATGCAAATTATGCAATTGCGAGCATCCCTTGCTATTGTTTGAGGAAGTTAGCCGGTCTGATTTTGCTTCACAAGGTAGCTAGACTTAAAAAAGGCTGTAGCTGGTGAGAACCAAATGTTCAAAGACTCGTATATCCCTCTTACTCTCTCTCTCTTTCTCTCTCTATCTCAATGTTTGTTTTTGTCGAATGTGTTGTTGTAGCACCCACGTGACTATTGAGTTATTATTGTTGTTATTAGTCAACTTGAGATGGGTAATAAATGCCAAATATGCATGTGCATGTGCATGGACCATATATGTATAACTTTAGAGGGACTGTGCCTTTGCCTTCCTCTGCGGTGCAATTTTGAATGATCAAATGAGAGTGAGGTCCATTAACCATGTGTGCAAAGTATTGTTCAAGTACACGCTGCAGGTCCCCCACACTTCACGGCCATGTGGGGATCCCATTCCTCAGAATCTCAATTTTCGAGGCCATAGAATATGGATGGCTGAGATTAAGGTAGATGCCTCTCCATGGTTGTCTTGGAACCGTTCGGTATATTTTGCTGCGTTTGCTTGACAAAGCTGCCAAATCCACCGTCGAGGCTCTCTCTCATTGTTAGGACTACGGGAGATTAATTTATCTGCCCTATTTATCGGTATTCTTTCGTGGCAGAATGGTAAAATCATGTCTACGATTATAGTGGAATCTGACCTTGCAATTGAAAGGTAATGGGCAGCAAAGCTAGGCTCTTTTTTTTCTCTGCCTATCCATTTGTAGGTGTAGGAGTGGACCAAACCATATGCGGTTCCTTCATACTTCCCATCAGCTTCACCTGAGTGGGTGCCTCTCGTATCATGAGTGTCATCTAGGGGGAGGGTCCCCGTGCTCTTGATCAAGGGTAAGGATAAGAAGGGTGTGTGAATCTGTGTTATTTGTGGGTTCAAACAGAAAAGATGCACATTTTGTCTTTTATAGTTATGATAATTTGACTGTGAATCCGTGTTCCTGAGTTCGATGCATTGACGCACAGAAGATAAAAAGAGAAGATTGAGTTCTTAGTGCCTGCCTGGCTCAGCGTTCAGCTCATCCATTTTGCTTTGTGGGAATAGTGACCACTGCCAAAAAATGGCAGCCTCTGCTTTTTGATTACATATCTAAACTGTTCACCTTTCATTTTTTATTTCCAAGCAATGCTACGACATAACCAAAATGGCAAAAAAGGGTCAAAGAAAATAACAGAGAATGACCTTGCTCGAGGACAAGGATTGGCATCACCCAGAAAATAATAGCCCCAGATACCTCAAGTGCCCCTCCTCGATGGACCTATTTTACCTACTAGACACACCTTATCTTTCTGTCATTCGACAGATAAGGATACTTTCATTTAATTGAAGGGTCATGATTGAAAAAGCAAATCAAATCCCATATTGGCTTGGCACATGCATTGCACTATTTGCTGAGCAGGTACATCATTATAATAAGTTACAATGACAAAGTTCAAGCTTCATGGGAGCTGATTGGCGGATTCCCATCTCAAAGATATTCCCCACCACCAAATGAATGACTATGTGGGCCACGTGTGCGATATGGGAGATGGGATACATTAATGGGCTTTGGACATTAAAAAAAAAAAAAAAAAGATAACAAACTTGTTGGTATCATATATAATCATGCATTTATTAATGATATCATGGGTGTTAAAAGGAAAGGGGCAGAGAGCAGAAGCAAACGTACAAAGTAACAAACAAATGAAACCCAAGTAAATATTGGCAGTTGATAACTCAGCTCTCTCCGGTGAGTGGGTGATGGAGTGGGTGTTTGTGGAAAAAGTCGGAGAAAAAAAAAAAAAAGGAGTTTGGTTTTTCTATCACGACTTTTGTCTGTTAAGCACATTCTTGGCTGAACTAAGCACGAGGTCAACCACTAGAGTATGCTCTCTCTCTCTCTCTCTCTCTCTCTCTCTCTCTCTCATGTTGCTCCACTCCACTTAATTGAACTTTCCTTCACATATATAGTTTATCAATTTGCATACGTTCGTTAGACGTTATAATATATGATGCACTTTGTATCTCATGCTTTGCAACCTCCTTCCAGCACTTTTTCCACCATTGATCCTACTCTGATTTTTCCATTGACCCTTCACTGTTCTTATTTGAGAACAATAGGTGAACAGAAGGTTGGTAAGTGGGACTGAATTTAAATTGACAGTTATAATTGATGATTAAGATTTCTTGATTTTTGTGACTGCAACTGACGATTCTAATCTCGCTTGGTCCGCCAATCCCTCGTTCCCTAATTGGACTCTTATTTTATTTGAAAAAATGGTTTCGTGTTCCTAACATAATACGATAAACGAACCTTCAGGGAACTGTATAATGAAATCCACTAGTGTTATCTATTTTGGGTCTAATGGTATAGGTTCATTAAATCATAGATTACACAATAGTAGATCATTCTGTTTTGTCTCCCAAATCCTCTCCTCCTCCATTTAGTTGATTGGAAATTAAGATCTTTAATAATAAAGTTTTTATGTGTTTTACTATGTACTGTTCCGTGATGCATTAGCATTCTCATGCATAAGTTGTTCACTTCTGAGTCTTAATTTTTTCTTTTCGTGCATTTTACCAATGATTGTACGGTAAAATAGAGCTGCTTTTCTTATTAGATTTGAATTTTATTTCCGGTAACCAAGTTGGGGAAGGAGGGGGGGGGCATGAGCAGCTGCTTTTGCGAGTGCGCTACGCAGCCGGTTAGGGTTCAAATCCTCGTATGAACATCCTCTCCATATTATGTTAAAATTATCCACTCTTGGTATCATATCACCTGTTTTTCAGGTGTGGCGGAGACACTGTGAATTTGGGTGAGTGACTAAACATGCTAGAAGGCAGCATCCTCGGATTCAAAACCTCAGTTACTTCGCATGGTTTGGCTAAAATTTTCTCCTTTAGGTTCAAAAACATCAAAATAAACCAACCCCCCCCCCTCCCCTCGATATTTTTGTAATGAAAAATTTTAGTAACAATACAGTAGAAGTAACACAATTGACTATTAAATTACTATACTCAAAGTACTTCTTTATGGCAGGGAAGATGTTTATTTTTTATTATCAATACGAAAATGATTTTCTGTAGAATGAAGGGGTCCGATAATCTTGCTAATTACTATAAAAATATAAATATAATTTACAATCAAAAAATTTACCTTGTAATAATGATATTTATAGTAATAATAATTCAAATTAATAAATTATTATAATAAATTTTATTACAATAAAAGTATAAATGCAATTATATTAATAAATTTTTTTCATAGAAATATTTTTTATAACAATAATTCAAATTAATGGTCTTAAATATAAAAAATTAAGATAAATATATTAACATAAAAAATTTTATAATAAAAAAATAATTTATTAATTAATAATTTAAATATTTTGTAATCTCTATAATTTTTTTATTATAGTAATATTAATAATTATTATAAATATATATATTAAATTTAAATTTCTCTTAAAAAAAATTCACACTAATCGTACTCCTAAAACCATTCGGATTCTCATTATAAATGTGCCTCTTTTGTACTGAAAATCCAATTTCTCTCTCTTTCTCCCTCTGAAAAATAGAACTCCTTCAGTCACAATTTCGACCTCTCCTGAAAAACCACGTCTCTTTTACGTTCCTTTTATTATAGTGTTACGTAATTAAATTTAAAAATATAATACACTATAGACTATTAAATTAATTGCATATTTTGTATGCATCCCTAAATACTTTACTACATAGTTACTATATAGTCAAATTTTTTAGTAATAATATGTTTAATTGCAACAAATGTCAAAATCTAAGAGCAAAATCATACCAGATGTCAAAGCCTAAGGCAAGAGCAAAAAATGTTTGATTGACAAACGAAAGTGCCCTCTCTCTCTCTCTCTCTCTCTCTCTCTCTCTCTCTCTCTCGGTGTTATATGGAAGCACGAAAGCACAGAGTATTATTACTGCTAGGGTTGTGCCATAGCCGGTTTGGTTCAGTTTTGTTATAATATTGAATTCAAACCGTTAGTGGGTATTACTAATTCCAGAACCGCGACCAAAAGGAATAAAAGAATTAATCAAACCCCAATTGACGCTGGTTTGAGTTTCAGTAGTTTGGGTCTTTGCTAATAAAAAAGAACAGTCCAATGATTGAAAAAAAAAAAAAGAAACAAAATACGGCTAGGACTACTGTCCATCTTTTTCAGTTTCAAGAATATGATCTCAAGGAATGAACTTTAGAAAACTGTTGGAAAATTGGATACTCGGTAAGGTGTTCCACAAAATCCAGTGCCTAAGGGAAGTTTTAGTGTTGCTCTTTTATTATGTCAATCAAAGAAAGTAACCTTGAGAATTTTCCATGATATTGCCAAATAATGGACAAAGAGGCATTTCTGTAAGTACACTAAATATAACATGACATGGTCTTATGTATATATTATATACAATATTGGTCGGTTTGATTTTGGGGGATTATTTATTTTCAAATTCGCAACTAAATCAAATGATTTCTCAAAAATCTCATTCACATCTAAAAGAATTTCATTTTTAATTAATTTGGGTTGGCTTGATTGAATGGATTAAGGTGTTTGATGAACACCTAGAGAGCATTAAATTGTTTCCTTATAATAATTTATGATGAAAAATTCTTAATTTTTAGTACTATAATTCATTGTTGTAAAGAAATTGAAATAAATTTATAGATTTAATATTATATTTAAAAATATTACATTTATAAATTATTTATATTTGTATGTTACTTATTCTTTATCTTTCATTTTCAATATGAATTTGTTAATCATATAATTTTTTTTCTCAAATAAAACTTTTTTTTTAAACACTTAATAAAATTCTTAATAATTAGTCTACTCAAAATTCTCCAAATATCTTCTAGGATATTGGTGCTCGTTCAAATAACTGAATAACGATAGAATACCTATAT
The DNA here is from genome assembly GCA_021464305.1 of Kandelia obovata. NCBI lineage: Eukaryota > Viridiplantae > Streptophyta > Magnoliopsida > Malpighiales > Rhizophoraceae > Kandelia > Kandelia obovata. The sequence continues at coordinate 3,978,473 of CM038479.1, read as the reverse complement.
TCATTCAGAAAGACAAGTATAGCATATCTTCTCTGGCAAAAATGTTCTGTGAAGACCTGAGGAGGATGTCTCCGTGGCCTTTCAACACTCCTTAAGATACGTTGGGGGAGAGGGGGGGGGGTCCTCATCCTTTTCTTCAATTTATGTCCATTTGATTGATAGGGGAACACCATAATATTTTCTTGAATGATTAGATAGATGTCCACTTTGAATCTGTACTGTACTGTTTTGTCCATTCAAACTGAAAGGATCTGCTGCCCCTTTAAGCACTAGAATTGTACCTATTCCAAATGATGCTCCAGGCAATCCAGCGGATCTTCCTCTATGTGATCCCTTACCCACCAAACCAAAAACACCCATGAGCCTAACTTTTCGGTGGAATAATTTCCGCACTTGCAATGTAGAGAAACAATTATTAATTTTGTGCTAAACATATCCTCGTAATCTGGTGGACCACACACCTTTTGCATCGTTTTCGTTCTCGTTCTCATGAGAATCGTTTGGACACGACTGCTGGAGGGTTTGGCATGCTGCCAATTATGTGCATAAAGGCAAGCCTGTTCTGAAGGTTGCCCACTTAGCATTGGTCAACCTCCCCAAACGGCGGCTCATGGGCCTTTTCACAGCGAATGTTCTTTTGGGTTGGCCTTCAAATGAAAGGGCCACCCCCCCCGGTTAATAGCTACTAGCCAACTGAATCACTCACTAAAGAGGCTTCATCAACCATTTGTAAGAGGTCCGAAAATATTGGCTCGTTAAATCTTGTATATTGAACAAGTTTTAAAGCTGAGCATTAACTAGTCGACGCTGAATCCAAGAGGACCCATGAGAATCTCGTCGATTTCTGCAGCTTCACGCTTCGTCAGGTGCGTTATGGACCCTCGTTTTCTGCATGTTTTGTGGTCCTCTCCTCGCTTCACTGGATTTTGAACTGAAAGAACGGATTGCAGTACCCAGATAACCCACTTGGCAAACACTGGCATGTAAGTTGCAGAGGCGGTGATACATGACATAGAGAGAGGGAAAGTGGACTTCAAATTCAAAATCTTCAATTTTAAGTACGATTTGAGTTCCACTGAACTCAAGCACATTGGCAATTTTGCACTCTCTTTCACAATAACGAAGCCAGGTAATATAAAGCAGCACGAGCCTCTGAGCCATGGCCTGTTGTTCTACGGCCCATCTGTTAATATTTGGCCCGTTTCTTGATGGGCAAGGCCGTTTAAAGAAGAGGTGAAAAATGACTATTTGTATTACTACGAAGTTTGAAAACGGACATGTGAGACAGAAAAAAAGGGTGACCCACCAACAAAACTAAATTTTACACGTGGCCGACGGGTAGGGTTGGTCACATTGGCTTCTAAGTCGCTGTGAAGTGCTGGTCGCTTCTGGCCGCGGGTCATTCAAATTTGAGTCACTCGAATTTAGATTTCTCAAAAAATTACGTTATTATTGTTCTGATTTATTTTGAGTAAAATTATTTTAAATTTCAGGTATTTAAATCTTAAGTTATATTTCAAACTAATTTATATTTTAATTATTAAATTAAATGACTCAAATATTAAGTCATTTTTAAATATTATTCATTTCATTTTTTTTTTTAATATTGTATATGTAATATAAAAATTAATTATATCTATTAAAATTTATTATTTTTAAATAAGAGCTTGATAGTTAATAATCAACTAGGAAATCACACCGGTTAACTTATTATGGTGTCTGATTATATCTAGACGCTAATGTCTGAAGTAAATATGGCATAAAGTAGAAAGCCAAGCTTCCCAATCTAAGAAGCACTGTCAGTGTTTCCTTCGTCGGACATCACATTTTGCATCCTTTCAATGAAGCTCGTCATGGATTGCAAACCCTTTTCATCTGTACGAGAACAAGTATCTATCAGTGATGCACTAAGCAGTTAAAAAGCAATCCAATAAGTACATTAAACAGCAGGACAACGGAGGAACCCCCACCCCCCCCCCCCCAAAAAAAAAAAGAAAAGAAAAGAAAAGAAAAACAGTATTTCAGGGAGTTACCTAGCCTTGGTATGGTGTGACCTCTTGGATGATGAATCACAACAGGGTCTACACAGGACTCCAGGAGTTCCAATCCATGTGGCTTCAAGAAATCCGTCTCTCCTGCAAAAACACGTATCAACACCATTAGCAAGCACGGTGTTTGGGTATCAAGAAGCGGCCTCCGTTGCTTAAAACACACAGCATACACAGCACATGGCAGTGACAGAGCAAAGAGACGACAGCAAATAAAAGCCAGGTTTAGTAAAATGAGAACCATGAGGGAGAGCGCATGTCAATCGCCTCTAATAGTCTAATTTGGCTACATATCTCTCCATGGTCCGGGATTAATTTTTCTATTCGATGCAATTCCAATGACATCCCATTGACAATTAATGGTCTGGTTCAGCAGCCTAACAACAATAGAAATACAGCCAGAGCCAACAGATAATGACGTGTCAACAGAGCACTTAGAACATGGAAGCGTCAGTACACATGCTGTTCGGGGCCGCCAGTCCCAAGCTCAGAAGATGAAAGGTGCTTGCAAAGTAGCTTCACTGTCATAGAGTGTTAGCCAAGTATGGCCAATATTTTCTCTCGAGTCGAAGAGACTAACCAGTTCAACCCACGATATTTATAAATTATAATAGACATAGTCAGTCCCTTAATGTTACATGCAAAGATTTATGAAAATAAAATTTATTTTATTAATAAATACTTGATCCTAATATAAAAACAAAGTCACAAAGTCAAATGTCAATGTAACGTTGGAATTGAAAAGAAAAATGTTGGCTAAATAAGTCAACGTTTATCTAAGTTGCCTAGTCCATGACAATTGCAATAGTCCCAATACTAGATCATACATAGAAGGTTTAAAGATTTAAAGGATGCATCCCCATCGGGACTCAAACTTATGGTGGGATTGACGAGTCCTATTTTACCCAAAAAAAAAAAAAAAAACACAGAGTTGAGCAACGTTCAAAATTTTTTCAAGAGGGTCACTACATTGGACGAGAGTCCCTCTACAATGAGTCGAAAAAATATCCAGGGTCAGACTTGTTTGCCGCTGGCGACAGGCAAAGGTAATAAGAATATTATGACAGATGTCAAGAGGGAACAAACCCCCCCCCAAAAAAAAAAAAAGCATAAAATACCTAAAAAGTGGAGAGACGGGCATTGAATGGGAAGGGCATATGCATCTCTGACCACAGATGGCTTTTTTAAACTTGGCCCCTCCGATAATTACCAAGAACTTTATTTTGGGTACTTTCGTTAAAGCCACACCCTGCCAACAACAACAAACAACAACAACAACACAGAACAAGGCCTCTCTGTAAGCCACGGCCACCCATCATCAGAATATAAAATAACCTGTCCTTTTCATTCATCGCACCTTCGCTTGCAGCCCCGGCAGCGCAGCCGATAATATCGCCCCCTGCATCGATATTCCGATTCGTTCACGGCGTCAAAATCATATGAGAATAAAAAAAACCCCCTGCTTTCCAGTTTTAACAACCCCCCCCCCCAAAAAAATAAATTCCCCTCCATTTTCTCAAGAACCAAAAGGAAAATTTTGAAGAGAATCTGAGACGACAAGTCAGACACACCTGTGAAAAACCGAGGAGACCGTCAAAGGGCCCATGTTTAACCATGTAATCTTCTATGAAAGCCAGACATTCATCAAAGTTTGTGTACTCAGTAAATTCCTGATAGAACAAACAAACAAAGACGCGAGGCTTGAATTTGATTGTATTTTTTGTTAGCCTGCCAAAAGGCGGAGGCCAAAGCGGGTGGGTGTAATATAAAATTAATAATGTATAAATTGGATATATATATATACACACACATATACCTTGTTGAATTGGAACCACTCGTAATAAGGAGGATCAAAGATCCCTTCGACGTCGGACTTGCCCCCGGCCAGATACGGACCGTCGGGAAAGACAAGATCGAGCCTTTGGAGAATGGATTCGGGCCACTTGTTGTGCATCTGTGTCTTAAGAATCGCTCCACTTGTCCTAAATCCGTGAAGACACAGAAACCTTGGTTTACTGACAACCTCTGCTGCCGCTGCCGCCGCCGCCGCCTCTCCCATGATGTTTTCCAAATTCTCAGTTGTCTTCTCAAAAGTCTCAAGCTTTTGCCTTTCAGCCGCTTATTGGGTTTTGAAGGACGTTGCCAAAAAAATGCTGAATGGCGCTATTATGTTAGTTTGGGGAGGTTGAGGTTAGCCTTCCGATATTCCGCCATTAACAACATGCCAAATTTTTTTAATAAGCGCACGCACTGACGCAACGGAGTCGGGTCAAAATAAACATTTTTGGTCCTCAAAAAATTTTATTTTTATTTGTTGGGTCAACTTATATTTTTATTTTCATGTTCCAACTTTATAATCGATATTTAACAATTGGTATATATATATATATATATATATATATATATATATATAATTTTTATAATTAAAACTTAAATTTTTTAACATTTTTATTTAGGTCATATATCTTTTAATTTATTCTAATTTAATTCCTTTTTAAACAAAAATTATATATTTATCAAACAAAAATTATGAAAAAATTAATTATATTTTTTAAAAAATATATAAATTGAAATTTAATTATAAAAATTTAAAATAAATTTTTTATATCTCTTTAACAATTTAATGGAACTTTTTTTTATCTATTTTTCTTTTCTCTCAAATGTTATCAGTCAAAGTTCCTCTATTGGTGATTCGGCAAAAAGGGTCTTCTTTTGGTACTTTTTTTTTTTTGGGGTAAATTTTTATTAGGATGTTCGGTTAATTTCCTTACATTGTGAATGAAAATTATTGTTGTCCATATAAATTTTTACAAATTTTTTCAAAAAAATTGATTTACTTGAAAAAAACGTTTTGAATGTTATATTTCATGCTATTGTACCAAAAAGAAATATATAAAATAACTCAATGGCATGCAAAATGCTAGTCCTCGTACCAAAATCATCATATCTATATAATTAACTGACGAGTTTAGATAAATTACAATACTCTCTAGTACTTTCAAATTCTTAAATTAGTTTAATTGATTTTTTTTTTCTTACTAAAAGTTTTGGTGTTATTAATTAATTTCTAAGTAAGTTAATCTGTATATAAGGATGCTAAAAGCATGTCATTGATTTATTGATTTTTTTGTAGAAATAATATAAAACATTCTTTTTAACTCCTTGCTAAATACACATGATCTCATGTTAATACTGCATATAAATAGTTTCACAAAAATATTCATTGTTGTCATGAATGCATAGTTTAAATCTTGATAAATTTCTTATCTTTTTGTTAAATTTTTTTATAGAGAAAAAAAAAACAGAGAATCTAATAATGTTTTCTTTCTTAACTTTGTTTCCAAATTAAAGGAAGTTACTAATGTTTACTTTCTTTTGATAAACTTTAATTTTTTTTATTTGATAATCATAATTAATACATTAACATTATTTAATATTGTGAGTTATGAAAATATGTAAGTCACTCCAAAATAATTTAAAGCTAAGATTATAACCTTACTTTTATATATTTTTGATATCTCTAAATTATAATCTTAAAAATTCATTATTACTTATTTACTACTTATGAGGTAAGATTTTTTTTTTTTTGAAAAAAAAGGTAACAATACTTAAGTAGCAATATAATAACAACAAAAAATATAAACTAATCATATTTCAACTAATTTTACAGATAAATAAAATTAAATGTATGAAAATTATCATACTACCCTTTTATTATTACAATATTGTCTTTTACGTGTTACTATATGGTAGTATTTTTTTTTTTAGTTTTTTAACAACTTAATTTTTTTTCAAAAAAAAAAAAAAAGCATAATTAAGATTTATTAGACCACATTAGGATTACTTATTTATGTTCCAGTTAAACCTCTCCAAAGGGAGGATTCAATGTTTTTCATGGCCGTCCAAATATTTCTCATCCTATTCTTTTAATTCTGGATTTTGGATCTTTCTTAATAGATTGTGATGGGGGGAGTCCGGACTTAATAGCCAATTTGATGCACTAAATTGAAATGGGATACATTGACATGTTATTAATTGTAAATTAATGTGTTAATATAATTTCATTTTAGTGATTAACAATAAAATTTAACGTTGAGATCTCTATTCATTATTTTGATTTGATAGTCGTGTTTGAATAACATATTTAGAGAAGTATCACTATATAATTAATATTTATCAAGAGTACATAACAGATACAAGAAAATAATATCTTCTGCTCTCAAATTGGTTTACTGGTTTTTTTCTCTGTGTGTGTGTGTGTGTGTGTGTGTGATTGTCCTAAGAATTATTACTAACTAGCATTTGGGCTACAGAAAATTACATGCTTTACATGGCCAATGCTGTGGTCTTGAGACTTGAAAAAGTGCACTGAGACAGATTATGTGCGCTGGTTGGTGACATTTCTTTCAATTTTAAAAAGGGAATTGTGTACAAAAATACTACATAAACTTACTATCATTATTTGATAAAATAAAAAAACCAGAGCGTGCATTCCAAGAAATTTTTTATTAATTTAAAGAGAGAGAGAGAGAGAGAAAAAAAGAAGAGAAAAAGAGTAAAGGAATAAGAGTCAAATTATTTTGAAATTAAATATTGAAAAATCATGTTGACGTTGCTTTAAATTTTAAAAAGAGCCAAGCCCCAAACTGCTCCTTTGCTTCCTTAATCAATTTATTTGAAGAGCAGAAATTTCCGGTACCATCCGATCCTCCTAAATCCAACGGACAGCACATTAACAAGACAACGTCACCGTCTCGTATCCTCATTTCAAGCCCCTTTTGCTGTGATTGCCAGTCAAAATAAAAAAAAAATAATTAAATTTCTAAAATTTTCTTCCATGGCGGCAAATCCGAACCGCGGTGGTTCCTTCTACGGCGCCGCCGCCGCTTACAGATCAAGGTATCGCTTCGGTTGATTGATCTTCGCGTTGCGAGTTTGGGATTAATTCTTCCTGCTTGTTTTTGGTAAAAAATTGTGGTGGTTGCTTTTTTTTTTTTTATTTTGTTTTTGTGAATATTTGTTGTTGCAGAGAGGGGCTTAGCACGAGGCCGACGGCGAGCTCCGATGAGATACAGTTACGAATTGACCCGATGCACGCGGACTTCGATGATGAGATCACGGGTCTCCGAAGCCAAGTCAAACAATTGAGGAACGTAAGCATCTTTGTTTTCTTCCATCGTTCGTGTCTTTTTTCTTTTTTTTTGGGGGGGGGGGGAATTCGATCTCTTCATCGAGCAAAAGCAATTGTAGATAACAAATTTTGATTGTGTGTGGAGAATTTTAACTGATGAAAGTACAGTTATTTGAATAATTGGGTTTTGAATAATAATATGAGCGATCAACTTGAATTTTGTGTAGCTTTGTTGCAGAGATAGAGTGGTATTAGGAGGCTCTGAAAGGATTATTAGTTGTTAATTAGTACATTGAATTTAGTTTCTATATATTTCTACGAGAATTAGAAAGAAATAAAGGGTCAAGTCATTAAGTGTTGTCCTTGGTCGCACATATTATGATGCTTTTCTTCTGGCTATTGTTGGGAGTTTACTTTTATGTATAAGAGTTAGCATAAGAGACTCAAAATGTCACCAGTGAAAATGCATAATTGCATGAGTATTCCTGGCGTGTTGGAAAATTTGGCAGCCCCCCTTGCCCAAAGATGCTCGAATTAAATGGAACCAATTATTCTGAGGCATGCCAAAGTGTTTTTTGAATTGTGATTTCTATTCCTGATGTTATGTTTGCACTTATATTTGGATGTATGCCCCAGGTGGCTCAGGAGATAGGGACAGAAGCAAAATTCCAGAAGGATTTCTTGGATCAGCTGGTAATATTGACTTCCCAAGCTCTTCTTTTGATACATTTACTAATTTGTTTTGCCAACACCCAACATTGATTTGATTTAAAAATATTTTGGGTTTCAATTGTCTTTTGATTCTCACTATTTGTAGTTTTCAGTTCTATTTCACTATTTGGGTATCTGCATGCAAAGCTAGGTTTTGAATTTGAAACAAATATCAATGAAGAATGAAATTTCAATGGTCATGAGACAGCAATTGGAAAACTCTGAACTTTAAGGGTAGTATATGATACTGTAAGAATATTAGCATCAACTGTGTGCAAACATTCTTATATACTCTACTTTTCTACTTGCCCAAAGCAAATTCTAATGGTTTCTATTTGGGAAGAAAAATAGCTAGTGCATTATCACTAGGTCAACCGTAAACTGCAATACTTTGTAGAAATTTCTACATGAGAATTTTTTTGTTTTACAAGCTCTTAGCAACATAACCCTTGTTGGTAGACATTTTCTTATTTTTTCTTTATTGAGGCTAATTATGTAAGAATTATATTACTGGCTCTTTTGTTTTAAACAATAACACCAGAAAATGCTTAGTATTTCTCTTGTGAGCATAGACTAAATCGGTGATTCTGAGTCAGTGGCACTTGGATTTTATTTCCTAATTGCAAAAGGCTGCAACTCTTTTTAAGAGCTTGATTTTGTGACAGCAAATGACCGTGATGAAAGCTCAAGCAGGTGTCAAAAACAACATAAGGAAATTGAACCAGAGCATCATTAAGAGTGGTGCAAACCACATTGTCCACGTGGTTCTGTTTGCCCTATTCTGCTTCTTTATGGTATACCTGTGGATGAAAGTATCTAGAAGATGAGCTAGCAACAGCAAAATATCAATGGCTTTCTTTGGTCAACTAGGAATTATCATGTGAGTAGTAAGCGTACTGGTGTAAAATCCTTTCATGACTTCTATAGTTTCAACAAGGCATTGAAATTTGTTCACCTTTTCCATATTCAAATAGAATTACTAGATCTCCTGTGGAAAATTGAGGGCATTACTCTATGTTCCAGACCTTTGTTTTTGTGCACAAGTAAAGTGTTATTCATCCTAATTTTGTACTGATACAATTGTGCACACTTGTGCTTCTAGAATTGTGAATGAAGCAAATATACTAGCACATGCATGCAGCTGAGCTTGACCATGGCTTCATCCTAATTTCGTTCTTGCTAATTTTTACTTGATTGAGAACAGTTTTTGCCCACTGTGTAAAATGGGTTTCGATGTGACCAACCTTAACATCTTTACAGATTTAAGAACACTGTAGGTCCTGTTGAGGAAACGGACATTCCTTATTGCCCAATGGTTCCCACCAAGCACCTTGATGGTTCATCCCAGATTGATCTGCCATCCAATGATATGCATACTGGCCTAATCCTCCAATCTCCAACCATCATTTGGGGAAAAACTTCATGACGCTGCTGTTTCTATCCATTAAGGGCATGTTTGTCAATTGAGCACCGTGTTGGTCAGTACCCTAACCTGGATGAAGAACGCATCAATGTTAAGGACTGCATAAGAATATTGAATGGTACCCTGCCTAATGCTCATTAAACCATTTTGACATATTCTGATGCTAGCTGGTTGGTTACTTCTGTGTTGACTTCTGCTTATTTTCACTACTTTTTTTGAATGCGGCTTCTGTTTACATGTGCATTATGGGGGAATGTTTATTTTTGGCTTTTTGTCCTGCTTCTGGGGAGTATTTTAGTTCAAGACTAATATCATCTTCAAAGTTCTTGGATTCTTGAGTTGCGCAAGCAGTCAGCACTGCACAGATTTATTCGGCTAACATTTTAGAAAAAAAAAATTCTTCCTAATCACACCTCACCATCTTCATTTGGTTACTAGTGATGACAATCAGCCATGTCAGTTGCTGTGTTAGATAAAGTAGCAAGAAGTTAGCATTAAATTGGTCTTGCTCTATATTTTCCTTTGTCAAATTGAGAACTATTTCCTTTGGCTAAAGTGGTGAGAAACAGTATAGTAGAGAGAGGTCACCAACCTGCTCAACGAAGCTTAGATCCTTCGATTGAGCAACTTATGACACGCAGCCATCGACCTCAGCACATTCTCTTGCAAAGCTTTCTGTCACGGGCGTTGGATTCTTGAATAATCTCGAGCCTTTCCTCATCAACGATGTTAATAGCCTTATAAGTGGGTCCCCTCTTACGTTGACCTCCTTCCCTTTTGCCTGCTGGATCTACACTACAAAATCTCCAAGCTTTCCATCTCAAAAAGTCTGACATTTGAAGCTTCTTTTCTTTCCCCATGCCTCCCTGGTTGTGCCTCATCACCAACGCCTTCTCAAAGCATTTAGGTCCATCTCCTTCTTCAAGGCTCTCGACCTTAACTTCTCCAAAGTTTGCCTGCATAAGTTTCTGTACCATGGTCACATTTTATTGTCAGTCTCCCCACAGTGAAAAAGTACCCAATCTGTCGGCCTCAAGCATCCATTCTTTATGGACCAACCGACAGAGGGGAACATAGCGCGCAGTCCATGCCAGAGATTCTCATGATCACGGTATGTATCTGAGATGAAGGTCAATACCTTCATTACTCTGGCCGAGTCTGGATGAGAGCTTCCGGCCATGCCAGAGCATATGAATTCTGGGTGCCATCTTCCGTGTTCTGTCCCTTCATGCATAGAATCTATGCCTTGGATGCCTCTGAAGGAAAGTACAGGTATTCAGCTTCATTTTGCTCATGGGTGTAGTTTAGTGAGCTCATAAACCTACCGTTTGCTTCCATCGTGGTGCCCGCGAACCTCAGATCGTTTAAGGGTAGGAAAGTGACAGCGTCCTGGAGCTTTGAGACCAACTTGTCAGTGTCCTCGAAAAAAGAAGATGGACTCGCTTCCCTTTTTCCATAGAAAGCCTTATTTGAAGCAGAAGTGGGAGGAGCAAAGGAATGGTAAGGGGAAGCTTATAAATGGACCAGCGAAAGAATTATCAGCAGAAAAAAAGGTTGACGTGATGATTTTGGTTGAGTGATAAGAACTCTTTGGTAAACGCCCTGGCAGTGAGCCATTGTAGTGCCCTCTCCAGCTTGCATGGTTGACAAAGAAATTCAGAAATGGAATTAATAGAGAGCCGATGGGATTTTCATGAGGAGTTATATGTCGAAATTGTGTTGGCTATGAGAGCCAGCAACACCAAAAACTAAATATTACAAACATATTTTAAGGGCAGTTGAGAATGCATGTATGATCCTCTAAATTTGAGGTTAAGGCAAGCCTGAGGCTTATAACTGAATGCTGCTGGAAAAAGGAAACTTTGACCCTTTTTTTTTTTTTTTGTGAAAAAGAGTCGTTGCCTCCCTAAATGGGCTGCAGGAATCGCATAACTCAAGTTTTATGCACTTTGAGGGACGTAAAATTCCAGCTATATTGCCATTGGCAGGTCAAAGTCTATTCAAAAGTCTCACAGATTCCACAGTAATTACATAGAATTAACATACACTTCAAGTGAGCCCAAAATCTTTGGATAGCACTGAATGCGCGAAGAATAGTAAAACATTATGATGTACATATGCCCACCAAGCAGGCAAACTTTCATAAAGTGGATTGAATTATTATACCCAATGGTGACAAGCAAACAAAAGCACTAAGAATGAGAATTGACAAATGAATCAGAACAGCTCACTGGGATTCTTTTTACAGATTCTGTACAATTCTTCCTCAGTTCACTGGGTCAAAACTATTATTAGGTTTCGATTATGTACAAATAACCAAAAAAAAAAAACATTGCAGCCAATTCCGTGGAAAAATATGTGGCACTCTGTCATCAAGCAAGGCAAAGTTGGCCAGTAACCATGTCCCCGCCCGAACTTGCATCAGGAGGGTTAAATTTTCAATCCACAGATTAAAGTACAGTGGAATAATGTGATGTTAACAGCAGGATCAGCATGCTTTGCAGAGATTGTTAGCTGTCAGGTTAGACGAGCATTGCTGCTCCATTGGGCCCATGGGCCCACACAGTCTGCTTCTCTTTGGCTCAGAAATCTTCACGTGGGAGATTGCCACTGCAAGTGCATCAATGAAACCACATTCATCTTGATCATCGGACTTGCAGCTCAAACTATCAGATAAAGACTGCAGATTGAAGTCCTCAGCACGAGAGCCAACTCTTAACTTGCTTTGACATGACTCTGATACAGTTGCAATGGCTTGTAGGCAGGAATTTGTTGGCACTTGGGTTTTCAATTTTGACTTGATGGATAATGTCTTCAATGTGCGTTGTGTGTAGAACAAAATCCATGGATGCCCTGAAACAACACCAAGCAAATATGTTAATATTGGAAAGAGCAAAACCCAAAAACTGGCACTACAATGGAATTCAGCAATTTCTGAGTCCAAGAATAAAAACCGCCAAATAGGCAAGCAAAAAGACAAAAAGCAAGAAAAATGAGCTTGACATTATATAAGAACAATAAGATTCTATTATCACCACTGAAATATGGATGACTGACCAGCAATGCATGCCAGCGATGTGGAGGAAAACATTGTAATTCACACACACATAATGTAAGCACAATTCACAGATTACAGAAGCATGCATGGTAACGTGTCCTGCCATGACTGAAGAAACCAAAGTCTTTTTTTCTTAAAATAATTTAAAACATTAAATTATCAGAAGCTTACTTAGTACTTCATCTGCAGTTATCCTTGCTGAAACATCACTTGTCAGCATTCTTGCAAGTAGATCTCTTGCGGGTTTAGATACTGTCTCCCATATTCCTGTGTGGAAGTCAAGTTCTGCGCTCTTGATGGCTTCAAAAACATCCTCTAAGGAGTCTCCTTTAAATGGAAGAACACCAACCAAAAGCATATGTAGGAGGATGCCAGCACTCCAAATATCAACTTTCTCAGAATAATTTCCCAACAAAACCTCCGGGGCAACATATGCTGGACTTCCAGCTAAACCAGACAATGTCTGACCTGCATCATAGTAAGAATGCCATTTTGTAAGCATAAGAGGAGCTGTGAGAATAGTTATGTCAATAGTTAACAATGAACAGACCTAGCTTTCTAGAAAACATTACCACATCTTTCTGATTAATAGTCCTCTATTGCTGCACATAATATACATGGACAGTAATTGCACTTCTACAACAAAATTGACAACACTGATTTCCTAATGATGTTCAGATACTGCCTGCTAAAGACAAAATTTTTATTTTTTTAATATTTTTTTTCAAAAAAAGACAAAGTGATTGTAACTCCCACCATCATGCACCCTTTATCAATACATCAGGTGACCTTCCTGGATATGCAACTCCATGTAACTTGAATAGCTGTGAAGATTTATGAAAGAAACCAATGGGAAGTAAACAAAAAATTTCTTGCTTACCATTTGAAATTCTCATGGCCATGCCAAAATCTGCAAGCTTTATCTTCCCTGAGCTCATAAGAAGTATATTCTCTGGCTTTATATCTCTGTGCACAACCCCCATATCATGACAGTACTTTATGACAAACATCACATCCTTGAATATATTAGCAGCATGCTGCTCTGTGTACCGACCCTCCTCAACCATCTTATCAATCAAACGTCCGCCAGAGCACAGTTCCATCACAAGATGAAAGCATTCCAATTCTTCATACACAGCATGCAATGTCACGACCCCTGGATGGCCAGACAAATGCTGCATAATCTCCACCTCCCTGTGCACTGTCTCCTCACCCTTGTGTAAAGTCTTACAGGCAAATTCCACACCAGTTGCTTTAGACCTACATAGCCAAACAGACCCAAATTTACCACGACCAATTTTGGCACCTGTATCATAGTCCTCCTCAATCTTCTTCTTTCTGCCCGTCTGAGTCTCTGCATCTATGCATCCTATCTTTCTCTTAAGGCCTCTTCCAGGTGGCACCAAAGATGATGAAGCACCGCAAAGTGGGGCAGTGGCAATCCCGGCAAGCCTATTCTTGCAAGAACCAATGGTTTCATTACCAACATCCTCTTTGCACCTCTTGTTTAGCCTAATATAATCCTCTAGCGAAAAATGAGAGGCCAAGATAGACGACTTTGCCTCTCGGTTTGGCATCAACTCGTCTCCTAGATTCTCAAACGCATCAGTTTCACTTCCTTTCCTCTTTTTCCTCATCAAACCAAATTATGGCCACTTTCAGCTCATGGAACGGAAGACTAGAGAATGAATTATCCAATCAGTAAGGCACAGATTTAAAAAAAGTTTTAAAAACAGCATCAAAATTAATTCATTAATCCCATAATTCCCCAAAATTCAAAAGAAAACTCGATCATCAAAAAACCAACATAACAAATCTTTTACTCTTCTCCAATTGAAAGATTGTCACACAAAAGAGTAATTCCCGCTCTCTTTGTCCCCAAATAAACCCTAAAACCATTCCAAAAAAATAAAAATAAAAAATCTTCTCTCTACTTCTGATGAGCATCTCAGAACAGAAGCCAAAACTTTCTTCGAAAATAACTAATCCCACCAAAACACTTATTATATTATTCCTTAATCACTCTCCAAAGCAACCAAAGAAATTAAATTATTTTTTTTTAAAAAAAAAAAACTGGGACAAAAGAACGAACCTTTGGGACCAAACTGAACTGCCCTTTTCCTATCCAGAGATCACTCCAATAAAATCAAATAACACTACTTTTACAGAGATTGGGTGGTTTTATTGGGGGAAAATTTAGGAAGGAGTTCATATTATATGACGGAGGATTTGGAGCGGATCCAATGGTGGAAAGAAGCCCGACAATTAGATATCAACGGTCCTTGACTGATCTGGGACCGATATATATATATAGAGAGAGAGAGAGTGTGTGTGTGTGTGTGTGTTTTGGGGTTTGAGATTTTGTAATTTCCTACCAACTTTACCTTCGGCTTTATGGATCCAGTTCTGTCAGACGTGACGTGGCCACCTTATTAATTTAATTTAATTTTTATTTTAAAAGGGGGGCGGGTTTTCCAAATCCGGGTCTAAGTCCAACGCATGAAGCCAGAAGAGCTCACATAGTTAATATCATGTCTTTTTCTTTTTTTTGGGGACTATTATCCCGTGCTTAACGACACAGAGGAATTGACGGTGTATCAGAATCTGATCCATCCATATTGTTAAGATTTTGTTTTGTTTCACGATGTCAGTCATTGACTCCGTACGGATTGGGGACATTCGACGCATTGAGAGACTTTTGATAAGAGTGTGACACGGGGTCTTGATTGTTCAACTAACGCTAATAATTAAAAATTAAAAATTTTATATTACAATATTATTGAATTTTAAATACACAACAGCCTCATCAACAACCAGGCTTCAATGGGATCCCACTCGAACATAACTATCTGCGCTGCTTGAAAACAACAAGCGGACGCTCAACATAAACTTTGGTCTTAAAAAGGAGCATTATTTTGGAAGATGTTTACAAGTCCATCTTGGAATCCCTCAAGGAAATAAGAATCCAATGCCATGGACATGGGTTAATTGGTCATTGCTCTGTTGTTGGGGCTACTGCCAATGGTTAATGGCCGTCTTCTAACAAGTATCAACAATCATTCATCTAATCTGTGGAAAGTGATGCAGCTTTCGACCTGACGATAAGCATGTGAGGTAATGTGCAGTGGATTGGACAAGAAATATTGAGCGATAATCTTATATATCTTCCATGTAAAACAATGCCACTGATTTACAAACAAGAGGAGTTTGTATGACGTTATCCTTTTCACAAAATTGGAATGCTACAAAGACAATGCAAGACTTTACACTTACACTAGGCAAAATTCACCACAATCTGGCAACCCACATCCATACTAGGGGTATTCTGCATCGGACACCTAACATCGTCTATTAGAACAAACGAATGTGCAAATTATGAAACTCTATACACGCATCCTACAGAACAATTCAATCTCATCCACCACTGCATTAAGCTAATGAGACAAAATGGCGGATACTCTGTTTTGGGCATCAGGGGGAATTTCCCTTCCAGGGACCTGGACTTTTAGAAGATTTAAATACCTGTAAAACAAAGTAATGTTATCATGTCATGCAAGTTATCAACATATCTATGGACTACAAGAAATTGGACATCGTGTATAGCTACTGAGTACTGACTCTGTGGTAGTAAACAAGTACTCATGATCGGTAATGAAAGCAAGCAAGGCCTGCAACCAAGAAGATAATTTAGTGTGGCAGGCTAAAAGAATATTCGTGTAAAGAAACTAAAAGTCAGCTAACTTGCCTCAAAGGGCATGTTCAGTAGCTCGTAATAGGTTCGGACATGGTCTAGCCTCTGTCGTACAGCATCGCTGTCAATGGATGAAATAGCTGCAAGGGCCTGCAAGGCCAATTAAAATTTTGTGAAACCGTGTCCTCTCAAGATCAAGGTCCACAAGATGCATGCCAATAACAAGAAGTCAGCTATAGGGACAAAGGAACCCAGACACCAGGATATGCAGTCTTGGCATAACATCAACACCAGATACCATGAGAAAACAACTCATAGTTAGATCAAGAAACCATTAGTTGAGTGAATACCTGTTCCAAGGCAATTGAATTACGACATATCTGCTGAACGCCGAAAAGGTTAATGGATTTCATGTCAACCAAAGCCTGATTAGACAATAAGTATCACATTAGTTGTATATTAAGAAGCATAAATAATATACTAAACTGGGGTTTAAAATTGAAAAATGACACAGAAGAATGTGTAAGACTTTGATATCTAAACAACTTTGGGGAAGTGAAGATCCAAACCTTGATAGATTTATTTGCTGCAATGCTACAAATTCCACCAAATATGTAACTCCGCTTAACTCCTGCAACAAAAGGTGCCATTTCTTCATCTCTTCGTGTTATCTGGGGGCATAGAGCAAGATGGAGACTTAAAATTTGATTCCAAGAGCACGACATACTAAGAAGCAAAAAAATCAACGAGATTCTGTATGCACTGTGCATTAGACTGTCAGTATCGCTGATGCTGCATGGAAAATTTACATGAACAGCATTTGTCATCATTCATTAGGGTTTCTAGTAAGTGCAAGAGGCCAACACATTGGTAGAACTACCAAACTAAGAGATTTTTCATAGAGAAATTTTTTGACATTAGAACAAGTATTCATGATCCATATCCTACCATAAATACCTTCTGAATTTAGTTTCAACAGTGTTATAGAAAAGTAGTCAATGGCATACTATATTCCCGAATTATCTGTTGATGCACGTTACTTTAGGAAATTCTGCACCAAAGCTATTGTTAGACATTAAATGGCCTTCAAGGAGATTTAGGACAATCAAAGTTCTCATGACCAAGCAAGTTCTATGCAACAAATCACATCTACTAAAATTAACAAAATCTGTAAATAAAGACATCTACCTTTGCAGTGAGAGAAATGATAAAGTCATCCGGCTCTTCTGCATCTTGGTCCTCTAAGTATTCTCTGTTAGTCATTTCCTGTTCAGTGATATTACGAATGCAAAATTAGTCCAAAAGATCCCATCTCCACTTCAGACAAAAATTTGGTGTAAAGGAATATCCAACCTGCATATGGAAAATGGTCTCCAACTGCATCTCTACACGCAAAACCTTTAGGCAGTCAATGGCCAGTTTTCTATAGTCATCTGCAAATGATGTCAGATTCTTGCCCTTATGTTCTGCTTGATTTGATGCTCCTAAGGTTGATTGGCCAAGCCTATATACAATGCATTTTCATTTTTTTATTTTTGCTTCAAATAAGCAACTAGATTGCAAATAAAAAAAATTCAAGTAATTGGATGAACAGATGGTTCTGCACAGCATTCATGGCACTACAAAAACAAGTACAGAGCGTTAAATACAAAACACACATATCAAGGCACAAATATGTACAGTAACACATCCAATATGCATATGTTCAACAACATACATGTGCAAGTGAATGAGTCTGCATGCATGAAAAATGCAAGTTGGAAGGCTGCAGTAAAAAATTCAATATGCACATATTCAACTAAATACATATACAAGTGAATGAGCCTACATAAACAAAAAATGCAAGTTGGAAGGCTGAATAAGATTGATGATCCTTCCCCTGACTCTGGCAAAGTGGGCAAGCCTCAACACTGAGGACACCTTGCAGGCGAAGAGCTGAATCATTAGCATCTCATCATACAATCTTTTATAGAGGATGATGGGATAGTATTTAACTTAGTTGAGAAAAAACACACACACACACACACACACTTACTTTGACGGAACAAAATAAAAGAATAGTAGTTTAACTGTGGCCTTCTATTGTGGTATTTGTTCATGACTCAAACATAGGAGAAAGTTAAGCATAAATTATACATCTATGGAAAGAAAGGAAAAATAGTAGAAGCTGAGGATTGAGGGAACATAAAATGGCAGCCAGCAAGACAAAGCGAGTGATGGGAGAATCCTAACTTTCTTACAATTCTTTGCCTTCTGTCTTGTTACTTCACTAGCCAATTTTGCAAGGGAAAAATATGGTATGATGAAGAAACTAGCATATAAATATTGGGCAATAAGCAAATATGTATGCAGTTTAGTTCATATTTAATTGGGAAACTGGTAAAGTAAAAGTAGATGTCTAAACATTGACATGAAGGGATACACTAAATTTTCAATGGAAAAAGTTACTACAAACATAGCCTGAGAAAAAGTCTCTCATGATATGCTTACTTAAATATCAACTTATTGTGTTTCATAGATAGCCCATGGTATAATTTATAGCAAGGAGTGCAATATAAAGGTTTAATGTTCATGAACAAGGCACTACAAATGGGATCTCTGGTAAGGTGATGGCATTTTCAGCTCCACAGAGAGTGTAATAATATTTAACAAATGTTCACGTGACAAACTCATATGATCATATAACAAGTCTTGTTTTTGGGCCTAGTGACATCATAGGCTCCTGGCAGACCATGATAGAAGGAAAGTGCTTAAAGTTAGCATAAACCATCTTTCCTGTCCCCTCATCCTTTTTTCTCCTGGCCTACATGGCAGGCAACTGCCATTTGAGGTCTGTAGCCACCTTTGGGCCCCAAGTTTTTGAAAAGGATCACAATAGGCAAACACATCCTAATGAGCAAATGTTTAGTGGAAAAATTTAGAGAGGTCTGCTCCACAATGGACAGAGCATCTCTCCTCTACTATTTGACCCTTATAGACAGCCACCAATAATAGCATGACAGCTGAGAGAATTTAGAAACATAATTAATCAAGTGATAATGTCCTAACAAGAGATTAACTGAGAGGGCCTTGAATTGCCAACAGGAACAAAGGGCTTGATCTAACCTCCCAGTCAATTAGTCAGACATGTTTGAGAAAGTTCATGCTTGTAGATCACACAAGCAAGACTTCTCCATTGTCCATAAATTTTCATTTTCAGCCTTGTAAGGCTAAATAAGAGATTACTACTTGCATAAATGTATGAAGCAACTGAATGAACTTGCCTTTCGATAGAGTCTGCAACATACTCCAATGAATCACTAAGGGATGCCAGCAATATAAGTTTGTTATCATCACGAATTAGATTTTCCTACAAACAAGACACAAGCATAAATGGGACGGAAAATCAACAAACATTCTGGGACTCATAATACAGCACAGGTCAATATAATAATGATCAGCATGTCAGCACCGATTTACCTGCTTTATAGGACGCAAATTCAAGAATAACTCACTCAGTTCTGTTTCAATCTCAACAGATTCAGCATCTATGTGGTTGTTTACCATTTTTGACTGACCAAGTGGACACGGTAAACAAGCACTTGCTGGATCAAGTCGCATCAATTTCTCAATATCATGCCTCCCAATCAGCATGTAACTCTGCTTCTCAAGAACTGCCTGGAACATAACCAAGAGATATGGGTAATACATGGTACAGATTGAATGGACAAAATGAGTGTTTGGCATTGTCACATGGGACCGACTAGGTATATCGTGCATGGTAAAGAATCATATCCTTCAGTGTATATTTCCTGTAACATTAATGGCCCGGCCAGGGATTTGCTTCAATTTTAAACCATCAATTTTTGCATAATATTGACTGAATCTGAACACGTTAAAAAAGCCAAATTGAAAAGCGCAGTTTATAAGTACTTAACCAAGTGAAAAGATGAATAAGATCTATCTAAAAGCACCTATCCCATAAGTTGGGAACTTCATTGATCCTAGTTTGTTTACATTACATACTGACCGTATGACAAGATGTATGTAAAGTGTAAACAGAAATACCAGTAATAGCAAAAGAAACATGTGCTAGATACCTAGAAGCTGCAACTTCAAGAGAAATATATGCTGCCAGATCAATTTCACACCCCAAAAGGAATTTTCTATAAATTATAAGAACTTATCCAACAAAGACCAATGTATTATTGACCATATAATTGAAGAAAACAAATAGCAATTATCCTGATAATTGGCAAAGGAAACATCTTTACCTCTGTATATGACTTCCGACATCTCTCATATGTTCGCTCGAGGAAAGTTTGCACATACTTGACTAGATCTCCAGAAAATTTAGGCATTGCTTGAGCCCAACCAAGAACCTGGAGAAAATTCAATTTATCAAGATCACACAGATAGACAAATTAGATGGATGGCATGATGGTAACTGTGTTTTATTTTTCATCTCTTTCCCACTCTCTCCACTATCTATTGGAATGGCTTCACTGAATGTGCTGTTGACTCATAAAGCCATTAGTATCCATGTCATTTTTTTGAATTATGCAATACGTTTTGCACATCTAGTGGAATATAAGCTAATGCTTGCCTCTCTTGCCAAGAAATCTATAGCCAAAAGTCCCTGTAAAACAGGCCGACCCTTCTCAATTGATGGAGTATAAGTAACAGCAGTATTTGCCCTTGGACGAAATGCAGCCGGACCTGTCATAGCAGTTCAAAAATGAGACCTTAAGCAGCAAGGGTAATGGCAGCACAGTAATGAAACGTCCAGCACATGTCTCATGCAAACCAAGCAAAATTCGATTATCTGGCCTGCAATCTGTGGGTCCTTTATGTAAAATCTCTTCCTGAAAGAATGGAGCTCAAAAAGTGTGCTTCCCTAGCAAATTTCAACCATCAATTCACCCACAAAGAAAATTCCCCAGTGTGGATTTTATAATGCAATTCAATGCCTTAGAATACTACAAACTTAATTCAGATTGAATATGGTTGCTGCTCATGACAGACACATTTCAGTCTTCAGTCTTGGGATCATACTACTCAACTCAATTCATATTTAATCCCACTTTAGGTGGCCCAGCTATGCAAATCCTTAAATCCATTCTGTTCTATTTGAGACTATTAATAAAGTGTCTGGTATTCAAATCATTTTATCACTTTCAAGTCTTTATAAATCCCAAAAGTAACAAGATAATACCTAGATGTTTTAAATAAGGGAAAGTCATCCCTTTGTGCTGTAAACCTATGTCATGAGAAACTATTGTTAATGATGAATGTTTACTCACATTATAACTGAATCCAATTGACAGAAGAAAGGGAAAAATGATAGAGACCAGGTAAAGGCTATGAACAATCAACAGAGGAAAATAAACTTAAAGCAATAAAACTTTCTTGATATAGCTTGCTGAACACTCTTCCTGTAATCCACAAACATGGTTGGTAAGAAGTGATCCTTCACAAAGTTCTCCACAAAAGCTAGCAATCCATCATTCCTGCAGTTTTTGAATATAGAATATGAATTTGTATCAACATACCAAAAATTATTCAGGGTGGGGAGCAAACATTATATACAATGAACCTCCACAGAACAATCCACCTTACAGTACTTTGACACTTGTCAAAGACTCAGCAAATGTAGAATGCAATCACTACTACGTACAGCTTAAAACATAGGAAAACATGAGAAAATACAAGTATAGCTTCTGTACACTAAAAATGTTTGCCAACTCAAAAGAGGAAGTTGAACACATCACACAACAAGAAAAAGCCACAAAGTAACACATTACAATAAAGCATTTTTTTCCCCTTTTAGTTCTCTACCTTGGCCCATAACTTTCACCTAAATCTATACTCTGGATTTCATGTGAGAGTTGAGAAGAGAAAAAGACCTAACAGGGAAAATATCTCACATTCATCATATCATCAAACAGGGAAGCTCACATTTATAATATCATTGAACAGACAATAAGTAAAAGGTTTCCAAGCTCACCCAAGCTGGGAGTATTTTTTCGGAAGCATTGAAGCAACCTTATCTGTGAACTGCAGAAAAAATACCCTTAGAGGGCAATCAACCACGAAAATCCTGACAAATCTGATATATTTTGAATTTGCAACAGAGAACTGTGGCATCCATACCTGAAGTACGGGCCGGTATATAGATGCTGCTAGATATATGCCTTGCTCAGGCAAGATAGCAGAAGAACCATAACCTTCTTGTAACATATTTGGGCCCCTCCTAGTCCATCCTTGACGAATGAGATCAACACCTACATGATGAATATTCAATACAGAGTAAAATTAATGACAAATTGAAAAACAACCCATATCCAACACAACTACAAAATTCCAACAAGTAGCTTCTCTCAGCACTACATATGGCACAATTGTGCTGGAAGTACATTAACATAGTTATACTAGAAAGGCAGAGATTTTGATTAACATAGAGAAAAAGAAAAGTAACTGGTCAAATTCATCAATGAGTTGATTGCAAAACAAATGAATACATTTGATCAGATAAATACTTTTCCAGAGAAAAGGCAGGCAGCATTCATTATCATATATCAACTGTCAATCAAAAGACATCAAACAAGCCAAAAAAAGAAAAAAGCTAGATCAATTTTTGCCTCAAAGAAAACACAACATGCAAATGTTACTGGTACATTGCACTGTACAAAGTCTGTATACCCTGATTAGAAACAGATGTAGCAGCATCAGTGAAGCGAAAAGCAAAAGTAAGACCATCTTCTGATCCATCCCTGCAATGCATGAAGATATAAAGTCGATCAACAAGCATCAACCTTGCTTACCTTTTGGCCATGTTGAATCTTTTCAATTTATAAAACCATAGAATCGAGGAAATATAGAAACATGATGGTAAATTGACAGAAACTACAGCATATAGAAGATTGAAGTGACTTACCTTTTCTCCTTGGAGGGAACCTTGTTTGCAAGTCGAGCAGTCTGTACAACAGCATCTGCTGATGCGGCTTCCGGAGTTGCACGCAGAATTTCACATATGAGTTGTTGACATTCACTCTTTGGCACATAAAACCAACATTAAATAATTCAGAGAACCTATTTTCTTAGATCTGAAAAACAAGTTACGAAATGAAAAATCCAGCAAGCTACCTGTAAAACTGTCAGGGAAAAGCCAATACTGTAACCTCCAGTAACTTGAGCTCCTTCAGAATCAGGATTCCAACTCACATCTATTGTCAATGACTTTGGTGCGTTCATATCAACGTTTTGGTTAGATTTCACCTCCAGAAGCTCTCCAACAACAACATGGTTCTCTAGGCAATTACCGGATCAAACTTTAAATTAGTAAAAGTACCACTACATAAATAGCACACCTCACCAATTGAATCATGGAAAAGGTTAAGCACATAAATTTGTAGGAGTTGGTATCATACCAAATATCCGAACCACAGTATCTAAAATAGAATCAAGAAGCTCTTTCGCGGCAGCTTGTGCCTTCCCTGTGGGAGCCATCACAGATGAGACAGGGCTTACAGCCAAAAGTGTGCCTGACAGTGATATCCCATTCTGATGCTTCTGCTTTGACAACTGATGGCTTTCCAATTGTCCCTTCACAAAATGAAGTCTTGTGGCAGCACTTTGCACTGCCTGAACGATGAGAGACCTTGAAGATTGGACAAGTTCTGCATGAGCCTTTATCTTGGAAGTGATAATTTCATGAAATGTTGGGCGCAATCTCTGGCTGAAGGAGGAGAATCAACAAATTACAAAATATTCTGGAAAAAAAATGAAACTAAAATGTAACAAATTACTCTAGGAAGATGCAAGTCCTGCAGTAATTAAACAAGTTTTAATATTAGAATCAGCTGTCAAGTTAACCCGAGTGTATCCCTTGAGCTAGTCCTATATCCATCAGCCTCAAAATTAATTTCCAATTTAATCAGCTCATAAGTATCAATTTCATGCTAATATGATAAAAAAATGTTTTCCATCTGGTACATTGTACAGTTGGGAAGAGAATTATAACCATGACATCTTAATAGCTTGAAAATTCAATTGATTTTTTGGAATATATAAAGTTGGGAAAAAAAACCAAAATAATGAAGTTTAACATCTATTATACTTGTAACTCAAGGCGGTGATAAATTGACCAGAAAGCTGATGAACTTGTCTATGTCAATGTTTACCACAAACCCAGTTCAACCAAAGAACTAACCATATTATTGCCCCAGCAGCTGCAACTTTTCCTAGCCTGCAAAGGCACTCAACCATTGTCTGTAAATACTTTACATGTAGAGGAGCATCACTCTTTTTGATTGCTTCCTACAACAATACAAAAGTCCAGTATTTCAGCCCAAAAAACAAAAAAAGAAGAATAGGCATGAGGACTACAACAAGATATGTGATTATTGAAAGAAGTAAGTCCATACCACAAATTCATCAGGAGTAGAGTTTGAAAGCCAGCTTGGTATTTGATGGTGAACAATTTTAATCTCCTTTGTGTTCCCATCACCACCATTTGCCATTATTGATGCTACATGCTCCTCTGATGTTTCATCATGTTGGTCCAGAAAAGCATCTTCATCATGACCATCAAAAGAAGAGCTGAGAAGTGTATCCAGATACAAGTCATCAGAGAATGAAAATAAAATCACAAGCCAAATAAATCAAAATTTCTTAGTAATATATATACATTATGACAAATTTTTCTCTACCATAGTTTTCCCATAAAAAATATGAATCTGAAAGACAAACATTTGCCAAAATGATCACAAATGAAGGAAACTGGAAGAATTTTACAGAATGGTAATGTCTTCATGACTGATAACTAGTCGTCAGGGAACAAAGTGGATAGGATTTAACAGAACAAAGAATTTCACTGCATAAATAAACCATCAGAGAAGCTTACAAACTGTGCAAAAACATGAAGTCAAAGTTATTGAATACGAGCCATTTCATAGCTACTTATGCAAATATTGTAGGAAAAATTATTGATGTTTCTAGAGAGACATAAAGCCAATTAACTTGTTCCAATCTAATGATCAATTCATCTATACAGATGCAAAATGCTGGGAAATCCAAAGTAGAGAGAATTAAGGTGCAGGTAAATAACATGTAAAAAGGGAAGTAGAGACAGAATAATCTTGTCTTACCCTCCATCAACTGAACTTGGCCTGTATGATCCATCTACCAGTCCATTATTTTCACTTTTCATTAACCTGGTTCTTCGAGATAGAGATTGTGAATTATTCATTGTGATTGCAACAGCTGTCGTTGTTGGCAGTTCATCATCTCTTTCATGCATACTTGAGAAAACTGAGCTGAAGAAAACAATCACTACTGACCAGATAAATTCTGTAATGATATTAAGTTCTAAAGTTTGCAACTTTGCATTATTTAACAAGAATTACAATTCTGGTGAACTGAAAAATCAAGGCTGTGCAGGAAGGTCACTTAAAATGCAATGCTCTTTATCCACTCTCACAACATGCATCACGAAGGCAAATTTGCAATAGCAATAACTGCCGTTAAGAGTTTGAGTTTGAAACCTTTTTCCAAGAGAGATACAAAAATTCATACCTGTATTCTCCCTTGTTGTAAAGATGTGCATGCAGATCCTCCAAAACCTTATAAAAAAGAATTCCTCGCAGCTTTGTCAGCTCAGATCGGACATCTTGAAGTGCACCAACCTGGGAGAGATTATTCATGGCACATACAAAAAATGAGGAAATTCTCAAACCTTTTCTAAATACACAACTGTGTAGTTCAATAAGAAAATAATGAAAAACAAAAAAAAAGAATAGGTAAAAAGAAAACGAGGCTTCTCTAGAACACATGCACCGAGTACTGACAATTTGAACTTCATGGACAAGATGATATTACTGGACCTTTACACTAAAATCCAAAGCAACATTTTCCATCCAACAAAAATGATAACTGTGGTGACAGTTTTAAAATGATTTTTTAAACCACAATCAAGATCCCACTACTATTCAAGCACTTGATTAAAAATGTCCAACACACTAGTCTTGAAATCTCAAATTGTCCAGACTGGACCTACACCAAATGAGTAATAACGGGAAGAAGAAAAGAGACTCCTCCACTAAGAATAATCGCATTAAGGTTGAGGACCTACCATCTGGAGACCTTCCCTCTCAAGCATCAATGTTGACTGAGCATGCAATTGAACTGCTGCATAAAACTGCTTTTCAGCAATAAGCTTCTCAATGTGGGCTGGAACCTGAACCATCAAACTAACCATGCATCAGATCTTAAGCATTCAATAGAGCCATGAAAAGAAAATAAGTGACTGAGAACACCATTGTTTAACAAGCAATAACAAGGTCAAGCTATCGTGTGAAGACATATAAAAGTACCTTATTGCACACACATGCAAAAAAATCTGGAGGGAAGGATGGATGATACATAATATGAAAAATGAAAATATATATAAAAAAACCGCTTAAGCATGCACGTGCAACCAATTCTTATGGAGGTCATGGCCCATGGTAATCATTGAATACGAATTGAGACATACCTTTGCTATGCCCTCAATTTGATCTAAAAGCGAGATTATGTGCCGCAGGGTGACAGAACGATACCACAACTGGTGCAACTGTCTATTCCGAGCACCAAGACGCTGTTTAGCCTCAGCCAAATCAACCTTTAGCGTAGAAATACTTTCAGCTGACTCACTGAATAAACGCAAAATCTGAAGAGAAGCAATAGAAAAATATAATATATATTATAGGCATTTTCAACTGTAATTTTCTCAAAATCAAAGCAGGCAAACAAAAAGGAAAAGGAAACAGGTAAAATTGGCAGAGAGGAACAGAAAATTCCAAGTTCCAACAACTGACAGCAGTCAACTTGAATTGTTGAATAGGAAAGGTTGGCAAAGCAACATGATTTATGAAGTCAGCAATATATGTATTGTCAATAACAGTAAAATAGTGCATTAAAGAAATATTATCTGTGCATATACAAACTGATAGGGGGAAAGCAGTAACACACCTGAGAATAATTTTGAATTGCTTTGTTGAAGCCACTATGATAAGCATGTACAACTTCATCTACAATCTCCTCAACAACATAACTAAGCTCCTTCAAAACTTGAACTTCACTTTCACGATCTTTTGATGTCAACATGTGGACAACATGAGGCAAGGAGTCAAACCGTCCAGCAACCCAACTCTCATCTATTCTTGACAGCTCCCGTCTTAGATACTACGTACACCAAAAGAACAAAAGGGGCTAAAAAAGACAGAAACATGAGAGAATAGAAGCAAAAAGATGCAACAATCGATGTAGTGCAAACAAATGTAATTGTCCTCATTAACTTTAGAGGAGATACAATGAGATGCTTGTTGCTCCAGAGGCTAGGCTGAACTGCAATTTTAAGCTTTATATCCATTTTTCTGGAGTACAAGACAGTTTATGCAGGAAAAGAGGAATGTTGGGTGCGTTCACTTTGAGAAAAATCTTCTAGTTTTCCAGAAAATAGAAAAGAGTGGAAAACATGTTTACTAAAGGAATGAAAAACATTTTTCTAGAAACAGGGTTTTTCTAATTTTCTGATTTTGTAAAGAATTCAGAAAAATACTTTTATTGTTCTCAGCTGGTCTTCTTTGACACAGGAAAATAAAAACCCACTTATATATTTATATATATATATATATATATATATATATATTTCTTGGAGAAATGGAAGAAAAAAATAAAAATGAAAAAAGAAAAATATTTCTTGTAAGTAAACACCCCCACACATTTCTAATCACCACAATATTAAAACATTGTTTCATAGTTACAGTATCATTTGCCTGAACTTAAAAGAAAATTTCCACAAATTCAAAGCCCTTTTATAGAAATAAGTATAGAAACAATTAAATAGACAAATGAAGTCATGTTAAATACTCATACAAGCCAAAGCTTTATTGCTTAGTGTCTTTGCTATAGTGTTCAGTGTCGTTTTTAATTGCACTGCATTTAAAACCCTCAAGCACATTTCCCAGAATGCTGTACCATCTAAGTACACCAAGAGATACATATATTCGGACAACACTAACTACACTAATATTTCCTTATTGCCATCTCATCAAACGAGTTACTAAAGTTGGGTTTGTGTAAAATTCTATTTACCCTTGGGTTGGATAACAAAGTAGGGAGAGAGGAAAATGGGAAAAGTAAACTGAGGGAGAGGAAAGTCGGAGGAGAGGAAAATTTTTCATCCTCTCCTCTGTTCAGAAGAGTGATGGGAGGAAAGAAAACTCAAAATTCCTTACTTGGAAAAGGTTGGAAAGTGTGGGGTGGGGGGAGAAAATAATATTTGTTACAATTTAAATTTTATGCTTATACTAAAATTGATCAGCGTTAATAAACAGGGTAATAAGGATAAATTGATCATTTTATGAATCAAGTAAAGAAAAAGTAACAAGTTTCTTCCCAATTTGGGAGAAATGAATTGGTGGGTCAAGCAGGAAAATTAATTTTCCTCTCCCAAAATATTTCCCAAGTACAAAATCGCACCATCCCAGACTAAGTTCCCAATAGCGCGAAAATTTATTCAATTCTCTTAACTAATTTCCACCAAGAAGTTAGAAAAGCAAAATGACTCACTTCTTTTTCAGGATGCACAGGCAATCCGTCGAAGAAACCCATCTTCAGCGTTCGACTTCAACAAATCACCAGATACTCTTCTTCCTCTGCCTTCCTTTGCAGTTAGTATTCCACCCGAACCCTTCAAAAAAAAAAAAAACAAAAAGTCTTTTGATAAGTCAACAGATTGAACCCAATAAAACAATTAAAAAGCACGAAATAAACAAAGGAGAAAAAAAAAACAAAGATAGATTTGAACGGTCCAGATCTAGTACGGAACAATTACCGGTGGCCAACAGTTAACAGATAAAATGGAATAATGGGCAGAAGATTCAATAACGCAGCACTGTAATCTGAATTAATGTTGTAAACAAACTCCAGGAATAGACGTCCTTACCGAGGCGGAGGACCCGACAGTGATTGAATTGAATGCTGTAAAATCTGAATTAATGTTGCACAGCAAAATTCAAAAGAATAAACACGCTTAAGACGGCGTCGTGTTTTGTTAAACATAAATCAAATCTTTTGTCCTCCGTGTGCGAGCTGCGTGCGTGACCGTCCATCTTTGGAGCTATTATCCCGTGCATAACGATGCAGAGGGATGGAAGGTGTATCAGAATCTGATCCATCCAAAATTTTTAAGATTTTGTGCAGCGCACATGTGGGGTGGGGATTCTTGGGTGTCCGTTTGTTGCGCTGAGATACGAGGCTTTATGTAATATATAGGATGGACCTGGTTCAGTGGATCTTTTGAGAGGAGGAATGGAATGGACCCCACCTACATATGAGACCCACTATTCCCTTCAAAGCCCAGGTTTGCTTCTCTTCTCTTCTCTTCAATTTTCTGTGTCGAAATATAGCTCAGAATTTAACCGTGACATTGTTCTAAACGAGACAAGTTTGCTTTGGTTTAACAGAACTCCACACGGCTGAAAATGCAGTCTTGTCAGCTCCTGATAAGAATATCATAATTGCAAAGATTTTATTATTTTTTTTTTCATAAGTATAAGATGATAATAAGATAATTAAATATTGTTAATTTATATTTTTTATGTCCCTCAGCAAGTGTTGCTCTTTCCTCTTCTCTTCTTACAAGAAGCATTTAGTAGCATACGAAGAAATTGGGAAGACATTGAGATTTGAGAGAGGGTAATTTCTAAATTTGATTTAGAGGTGTAATAATTGACACATTTAAAAGGTAATTTTATTTTATTTTTTATTAAAAAAAAAAAAAAGAAAGTCATCAATGTCTTGAGCTTTATTGTATTTCTCATTCTCAGTTACATGATTTGAGCATAAGGTTTGAAGGTTACTCCATTCTAATCTATTTGTAAATTTGGACGGACATGTGATTGGGAGTATCATACATCATTCTATACGGTTTACAAGACTAAAGAGAAGGCCCAATGTCCAAGACTTCTCCACCCATAGTCTTATCTTTATTTTTGTTTTAACAAATTATTTGTTCTCGTAAATCGAATCCGGTCACCTAAAAGACTGGCCTTTGAAATTACTGCAGAATTGCCCTCCCAGATGGCTTGGATCTCATTCCATCATCTGTTTATCCTTCTCTTTGGTATGTTGCCACCATCCAATGTCATTGGCTGATTGAGTAGTATGATACAGGCGTGGTGAAAACTTAAAACAAGTTGCCAGCAAATATGTTCATTCCATCTACAGATGATGTTGGTTGCACGTAGACACGGTAGAGTGTGTGCACCGTTATAATTCCGATGGCGTTCTATATGCTCGATTCTTCTCCATGGCTGATAATGTAGTAACAGTATTCTGACTTTTTCTCGGTGGTTAATTCAGTTATCTAGCTTCATTTTCCCGGCAGGTACATGAATGATTCCTGATGACTCCAGCCGATTATGAACAAGCCAGTTGGAAAGCATTGAAATTGCACGCTTCGAAAGCTGTGACCCGTTGCTTCCAACAAGTTGAAAAAAGCATACAATACGAACATAGAACCCGGGTTTCTCAAAGATGAACTTGGAAGTAGCAACCGGCTTGAATGGGGCTTTGTAAATTGGATTTCTATTCCATAGAACATCCTGAAGGATGGGTAAAGAAGCGTGAATGTGATAGATAGAACAAACCCAGATTGCCAATGTACATGTGCTATGCCAGTATTGAACATAGCTTACAGATGAGAAGCAGAGTCTGAATATAGCTAAATACAAGCAATCTTGGACAGTAAACATAGGACTGGTTGAATAATCAAAATTGCAACAGAATGTAAGTCTCCAAGTAGGATTGTATTTAGATACTAGATGCAATGCTGAGCACTGAAATTGTATTTAGATAATAGATGCTACGCTGAGCACTCCTACTAGTTTTGTAAAAGAAATCTAGACAGGAACCAACTCAGTCCACCTCCAGTAGAGAGACAGACAAATTTTTATCATTACCAAGTAGACCAAGACAGGGAGTGCAGAGCATAGCATTTCTGGTTAAATCAATGGAAAAGGCAAATTAACAAAGCCCAATTCAACAACACGAACAGAAGAAGAAAGCATAGACAGAGCTACAGACTAAGAAGAAGAAGAAGAAGAAGAAGAAGAAACAAAACTACCCATCAGAACTAAATTAAGCCACATGTTTAACTGACACAAAGTAGTACCAATCCGAATCCTTCAAGAGGAAGAGAACAAAGAGAAGCGTCAAGTCAAATACCAGGCATCTCATCGCAACTCGGTCTCGGATGAACATTACCAATAAAGAGGGAGGGGGGAAAAAGAAAAAGCGAAAAAGGGGCATCTTGAAACTAAAAGAAGAACAAACAAAGTAGGGGAAATAAAATGGTTCGATCAATTTGGTCTCCCGATTGCTTACTTACTACTGCTTCTCTTCCCTCTCCCGGTTCCACTGCTCAATCCTAGCCCTGCGTTCCTCACTGCCTTCCCTGACAGGGCTCCTGCTCCGCCTCGGGCTTCCTCTGTATCTTCTCCTACCCCCATCCCTCTCGTGCTTGTTTCCTCCACTTCTCCGCCCATTTCCACGGTAGTGATCACGATCATGGTCACGGTCACGGTCTCCTCGATCCCGATCCCTATCTCTCCTGTGTCTCTGGGGGCTGGCGCTCCTGCTCCGGCTCCGGCTCACTCTGTAACCGCGATACCTTCCGAACAATTTCCTCCTCAATTCCCTCCCAATCATCTTCACGTGCATGAAATTACAATAACCCCCACGGTTGCAGTTATTCTCCTCAAACTGCCTGCAGGTGGCTTCGCGGAAATCAGTCACCGGCGAGAAATCGGCAATAATCGGACGGCCGGAGTAGAACCGTCCCTGGAGAGCATGGAGAGCGGCGGCGGCCTGGTCCTCCTCCTTGAACTGAACGTAGACGTTGCCGATCATGTGGTCGGCGAGGTTATCGCAGACGTTGAGGCTCTCGATCTCCCCGAACTTGCTTAGCTCTTCGAAGAGATCCTCGTAGAAGTCCTCGAAGTGCTCCTGGATCTTGCGTGGGTCGATGGGCTGTCCCTGGGCGTCGACCCCTGGCGTTATCATGTCGGGGCGCTGGTACATGTTGGATAAAAGGAGGGTTGGTGAGATTGTGGGCCGGTTGTGGAGACGCGAGCACCGATCGCCGTGGCGGCACGCCCCGATCTTGAAGTAGAAGGGGCAGTTCACCCGGTCCTTCTCGGTGCCGAAAATTGAGGCCAAGTGCTCCGCCATGCCACTCGATACCTAGCAGCTCCCTCACTCGCTCGCTCTTATCTCTTCCTCTTTCTTTTTATTATTGTTAAATTATTACTGGACAGATTAGGGTTTCTTCCAACTTCTCCTGTTCTCTCTCTCTCTCTCTCTCTCTCTCTCTCTCTCTCTTTCTGCGTTGAATTTTGATTGAAAACCAAACGAAACGGCGAGAGAGACACGAAATCTAGGCCGTTGCTTCCTTTCGTTGTATTTTAACATTTGCAATGCGGCAGCGGGTCCTACACTGCATTACCTTTCTAAGTTAAAATTACATTTTACCCCTAACTATGCGGTGTATTTATATTTTATATCCCAAACTTTCAGACATTACACTGTATGTATATGTTACAATTACTATCTCATACCCAAGGGGGAGATGGTGGCGGAGGACTTGGATTGATAACTGTGATCGAAGCCATTTTCTCCCATTGGGGTGACAAATTAGAATATTAAAAGGTGATGATGCTCCAAAAAGGAAAACAAAAAAAAAATCTTTTTAAGAAAAATTGAGAGAATAATGGTGGGGGATAAGTGAAGGTAGTGTTGAAAAAAAAAAAAGAATAGTGAGGAAAAATTAAAATAAATAGAATTTGAGAGGAAGAATGAGACCAGTATAGTGATTGGGAGTGGACAGAGACAACACTGGAAGAGGAAAAAAAGTGTAATAGTGAGGTTAGTTTAAGATAAATGAGATTTTAGAGAGAAAATTATTTTTTTTTATTAAAAAAGTAGTAGTGGTGGTGAAGGAAATAAAATAAAAATTGAGAAGTAAAAGATAAATGAAGGGTAATTATAAGAATATTTTGATTCTATAATGTTAATTTTTATTAACAACAAGTTAATATAAATTATTTTTGTTATTACTTGTAATTATTAATATATTTTTTCTTTTCAAAATTTTTAAAAAAATATAAGATAAAATATAAATATAAGGTATAAGAAGTAAATTTTCCCTTTTTTCACCTCTACACTACTGACCACTTGACGGCACAAATAAGAAAATATGTGAATAAACCTAGAAGAGACACAATATCATAATCTTGATTTTTTTAATTCGAATTGAAATCGAACCAGTTGAAATTAGAATCTAATTCTTGTGGTTTTTATTCGAACCAAAATCAGAGAACAGAGCTGCCCAGTTATAATTATTCCCTCAACTTTGGAACTGGAACCACTGGTTGAAAATTAAAACTAAAATCAAAACTGAAGTCTTCCTAGGCCTTCTTAACTCAAATTTAATCTTTTTTTTATTCACGTGCAATCAATAATTCAATTAAGGAATGTACAAGCCATGGTTCCACAAAAAAAGAAGGCGGCGTACATCCCGCGTTCAAGATGCCTATAAAAGTTAAGTTAAATTTACAAACTTCCCGACAGCATTAGTTGGAATTGAAATTGAAGGAATATGGCCGAAGTTATGTGGGGTTCCTCCTTTGTACCTGCCAAAACCCCATTCAAAGACACAAGCTTCTTCTCAATGCCACCCAGTCCTTCTTTCTTCCCTCCTTCCGTAGCTTACTTCAGACAAACAAAACCCAAAAACGGCTATCCAAGAATCTTTGTCTCGGCGATGCCACCAGAAAACCAAAAAAAATTGAATCTTGACTCCCTGATCAACAGCAGTAGCCACAAAGAGGAGGTGCTTGTCGCCACCAAAGGCTCCTTGTGTAATTGCCTGTCTGAGACTAATCTCCATTTAACGGTTCCTGGTCTCAAATCCAAAACCAGAGGCAAGGTATTTCTGGATTCTCAATTCGCTGCCCCTCAATGCCCCTGTGAATCCAAAAAGCGATTTGCCTTTTACACTTTTTTATTCCTTTTTTATTTTTTATTTTTTAAAATCTATTTGGTTTGTTAATTGCTTATTGTCGATTGCATGTTGATTGTGGAATTGGGGTATCTGACATGTCTACTTGACGGAGCTCGGAAAGGATTATTTATTTATTTATTTTTCCTTTTTCGCTGACTCGGCGAAGAAATGGGAAACAATTAGAGGAGGAAAAAGAATTTGCACCCAATTGGTGATTGTGTGGGAACTTGGAATGCGTGACTAGCAAATTAAAGATGAAACGGTGATGAAAATTTTCTCGGCAAACAAACCGGGGGGGGGTCTTATTTTGCTCGGAAAATTACTAAGTGCTGTGATTTCTGTAGGTACGAGACACTTATGATGCTGGGAAATATTTGGTGTTGGTAACAACTGACCGCCAGAGTGCATTTGATAGAATTCTTGCTTCTATTCCCTTCAAAGGCCAGGTCTGTTTCTCTGTTAATTTATCCTTACCTAAGAGTCTTTATCAATTTAACTGTAACTATCTTACTCACAGGTTCTTAACGAGACAAGTTTGTGGTGGTTTGAGAGAACCCAACACATAACTGCAAATGCAGTTATATCAGCTCCTGATAAAAATGTTACAATTGCAAAGAAATGTTCAGTTTTCCCTGTTGAATTTGTTGGTGAGTATTTCAACTATAAAATTTTGGTTAATCTGTTTTGTTGGCTTCATTCAAACTTACTTTGGTTGGAAAAATTTTGACCAATGCAGGTAAACTCCTATTTGATGTAATATTCTGTTATGGAAGCTTTTGAACTGATATATTAGAGTCCTTTTTAGGAAAAACTTTGGTGTTTAAACCAAAATTCTATGTCGGAAAGAGAGCAATTACTATATATGAAATGCATTTAGCAGCATGAAAAAAATTAGAAAACCATCAACCATTGACTTTATTGTATTGCTGGTTTGTAGTTAGAGGATATGTGACTGGGAGCACCGATACATCATTATGGACTGTCTACAAGAATGGTGTACGATACTACTGTGGAAATGCCCTCCCAGATGGTGCTGTTCCCATACCATTTGTCATTCACCTTTCTTTTGTGTAAGTTGCCAGCACCAAATTTTATTGGCTGATATATTGATATGACATAGGCATGGTGAAAAACCAAAAGCTACCTGCAAATATACTCACCCCAACAACCAAGTCTGCAGATCACGATGCTCCTGTATCTCCAGATGAGGTTGGTTTTGTTTTTCATTTTGAATCTAAACAATGTAGAGTATGTACCATCCGTGCTCTGATGTTATTCTGTGTGAGGTGATCTATATGCTGTTTTTTCTCTTCCATGGTTGATACATAGTAAGATTGATCAGGTCTTTCCTCTGTTGTTAAGTTTGGTTGTTTGCTTCAATTGCCTTGTAGATAATTGAGCAAGGCCTAATGACTCAAGCTGATTTTGAGGAAGCCAGTTGGAAAGCATTGAAGTTGTTTGAGTATGGACAGGTGACCTTAATATAATTTCTATGCATTTCCTAGACATGCTTCTAGTGAAGTTCTGTGGTCAATACCCATCCGGAGCAGGCATTGCCTAACGTTTGGGCCCTCGTCCTTTTCAATGAATATATGAATGCTTTGTTTCATAAAACCATCTAGATAAGCCCTTTGCATTTGTTGGGTAGATTTCATCATATGCCAAGTTTTGCGTGACCAGTAATGACAATTTTCTTGGATTGTGAACTTTGTGTCTGTGAACCAAAAGCCAAAAGCTTATGGAAATCCAATTGGAATCAAGAATCTCTGTGATGCTGCAATTGAATTTGTTGACTTGGTTGTCATTTTCTTGACTTCAACTGTTTGTGGCTTCAAACATCAACTTTTTTTTTTTTTTAATAAAAAAGTAAGTTTTAATAAGAAGTATATCTAACTTTTATGATATTGTTTGCTCGATGGCTTCTATTATACTGAAAGGTATAACTAGTTTTATTGTATTCTGGATTGCAGAAAGTGGCTTTGGAGCATGGCTTGATATTAGTAGACACAAAATATGAATTTGGAAAGGGTTCTGATGGTTCAGTGCTATTGCTTGATGAGGTATGAAATTATTGTCACGGCAAGATCATTGTTTATGCTTTTTTCTCCTGTAATAAATGCATGAAACCATAGCTGCAATCTGAATCTGGATGAATTAATGTTCTAATGAGTGTTTCTCTGGTGCTGCAAACCTAGGTGCATACACCCGATTCAAGCAGATACTGGATTGCCAACTCATACGAAGACCGCTTTAAGAATGGTCTGGAACCTGAAAATGTTGATAAGGTTCTGTTGTTTGATTTCATTTTCTTTTCTATCCGTTGTGTACATTTGTTTATGCATGCATGTATGGATAGCTTATTTGTCACTTATTTCCTTTTGAAGGGTGGTGTATTATTATGGTTAATTTGGAGTTTTTCATGGTCCACTTTCACCTTTTGATGCTGTGGACAACTGGTGATGTGTATAAGTTTTCTGACATGGGAAAACTGTGAAAATTGCAGGAGTTCTTGCGGTTGTGGTTCAAGGATCACTGCAATCCGTATGAAGACAAGGCAAGTCCACTCACAAAATCAGATTGGATTTGCCATAGATTTTTTGCATTTAATTTCTATACTAAATGTTTGTTTTTCTATGCAATTTTTAGATCCTCCCTGATGCTCCTGAAGAACTTGTTTGTGAGCTAGCTTGGCGGTAAGTCTTTTATGTCACTTTATTCTAGGCATTATGAGCAAAAAAAAAAAAAGCTTAAGATTAGGATTAGTTTAGTGTCCTTGGGATGAGAATGATATTCATGGTATAGTGGCAAGTGCCTTTAGAATCTTTAAGAATTGTGTGTGTGTATCTTGAAGCCTTTTGCATTGTAAAATGCATTCCTTTCTTTTTCGAAACATAGTTGTTGAGGAAAGTTTATTGGGAAAGATCATCTTCTATGTTTCAAGAAGACCAAAATTTGACTGATAACTTTCTTTGCTGTTAGATATATCTTCTTGTACGAGACAATAACAAAATCAAGATTTGAGATACCATTGACAGAGGTAAAGTCTGATGGGAAGAATTCTATTGTATGCTGTGATATTGTCCCACATAATTTTTGACTCTTGGTCCTTTAGAACTACATTAAAGTGACATGCATTTTTTCTCTTCACGCAGGAACCAATTCATGATCGGATCTCAAGAAATGTTGAACAAGCCTTATCATTGTTAAAGTGACACAAAATGCCAAGGGGGCTTCGCATTTTTCCCTGGTTGAGTTATAAAAAGAAGCGGACGCTTCATTTACAACATGATGACATTTGGTCTCTAGGAGCTGCAGGCTCTGGTTGCTATTTTAAGCTGACCTCAGGAGCCGAATGATTTTGGTCAATTGCCTCTGTAACAAAGAACGTGGTTTGTTGCATTTCCATTTTCGTGGTATGCTTTTCATCAAACTAGTAATAATTGAGCTTCTACCTGTTCGGTGCTTAAATGGGTTACAAATATGTTGAACGCACATTTCAAATGGGTCAAATACACTGATTTCAAATGGTTTAAAAAACATTTTGCAGAAACAGTGGATGTTTTTTTGACAAAAAAAAAAAATTGAGAATATGTTAGTTATTGCATTACTTAAATATTAGTTCAAATGTATTTTTCTCATTTTATGTTTTAATATTATGAGTTTAGAACTTTATATTATATACTTGAAATAAATTTTCTTTTTGTCATAAATTTTTATTTCATATTTGAAGTGGATAACAGTTATACAATTTGAATTCCATCAACATAAAAAAAAAATTAAATCATTAATCAAATAATCACATGAAATAGTAAATAAAAAGAAATTTATTCAATACGTTAACAGGAATTGATATAATGTTTCTATTATTAATGAGTCAGATACATAGAACATTTAATATTAAATTGAAAATTTATATTTTCTTAATTTAAAAATTATTTGGACAAGTATATTCAAACATATATACATATATGTAGATATATAATGAATGTTTACATAATTTTACAACTTTTTGGGTGAAAATGAAATTTACATATAGGAAGATTATCTATGCGGTGGGCGCTCCACCTCAACGTCTAGCGTCGCCTATGTCTATTTTCTACCATCGACCGAAAGTCCATTAAGGCGGCCTAACACTGATGCTATTAATACTGAATTCCCATTGAAAAACTGCCAGCCACAAAATTAGGAATGGATGAAAGCATAAGCTTGTTTGGATATTGGGCGAGTCCTTTTGCCCTTAGAGTTAAGTGGGCATTGAAGCTGAAGGAGGTGCAGTATGAATACGTTGAAGAGTAGCCTGTTGCTTCAATACAACCCTGTTCATAAGAAGATCCCGGTATGGAGGCAGGCCAGTGGCAGAGTCACTTGTCATCATGGAGTATATTGATGAGGTATGGAAGAACAGTCCACTACCTCCAGATTCCCATGAAAGAGCAAAAGCGCGCTTCTGGGCCAAGTTTGCAGATGAAAAGGAATGCCTCATAGCAACAATTTTGTATGTTTAGCTAATGAAAAGGTATGCCTCATAGCAACAATTTTGTATGTTTAGCTAATCTTTCGCCTCTAGCTCCTCAAGGAGAAGCTTGTAGTTCCAATAGACGATTTCAGGTATACTGGATGTTCTTCATGCATAAATGTTGTTTACAGCTGACAATCAATTGTCAAATGATACTGTCTTCCAGTGCATGCCATCAATTATGAAGTCATTTCTTACTGAAGGGGAGGACAAAGCAAAGGCTGCAGGAGAGGCCCGAGAGCAACTGAAGACCCTTGAAAATGGCCTTGAGGGGAAGCAATTCTTTGGAGGTGAAACAATAGGCTTTGTTGACATTGCTGCTGGATGGCTTGGGATCTGGGCTCGATTGGTGGAGGAAATTGTGGATGTGAAGCTCATTGACGCAGAGGCCATGCCTCTACTTAATGCCTGGTTTGCTCGTTTTCTTGAGCTTGAAACCATCAAAGAGTGTGTGCCTCCATGGGATAAGTTACTAGAGCACTCCAGGGGATTCCACAAGATATTGACAGCTCCTGCAACAACCTAGATCGACCCTCCATAGTTGCAGACTGTCTGAGACTGCATTGTGCACAACTGGCTTGGTACTCTATTCAACTACAAATGGTGTGAACTTCAGGCTTCAGCTGTCTAAAATAGAAAAACTAGAATAATATTGCAGGATACTTCTACTTTCTTATCATGCCAAATTATTCAGCAATGCAATAGAGTTTTTTTTCCTCCCACGTTTACCGTCATTAACTTGACAACAGAAATTAAACAAGGTAATGTTGAGAAACTTTGTTTCCATTAGCATTCACTTGCTAGCTTTTTACACACACCTTTGTTCTGTCAGAGCAATAAGCCAATCACTTGAATCAAGGAAAGTTGATGTGCCGAACAGGTTTCAACTTTCTTCTTTGCAGAATGTATAGTTTCCATTGTGTTAGTATACAGACTTCCTTCAAGAGTTTGAATCCAAATACATACACTACATGGGATTGTCAACCATTCTTTTCTGCTGTGTTGGCACAATCCCAACATAACTAGTGTCTTTACTTTGCTCTTAAGTGGAGGCCCCCTTATCAGAAAGCAAAGAGAGTTAACTGAGTTAACATGGCCCAACAAAGAAAATTAATAAGATGCCACCATCCTAGACTTGAGGCAAGGTTCATGGCCTTGAGGAAAAAGATTCAATAGGAGAAATCAGATTCAATAGGGTGACATCTATTGGCCAGCATCAACACCATGGAATAGCAATCTTTTCTTGTTCCAAAAAGTTATCATACTATAGATGATATGAAACAAGCCTCTGAATCAAGGAGGGGGTGAATCTTAGTAGATAATCCACCAAGTGGCATTCATTTATAGAATGATCTACAATGATGACCCTACTGCTCGAAAAAGGGCACAAGTCTCTTCATCCATCTCAATATATTCACTCTCCATCATTTTAAGGATGTCAGAAATTGATCTCCCAGCATGGAGGTGCATTCTTAAGAGTACTTTATACAATGGTAATGTTGCAATATCAAGATTATGTAGAACACTAAGATAGTCATTTGCATCTTCAAACTTCTCATGCTTTTCAAAATACTCTGCGATGGCCAGTAAAATACCATGTGATGGCCTCCAGTGACAATCTTTCAACATACCAAATCCTTTCTTCATGGCATCAACAGCTTTGTCCATCTTTTGGCTTTTCACCCATCCCTCCATTAGAATCTCCCACGTCTTATAATTTGGACACCCACCTCTCTCTAATGTGTGGAGATGAAATGACTCAGCTTTGTCTATCAGTCCATTCCGCATGTATGCAGCTAGAAGGACGTTAGATACTCGAACATCATATGTTCGACAGTTGGACTCCCATTCAACAAATACCCTCTCTGCTTCTGCAAGGTCGTCTAACTTAACCAAACATGACAGTATACGAATATAATTAGCACAAGTCATTCTCCCAGCAATTACTTTGCTAGCTTCCCAAAGCCGAAGGACCCCTTCCTTATTCTTCAAAGAGCAATATTGTGTAATGAGGAAGAAATAACCGAGGTAGCTACTTGTAGAGAGTTTCTTCTCTGCAACTTTAAGTGCCAAAAATGCCTTGTCATCAATGCCAACTTTCATGTATATGTTGGCCAACGTAGATAGGGTGCTCCATCCTATTTCCACACTTTTATCATCATTCATT
This sequence comes from Kandelia obovata, assembly GCA_021464305.1. Classification (NCBI taxonomy): domain Eukaryota; kingdom Viridiplantae; phylum Streptophyta; class Magnoliopsida; order Malpighiales; family Rhizophoraceae; genus Kandelia; species Kandelia obovata. The sequence continues at coordinate 3,937,643 of CM038479.1, read as the reverse complement.
TCCTTGTAAACCATCTCTGCTTTATTAACCCCAGATAACTCCCCACACGCACTCATCCAGAGATTATAGGAAAGCACATTTCTGGGTATTTGATTTTGCTTCATTTGTAAAATCACCAAGGACACTTTATCATACTGAGATGTGGCAACATAGAGTTTCATCATCTCATTATATGGATGAGGGCTCATAAGCAACCCTAAGTCCTTCAGATTCATCATAAGTGCCTCAGCCTTCTTTGTGTCTCTTTCTTTCACATAACCACGAAGAAGTGAAAGAGAGGCAGCTTTTTGCGAAGCATGATCAGACAAAAGCTTGAAAAAGTCTTCAGCTTCCCTTAAACCGTGGACTTTGATCATCAATTCCACTCTCATGGCATGATCAGCTGGCAACATGTGGAACTTCTGTCGATCTTCCATCCATGTCAACACCTGTTCTTCGAAAACAACCACGAAAAGAAAAAAAAAAAACACAAATCATAAGACATTTATTAGCACTATCTTTTCCAGACCTTTTATTACAAAACTTCTAGTTATGACAGAACCAACCACACTTCAAATTGGAGTTTCAAAGAGAAGGAAGCGCGGCCGATAAAAAAAGAAAAGATAAAGAAAAATGCAGAAGTTACCTCGAGAGCGTGCTGGTAGCGCCTAGATACGACGAGCCGTTTAGCAATGTCTCTGAGCTGGGAAATCGAGAGCTTGCTCCTGCCCTCGTCGACCCAATTTTGAAGCGCCGTTGATGGGCTTCTTCCTCCATACCTCCCTCTCAAAATTTCAGTTGTAAGTTTGCTTCCACTGGTTTTACTACATTTTCTAGGTGGCGTCTCCGGCGAAGCCCGCGACGATAGCAACCTCCAATGGTTCGTTGTCCCTACCAATTGAAGCCTCCGGCTGCGCTTTGAATAATGCAATCGTTAAACTACTCCAAGAAACAACTATAATAATAATAATGATAATACAAGAAATTGCTTACCTTCTGAGACTGGGAATGACCGAGAAAATCGCCATAGCAGCAGCTACCATTCGTTTTTTATTTTTTTTCTTTTTTCGTGTTTTATTTCTTATTATTACTTTTTTTTTTTTCCGTGGCAGAAGCGGTGGTGGAAGAAACAACATCTAAGCCGTTCGTTTATATGTGGGTCCCACTGGTTTTCGCTATGCAATCGAACGAATCTCTAACCGGAACCTTTACGAATCCGTCGAAACGACCCCGCCGGCGCCGTGTCTTAACACCGTTCCAAAGAAGTGCTAAAAATTCCCTACACGGTCACGGAAGCCGTTAAATTAAAACCCTAATAAACCTCTCTGTCTCTGTCTCTGTCTCTCTCTCTCTCTCTCTCTGTGTCTCAAGACACTTTTGAAATTCTTTGTTTTTTTTTTTTTTTTAATTGGGTTGTCTTGCCAAGCACGACGGCCTTTTCCTTGCATTTCCACAGAAGGACTTTTCATATTAAATCGATTTTCGATTTATCCCCAGTTGGTGCTTCTGAGTTAGTTTTCGAGTCCGGGTGATATGAGAAGACATAGCAGTTGGGTAGTAAAGCAGCTAGTAAGCTTTTTACCAAATCTTGATTTCAGTTTGAATTTCTCTGCTCCATTTCACCAATTCTTGAAACTGGAATCATCCTCATCGTCTTCTTCTCATTCTTTTATTGTTATTATTTTTTTATTTTTACTCATATTCCTTTGCAGTGCCGACAGCGGCGTTTCCAATCATCCATCGCCATTGATCGGAGCGGTTTGCTCGGGAGGCACTCCACTTTGCACTGCTTTGATTTTCTTCGTGATCGATGTAAGTTCTCTTCTGTTATCGACTTTGGCTGGTATGAATAAGCCGGCATTTCTGGATTCTGCCTAAAAATGAGATATCGAGAGGGCATAATGATTCGAAGTTACTGTAGGGCTATTTCACATCCGATGCTAATCCGTCCAACCTTTTTTTTTTTTAAATAAGTTTTGCATAGTTGCATTTGTGCTACTGGGAAACCTATTAGTTGTGGAGCCACGGATGTTGGGGCGATCCAGCAGAGATATATTCATGCCACAGGTCTTGAACATTATTGTTTAATCTAGAATTATATTGGTGGTTCTTTAAACTTTAACTTTCTTTTATCTCTAGTTTTTTGACTTGTTCTTGATATTTCTTTACTAAATTTTTTACTGAATTTACAGGAACTTGTCAGGCAAGGGAGAAAAGCTACTATGAAATTCTCAGTGTTCCTGAAAATGCTAGCCGGGATGAGATTAAAAAGGCTTTTCTTTCGGTCAGTTTGATGTTGTGGCTTATCGCTTTCAAAAATGCATTGCATTCATTTTAATTAAAAAAAGAAAAAGAAACTTGAAGTCAACAATAATGGTGATTTGAAATGACAAGAAGTCCAAAGAAACAGAGAGAGTGTTTTGTGCTGGGGGTGGATCTAGGAAAACTAAGTTCCAAATATATTGAATGGATTGGTGGAACTTTACATCCCTTTTGAATAATTTTCTTTCAGTGTTTATATTCTTAATATGACACAAACTTGAAGAATGTTTACCATACAAGAATGTCTCTATTTCGCAAATATTCACTTCTAGAAATAAAAATGTGCTAGGGATTGTGTGTGTGAATCTATCTGAAGAAATACAAATGCCATGCATGTTTAACAACCACAATTTAATACAACACAGCCCCTGTTAAAAAAGGGGTTCCCAATGCACAGGGTTCTTAAATTGTGAGTTTGGGGATGGATCGTATATATGTAGTCTTCTGCTTGTTTCCACAAGGAAGTCGTTTTCACAACTTGAACTTGTGATCTGACCGTTACACTAAGGCCGGCCCTCCACAACACAACCACTATGTGATGTGTGTGTGCGTGTGTGTATTGTGTATGTATATATACATTTTTGTTTTTGTTTAGTTGTTGATTTTTCTACACCCTCTGCAGCTTGCCAAGAAATACCATCCTGATGCAAATAAGAATAATCCTTCTGCAAAGAGGAAATTTCAAGAGATAAGAGAAGCCTATGAAGTGGGTACCATTTCATATATTGAGCTCTTATTTTCATAGCTAAAACTCTAGCTTCTGGATTATAGTAAACATTGCTATTAGAACTAGAATGGCTCTTCTTATTTTTTATGTAGTGAAATATATTTCATATGGCAATTTTCAGACACTTAGAGATTCAGAGAAGAGGACAGAATATGACAGGGTCAGAATCCTCATTGGTTCTGCAGATTTCAGTTATTAAAGTTATTTGGTTATTATGGATAATTATTTGTTGTTTACCAAGGTTATTTGTCCCATTTGTGGCTTTAAAGTTAGCTGAAATTTTCTCTTTATCTTTATTTCTGCTGAAGAACCTCGCTGGAGATTCCAAGAAGATGGGATATGGAGATGATAATGCAGAAGAGTTTAGATATGAAGATGCAGCGGGGTTCAGACATCGTACTCGCAGTGCGGGGGGTTTTAGATACAGTTACCAAACTAATTTCTCTGATTCATTCCAAAAAATATTTTCTGAGGTACTCTTTGGAATCCTCTCTGTATCCTTCACCTTTATTAGTAAGTTTTCATGACCTGTGAGTTTTTTTGATTTATGATATATTTTGATTTCTTGCAGATCTTTGAAGATGAAACGGATAAGTTTGCATCCAATATTAAGGTGAACATGTTCTACCTTTGATTTCTGGTGCTTTTTACATACTGGTCCCTATTTTCCAAGCTTAAATGCTTTGCATTATTGTGAAATCTGATAGGCGGAGCTACAGCTATCTTTTTCTGAAGCTGCTAGAGGCTGCACAAAGAACCTTTCTTTTGATGCATATGTTCCATGTGAATTTTGCGGTGGGTAAAATCAAGCCTCTTGTTTATGCAGTTTTTATAGATTCCTGTAGCAAAGATTCTTATGATGCATGTGAATGGGAACTATTATCATTTTATTTTATTTTTGATACCACATTGTAATTGGAAGCTTAAAAGTTAATATGTGCTCTGTAAATCTGTTGTAAGTAATGATCTCATGTATTGTGAAATTTTTCTAGAAACACAATTGCAATCTTATTGCTTTGCCCCTTTCATATGTTTACATCAAAAGTATTACTATTGATAATAATTGTTGGCTGAAAATCTAAGATCAGTTATGTGGTTTAATCAAGAGTGAAATTGGGGACAACTTCACAAAGGATTGATTTTCTGATTTCATTTCTGATCACCATTGCAGATGGCCGTGGCTATCCGCTTGATGCTAAGGCAAGAGTTTGTCCTACATGCAGAGGCTTAGGGACAGTAAGTGCTTTCAAGATCTGCAGTATTAGTAACCAGTTGAAAGTTCCCCCAAAATGTTTTACTTTGTGACTGCCACCATCCCCATTACTCAGAAGGTTGAAGTTTTATAGCTATTCCTGTAAGCCTACTAACATCAATATTTTCAACTAGGTTACAATTCCTCCATTTATGTCAACTTGCAGCACTTGCAAAGGGTCAGGCCAGGTCATCAAGGTCCGACTTCCTATGAAGACCTCCTAAGCAAACAACTATTATTTTTTATTTTTATCTGACCTTATAACATCTGAATTTTTTTTATTCATTTGGCAAGGAATACTGTAAGGAATGCAAAGGGTCAGGGGTGGTTGAAGGCATTAAGGACATTAAAGTTACAATACCAGCAGGTTGGTTTTATTGATCATTTGTCTTGAAACCATGCTAACTAGCAGACCCCAATTCTGGTGAACTTGCAGATGAGAAAATGAAGGCAAAAACTTAATTTTGAATATTGACCCTTAGACCTATCTGTTAGGGCGGCTAAACAACTATTGTCATGGAGTTTTACGCTAATGGTGGTATTTGTTATGGCAGCTTTGTGCAAAAAAGGAAAGATTTTGATAAATTCTATGCCATGTAAATTAGATCCAATTATTTGATTGGACAGATTTTCAGAACTCTAATCTGCCTTTATTGTGGATGAATGGATTAGGTGTGGAAACTGGAGACACAATTCGTGTACCAGAAGCTGGTAATGCTGGGGGACAAGGAAGCCAGCCTGGCGACTTATTCATTAATATAAAGGCACAAGTTTACCATTTATAATTTTATTTCTAATCTTGTGTGTTAATTTTGGACCTCTTTCACAAACAAATTTTTTATGGAGCATTCTTTATTAACAAATTTGTTAGGGAGCATTCATTACTGTAAATTAATGTTCATTCTAACTTGGGGTATGGTGAATGAAAATTGTTTGGATATCTTCTTATGCATCTTCAAAACCTATTTTTCATTTTCGGGTATACAGAAAAGGTAATGTTATGCCATGTTGCGTGATGATGTAATGTCTATTATATCTGTCTGACTTACCATAAGAAGTTTGATTGTTATGAACTTATTAGTGGGTATGAAGCTAGCAGTTTATTTTTCAAAAATTTCTGAGCAGCACATGACGAACATATTTCACTTGTAGTATTGGTTACCAGTTAATACTTAGTTGCTATCGTTAGTTGTTTTATTAGTGTGATAGACTTCCTGCAGTTGTGATTTTATTTGGTGAGTATCACTATTTAGAGTACAGTAAGCCCTTTCCGATCATTTGCTCTATGAACTAACTTTTGTTTGCTGTAATATTGTAGGTTGCCAATGATCCTGTATTTGCTAGAGATGGTGCAGATGTTTACGTGGACATTAATATTAGCTTCACACAAGTAAGAAATACAAACTATCATTGAGCTTGTTTCCTTTTCTGTGGAATACGCTTGGCCACTTTCAAGTTTCAGCTGTTTGTGCTCAGCATGGAAATTATTGGTTTTCCTTTACTGACTTCTGCTAGTGCTATGAACTGCTGCACTTCTATTTGTCTCAGTGGTGGGGATGGCAGCTGGCAGTTTGCCAGGTCCAAAAGTGACAAAAGTTCTCAATTTGCATTGACTGACTGTATATGAGATTTAACACTAAATGATTGCCTTTTTCCATGTTTGCTATTTGGCTACAAATTTATTTGGTTTGTGGCTTTAAAGTCCAAAAATGGGGGCATTCATTCTGAGTTATCATGTATTCTTTAATTTAACATAGTTTGCAGACAGATGACAGCCATCTATGATGGTTTTGTTTCTCTACCAGGATTCATCAATAGCCTTACTTTTTGCCTTCAGAGTATCCATCTGGCCAATAGGATTGACTGGCAAATTGTTTTCCTTTATTTATGATTCTGTCCACTTGCATACAGATTCTAGATATTCTTATTACTAAACTAGGTTTTTATTCTTTTTCACAGGCTATTCTTGGTGGTAAGGTTGATGTGCCAACATTGGTGGGGGAAATGCAAATAAAAGTAATAATCTTCTTCAGCTTGTCTTTTTATATTGCTTTGTACTTGTTTTATTTGAATGCTTGAATATTTCACTTGCATTTATACTGAACCAAGGGATAGTGAAATTTTGGTCATTGTTTTGACTAAAGCTGCAAAAATTTGCCCAGTTCAGGATGGTGTCAAATAGTGAAACTGTGTTTTGGAAGATATGTCTGCTTTTTTGGCTTTGACATTGTTGAGGGATAAATTCTGTTGGTTCAAATGAATATAGCACTTTTCTTGAATTCCTGTAGTATGGCATATCATTGATGTGGGCAAGATGTCTGACATGGTTTTCATGTACTCATGAGGCAAAATATAAAGAAATGATTTTATGGCAGACTTTTATATGATTAATGACAAGTACAGTGTGGGCCTTTATGTTTACTTCATTCGTTTCTGGGGTGTGTGAGCAATACTCAACTAAAATGCCATACCATTGCTAGCACATCTTTACCATCGCTTAAATATTAAAATTTATATGTCTAGCTATTTCCATTTGGGCTATTTTTTACTGCAATGAAGAAACTTTCCAGCTTGTAGCCACAAAGGTACATGTTCAAGTTTTGGGGAAAGCCCTTTATACAAATTAGTTGGGTGTTCCTCCCCTGTATCAGCCTGGTTCTTTAATCCCACTTTGAAGGAATCAAACTTGCATGACATAATGGACTATTTATTTGTAGCAATTTTAGATGCTTTTTGACTATCTCCTTTGGATTTGACACTAAATTCTGCACTTTTATTCCACTCTCAGATACCCAAGGGGGTTCAGCCTGGGCAACTAATGGTACTAAGAGGCAAAGGTTTGTGCGTTGTATGCCATGCTGTGATTTACTCTTAGCATCTTTTGTGCACAAATGTACTTACTCTTTAGGTATTCACAGGACTACCAAAGCATGGTTTTCTTGTAGACCACGGAGATCAGTATGTGCGGTTTCAAATAAATTTCCCCACGTAAGTTTCAGTTCATCACTGTAGATCACCTGAGCCTTCTGTATCTTAGGCAAATTTGTCATGTAGAACCAGAAGAAGTGTTTCACGTCCTGTGACATAAAATTTATACTTTATGACCTTTGGAAAATTGGACATAGCATGCTGCAGTATAGGCAGCGGAAATGCAAATTCTCATTTGTTTTGCTTTGTATTCTGGTTTAGTGCAACAAATGAGCGCCAACGCGCAATATTAGAAGAATTTGCTAAGGAGGAGATGGACAATGAAAATGGCACCTCCATCCAAGGAAATTGGTAAGTGTTTTATCTGTTATAAATTTAATCCTTATGCCTTCTGTTATTCCAGATTTTCTGCTCATGAATGCTATATTTATTTGATACTTCGGTCAGAGATTTTTGTATTATTTGTCTTAGCTTCATGCAAATGTTGTGAGTTTATATTCCATTGCTTGGAATAAAATAATAAATGGCTCCTCAGTTTGTTAAGTAGAATGAGGTTAGGTACTCCAAGATATTGTGGTGATTTGGTGAACCACTTTTTCTTGGAATTCAGTGATCAATGGTTGCTTGACATTAACAAGTCCTCGGTGAGATCACAATTACATGTAGACCTCTTGTGCCAAAATTTGATGTTATTCAAATTAAAGATATTTTTGTTTGAAATCATCTAGTATTGGCTATATTCATGAAATTAGCCTTTCAAAGAAAATTCAATAATAATGGCCTGCATTGATATTTTCAGTTTAGTGTTGACTACTATATTAGAGTTTATTCAGACTGTAATTAAGATCGTGAAATGGATAACAGGCTTGATGAGCAGCTATCTACTGGTTAAACTTACAGGTGGGAGCAAATCCATGAATGGGTTGCGGTTCCTCGGTTTGTGCTTGAAGTTTCCATATTCATGTTAATATTGCTGTTCCTTCACAAAGTCATGAGCTGAATGGTGAATTAAGGCGACCTAGTTCAACATGGGTGAAAAGTCATTGATATGCAAAATCCACCCTTTGAGACGTGTCAGTAGAAGGTACTGATTTCTTAAACTGAATTTGTCAGAATTCATGCCTACTTTTAGTAATCTTATGGTTTCATATATCCACTCTTCGTGCATAAATTGGAGAATACCAAGTTCCAAATTATAGAAGCAGGGTTCGTATTTGGTCCATATTCTTCCCAAGCTTGGAATACCAACTCTCTCTAGCCTTGACCAGGACCATCCATCCCCACAACACAGTTTCAGAAATGAGCAAATTTATTGCTCATTAACTTAGACTTCTGCTATGCTTTCTTGCGATATTAAGTGGTCCATCAATATGTGCTTGTAATCTGGAGTTGCCAGCTTGTCACTCATTGGCTTTCCTTATTCCTTTACTTTAGTCTGCAAGTTTCAAGTGGTTGGCATTAATGCAGTGCTTGAAATTTGGGGTCATATGGGTCATCAGAGCACAAATTTTGTTCAGTCTTTATTCAACATGACCCCTAGAAGGACGCCATGCAGAAATGTATACTTTCCTGGATGCCTGCGGTGCGGCTGCACATGATCTTCCTCATTGCTTCAAGTCAGCAGCAATTCCATTCATTCTGAAAAGTATTGACGTTCATTGCACATACAAGATGCATACATACTGATCTGCGTTTATGATTAATTGTAATTTAAATATCCATATAATTTCTTTACCTTTTTTATGAGTAAAAATTTGAATTACTTATCTCATGTATACTTATATTTTAAGGGCTAAGTCCCCAGAAGGTCAGTAATAATAAGATTTGTCAAGTCTCCTTAGTTTGTCATTTTGAAACAGAACATCACGAGTGACCGTCTTGGTAAATTAGAGTGGGTTTTTTCAGTTCCTCTTATGCCAAACACAGCCCACAATAGCCTTCGCTCGTTATTTCTACCTCATAGCATCCAAGACTATGTTGCCTACACTTGCCATGAACTCATCTTGTTTCTCTAAAATAATAGAATTATTTGAAGGCCAAGAAACCATTTTGGGAAACATGAGATTTATAGAGATCCCTGCACTGCGGCAGGGCAACAGGAGCTGCTTGGGGAAAAAGAATTGAGATTACTGGATTCCTCTGTGGACAACGCATGGGATTCAGACAAAAATAAAATAATACGTAAATTGTTGAATGATAAATAAATATCAAGAACTTGCGGACCACTCAAATTTTTTTAATATTATTTATTTGTTTGTTTCTTTGTTTTTACGAAGAATTAGGAGTTCAAGCTGTCAGCCTCTGTCTCCCCCTTCCAGCAGAACTCTTACAAGAAATTTGAGGTGACCAAGAAGCCAAAGCATGCTGGTCGTAAGGCACATACAACCATTGAGAAAAAAGGAGTTATGAGGTTCAATGACATTAGTGCTTATGGTATGTTCTCGCAGAGTTAACCATCAGTAGCAACTTCTTCCACTAACTTAAACGACAATGAATCTACCTCACACGACCGGTGCAAGACAAGTGACTGGACGTGGGACGCTGGAAAATAAATTGACCCATTCGTTGCAAAGCCTTACCATAATTTCTCAAAGTAATTGGTAATCAGATGGAAGAAAGTCTCATCTACAAATGCCGGAATTCAGAGAGGTATCTTCTTAGGAAGTAATTTCGCCCCCATTTCTCTTTTTCGTCGATAATGGTAGAATATTTAGTAAATAAAAGATATGATCACTTGTGAAATTATACAAATACTTGGCTCATAAATTTATTTATTTTTGCCTAAGAAAATAATAATCTACCACTAAGAAAAACCAAAACAGGAACATTATTCCCTGCCATAATAGCTTTTTCCAGTGATTCGGTCCAATAATATATATTTTTTTTTATAAAAATAAAATGGGTTTAAAAATTACTATAAATTTCTTGTGACATGCACACGCCTGGAATTTATTACTGGGCGGCCGGGCATGGGGCAGTGACAGCCAGGCTGACAAATGGGATTGGAGGAAGAAGAGGAATCTGGATCTCCCCTTCTTACGGTCACTCATTATCATCGTCAATCAAACGGTTTAGCTTGCTTGATCAGGGAAACATGGCTGGAATCAAAGAAGATATGGCAAATTGCGGGTCCCTCGATCTTCGGTCTCCTCGCCATGTTCTCCATGACTGTCGTAACCCGAGCATTCGCCGGACACCTCGGTGACCTCAACCTTGCCGCCGTGTCCATCGCCACCACAGTCATTATCTCCGTGGGTTTCGGCTTCCTGGTGAAAATAAAATAAAATTAGAGAACTGATCAATATCTCCTCAATGTTGATTGCATTTTAAGGTATTTAAAGCCAGAATTGAAGTGGGTTTTATTGTATTTTCCAGCTAGGAATGACGAGTGCATTGGAGACACTGTGCGGACAAGCTTTTGGAGCGAAGCAGTACTCCATGTTGGGCATATACTTGCAACGTTCGTGGATTGTCTTATTTTTATGCTCCATTTTGTTGCTCCCCATGTTTTTGTTTGCAACTCCAATGTTGAAGTTGATTGGACTGCCTACTGAGGTTGCTGAGAGGACAGGTATGGTGGCAATGTGGTTAGTACCATTTCACTTTAGTCTGCCGTTTCAGTTCACATTGCAAAGGTTCTTGCAGAGCCAACTGAAGACAGGAGTGATTGCCTGGGTCTCTGGGGTTGCACTTGCGATCCACGTGCTTTTGACTTGGGTTTTTGTTTACAACTTAAGAGTTGGGATTGTCTGGACTTCACTTATTCTTGATTTCTCTTGGTGGGTTTCTGTGTTTGGGATGCTTGGATATTGTGTTTGTGGTGGGTTTCCGCTTACTTGGACTGGTTTCTCGTTTCAAGCCTCTTTAGGGCTCTGGGAATTCTTTAAACTGTCTGTGGCTTCTGGGGTCATGCTTTTGTATGTCTCATATCTCTTTTGCTAGCGAAGTTGTTGAATTTGCTATTAATTGAAAGCTGGAAGTGATCGAAGTGGATGTATTTTAATTTTTTAGGTTGGAGAACTTATATTACAGAATGTTGATTATAGTGTCTGGATATATGCACCACACCGAGGTTGCAGTAGATGCCCTTTCCATCAGGTTTGTACTTCTGGCAATTCCTTGCTTCTTTTTAACTTCACTTCCAGCTCAAGTTGTCAGTTGTGTCTATTGAGATTCTCTTAAATTCAACTTTGTTTGGCAGCATGACCATCTATGGCTGGGAATCCATGATTCCACTGGGATTTTTGGCTGCAACTGGGTATGTTACTGGTTGGATGTCTTTCTCCCTCTCATTTACTCCCCAACTCATTTAAAGCCAAAACAGTTTATGATCAATAGGAAGTCATAATTTATGGCTCCTGTGCTTCATGGTCAGAAATTCAACATGAGACATGAAATATGAGGACAAAGAAACATGGAACAAGAGGTTCCTATTTGTGAAGACCCTCACAATTAGTCTCCATTCATTGTTGCTCTACTAGGAAGAAACATTTGAAAGACATAATTAGTTAGGTTTTCTCTGAATTCCTTTAAGTGGTGCTCTGAAATTCTGGTGTCACAGTATGAGACTATTTACTACCATGCCTAATGATTCCTTTGATCACCTCCCATATAGGAATACTCTGGTTCAACTTCCAAGATTGGAAACTGAGCTCCTTTTTTATGAAATTTCTCTGACAAATTAAAAAACTAACCAGTGTGGGCTAAAAGCACAGAACTGAGTTGAAGTGTGCACAAAAATAGTCATTTGCCTTAAAAATCCATTGCTACCTTGTAATTGAATACATGGCAGTAGCATGTCTATTGAGTATTGATAGAAAAGTCTTGGTTTCTTTCTCAGTGACACGTGGATTATGAAAATTAACTCATTTTACTATCACTTAGAAGTTTCCTATGAATCTCTTTAGTAGATGCATAGCATCTTTCTTCATATTTGTAATTATTCTTGTGGTTTTAGAACTTGAATAACCACCTGAATGCATGGATTTTCCCTAGTATATTAGGTATAAGTTTGGATTTACTGTTGAGATTTGAACAAACAATTCAAGCAAATGATCAATGCACTAGTCATAGTCAAATGATGCTTCAATTGTCTCTCCCTAATTAATTGCTAATATTCTCGTAAATTCTCAATGAGTCTATGAAATTTGGTGGTTTTCATCATTTTATGTAAGGTATGCTTCCTAAATATAATCATCTTTCTTCTCTCCTCTTTATAAGCATGTGATAATTTCTTCATCTAGGGTATGGGTTGCCAACAAACTTGGTGCAGCCAACGCAAAAGGTGCCAAATTTGCAACCTGTGTGTCAGTGTTGGTGTCCCTTGTGGCTGGGCTTTTATTTTGGTTAATGACCCTAAGAAGCTTGCAGCGATCTTCACCTCAAGCTCCTCCATCATCACCATGGTGAATGGATTGGCAGTCTTTTTGGCATTCACCATTCTTCTTAATTGTATTCAGCCAGTTCTTTCAGGTGAAAAACATGAAAAATATCTGATGCTTGAAATGGCAGAAGAACAACTCAGTATATGATCTGATCACTGGATATTGCATTTAACGTGTGGCTGTTGGATCTGGCTGGCAAGCATTGGTTGTGTTTATAAACATTGGTAGTTGCTACATAGTCGGGTTACCTTCTGGGATCTTCTTGGCATGGTTTCTCCACCTTGGACTTAAGGTAAGTTAGGATGGCAAAAAGAGAAATTACAATCACTTTATTCTATAAGTTTATACATATTTGACTACAAAGAAAGTTGCCAAAACCCTCTTGAATTCTCTGATTTACATTTTGCATCGGCTTCTGTTATGCTGAAACCTTTCAATGGGTGTTGAAGTTAGTGTAATGTCTTTCCTAAAATGTAGCATCTCTACAAAATGCATGTTCTGTCTAAGCAGGGTATTTGGACTGGCATGATTGGTGGGACTGTGGTTCAAATATTGGTACTGATTATCATCACCGTGAAATGTGAATGGGAAAAGGAGGTAAATGTAATGCAGTACCATCATACTGGGTTTTGTTTATCTGGTGAGAGCAATTCATGGTTTGTTTTAAGAAATGTGATTCTCAGGCAGAGAAAGCTCGTGCCCGTGTATCCCAAGAAGCAGCTTCCAACCTATACAATAGTTGATCAGATGCTGGTTAACTTTGTGGCTTTGTCCATTGTTTATGGCAATGCCAAGGAATCTTAGGCCTGTGAAATATGTTATGCTTGTTACAAATTGAAGGATGCATCAGAGTGCAGCATGCTGCATGCCATTAATTGCATGTATAGACTGCGGTATTAAATCAAAGGAGACGGCAAAAAATAAGAGGAAGTTACTTGAGAATGCAAAATTCAGTGTCTATTGATCAAATATGAAAAGAAAGGGACTTATCACGACACCGTGACTGTGGAAACGGTTAGGGAGCAGAGTCGAAACTGCACCATTCAGAACCATAATTGAACCGGACCAACTGCCCCAACTCGGCGAATTGTTCACCCGAGGGAGTCAACTGGCTGGAAACCTCCGCTGTTTCTATTTTCACCAGACTTTTAGTCTCTTTCTTCATGATCATTTCCATAACACTAAGCTTTGACTCACTGATCAGTTCCCAAAGTGCATCATTTCTTTTCCTATTCGCAAACAACAGACATAACCTCTCTCTGCAATCCTCTAACTTCTTCAAAGCATCGATAAACTGAGTCAACTTGCCCATACTCAAGTTTGGAATCCTGTCTCTGAGTTCCACAACTCGGAGAGACATTTCATGCTGAACTCGCCTGTAATCTTCACCAACAAATCTGACAACCTCGTAGATCAAATTATTCCTCTGAAGGCGCAAAGAATCAGGAGCTTCACATATTGTTTTGACCAAATTTACTAGAACATCTATCTCTCTTAGTAAATCTTTATTCAAGAGCGTCACAATCTTCTCCTTACTCTCTTCGCTATAACCATTTGGAAAAGTGGAAGGTAGACAATAACCCAGTAATCTTGAAAGCATCAAAATATGTTCTAGCACAGCTGCATACCATCTGACCCAAAAGAAGGGTCTGAACTGTGGCCAAACTTCGACAGGTTGAGGAAGTTTCTCCCGCCAAAAGAAGGGTAAACGGAGAGCTGATCGCGAGGAATAAAAGGCCCATTTGCTATGATAGAATGGACAGCGAAGAGGCATTTAATGGCAACGCAGGCATTCTTGGTGCCATGCAGGCGGTCTATGAGAGCTACAATGCACGAGATGACGTGTGGCGGGACCCGTGGCCGAAGGAGATGACGGTTGCCATGTGCTTCTCGGACGGCAAGTCGCAAACACCGTGCGCGGTGGCATGGACGACCGAAATGTATATTCTGGCGGTTTCGTGCTTTGCAGACAGGGTTGCCTTGGCAATAGAGGTCGCGTCCTTGAGGATACCTGTAAGAATTCTCTGTCTCTTCCGGTGGCCCATGACCCTGCTGTGGATCAGAACATAAAAGGAAAGAGAAAGCAAATGCACACCAATGAATAATGCAGGCGCTTACTTATCCATATAATTAAGTAGGTAAGGGGGACCACGGGACACTACTTAAAACAGGTAAGACAAGCTGAATTAGCGTGTCCGAGGTCAGACACCCATGTTTCAGTTCGATCGATTTTGTTAAAATCCCATGCTACGGACATTTGCTATCATCCAATATTGGGTTTGGTTTCTTCGTTTATCCAAAAATACAGTTTGAAATCGTTTGGAAGTGTGATTTTTACTTAAACATTGCAAATCAAGCCAATTTTTATTTAAACTGCTTTTTCTTCGTATTAGTTCCGAAGTATCAATATATAAATTTTATAATTTAGGGTATGATTACACCTGCTGATTTTTTTTTTTTTATTGCTATTTTTCGCTATTTGGTATTACAATTTTATTATTTGTTTATCTGCTCTCAATAATTAATTTTGTAAGTAAAAATTTTTGTTAGCAGGGAACATGTTTCAAGAGTTCGAATGCCATAGGAGAGGAAAGAGGATGTGAAAAGTGTGTGAGCCATGTATAGCATGGAAAGTTTAATTAATCAGATAGTTTTACTCCTTTGTTTTTCCTCAAAAGATGTTTTCATATTAAAAAGATAAAAACGAAAAAAAAAATAAAAATAAATTCAATTTTCTTGTAGAGCATGGGAACATGGACCTGATCAACGTGGTATGTGAGCTATATAAGCTTCAACTTGATGATTATTAAACAACCCCCTCTTCCCTTCAAAGTAGTTGCGTTGTTCTCTCAGGGTTACTCTCAATGCTCCACCATTTTTGACTTTTTTTTTTTTTTTTCCTTTATATCATATTCCAATTTCGCTTTCAACTAGCTAAATCACCCCCAAGTTGGCTTATGAAAACCAAAATGGATAACGAACCAATTAGAGAGCAAATACAATATAAATAACTTTTCGGTAAATCGTAAAGTAATGCAAGTTGAAAGCACGATATCTTCTCTACACTGCCGTCCACTTGCTCTTTTTTTTTTTTTATTTTTTTGAGCAAGCTGTCCACTTACATCACATAAAAGAATTACACGGGCATCTGGACCCAGACAGAGAACCCCACATTTTTCTAAAATCCTATAGAGTTAACGAAAAGTTAGAGGGAAACTCTCATGACAATGTTGTCTTTCGACCCCAACAACCCAAAAAAAGAAAAAAAAAAAAAAAAACACATTTTGTTTACGCCACTCGTCTTCTTATCATCTTATCTAATAGTTATAATTGACAATCTAAAAGTTATTTTATTGCGTGGAAATAAACTACTCTCTCTTCGTCAAAGATATCGGTAGACTTTTATTACAACTGCTGCGTGGTGCATCCGTTATGTGTAAAAACGAACGGGAAAAAACTGTACACAAAATCCTGGCTGGTCCAACCCCTCAAAAGGCAAGCCAGCAGGCTACCTACCAATCTGCATCCTAAACATGGCTATCAACCCTTGGCCCACCCGACAATCGTTCAGCAACCTCATCATTTTCGTTACTTCCGATATCTGTCCCGGAAAATAAACGATCAAACGGTGATCTGATGGACCTCGAGAATCTTTGCAGTGTAGTTGCATTCACCTCAACGCTTCCCGTACCACCCGCTCCTTTATGGGACCGAATCGACCCGGTTCTAGCAATAAAAGGTGCTGTAATTGGGCGGCCACAAGGGTTGGGCTGTCCTTCGTGGTCGAACCGCTCGTAATGAGAATGGTGGCTAGAGCGCCCAAATCCACCACTTCTGCTCCTGTAACCTCTCCTCGAACTGCTTACTCTCGGAAAGGCCACGCAACTCTGTGCACGATGCAAATGGGTGTTCATTAACTGACTCCGCACCTCTTCTGGGAGCCTCAGCGTAAATCGCTCGCAATTCTCCCCTGGTCGGACCAATGAGTGCCCGGTCGAGTGGGACCTGGGAAACAATCTGCTTAGCTGCCACCCGGTTGACCAAGAGCGAGGCGGCCGGTTTTTCTGGACCCTGTTCAGTAAATTTGCATCTGAAAATTGTGTTAGTGCTGCTTCACTCTCTCTGTCTTGATTAGTGTTATTGTCGGCAACACGAATTACAACCTGGTCCCCTGTCTGGTCTGCAGCATTGGACCGCTGGTTTTCTTGAACCGAGGGGCTATCGGGTTCAACCGCAAGAACCGAGCCCAGGGCCACATCACCGGGTTTCTGAACCAAATTGGCTCGGCAAACGGGACAGGTGGTGTGGGAGGCCAGCCACTCGCCGACGCAATCGGGGTGAAACACGTGGCTGCACTGAGGGAGCAAACGCAGAGTATCTCCATCTTCAAACTCGTTTAAACACACGGCGCATTCCAGAGAGCCCTTTCCGATTTTGAGGCCTTTGACAGCTGAGTAGAGAAATGTCGGGAACGTCTCGATGACATCCTTGTCGAGCCCAAGCGGCGCCCTCCTTGACCTCCGGCCTCCACCCAGGACGGTGACTGCGGCGTCAGGGTTTAAGATCGATCCGCCGCTTCTGCGGCCGGAGCAGCGGCGAATGTAAACAGAGCAACAGCCCATCACAAAGAAAGAACTGACAAGAGCTATCATGACGACGGCCAATGGGGGGTTGACCTTTCGATATGTTAGGGGCCCCGGCGGAACATTTATCGGCTGCGAGTGAGCGAAAGGAAACGGGAAAAGGAAAAATATTAAAATGAAAATCCCATGATTGAATCCGAACTCAGCAAGTTGAACTTTGAGAGATAATGAACCGCCCTGATTTATCAATCCGGTCGTCATTACTCCCCGCAGGTCTGCTCCGAAGCAAAGTAAAGCATACAGAGGAAAAAAACAAGAACATTACATATATATATATATATATATATATAGAGAGAGAGAGAGAGAGAGAGAGAGAGAGAGAGAGAGAGAGATCAACGTGAAAAATAGAGAAACTATGGAGACGTCTGGTCTGCGGCGGCTTAAGTGGGAGAGTCCATTCTCGTGTATTATGGGATTTTTGACTCATTGTGTCTATAAATTTGCACGTTTTGCTTTTTAACTTGTTGCGATTTTCCCAATAAAAGACGGCAAACAAAAAGAACGATGGGATTTTAACCAAAGCCAAAAAAAAAAACAAAAAAAAAATGGTAGGTTTGTTAGGCAAACTTCCTTCTTTGAGCCACCCATGGTCAATAGCTGACTATGTCAAACACTTATAAATTTGTCCAGACTCGTTACGTTGTGACTTATATTCCGATCTTTCACTATTTCAGCATGTGGCCGGCGCAATTGCCCTTCACACTGAGTGGGTTTCGGCCCTTGCCGAAATTTACTATTGCCTTGGATGGGTTTTTTTTTTAAGTTTCAAAACCAACCCAAGACTATTTTGGATAACAGCAATTCTGTATTGCCAATAAGCATTATGCTTTGGATAAAGAGTGGCTTCTAATCTTCGATGGTGGTAACTCAACAACTGCTTGCCTCCTTTGAAGCAATTACCAAGTAAATTTATCAAAAATATATATATCAGATTAGTTTCTCAGTAAATATTAATGGATAAAAATTTAAATTTTTATTTTTGAAATATTTATTTTTAATTTTGAAAATAAATATGAATTTTATGGAAAAAAAAAAAGGGAATTACTTTATTGTTTAGTTCATAATCGAATGAAAATCATTTTTAAAAAATCAATTTAATAATCGAATTAAAAAAAAATTGAATTTAATAAGCTCTAGCCGGGCCATTGCTCTTGTTCTAGGCAACAACAAATTCGATAGGAACATATCGATGGTTGGTTTTGCCTGGTAATCTAATTGGTCGTTGTAGTCCATTATTGTAAACTGTAAACAGTAATTTCAGGTGAAAAAATAATAATAAATATATATATATATATATATATATAAAATGTCAACTCTCCTCAAGAATATTTTCTTCTTTGGCCCATCACAGCGGCCGAATGCATATTGGAAAAGAAAGTGCATAGCATTATTTATATAAGAACCGGTCAAACAATAAAGGATGACTGCACTTCGATCGGTTCGAAAGTCGTGATAAGGCAGAAGAAAATAAGATGCTTTCAACAACCATATAAGTAACACACAAAAAAAAAAAAAAAAAAAAACATTTTTGCTCTCCTAAATCAAGAATTAAAGAAGAAAAAGTTTTTTTTTTCCCTATTTGTTCCATAAGCAATAAAGGATTTTGCCTCAAATAGCTGTTTTGATTTTTTCTTTTTTTTTAATGTATCAAATCATGGTTCATGAGGATCTACATTTTGTGTGCAATTAATTACCCTTTTTATGATTTTTTACACTAATTTTTTTTTTTAATTCATTGACAATGTGTGATGTGGGATGATAATTTTTATTTTATGTGTAATCTATAACTTAAACTGATGTGATATGGTAATTGCAAATAATTACATCATGTCAATTAGCAAAAAGAATAACCTCGAGCATGATTTCCATTCTTAGCATAAAAAAATAAAAATAAAAATTCATGTTTCTTTTTTGTTCTATTATAATTTATAGAAAAAAAGAATTTCTAGGCCTGCCGTTGCCTCTTTTTCCCAACCTTCCCTGCCCATTTTCCCATGGGATCACGCCTTTGTTAAAAACAAAGTGACATAAATGATGGCCGCTGGGCCTTCTCAATGGATTCAATCGAAAGACATTGCAGAAATTGGATCGTCTCCGAGGTGGCTCGGACGCCCAGTTTATGAACGATATTGATTTCCCGCGGGGCGGGGGGGGGGGCTGTTCAGCGTAAATCTCTTCTTTCCGTTTTGTGCTCTCTATCCATGGCCCCCTATTTCACTGTCTTGCTCAATATGGGCTGTACGTGGCATTGTTCAAATTGGGTCCGCCAAGACAGAACCATTCTCATAGCCCCAGTCCCGACCCACCTATCACCTTCCTCTTATCTTCTAAAATAGAAGAATTTGTAGTGTGCGACACTTTGGTACTTGAAGTAACAATTATTTGCTTCTTTTACCCATTACTGACCAGTGATTGGAGACTGCTAAAGAAGACGTCGAAAGGCTCGGAAGCCCAATGCAACAAATAGGCTAATTGATCACGATTGGCTGTCGTGCAAGGCCGACGGACCCAACAAATACCCCGAACAATTGGATCCCCACTTGATCAACTTAGTGCATAATTTGCGAGCCCCATATCCAAAGTCCTGTCCCAAATCACAGTTATCGTTAAGATCGAAAAATAAACAAATGTCTCAATCATCCCAGAGAAGGTTGGAGTATAACTTTAGCTGAATGATAACTTATCCAATTAATAACAAAAAGAAAAAGAAAAGGACTTTCAATCCTTTCCAGACAAATATTCGCTCTCCTCAAAAAACCTCGAGAGTAATTTAGGCTCTCCCTGAACCTAATTCTGTACTGTTGTGATCATATCGGTTGTAATTCAAGCTCACGACATTGGTTGTAATTCAAGCTCACGGTTGAAGCTTGAGACTTGCAGTGCCACAGGTAGGTATTAACCTGCATAGACAACACCATTGTCTTTCGTGCAAAAGTACACTGAAAAAAATAAATTAAAGCTGTTGTGTCATGGGAATCAGACTCACCAAAAAGGTTGTGTGTACCCCCAAAACATTAGACTAGAGATAGAATACTTAAAACTATTTTATAGGGTTGTGTTATTTGCGTATGCATAAAATTTTATTTGAGTGTTTTTTTTAATTACAAAATATTAAAATAAAAAAGATCTTATAAATAAATAAAATAAAATTTTTATTTTTAATATAAAATATAAATATTTATAAATATTCTTTCTTTTCAAGAAAAAATAAAATAAAAAATTTAAGAGTAAACTTGTGGATTATGCATTTGTGACACTTCAACGAAGATAGTAGAGCGGCCCATGGTTTTACATATTGCCTGTTGCTGCCGCGGTATCCTTTGAACGTAAAGGACCTGGCAGTTTCCTGTGGGAGCCACCCCCCCACCCCGGTGCACGTACGGGCTGGCAAAAGCCAACTTGTTGGTTGTCCAATCATAACGGACGATCTGTGATGTCAATGTCAGGAATCCTACGTACGCTCTATACAGATTCCTGTCCCCATGGAAAAAGATTAGGGGCCTGCCTACTACTTCCCCCTTTGTTCTTTTGTTGATCAACTTGCAATCGATAATTATCAGATTAATTATTTGGTTGATCTGGCCAGCATTAGCCAATAGCCTCGCGGAAACAAGGAAAAATACATATTGTGTTAGTGAGTGATGTAAGCGAATTATCCAAAAAGAAATAAAAAGATAAAAGAAAGGTATGACATCCTTATATATTTAATAACTACAATGCCAGAGACAGTCTCTCAAGACCAGATTCAATATTTAGGAATTTTGGATTTATTTTTAGTTTTGACGATAAGCTTTATTCTGTGACAAAGTTTAACATTAACTCGTACTAAATCTCTCTTCAAAAGATTTTGAAGGTGAACTCCCCCCATATCCGTCTAATATATTCAGAAATTTTTTATATTTATTTTGAAAGTCTTGAATTCAAGTTATTTGGTGGTGGGGGGAGAATAAAATGATTCATGGAAAGTGAAGTGTTACTTATGAAATGTAACTCATCATCTAACAACCCTCGTAAATTTTTTTGTACACAATAATTTCAGTTAGTTCCGACAATTGTGGATCCATCCGCAGATGTAAATTTGCACAATAGGGCATAGGCCCAATTGCCATATTTCACCCATGAAGCATGATTCCCGGTAACGCAACAATGAGCCTTGTCTTGCATTCTGTGTTACTGTTTGAAAATTGATTGATTTTTTATTTTTTGAATGAATTGAAATAGTATTTAATGTATATTGATATAAGCAACTGATGTCTTACTATCTCTTACATTAATATTTAAAGGAGAAAGAGACAGTATCTTGGAGAGGCAGGGTTTGACCCCGATGCTGCCCCTTAAAGCCTTAGCAGGAATATCTCATTGAAGATTGCAAAATCTCTCATGTTAGCTAATAAATTGATAACAATTATTGAAAGTTTTAACACGAACCGATGGAAAGGGAGCCCGTAGACTAAGGCATCTTTGTGTTCAAACATTATAAAATTGTAATAATTTGTTAAGTCCCTGCCCACATCCCCATATATATATATATATATATATATATATATATATATATATAATGTTAAATTTAGACAATTTATGAAATGTACCCAAAACCTAATGATATGCAACATACGGAAATTATCGTTAATATTTAAGAATCGTGGAAGATGGGATTTTAAAATATGGGTCATCCTTAATGAGTGTGAACAGAGAAAATGGGACAGAAGAAGAACAAGGAAAACAAAACCTAATCCATTAGAAGTCTTTCCCCTCCTGGATTTAGTCATACGATGACATAAGCATCATATTATTATTTTTATTTTTATTTTCTTTGCGGGTAGACATAAGCTTAATATTAGAAAAATTCGCGTGATCTCAAGTTAGAATTTATTAGTTGTATTATTTATTTTTATTTTTTTGAAAATAAGTGACATTTATAAAGATGAAAACGATGCTAGTAATTAGAAATTTTTCTGGAAGTAAAAAAGTAAAAATAAAATTCGTAAATTACTCAGGCGATGGATGAACAAAAAGGCTATATAATTCTATGGATGAAAGACAAGGAAACTTTTTAGAAATTTGACATTGCTTTCTTCTATCCGTCTTTATATGGAAATGTTTGTCTCCAAATTGGCCTCATTATTCTTGTCCATTGCATTTTGATGGTGAACCGAACTGGGTGACGCCCTTCATAGGTCCATAATTGCCTAGTATTATATGATGTAACGGTGTATAATTGTTGGCCCTACGCTCCCCCCGGGTGCATGGATGAAAGGGGATATGAAAGGAAGAAAACTCAAGCCACAATTGGTATACGTTTGGGCCGTTTCTTCTTCGACGAAATCAATTATTAAGGCAAGGCCGACCCCAATCTCTCGCATCATAAAATGATAGGCGGATTCTGTTTTAAATTTTTAAGTATTAATTATATAATTTTTTTAATATATATATATATATATATATATATATAATAAAAAATAAAAATATTTATATGCTTAATATTTTAAAATTTTAAATTAAAATAATACGTCAATTTTATAAATTTGCGTTCTATTTATTATTCCAACGAATAACAAAATATAGAAGTAGAGGGCTTGCAATCGAATATCGCGGGTGATAAAAGCATGAAATGTTGATTTAAGGGGGGGTCCTCTCGAGCGTGAGACTGAGAGGTCACATCTTAACTTTTGGTGTGTATTTTGCGTAGCTTTCCAAAATTCTAATGAACTATTATGTCATGGGAATTATCTTACTCGCAAAAAGGACGAATTCCACACCTCATTCTAATATCTGAATTAGTTTCCAAAGAGTGAGATCTGTTTGCTTAGAAGTGCTCTCTGTTGAGCTAATCCAGCACGATATCGAGAGACCACCGTGGCACGGTGGCACGGGTCGTTTAGGCAGTCCAAAAAGAAAAGGCTGGACTAAAGATTGGAATTTTTCCTTTTGCACCCTATGCAAGTTTTGCTTGACCTGTTTGCGCACATTATGTATTTTCTTGTACCAGAAAAGAAAATAAAAAAAGGGGATTGTATCCTCAACTTGGTCTTGGATTTTTTTTTTTTTTAGGCCCAAGCTTTGCCAAATGCCCTCAAACTGACGCTAGCCCAATCCCATGATGTTGGCCTTACAAAGATGACTTGGCTTAATTAGCAAGCAAGCTCTTAAGTGGAAAGTATTGGAGCTGTACTCCTTTCCCTTTCAAGACTCTAGTGCACTCTGCAAGTTGCAGCAGACAACATCCAAAAAAAGAAATTTTTTTGACAGGAAAAATGGTAGCAGTTCCCACACAATTTGAGGTGACAGCACTGCGTTTGCTTCATCAAGTCAACAAACCCAGTTTGCTAATACAGTTCCAGCTATTAAATGAATCCAGATTTCCAATATAATCAATAATTTACATTCTGGAGGAGACGAGATCAATATGTGATCAGCCTACATGTAAAATATATATATATACCCAGATAAGACTTTTCTGGTGGCGCACTTGGCGCCTGAACCACATGATAAGTTGAGATAAAATGATGATTTTTATTTAGGTGGATGAGTTGTGATTCATCGTTCCGATCAAAAACTATCTGGATCAAACGCAAATAATTCCCGTAGGTAGGATACATAGCCTGCAACAGACGTGAAGAACTAGGCTACTAGCGTTGGCCTGCACGCTGATAGCAACATCCATTATTAGGTTAAAGAAAAACAATGATTGTTCTTGTAATAGTATAATATATTAATCTGTGCATTAAATTAATTAACTTTATCCCAACAACTTCATCGTTTTGAGAATTTTCGATGAAATTAATAATTGGGCTAGAGCTAAAACCCAAGGGGACACACCTATTTACAGTTGTCTGAACCGAACAAATGAATAAGAATATAAATATACATTACAACGATGATGATACAAGTTGTAATGAAGTCCTCCTTAAAAAGCCACAATAAAAGACTCTGAAGATCAATTAGTTAAACCGATAAGTCTATCCCTTCCATATGTCTTGGATTTTCTCAGATATTCTCTACCGGGCTAAGCATTTGTGGCCCAGAGTTTGAGGTGTTGTATTTATTCGTCAACTTATACGCTACCCTATAGGGAAGCAAGCGTGAAAAGAATGAAATGCTAGCCAGTCTATATGCTTTTCATTTTTCATAAAATTACAAGAATTTCTTGAAGTAGGTTATGCAGAACTTGCATTGGTCAGCTAAAATTCATCTTAATTTGAATACCTCGGTCCTTGAATTTGCTTTGCGCTACCAGTTTAGTCTTTTGGTTAAATTGTTCAAACAAAGTTTCAAAAAAAGGGTCAAATTTTTTAAAAAACCAAAATGCCCCAAGAAGTTTGTTTCAAATCTACTTTTGTTCTTATATTTGTTTTATCTCTATTAATTCCTCAGTGGTTTGGAAACTTAACGATTCAAAAATAAAGTTTAGAATAACCAACGGTTCTTTTTGGAGAATTCTTTCCGAGTAATCTAGAAATATGAAAAATTTATATTTAACATACTCTATTTTAAATTAAGTAACAATTAATATATTGCATTTTAAAATTCAATAAAAAAAACTGTACTAACATTTGGGTCATATAATAATTAACATACTCCCTTAAGTATCTGTTAAAAAAATAAAAAATAATAATTATAAAAATATCGTTGTAAATATTATAAAGAGATTAAATTTCTCTTAATTTATTCAAATGAAATTAAATCATTTTTGGGCTAAATTTTGGAATTGGATTATTGATTACATTAATTTTCTTAATGATAGTACTGTTAATGGAAATGTTAACCAAATAATATATATATATATATTCTTTTTGTTAATTGTTAGAGTTAATTTTTAAAATATTATTCACTTGATTAAAAGAAAAATATATACGTGTTTTTTAAATATTTTTGTTAACTTTGACTAATAGTTAATTATCATGGTTCTTTATTATTATTATTATTATTATTATTACATTTTAAAATACATAATATAAATTATCACATGTTATAAAATATAATATGTCAAATGTAAATTTCCTAAAAGTTTTTCACTAAAACATGACGAGTCTCGTCAATTAACTACAATGTTAGAGATCGCATAAACGTAATGCGCTGAACGGAGTACCGTTGAGCATGGAATTTTTTGGGTTCTTTAAATACACTTCATATTATATAAGGTGGTGGTACACATGCAGAGAATATATGAACTGGCTGTCCTTAAACTCCAAACGAAAAAAGGATTTGGTGTATATAATATTCATTGAAGTACAACCAAGAAGAGAAGGGAGGAAACCGTCGAGAAGAATGTCTTATTGAATTGGTGTTAGCATTATCATCACAACAATTTAGGCATTAGCCGTAAAAAAAAAAAAAAAAACTAAAATAAAATAAAAAAGTTGATTATTTGCTTAATAGGAGGAAAGAGAGGAGAACAGAAAACAGTCAAGCGGTATTGGGAAAGGAAGATGGACAGATGGTCTACACTAGTGTGATTGCAGAATGGCCCTTTGTCTGGTCACATGGAATCCTGAATAGGTCCAGACCACAGAACTAGGCTGTTTTGCTGTGGAACTTGATGGTTTATTATCAGCTTCTCGTCTCCTTTCTCTTTTTTCGTATCCAAAGTGTCCGAACACATAATTATTTAATTACCAAAAAGAAGCAACAGCTGTTCTATAGTTGAGGACCAAGTTAGCCTTCTTCGTTGTTGCAGAAAACACTAATGTCATCAAAGGAGATGAGGGTCATTTGGGGACACTAACGATAGCTTACCTATGAACTGATTATTAATTGGACCCACGTACATTTTTTTATTATTTATTTGGGCCAGTTCCTCGGGCAGCAAGGAATTGACAAACTTGATTGCCGAGATAACCTCTTAACACTTTCTCTCTGGCCTAATGGGCGGCACCCACATGCAATCTCACGTGCTGCTTGCTGTAGCTTTTTGTGGGATTTCTTCGTAAAGTCACTCGGCTTTCTTCATAAAGCCATTGATTAGGGAAAAAGAAAAAAGAAAACAAAGCCAGTTTGTTTGGTCTCTTGGTATGTTGTACTTTTGAGGGTTTGTGTTAAGTTCCTTTGGGTTTCTTACAAGGAAACACTACTACTTTCAGTTCTTACACCAGAGTCCCTTTCTTGTACTCTAGTTGCTGGCTTTGTCCAACTCTTAAAGACTCTCTCTTTCTTCTTGTCTGCCTCTAATACTGAGAAACAAACAATAGATTAAGACAATGCAAAAGTCTCCCCTTCCCCGCCCCCTCTTCACCTCCCCTGTTATCCTGAAGAAAGTAAACTTAGACATGGCACTAGAGGCCGTCGTGTACGCTCAAGACACATATAGTACTTATGGCTACATGGATAATTGGGTCTATGGCGACTCTGGCTTACTACAAGAAGATAACGAACATTTTAAGGGAATTCTTTGCAATAACATCAACAGCATAGAGAAACAAGCTTCCCATGCAAACTGGGATTCCTCAACTTCTTCAGTGAAGCAACATGACAAAGATCGGTGGGATCCTAATTCCCCATCACCTGAGGATTGCGCTGTTGACCAATCGCCTGGAACCTTGTTAGCTACAATGGAGGAGCCACCACTGGTACTAACCAATATTGGCCGGAGAAAGCGAAGGCGAACAAAGAGAGCAAAGAACAGGGAGGAGATTGAGAACCAGAGGATGTCTCACATTGCTGTTGAGCGCAATCGAAGGAAACAAATGAATGAGTACCTTGCTGTGATGAGGTCTTTGATGCCCCCTTCTTATGCCCAAAGGGTCGGTCCATAAATAATTAGCACTTTAATTTATGTTTCGAAAATAAATAATATATTGGAGATGAACAACTAATTGTGTTGTTTTCATGCTCTTAGGGCGACCAATCATCCATAATTGGAGGCGCCATTAATTCTGTGAAGGAGCTGGAGCAGCTCGTGCAGACCATGGAGTGCCATAAGAGAAGGACCAAGCAACAAGCAGAGGTTAAAAATGCCTTCTCATCACCATTGGCCGGGTTCTTCTCCTTCCCTCAGTATTCAACATGTGCAACTCAGTCCTCAGCCATGGCCGACGAGTCAGTGGCCGAGACTCTTTCACTGGCGGCCGCAGACATAGAAGTGACCATGGTGGAGAGCCATGCCAATCTTAAAATATTGTCCAAAAAACGACCCAGGCAGCTCTCGAAGATGGTGGCAGGTTTGCAAAGCTTAAGGCTCAGTATTCTTCACCTCAATGTCACCGCCTTTGATCAAATGGTTCTCTATTCAGTTAGTGTCAAGGTAATCACAGCTGATAATTGATGCAGTCAAATCAGTCAGCTTTCCTTGTTGACTTCCCTTTTTATTTTATTTCCTTCTCTCTCTCTCTCTAGATATATATATTTTTTCTTTGAACACCTCTCTCTATATATCTATATATATTTTGGCTATACATTCTCGCTTTTCCGTTTCCTATCATTGTTCGCAAAAGATAAATACACCCAACAACGAGTAAAAAACGGTATGCTTTGTATTATTATAATTGTTTATGGTACATCTTTGATTTTTTTATACATAATTATAAATAATAATAAAGATTATAAATATATATTAAATAATAATAATAATAATAATATACAAATTATCATTTAAAAAGCATAAAATTTACTGCATTGTAATAAAATTCATTCTAATTTAGTTAATTACTTGTGGACTTGTATTTCTTGGGCCATCGAACAGGTTGAGGAAGGTAGCCACCTGACTACGGTGGATGAGATTGCAGCCGCTGCTAACCAACTGCTACACAAGATTGAAGTGGAAGCTGTCTCAGCAGAAATCAATTTATAAACCCAATTGCGTTGTTCTCATGCAATTATTGACGTAAATTACTATTTGTTATAAAGAATTTCCCACTTTTTTTTTTTTTTTGGTGTTGTGTATTAATTTCAGCTATGGTCTCCTTTGCGATTATTCTGTGTATGACAATATTAGTCAAGTTCGGTGTGCTCTCTGCCAAGGTTGTCCTAATCGTCCGGCATAAATTGTGAAGAATTTCATCAAGAAATATTTTTCATCAAAGAAAAGTGGAAAACAGCAGCCATAGTTACAAATCTCACCCCTCAACTGGCAACTTGCAACATCTCATTCAGAAAATGTCAAGCACTGAAATGAAGGAAGAATAATGTTGATCTCCATGAACTTCTTCATGATTAAAATAGAAGCAAAATAAATGTCAAGCACCCACTTTTCCCATTGGTACAAACCATTTTTTTTTATAATAAAATTAGTAATAGAATAAAAATTTGGAATATCAAATATGCATTTTTATCTCAGTAACAGCTACTAGTTCAATTGCCAGGCAACCTACCAAACAAGTTCTAGCAATAACACTATTCTTAGCTTCTTGATTAACCGGTGACTGAGAATTCTGTGCACTGCATGATAAACTGGTAATTCTATCCACACCATAGCTACTAGTTAATCTTCTTCTCTTTTTTTTTTCCAGTACATTTACTTCAATTTTATTTAGATATTATGTTCTCTTGTGACACCATTTTACAGATCACTGGGCAACATATAAATATGTCTTTAGACCAGGCATCCCAGAAAATGGAAAAACAGGAAATTGCACAAGCTTCAATTTTCCTCTTTGATTATTAATGAGAAAGACTAAATTAAACGCAACCGACTTTGTCTCTTCTAAATCCCTCAACCCTTTGCCGGACTCATTGTGTCCTCTCACACCTTTTATGACTCTGTCCATATTATTCTTGCTCCCCAGTCTCCCACTGACGCCCTTTGACTTGCAGGTACTGGATTTCGAACCATCCCCGGAAAGCACCTTATCAATTAACTTGACTATGTTCATCGTCGGGAATTTGAAGTATTCAGCTCAAAATCATTCCAACCCATCAGCTAGAAAATGTTTTCCTTCCTAAACTGTAATGAAAATACTACCAAGTGACCCTCTATAAAGCCTTGGAAAACAAAAGGATGCATCTTATTGAGTCAATTACAGATGAATCCCTAGCTCAAGGACAGGCAGCTTTCGAATGGTTTGGTCTACCATAGGCCTCACTTGAGTGAGTGTCAAGATTTATATTTAAAATGTCATTAACTTTCTCAAGAGCCATACCATTTAACAGAGCGAGTATGTTTCTTGTCTTGTGTGACCAAAATTTGAATGTAAAGAAGAAGGTAATTCGTTATTAATCCTCCAATTTGTATGGAGTGACCTGACTTTGACCAAATCCGAGACGCGTTCATTTGATTGCATTAGGAAGAACCAAAATTAGAGAAATAAATTTATATCAAGAAAGTTAATTTTCATGTGCTCCTGAAATAAGGGATTTAAGCATGACAGATTTCGCATAAATTTCCTTCCCTGAAGACGAGGATTAAAAAAAAAAACAAAAAAAGGCCTTTTAGTTCTACATCAATGCCGCGTTGTTCAAATTGCTCGAAGTATCTTTCTCGCACAGCACTTCCTTAGACATGATTTAATTATAAAAAAATAAAAAATAAAAAATGCAAACAGCCTGCTGTCCTAAGAATGGTATCGTGCGGCCTTTCTTGGTAACAAAATGGGCATATATAATTTTTGGAGAAATTATAGACTTTGTTTACGATTTGACCCCATGATTCGACATATCCACTTATGCCCAAAAGTGGCAAATTAGTGTAAAGGGAATTGTTATTCCTACAAATTAGAAAGAAAAAGTGAGACCCATATGACGTTTTGTGCGTGTAAATAGTGTTTTCCGTGCAAATAATTCTATTAATCTAACTAAATTTCCAGATCATTTGAGGAAACCCCCCCCCCCCCAAAAAAAGAAAAAAAAAAGGAAATTCTATAAATTTGCGTCTTAGTTTAGCAGTGTTTTGTTCCGAACCTCAAAGGCTGGGGCCATAACAGGCCGGATCCAAAGCTTATTCTTCTGTTTCTTTTTTTTAAGACTTAAATACAAAATGGGTCCGATCCAAGAAGGCTGCGTTTTTGTCAAAACGGAACTCAGTGGAATGGGCGGGAGTGGCCTATGGCAAGCCATCTTTCCCCGCTGCGGTCCATAATTAGAGTGCATGAACCTGTGTGGAATATATGACCCAGTGTCCAAACCAAAAAAGGCAGTTTTCTTTTAGAGAATACTTAAACAATTAAATTATGTTTAATTATTTTTAGAGTTTTGGATTCTAATTATAAAAAAAATGGGTATAGATTTATTAAAATTGAAAAAACCTACCTTTTATTTTATGGTTTACTCTTCAATGAACCTTTTAATAAACACACACACGAAAAAAGAGGGGGGTTATCTTATGTATTGCCATAAACTGTATATAAAACTGTTATCTCTGGTGCAACCATTCTTTGAGAAAACTGTCGCTATCTTTTATCTGCAAGCATCTGGAATCCATTTGGTTAAGATTTAAGAATTTAAATGTTGTTCTCTCGCTATTTACAGCAGAGGGATTTTTTGGATTTGTGGAGTAGTTTTAAGAATACTAAAAGTTATACTTAATTTTTATTAATTTTATGAATTGGATGATATTACATACATTTTCCAACAATTTCCCCATTCTTCATATTTGGGAATCGTAATATGCTAGTATCCCAACTTTGTGTACCCCATATGGCAACAAATCAAATTCATTTTTTTTCCATTAGATCAAAGATAAGTTTCCATACTGAATCAGAGGATTGCAAACGGATTATCTCTTTTGTGACTTGGTCCTAACTCCTAAGATTTCAATCTTGGTTAACAATAATAGAAATCATAACCGTTTCCCCAATAAAACTTAACCCATTTCATTCATCGGACCAGACCACCTGCATAGTCAACCAGAACCCCATTTTTTTATGGGGTATCTAATATTTTGTTTAGTTTTTTTTTTTTTTTTTTTTCATAAACTGTCACTTATGGTCTTAATTTATCGCTGAAATTCCTGTACTTCTAAAAATAGGTGGGAGTGCCTTCTAAGGACAAGGACGAAGAACAATAGATCCATAGGCAATTTTCTTTGACCAAATAACTTTTAACTTGGAATTCCAATTTGAGCACAATCAGTTATTCACAAACCAAAACGGTACATTTATGTCAGAAACATCTTTACTTGCAAAAAAAGGAAAGAAAGAAGAAAAAAAAGATAGGTACTTTCTCAAGTCATCCGAAGAAATAAGATTATTGAATAAAGGGGTCTTCTGGTGAAATTATTCCTCGGTACTTCTAAGGCATCTAAAACAAATCATCACCTTTTGGGATGCAGCTTCTTAATCCCACTGACACACTTGAAATGAATTTATTCTTCTGATGCAGTCCCATGATTAGATAATGTTCTGCAGATGTTGGATGAGGCATAACTAGAGAAAAGCCCAGCTTACTGCTATTTCTCAAGGTTATACTCATTTTTGACAGATACGGCTTATATCATTTACTTGCCAAAATAGTGAAATCTTTTTACACTTACAGGAGTTGAAATCAATTCCTGCTTCGGTTTTGTCTCGATGAAGACAACCCTTCACCAAGTGATGAGGATCTTTTCATTGAAACGGGATTGTATGCAGGCATTGTCTTTTGGCTTGCTTCAAAACAACAGCTGAACCTATTTGCTCTGTATTTTCAACCGGACGAACCAATCTGCCCTGTGATTCAAATGGGCAAGTCAAATGATCCATTGACAATGACCTTATTTGCTGCATATCATTTTTCGTCAATTTATGATTATTTTTAGACTTCACAAATGTGAGAGCATTATGCACCCCACCGTCCTTTTTATGGTTATCGCCAGGATCACAAGGCGGCTGCAGATCACCATTACGATCAGAATCCACTTTCCCCTTCAAAATTCTTTCATCGCCAACTTGTTCCATCTCGCGTTCCTCCTCCGCTCCACCCCTGCCTTCGCAAGCCTCGTTTCTCTCCTGAGCATTATTACCCAATTCAATATTAATCTCGGGATTCTCCATCCGGGAGTTGACAATTGCATTCGAATTGTCAGGATTTCTATTCACTGAAATCACGGAAGCCCCAACTACTACTTCGTCAACTATACGCGCGCGACACAAGGGGCAGTTGGTG
Source organism: Kandelia obovata (assembly GCA_021464305.1). Classification (NCBI taxonomy): domain Eukaryota; kingdom Viridiplantae; phylum Streptophyta; class Magnoliopsida; order Malpighiales; family Rhizophoraceae; genus Kandelia; species Kandelia obovata. Next base: position 3,905,396 of record CM038479.1, on the reverse strand, counting down.
TGAGACCTCAACCAAGCATCAATACAGGATATGTGGAAGGCATGGCTGCACTTTGGCAACAGCCTGAGAGTCTCGCCTTGTTGAAACTCATTCAAGCAAACTGAACAAACAGTGCCTTCAATCAACCCTTCATCCTTCCTGTACTTAATAATAGTGATGGAATTGATAGTTGACTGGTGCAAACCCATTCTGGCGATGAACCATATTGGATGAGCAACCGGTCGGATCTCATCAACAAACTCTTCATCTCTATTCTCTGTTTGTGATTGTGGCTGCTGCTGTCTGTTGTTCCTTGAACCGAACCAACCAAACTGAGACCCCCCTGCAATAAGATAATAACTGACGGCAAGGAAAATGACGGCTAGAATGATCACAACAACGATCACATATGGCACCACGTTGTGGTTTTGGGTTGAAAGAGGCTGAGGTGGTGGTGGTGAAGGCCAGAAATAATAATCTGGGTAAGGACTGCAGTTATAGGGACAGGCTGCTTCACAGAAACCTTGGCAATCTACAGTTTGGTTTACTGCAGTCAGAGCTGGAAAGAGTTTCCTGTGTCTCAGTGCCATTGATGAGACCAAAGAGCTCAAGAAAACGAGAAGCCAGCACCAAAACAAAGGGCGAGCAACCATTTACTCGCGTGGGGTTATTGATTAGTTTATTGTCTTTTGTTTAAATTAAAAGAAAAGAAATGAACAGGGCGAGGGTGAGGGTGAGGCATCTTGTCACTTTCCGCTTTGTTGATGAATTAAAATTGATGTGTTTGGTAGGTTTCCACCATTGTTTTCGAAACTTCATGCCTTTGTACCACATCTCCATCTCTCCTAATTTTGTGTGACATTTGGTTTGAAGGGCTTAGCCCTTTCCACTACGTATTTTCTAAAACGGAAATGATACTCCGCGCAGAAAAATGGACGCCCTCATGACGCAGATCAGATCTTCCTGATTTCAACGAAGATAAAATAACATACAAATAAATAAATAAATAAATATATATATATATATTAATTACAAAAATTATTAGATGTATAGGAGAACCAATAGAATATATCAATCTATAAATTAAAAAGTGCAAGAAATGCAAATCAGTCCTCATGCACATTATATTCAAACTATTTGTACACTTAATTAATCTTTATACATATTAAGTAATATGACCAAGCAGGAACAGGACCCGTGTCTAGGGGTGCACCCCAGTAATGGCGCCCTTTCTAATCTTTCAGTCAAGTTTACGAAGTACTTTGTGTACATGAAATCATAGATCAGATGTTAATGGGATGGTCGAAATAAAATTAGAATGGAAAATTTAGTTCACAAAATAGAAAAATTCATTTCTTGTCTTTTTCTAGCATCCTAAAAAGAAACTTTTGATTTGTCACTCAAATGTAAGGATCAATTATTAGTGACCCTGGGCTATTCCCAGAACCATGTGTATATATATATATATATATATATATACACACACACATATGCAAGTTATTCAGAATTCAACAGCACAATCATTCCCATGACTGGAAAAAAAAAAAATTGCATTCCAAGCTATTTTGTTTCTAAATTTCGAGCATTAATTTACGTGAGTGATGATCCGTCTTATTAAAGTTTTTGAGCTCTCCGATTCGGTAGTAAGTCAATTCTCGTGGCCAACAACTAGGTAATTTTTTAAAGTTGGTGCATCACGGTGGCTCTTGTAAATTTTCATGAAAGTCAACCAAGTCGGGTGGGATGTGTCTGCTAGGTGACATGGACCTCATATCTGCCCGGAGAAAAATTTATATATAACATACCCTATATATATATATATATATAATGTGATGAATATCAAACTTTTCTTGCTTTTTAAAAGCTTATTGACTCAAATACTCTTCTTGGAATTATCCACTATTATAATTTTACAATAGAAGAAACAGGGCACCGGCCTCTCATCAAATTTAGAGTACTTAATTATTATAAGCATTTAGGTGGCAAATTTTTATTTGATAATACATAATATTGAAGTCCGAATCAAGTTCAGAAGCTTATCGGTTTAAGTTTTGTCATATTTAAATTCTCAAATTAATTTTTATTTTCTTGTTTCATGTGTGAACAATTGCCAAATAATAATAATAATAATAAAAATATTAATCAAATCAAATGGAAAATTTACGACAGAATTGTATATTAAAACTCATCTATACGGCAATACAATATCCTTTTGCATAATTTGCTGTCCACCCAATGGGACAAGAAGAAAAATTGTTGTCATGATGCTACTTCGGAACTGGTTCTCAAAAGGGGAAGTTGCTGGTAAGGATTGAGATCAGAGACCTTATATTTGGTTAATTAGTAACATCTCTGATTTGGGGAACTTGATTCGGACATTAAAAAAAAAAAAATATTAGATATGCAATAAAATCACTTCAAATATACAATAAAATTGAATGAATATGTAATAAATTGTTAAAAAAAAAATCAATAACCTTTTGTTATATATTCTATCGACATTATTGCACATTCAAAGCTCGGAGCTATTATGTTGATTTTTTTTAAATAAATAAAAAAAAAAACCTGAATGTTTGGAAGAAAAAAAAATATTAATATTAGTGATGTCAGCATGATGCATAAGCGTCCTAACTCTCTTGGCAGTGCATTTTTATCTGTCCATGTACTCAACCTCTACGTCCAAAATCACTGTATGCTGAAAATTTGCATGTCACTGTCACCGTCATTAGAGTTTTGAGAAAATAATTCAGCAGTTGGAGGAGTTTTGAGAGCCCACTTACCTTCAACTTCTCGATTAGTTTTGTTTGTGGCAAACAATAGGTTAGTACGGTAAATTATATCATTGAGAGCACTTCTGACTGAAAGGTTTGAGAGTTTAAATTTCATTATTATTATTATTTTAACTTTGAGTTTAGTGTCACGTCTACGTCATCTTGTAGACCTATTTGTAATTACGATATTTGTCACGATCGATCAAGAAATCACCAATTATTTGTATATTTTATTTATATTTTTATATTGACGGATTTAAAAGATTAATTATATGCTACGAAAATAAACGTAATGTTTTTATGAAGAAATGAGGCAGTCTATCTGCCTACCATTTTACTGACCAAAAAAAAAAAAAAGAACTCTATACATTATACTTTTCGTAAAAACTTGACATGGAGATTTGCAAAGTTGTTCCATGGACTTAAACGTCGGCCGCTATATTTTTTTTACAAGCCGAAGGCCAACCCCGCACAAGATATGGACTCTTTATTTTTATTTTTAGTCAATTGGTTTTGATCGGGAAAACTTAAAACATTAAACACACTCCAATACACAGTGATTTACAGCTCATTAGTTACGTTATTTTATTTTTAAACGTAACTACAAACTCTAAAATTAAACATTAGGGGTGGGGCCTTAATCAAGTTGGGCCCAGAATCCGGATCTTGTTTAATTTCTAATGCCAATCCCTACTTATCCACTTACAATAAAAATTAAGACCATGATAAGTAGGCCCAAAAAAAATATAACTATTTTGGGTTGAGCGTTAAGCTGGATAAGAGGTTCGGACGGCATAGTTGTTTAAAGCCTGCCCATCCCATTACCGAGCTCTTGTCTCGCTATCTACAATTTTACCCCGTTTATTATTGACCATAATAATATTAATAAATAAATAAATAAATACTGGTTTTATTTTAAAAATTAAGGACTCGTTCATCTTTAGTCCGTAGTTCGGATGCCAGATTAATAATTAACCCAAAATTAGAATTAAGAACCAAACTTGCACCTAGTGTGAACTAGAAATGAATAATCAATATTGCTAAGGTTTGCTCGTGGCAGCAGCAAAGTCAACCTGCATGATCGGGTAAAGATTTAGACGAAGTTGGATTGAAAACGACCTGGATGCGGATTTGAAGATAAGATCAGATTGAAAGGGAGACTATGAGATACCAAGTTGAAATTCGTTGTTATTATTCTGGTGTTTAAATGAATAAAAATGTGACTTGAAACTAACAGATAAGAAAATAATGAACGTGTATTTTGAAATAACATTCGTATAATATTTATAATAAGATCCAAATGTTGTTATATAATCACATAAACAATTTTAAGTAAAGTATGTATGTAGGGTTTATGAAATGACATGTTTATTGTAAGAAGCAGAATTTAATAAGTCAGGCGAAGGAAAAATGTATCGAATATTATTGGGTTGACTTGAGAAACCATCGACAGTCCACAAAAAAAGTGTCATTGTCACTGTGAATCGTAAAGTTCAACACACTCCTGTCTGCATTACTCTCAAGCAAAGTTGAAAACTTTTGGGCTAATGCTACGTTAGGAAATCAGTATCAAGGCTGCAAGCGGGGGTACTGTACTGTATGGGATAAGCACTTCTTTTTTCTTTTTTTTTTTTGAGTGCAGCAATCTCGTAGAATTAATTTAACACCCCAAGTCCTTGGCATAGCAATAGATGCGTTAATTTCTAATGCTCGTAAGACGTAATGCAAGTTGTGGTGGATGTGTGAATTAATGTTATCAACTTTTCTGCCATCATGCAAGGAAGAGCACGAGTGCTTTGCCAAAACTTGAAGGTAGGGTGGTGGACTGCACAAATTCCTAAAGTTGTTACAAGAAGTGAAGCTAACTTGCCCTGCAGTAATACTTGTCCTATTAGCATAAGAGTTAGCGTCAATATTAAGTAGTAATCTGTGGTTCTGCATAGATCATTGAACGGTGAACAGATGTTCGTTACTCGACTGATGAAAACAGCAACTTGAATTGTCTGTTTTCTTCATCCTGTCATTGTTTAATTTTGGCAGGTGCCTGCCAATTGGCTTAATAATTTGGGAAGATTGATAGGCTTACCTATATGCTCTAAGTAAAGACAAAGTTTGAGGTTGATTTATGCAATCCTACTTATTTGGCATACTACAGTTTCTTCTCATTGCAATATTAAGCGGTTGTTCTGGAATAAGGAATCAATTTTTCAAACTTGGTTTAATGTATATGGGATGGAAAACGTGAGAGGGGCCATGGAGAATGTTGCAAACGTAGTGGAAAAGGTTGTTTTTGCTACAGGTGGGTAGCAACTGGACAAGCTTCCCAGCTCAGACATGCAACACTCAAGTGTACAGCCTTCTAGGTGGAACGTCTCCCCAAAGAAGCAATCAAAGATGTCCATTTAACCAGGGAACTCGTACACAAATTCTGAAGGTAGTCAATTATGCTAGACTTGGATAGTTAGGCTTTTTTGTATAAATTGAAGCCCCATTTCTGATTTTCCAGCTTTTTACTGAATAACTGTCTAGCTCTGTGCCATACCACCATTACAGGTGCATGACTGAAGCAGGAAGTCGCTGTCAGGGTGTCTCAGCCACTTAACGATCCAGGGAATCTCCTGCACAAAGGAAATAACAGAAAAAAGGCTGCATTTTAATTGCCTTGATAGCTGCACTAGGACCCTCTGCAGTCTGCACAGATTAGTGGACAATTGCCTCAACATATGAGTTCGAGGACATTATGTTAAGCTCACTGATGTTTATGGATTATAATTCAGAACAGAAAATAAATATGTTGCAGATGGATTATAACAGTAATCATCAATTGGTTTAAAAATACCATATGAAAGTCTCATAAGATAGGAAGCAAGTCTTCATTGTTTATAAGCTGATAAACCACCTGCACCATGCTCCTGAATCAGTAAGACCATCATTCCATTCAAACCCATCTCCGAGTTCCCAGCATCCCAAACTGGAGAATGCGACTGATTCCGTTCCTGCAACCTTTTGGCAAACAGTTTCTGAGGGAGCATTAAAATTAGGACCAAAAAGAGGAAGAAAAATAATAATAATAAAGGAAGATTAGCATTCATGGCAAGGATAGCTAAAGATTGGTCTACGTCTGACCATTATTGTTAACTGGTCCACAGAGGATCCCACCTAATAAAAGAGTTTGAATTTAATGTGTACACAATTCATCAGAGACGTTCAACTGTTGGCCATGAACCGAGACCCATCATTATGGTTGTTTTCTTCTAAATAAATATGTAGAAAAAGTGATGAAGTTTCGAGCTTCTTCCTCGTTCATAATTCCAGCATTGGAGATGGAATGCAAGCTGAGTTGCAGAGTGAAGCTGACAGCAACTTCAGCACCAAGCAAATGAAGATTTTTTTGGTTATCTTGTAACTAACTTTGTTATAGCTTAGTTCATATAACCATAAGAGAATCAGTTTGTACTGTTTAAGTTAGTGTTAGTGGCTGTCCTGGCCGGAAAACCTTGGTAGTGAGGTTAGGTGGACAACTTGGTTCTTAGCAGAAGCTAACTCTGCTTGGTAGCTTTCCAAGCATGGTAAACATGTTCTCTTGTTATTATTGATGAAATTAAGAGATATGTACATTGAACCCTTCCTTCATAAAAGGGCTTTTTCACCAAATACAAGAAAGAATATGGTTGAATCATTGCAACAAAAAAAATTGAACAACTGGCATCGTACCTGATTGCTTTAACTCTTAAATAAATAATCTTCAACTTGATCGAAAAGAGAAAGTAAATATCTAAATGATTTTGCAACCTTTTTCCAATATCCTAAATTTTCTGTTCTAAAATAATGGCCTTTTTTTTTTTCCTCTTTGCTTTTCTTTTTTTTAATCTCTGAAAACCTCAAAGCTGAAATAGAAACAAATCTTCTTCTTTTTTCTTTTTTTTTTTTTTCTCAAAACCTAAAACAAATTTAGAAATACCAAAAAGAAAATACTAACATTAAGCAATGCCAGCATTGCTCAAGTTTCAACCTTCTGCGACGTCACCCCAGTTAAGAAACAAGCAGGAGGTTGGCCTTGTCTGCGTAGCTCCGGTTAACTCTCCGGCGGAAACGGCGGGGCTCGTCATTGGCAGGAAGAAGCCGAACGGAGGAAGGCGAGGCAGCTCGGGTATCCTCTGGTGACGAGGCGGGGTGGAGGAACGGCGGCAAATCTTTCTAGGCTGATTTTGGTTGACAGCTACCATCGACTTAGCGGTGGGGAAATGGCGGCGCCGCTCGGAAAAGAAGATTTCGGCCACTTTCTGACTTCTTTCCGGCGCGCTTGTAGCGGCAACACTTAGATCGATCTACTGCGGCGAGGAAAAGAGTGTAAGATCCTTCGGTCGGATATCGGCGGCGGCGGCATTCCGGCGCTGGAGAAAAAAAGAAAAAACAGCATTTGAAGAGTTGTTTTTGGAAACGAACCAAAAAGAATAGAATAGAAGAAAAAATCGAAAATCCACCGAAAATAAAAAAATTAATGTCAAACTTCACTTAAAAATTAAATTCAATACTTTATATCAATTTAATGTCCATAACATATCTATTTATAAAAATAACATTAATTTATTTTTTACATATAAAATAATTTTAAAAATTAGATAAAACATATTTAAATTAATTAAAAATATATAATATTTATATTAAATAATAAAATATTTAATTTAATAAAATTGAAAATATCAATCAAGCATACAAAAATGATAATAGATTCTCGTTCTTGATACTTCGCATCGAATGTTCTCTGTGCTTTCATGCAATCTTCATTTTCTCCCTCCATCTCTGCAATTTTCTTATTATTTAAATCTTATGTCTTCTCCCTCTAACAAAAAAGTCATACATAAATAAAACGTGATTCTTTTTTTAAAATGAAACTGGGAACGGATGACTATCTTGTAATTCATTTTGACGAGTCCGTCCAGAAATTACACCAGTCCCGTTGAGTTGCTTATTTTTCATGTTTATCTTAATTTTAAGTTGAGATAACGTGTAAACAGGTCAATGCAAAGCTTGGCATGACCCTAAAGAAAGTGACCATTTCTCTTTTAGACCAAAAAAAAGGGATTTTTAACACGTGCAAGCAAACCAGGAAACCTCTAAGAAGTTTTCTTCTAACATTGCAATTGTAGAATAATTATTTTGGTTCCTAATCCCTAAGAGCCGTATTTAGCAAGTGGCAAACATATATATACATATATAGCCTCGACCTCTCCAGAGCCATATCATTCTATATATGTATTTCTTTTTTCCCTGTTAAGCACGTTTCTGTGGCAACTTCAACCTCTTGATTCGTTTGGATAAGCAATTTTGTGATCGTCCCGGATTCGTTAATTACATTAAGGCTCAAAGAAATCGGCAGACAACAATATGATGACAAGTAGTTCGATCATGACCCACAATTTCAGCTGCACTTATATCAGAAGCTGTAGGAGACCTGAAGCTAATCCCAATCTCAGATTTCCTTTGACATGCTTAAAACAAAAGCAGAAATGCCAATTTCTCGGAAATCAGATGTTTCAATTTCACAGCAGGGGCCTGGAACTCCAGTATGCAAATTGGTTTAAGCCGTAAGCTTATTTTCATGAGATTATCATATATATATTGCTATTTGCGTCCGTCTTACGCAAACCTGCTGTGCAGATCCGGCAGGAACATTGCTGTCTACAGTGGTATTGAATCTGGATCGCCTCACCCTTCTCCTGGTTCTTGGTGAGTTGACTTCATTATGATACAGAAAGTGATATTTAATATTGGAATAAAATGTTATGGTCATATACTAGCAGGAAAATGTGGATCCTGGGAATGGTAATTTCAGTAATCCTACCCTTCTGGAGAAACAAAATGTGGCCGTTACAGCAGTTAAAAGGTAAATAGTGAAAAGTTGACCATCTTCTTCAGAATTGGTACCTGAGTGTTGTGCTTGGGCTAATTCATCTCTAAATTGGCTGTACAGACAAAGTTGAATCAGTGGTGGAGACGGCAGAATATGTTGCAGACATCGTCGAAGACGTGGCCGAACAAATTGAGAAGGTGGCGGATGAGATTGCTGATGATCTGCCGGAAGGTGGGAAACTTAAAGCAGTGGTAACGTTTGTCGAAAATGTTGCTAGTGAAACAGCGAAGGATGCTCACCTGGCCGGAGAAGTCATTGACAAGGTAGTTTTACCAAACCCCTTGTTTTGTGCCTTTGCATTTCACCTAATGCTGCAAGTACAAATAACGTGGATACGACTTTTATTTGCCATTTGTGCACGTCTGCAGTAATTTTTTTTGGTATCAATCTACAACTAGCATTTTTTTTTCCCCTTAAGCAATTAACAACTCGTGGAAGACGGAAAATTTACATTGGTTGAAGATACGTATTGTGTCCATTGTGTTTTTAATCGGTTGCTAACTGTTTTCAGTTTTAATTTCCTCATTCTTGAGCCTAATTTCATATATTAATCAAAAGTTTCTTTTTTATATATATACAAAAGGGCAAAATACATACAAATTCATTAAGATCATTACTTATCATTACAAAAAAAAAAAAACAATATAATGACGATAAATGACAATTATGATAAATTAGTGTTCATTATATATATATTTTGTGGGTGTCTTTTTATTTTTTTAACCAAAATCCTTTAGTGGTTTTTTTTTTGGTCGATGCGAAAAAGTCAGCTTGTGCTGGCCTAAAGAATAAAATAATTCCATACTAGAGAGAAGCGCACTAGCTGTCCATGTTTATCCCCTCTTACGAAACAGCCTGGCAGCTTCCTCTCTTTTCCAACTGGATTTTTTTTTTTAATCTAATAAGTCGTATCTATGATTTCTTGCCTAAATTTTCTTTCTTATTTATTAATTATCATTATTACTATTGGGATAATTTGCATGAATTTTCTTTTGATGGGTTACGAGCTGAACCAAAGAGAGCTGATTGATTGGTACATGCCTAGTTGGTAAGATTTGATTTATCATATACTTCATTGAATTAAAATGCAGGTAGAAGAAGTGGTAGAAGGTGTGGAAACGGTGGTGGAGTCTATGATTGAACCAGCCGTAGACCAAACACATGGAATCAGCGAAGGATCAGAAAGCTAACCTCTGTAGCAGTTTGACCTGCAAATGATAAAAATTTAAGTTAATTAGGATTAGCCGCGTGAAACTATTCTTTTGTACTCTCATCTGAACAGAGAATGCCTTTTCCTACACAATTTTTACAGCTCCATTGGTGCCATTTTGTTTTTTAAGAAAAGAAATTAAAGATGCCATTTATACTAAATCTCTAAGGCAGTTACTTGTAATAATCGTTGTAAGTTCGGCCAAAATTGAAATTATGAAGTTTCCATTAAAATTTGTATAAAAATTTTCATAATTAATTATGCTTGTCCGGACAAAATTTTCAATTTCTTGGCTTAGGCCCCACATTTTTATTACGTTTCATTAACGTCATTATAATGTTCTTCAACCAAGTTAGATCCTCCAACTTTCATTTTTCTAGTTCGGCTGCCTATCCCTCAGAGAAATAAACGAAGAAAACAGATAAAATGTGCCTACAACAGATCTAGGAGTCAAAGCCGACCAACTGATGCATCAAAAAATATGATCAACATATATTTCACGAAAATCTCTACAATTAACACCCACTACGATTGTGCTATATTTTTTTCGCCACCCATATCTTAGATGTGTGGTCAAGATTTAATGTGTGTACTAGCAAGATGCCAATTGGAACATAAACAGTATCTAAGGTCCCACTAGACCAGAAAAAGTAGTTCCTACTCCATGTGCACGCATAAAATGTGAAGCATGAGCTGACATGCGAGTCTTGGGTAGCATCCAATGCTTTAAAAAGAGTGTGCGCGCGCGTGTGCCTGCGTGTGTTCTTGTTGGGTTCTATGAATGAAGCTTTACTGTATTACTCTGCACTAAAACTCAAGAGATTCTGAGATTGTGCGTCTGCAGTAAGTAGCCTCAAATAAATCCGAAGTAGCAGAAATGCTGACAACAGGACCAATTGCTCCCAATAATTTCATCTATCTTCGTCTCAGAAACGGTCGCATAGTTGAACCTGCGAGTCCCAATCTCAGATGTCTTCTGGCAACCTCGAGGCACAAGCACAAATGCCAGTTTGCGGGTAAACATTTGCAACTTTACAGTGCTGACTGCCTGCCCTCGCAAAATGTTGGCATTGCAAACAAGTATGCACATCTATTTTTCGCTGGCAAGAATTTTTGACTATATGCTCGTCATAAACTGTCTGCACCTATGAGCTTCTGATGCAAACATAATTGTGCAGGATCATGGCTGTTCCCAGTGGCACTGAATCCGGTTCAAGGTCTCCCCTTCCTTTTAATCCTTTTTCTGGTGGCTGGTGCGTTGACTCAAACTAAACTGCCTTTTCCGATTGGTTTTTGTTTACATGTCCACTTATATATATATATATATATATATAATTTTTTCGCTGACACACCGGCAGGAATGCTTGGATTCTGGGAATCCTAGTATCGGTGATCCTACCCTTTTCCAGAAGCAAATGGGGGCCATTGTTAAAGATGAAAGGTAAAGGTCAAAAAGAACATGTTGTTGCCTAATTACCCGATACTTCATTATGGATATTAATTAAGAGATTTTTTAATCATTATTTCTCTTAATTAACTCAACTTTTAAATTGGCCGTGTAGACAATTTTGAATCAGTGGTGGAATCAGCAGAAAATGTTGCGGAGACAGTAGAAAAGGTAGCCGAGGAAGTGGAGGAGTTGTCCGAGAAAATCGCTGAAAATCTGCCTGAAGGTGGAAAACTCAAAGAAGTAGTAACATATGTTGAGACTATAGCCAAAGAAGCAGACAAGGACGCTGAGCTAGTAGAAACAATCATCCACAAGGTTTTTCATTCACCCCAATAACGCCTTGCTTTTTTATCTTACATATTTGATGTATTCTATCTAATTCACTTCCATCGTGGATGATGCATAACGTTTCCATTTTTCTCAAGCCTGCAACACCTTGGTTCCTAACAGTGTATGCCTATCATTGTGCTCTAAGTAAAGGATCATTAGATGTCTTTTTAGATTTTTTTTTTTTTAAAAAAAAAGGATCCTGACTTTGTAAAGAAGCGATGAAGTTGGCACAGTAGGAGAATAATTAGCTTTCAGGCTCCATGTGCTCTTATTTGCAGCTTGATTGTCGCTATTACTATTTATCAAAGCGTGGCTGATTTACCTCAGTCTAGGCCTCCCACCAGTGCCAAGTTGACGATCTTAAACCAACCACCTGTCCTACTTGGTCAGATGGTTGAATTTTGCTTAAAAATATCTCTTCAGTCTGCTTTCAAGAGGCCAATCGTGACCCACTTGCACTAATGATTCTTCTGATCTTCTGCAGCTTCATTGTATCCTTCTGCGGCCACCAATCATGAGTCAGGAACTATTCGAGTCTTTAACGATTGATAATAGTTAATGTCTATAGATCATCTTTCATGATCAGTAATGATTGTACCATCATAAGTGGCGCTCATCCAGTAAGCCGAATAAAGGGGAATTGCTTGTACATAGCAATATCTATCAATGAGCTAAAAAATAAAAAATATAAAAAAATAAAATTTATTCCATGCATTCGATTCGCGATTCATACGGAAGTTTTTGAAGTGCTATATTTATTATACGAGTAACTGAAAAGTGCAATAGAAATTAGAATTTGTATCGTTTAAGATATGTATTATATAACTTGGAATTGAAATGGCAGGTAGAAGTGGTGGAAAGGGAAGCTGTGGAGTCATTAATTGACCAAGCTAGTGCCGCAACCGAGGAAAAGAAGAAGGCCAATTAATTATCGTAGTGTGTTACCATGACCTATAATGATGAGTCTGATGAGAATAAGGTTCGTGAAGTGATTCTCTTCTTATTCTACCTTGTAATCCAAGGATTCTTGGCTCCTCTTGTGTTGTTGAACCATCGTTTTAATTGAATCCAAACCACTTATTTTCAGATGAAAGGGAGATATTAAATTGTAAAATGGTTTAACATAGTAATAATTGTAGCCGTTGATGTGTTGGGGCCTCGCGCTACATAAATAAGAACCTGGGTATAATGAGAGAGACACAAAAATACAGCTACATATTGACGAGTGAGAAATGAAGAGGACACTGGAACCCACCCCATTATTTGTAATGGGCTGGGCCTATACCCACCAGCCCTATCCAAATTGTTTTCTAGCCACGTGTTGCGACATGCATGCACCACATCATCAGTGATCTCTCTATATAAAGGCAATCTAACCCAACGGCTAGCCGGTAGCTCCTTTTTCCAACGAAGTTTGAATTCGCCAAGAAAATTTATTGCTGGAAATTATCTCTGGCCAAAACCCTAATCGAAGATTTTACTGCTTGAATTTTCCCAGAAAGGGAAAGAAATTTTGTTTTTTTTTTTAAATCCCCTCTCTGTCGTACTTTCGTTTCTTTTTTTTCCTTTCTTTTCTTTGAAGTTTTTTCCTTTCATTTTTTTGAGACCTAAAACCGACAATCATTTTGGGTCCTTCACTTCTCAGATCATTTTGGGGGGGGGGGGGAGGATCGAAATAAAGAAAATTTAGGGTTTTTTTTTTTATTTTTTTGATTAAACCAAGATCAGAAATGGATATCCCTCAAGAAATTGACGATTACATGAAAGAACGGATAGATGAAACCCTAGGCCTACCAGTTTCTGCACAAACCCTCCAATTGAAGCTTCGTGCCTCCGAGGACGCCCGTCGCCGCCTCCGCGACCAGTACCTTCGCCTCCTTGAGAAGTTTCACCTAAAAGACCAACTCATCGACCGCGCCAAGGTTCGTATAATCGTACATCTACTCACAACCATTTTACTTCAAGTGGTTTGTGTTCGTCACTTGTTTGTGGTGTTTTAGGCGGAGGCGAGTATGAATGCGCTGGCGGTGAAGAAGTTTGTGGAGGAGAATCAGAGATTGGCCGCAGAGTGCGCAAATTTGGTGAGTCAGTGTGACAAGTGGGAGAAGGAGTGCTCGCTTTATGAAAATGATAGAGAGGCTTTGATGGATTTTGGGAACGAGGCAGACGAGAGGGCGAAAGAGGCGGAGATTAGGGTCCACCAATTGGAAGATGAGTTGTGGAAGTTATCAGAAGAATTGCAATTCTACAAGCGTGAATGCGAGACCCGAGGGGTAATTTTCTTCTTCTTCTTCTTTTTTAATTTTTTTTCTTTCTAATATTTACTTCAATTAATCCTATGGTTCTTGGAGATGAATAATATAATTCATGAAGAGAAATTTTATAGAAAGTTTTGAATTGCAGTACATGAGATGCTCTTCAAGTACAGGTGTTGACAGATAAAGGAGATTATATGGTGGGTTTACTTGACGACCAGAGAAGTGAAAGAGTGGAAATGAGTTTTGGGGAAATTGAAAAGTTTGAAAGTGGTATCATTTTGATTTTGGATAACAAGGGAATCATTTACACCTTGGAAGGAATTGATGACCAATTAGAATAGAATGATCATTGTTGTATTGTGGTATCTAGTTAAACATAAAAGATATTGCCTTTTCTAGTTGCTCCGAACAATGAATAGACGGCGAAGAAAAGGTGTGACCATACAGATGAAGAAAAACTTTTGTTGTTATTGTATTGAATTCCTGTGCTAGATTTTTTATAGCAAAGCAGGCAAAAACCTGATCCATTGACACTACGCATATTCTCTTTACCAACAAAAGTTACAATAAATGCATGGCAGTGCTAAGTGTTGCCCAAAATTTCCTGATAGTGATTTTTTTAGTTGCTCATACCTTCTTGATTGGTGGTCCCTTCTATTTGAGAATATAGAATAGCTTTTGTGAATTAGGTAGTGGAACTTAATTTTATGTCTTGTAAAGGGTGACCTATCCATGGTTTTGCTATGTTGTAGGCTGATTCATTGACTGAGAGTAGAGACATGGAAGAGAATTTACTTGACTCCCTCTTAGGCTCTTTGGCCAGTAAAGATGAAGTTGAAGCTGCTCATGTGTTTCTGGAGGCAAACAGTGGGACTGAATCATGTAGAAAGTTGCTGAAAATGTGGAATGTGTAAGAGCATTTGTCATTGATGTATGTTGTTTATCATCACTTCATGGTCTTGGAACATGACAATGTGTGTCATACTATTGCTGTGTTTGCCATTATTATGCTGTGCTTTATATAGTTATTTGTATTGCTACTTCTGTCAATTCATTTGTCAGGAATCTTTTTTTGTTCTCCTTTTGTTGTGGCAGCTTGAGGCCATCAACTCAGCAGGTTTTAGCATTAGCTGCTAAGGTGAATAGTCTCCAAAAAGATAAGGAACTTCTCAGGATCAATCTATCTAGGGCAGAAGAAGAGGTGAGAAGACTAAGAGAAACCCTTCTTTCTTCTGGCATTGGACTCTAGTTTTCCCTTGTCATAACTTATGCAATATACTTAATATTGCAGGTCAAGCTGCTGTCTGATGAAAACAACATTTTGGATGAGGAGAACAAGAAATTGCTGAGGCAACACCACAGAGAACGGAACCTTGATGGCTCTGGTGGAAAACGAACTGGCAGCACATCTGCCAAGGTAATGTAGAAAAGGGGAGAAAAATGCTATTCTTGTGTGCTTTCTGTTTTAAGTGTTATCCCGTCAAATGCTGTCTTTGTATGCATGTGCTATATTTGTGCTGGATGTTTGTTATCCTGGCAGTGTTCTGGTGTTTTCACCGTTTAAGTTGTATAATTTGGTTCATGCTTTGCAGAGGAACAAGCGAAAATCGAGTCCCAAGATGAAAAGTCCATTTGAAACGAACATAGATTTGAAAGATGTAGATTCAATGAGACAGCCATTCTCACCATTGCGAAATAACTCCCCTGACAATAGGATGCATAAGAAGTGATACCAAGTTCTTGGTGGGCAGGTAGCTTTTACATGGATGACGTTTCGAAGAGAGTACTAACTAGCTCCAATGGGAAGGAGAGATATTTTCTGCTTTTTTATTTCTCTTTCCTTTATTATTTTTTTTATTGGTCCTTTTTCTTTCATCCTTCCTTATATAATGGAAACTGGATATAATGAATAGGCTGAACTTTCTCATGTAATTGATTGAGAAGAAACTATAGAAATTGGAATAACAATTACATTGAATGTCATGGGGGCACTCGACGAAGTATTGTTCTGTATATTGGGCATGCATTTTTTCTCGACTTTATGATTCTTATTTTCCTGCCATTACCCGACAGAACAGAAGCCAAACTTAGCACGGAAAAGGGGCAAGCAAAAGAAGACAATTTTCTTCTTCTTCTTCTTCTCTCTTTTTTTTTCCCTGTTTAAAAAAGTAGACAAATTTTGGAGCAGAAATCCAATGCCAAAATAAAATTTTGCTCACATGGGGCCCATTGTGAGAGTTTAACCATCCATCTCCGACCCAAAATGGCTGGAAAATTGATGGGCTGTGAGAAGTTGTAGCCCACATCTGTAAGCACTGTGTTGTTTTTCGTGGGTCAACACAAGGCAGGAAACAAGCTCATTATTTACGTCCGTACAACCTGACATTCTTTAGCCATGCTATCTTTTAATTGCTAGCCAACTCTCTCAAGACTCTTTACAAACTAATAATTCATAAAGTAGGGTTAGACTTAGGACGTTTCCATTTTAAATTGTAAAATATATTAGAAGCTCAATTTATCCTCCGTACGATGAACCTAATCTACGCACATGCAGTCTTGCGTACAGAACATGGGTTTTAATTGGTCTTTTAAGTTGTCGTGATAGGAAAGGTAAACAATCTTAAACGAATTTCCACTACTTAAGCTCTTGAAAAATTCTTGCAATTAAATTCTAAATCTTTTTGAATTTTTAAAGTAATTTTAAACCTTTAATTTTCATTCAATATAAATTTTTTTTTGATAAAAATGGCATAAACTATTAAATATATAATTTAAATTAATAAAAATAGTATAAAAATATTTAAAATATGTCTTAAAAATATAAAAAATACCTTTATATGTGTATTTGACTACATTTTACTCTTTTTTCTTAGCATATAAAAAATTAAAATTTTAAATTTTTTTCAAATGAATTTTCAAAAAAGAAAAAAGAAAAAAAAAATAGAACTTTTATCTTTTTATATATGGAGGAAAAAAAATAAAAAACGCATGTGAACTCATTTTTAAAGCATATTTTAGTTGGTTTTTATATGGTTTTCATTAAGTATGACTAATTAACACGTATCTATAAGTTTAATTAATTTTGTTAAAAAAAAATAACTCATATAAAATAAATTATTTTTTTTAAAAAAAAATTAACACTAAATTACAAAAATTATAAAAAATTTAGAATCTTTCGGATATCTTATCCCACACCACAACTTAACCAAGGGGCAACTATTAACATATTCATTCACATGACGCTCCTTCTTTTAAAGTCAACTGAATTAAATTGACTTTCAATTTAACAAGCAAAACTCGGGTGCTTAATAATGAGCTGTGAAGTACGAACGCGTTCCAAAGGTTTGTTGTGTTGGACATGTTAGACACGGGTTGTCTTCTAAGGGTATGTTGTGTTGGATACACGACAAAACATATCTGTCAACAATTTTTGGTTTTTTTTTTTAAAAAAGGACACGTGTGTTAGACACGGATGAATGATACGTGCGTGAAATTTTTGTAATTTTTATAACAAAAAACGTAACCGAACTTCCTGTTTGGCCTGCTCCTTCTTCATCTTCGTGGTGCAATGACTGCATCAACGGCACGACCATGCCATCGTCCAGGATCAACGTTACTCTGGCCCTTCTCCACCTCACGCGCAAAGTTGCAACGTTAACACTGATCTCAGGGCTTGTAACAAAGGTAGGTTTTGAATCTTGGCGACTTATAGGTTGGAGTTGTTGGGATCGTGACTCATTGGTTGATTTGGTAGATTTGCTTTTTGACCCCTTGGGATTTGAAGAGAAAAGTGGGCGAAATTGCAACTCGTTAAATCAATTTAGAGAGCTTTTTATATTAGTTTTTTGTTTGATCCTTTCTTTGCCGTCAAAATTTTTCCAAATAAATAGTTTCTTAGTTTTTTGGGAATCCCACTATTGCCTACCTAATGTAGGGAGTGTAATAGAGGATGGAAATTTTGTTTTATACGCATACATACATACATACATACATACATACATATATATATATATATACACACACATGTGTATTTGTCAACTTGGGAGTGTGCACTATGCCAGGAACTTGGGAGTAGGGGCAAAAAATTTCCAAAGAGAAAGAGTTAAAACAGTAGTATTTGTCAACTTTTCTTTCATGTGGAATAGGTTGTGAGGAAGAAAAGCTGTCGTGACACAAACGCACGTACAGAAAAGAAAAGAGAAAAAAAAAAAAAAAAAGCCGTCACATGGTGTGGGATCCTCATTCCTGAACGGCATGTCGTGGACACCACCAGCACTACAACAAATAGAAATATTTGCCCACAATACACCTAGACAAGAAGGCAAATTAATTTGTTTTATTTCCAGAACATTGCCTTCGTGGTTCGTTTGGAGCTTCATTAATGATGGAAATCAAAGCCAAAAAAAAAAAAGAAGAAGAAGCTTCTTTTAAGTAAGTTTTATATTAGGATTAACTAAAAATCAAACTATTTTGCAGAAGAGCCGTATAGATAGTGAAAACTTTTCAGATTCAAAACCTGAACCCAACAAACCTATGAATTAATTAATTAAGCCAAAAGCCTCTCTCTCCTCTCTTTCTGAAGATGCAAATGCACATGGGAGTCTGAAATTCGAGAGATGCTACAGCTGTTACCAACAGGTGACAAGAAAGAAATAATACTAAAATAAATAGTCCCACACCCGGTGGATCACTGCAAGAATTGCTTCCAGCTGTCATTGTTACAATTATCACAATTCTCAGTCCAATTGCCCAATCACAAGACAACCAGCTCAAAACACTCCCACGTTGCCAACGCACACTTTCCCCTCCGCTTTGTCTCGCCGAGGCCAAGCCACATGTCTTCATTCTCTTTATTTTTACCCTTTTTCTTTTTTCTTTTTTTTTTTTGGCTTTTTAGAGTGAAAAAAACAAAGATGGATACCATGTGATCAACAAATAGAGAGTGCATGAACAATAATCCAATCTCGACCGTCCACACAACAATAAACACCAATCAAATTAAATGAACAACAAAAAATAAACAAAATGAACAACAAACGTAAACAAAGAAAATAAAGAGAGAGACGCCTACTGAATTGAAAAACCTACGTAACCCAACTCCTGAGAAAAGCATTCAATTATCAGATCTACATCAATAAAGCAGAGGCGCACAACGCGGCTCCAAACACCGACACAAAAGTGACGCCTCTGTTCAAGCCGGCACCGATTGGAGGTGACTCACCGGGAGCAGAAGCCCCACCCGGAGGAAGGGAGACGGAAGGCTGTGAGCTGGGAGCGACGGGAGCAGGGGGAGAGCTGGTTGGAGGAGCGGCGGTAGGGACTTGAGCACCAGCCGGAGCAGGGGCAGACGGTGGTGGACTGACGGTAGCAGAAGGAGCGGGAGTTTCAGCCTTAGCCGGAGCCGGTGCTGGAGCAGTAGGGGATGCGGTCGGCGCTGCGGTGGGAGAGGCTTGCGGCGCCTGACCCACAGCCGAGGCGGCAAAGAGAGCCAAAACAACCAAAATCACCAAGCTTTTGCACGCCATTGTAAATCAAAGAACTGAGAGAAGAAAGAATAAAAGAGAGAGAGAGAGAGAGAACTGAGAGAAAGAAAGAGAGAAGCCCAACAGAGATAATTGGGACTGATGAGACCGACACAATGTATATACATTATATATATAGACAGAGGAAAGTAGAGGGAAACGTAGTGGATGTGAAGTCGGTTTGACTTCTTTCCTCAGCTTCTGAACTTACTATTTTATCCCTACAATTAAAGGACCTGGTCTAGAGATTATTACTTGGTAAAAGCTGCCTGCTGTAGTGATGATAAAGAATTTGGTCCGTTGGATGTTTCTCATCATCATTATTATTAAGGTAAAAAAGAAAAAAAACTAATTTCACACCTCACAATTTTTCAATTATACTTATTTTATTTTTTTATATAAATTTATTAGACACATTAATTTTATTAATTAAAATTTACATATATTAATGTTTTATTAAATATAACTACATATTAATCATTTAAATATCACATAATTAATATATAACTAAAAATACCTCTCTCTTTGACTTAATCTATCCTATCCTATCCTATCAAAGAAAGAATAAAAGAAATTTTTTTTAAAAAAAAAAAATTATAAATTAAGAAAAGGAAATTTTCTTTGGTGTGGGTGCTTTTAAATTGATTATGAACAAAAATTCTGCTTACCTTTATGGTTGGCAGGTTCCTAGTTCGTTTTAATATTATTATTATTATTATGATAATAAATTTAAAAGTTGTTGGCCTATCCATTGAAAACCCATACAGACCAATTATTACTCGATGCGATCTAGAGATTGCTATGTTACATTTGTTTTGAGTGTTAAATTTAACTTTGTGTATCTGCATGGGAAAAGGCTGTGAAGCGTAATTAGTAATTACTCCGATGTATTTTTGACTTCTTTCCTCTTTAAAATTGGATGATAAAGTAAATTTGCCTCACATACTGTAAAATTTCCACTCAGAATATTGGAAAATAAACCAAATTATTTTCAATTTCATAAAAATAAAATAAAATAAATAAATAAACAAACACAGGCCCTTGCTCTTATTATGGTCAAGACCAAAGAAAAAAATTATTAATCAAATCCAGTTTACAAAAAGGGAACTTTCTTCTAAGTAACAAAAATTGTGAACCGACGGCTCAACCGCTATGAGAGATTTTTATATTAAGGTCTAATATAGTTTCCACTACTGGGGATATTATTGTCCCAATCAAAATGAAGTGGCCAGGAACCTTTTTTTTTTTTTTTTTTTTTTTTTTTTTTTTTTTTTTTTTTTTTTTTTTTTTTTGCTTTAGCAATTCTCTGTATTTGAAGGTTCGTAGTACTTTCTCGTAAAAAAATTTCAAAAATAAAATAAAGTCTTATAGGACAAATGTAAGGTATAGCACAACATCTTTGATGCTTTCGGTGCATCACAGTCGTACATGAATTGGATTGACCTGCACACCAACGTTCGTTCTTTGGAACTTTTTCCAGGCAACTGCTCGTTTCACATGTGTATTTTATTTTTTTAATCGAAATAATGCACAACCCAGAATGCATGCTTCTCTTGACCTTTTGACTAAATTGTGCATCAATGAGATTATCGAAAAAATGCATAAGGTTCGTTAACCGTAATTGTAGATTTTTCTATGGTTTTAGGAGTTTTATTTTCCTGCGTTGCTACATAAATTTTTATTTTTATTTTTATTTTTTATTTTTTATGCACATTAGGCCAAACACAAGTTTTGAACAATCAATCACCTTTTGCTTTTAGGTAAAATTATCTAAACTCTTAATCTTACAATTAAAGGCAGATCAATCCCATTTTGAACAAAGTGAATGAAGAGAAATAAAAACAACCCACAGTGAGCATTAATATTCAACGCATTACATTACTAGCAAATGCCTTAAATCTTCTCTGCTAATGCAACCAAAGTTACCTAACCCATCAATCGAGGCTCAAAGAACGGGCATTGCTTGTCTACTTTTTCTTTTTCTGTATATGTGTGTGCTTACAAGATCAACAGATAATTGATATTGGCATTTCCGCGTGTTTGGACCTTGAACTGGTCATATAGAATGGGAACCAAATAAAAATGAGGTCAATGCTGCAACGGTTTTATTATTATTTGAGCGTTCTTTGATTGCGGGAGGACGAGATGGCATATCTTTTTTCTTGTACGGCGACTGGCACGAGAGTAGTTATTTTGGCGTCAGAATGTGAGCGATTCGCTGTCTGATTGTACTTTTGAGGTTTCATTAACTGGCAACACCTGTTATTATTACAGAGAGTACAATTATACGGTCACATTTATTACAGCAAATAATAATTACAAAATTATTTTAAAAATAGTTAAATCATAATATATAAAAATATTAATATAATAAATTTTTTAAATTAATTACATTTTACTTACTCAAATAAATAAATAAATTATTTTATTGTTCTCTTCTACCTTCTTATGCTATTAAATAAATATTATTGGGTAAAAATATTTTTTTTTTAATTTTTAATTATATATTTATTCTTAATAATAAAAAATATCATAAATTTATATTTCTTACACCTGTTATATATTTATGAATGAGTTAATTAACTTTTTTCTGTTACAATTCCATGTTCGCGATACATCTGATAATTTCTTTTACAAACAGTAAAATTCGGGTCTTTTGACCCATAATCTCTCGGGTACAGGCACGCTTGCTCCTTTTATAGCTAACAACTTTTTGGTTAATTGACTTAAATGTAATTTATAGTGGTCAATTTCACACCAAAATTTTATCTCATTTTGAACATTTAAAATATTGATTTTTGTCCACTCAGCCTCACGAAAATTTTAGTATTCTCACATTATTTTATTATTAAAAACCATAGAACCCACGTAATATAGTTTAATAAATTTAGCACGCAATGGCATTATATAAATTAATGTAAGCTCAGATTCTTCACTATGAATATAATACGCCCAAAAAAGAAGAAAGACAGAAAAAGACCCGCCAACGGTGTTTCTCTGTTGAAACCCTCAAGAAGCCCCAAGTGCGGACCTTGTAACTTTCCTTTCAGCACCGCCCCTGGATGGAGCTACCCTTGCCCAGTGGCACTCCACAGCATTATGGGCGGGGCTGCAAAACTGGGAAGGGAAGTTGGTCCAGAACAGGATTAAAGTACAGGCAACATCCCCAAGACAACAACAGAACTTTTCAGCACTCACAAATGCAAAATTCCGGGAAAACCACTTCTGACACTATCCAGGCTGTGCAATTGAGCTGCATCTACGACCAGACATTACGCTTGCGGTACAAGCTGAGATCAAAGATTCACCAGCGTGTAACTATAATAGGTGCCATACATTGTACATCGGGGTAGCCATCATAAATCGTAGTCTTTTTTCTGAGTTCAGTGAATTCATTTGGGGTAGCGAAATGCTCACTTTCAGCAATGACCATGACCAGGATGCGATTGGAACACTTCGACTTTTCTACAAGGCCAATTGTCCAACAATCGAGATCAGCCAAATTGATCGAGAAATACCCGTTTATTGGCAGCTTTATCTTATGCCAGTTTAGCTTCAATTAGAATAGAAGAGTATGGAGCCAGATTATATGTGCTTCCAATGCCTGCAACCCCATTAGGGACAAAGTCATCTGGAGGTTCAAGATTGGTGTCGACCTGCAATGGACCAAATATTTTCATTAATTGATGATTAATTGCCAATAAAGGCAAATGGTTTAGTTAAAACTAGAAACTCAACATATTTCTTTAATCATGATACTTCATTCCTAGTAGCAACGAAGTTGGTACAGTTAGTCATTCGAGGAGCAGGTTCATATGTGCAGTTTCCTCTTTTTTACGTGGGTTATCCAATGGAAGGAAGTAAACTAATTTAATTACAGTCCAATTAATGCTAATAAAAAACTGCCAAGCTATGGCACATAGTTTCTGATACATATTCCCAGCGAGAGAACATCAGAACAGGCCATGAGGTCTGGCAAAAGGCAAACAGTGACGGAAGAAACATAATTTACATGCAACATGATATGCTTGCAATGAAGTTTAATCAACAAAACCAAGAAAAGAATTCAATTGGCAGCACCGGTCAGAGGCTTGCACAAAGTTTTCTATTATTAGTAGTGCACGCTGTCAATCCAATTAACATAATTCCATACTAAGCTGCCAAACCAAGCCTTCGAATTTCATTAATCCAACTAAAACAGTGTTTTGGTGGATTTAACAACAGCTAGATCTATCTAGAAGATGCTAATATAGTTTGAAGTCTGAATTGGAAGCTCCATGACATAAATTACTGACACCATTTCTGGACCATCAATAGTCATAAAAAATGTACAATAACCATAAAATGTACAATCACTTACCACACGTAGCCAATGCCTCCTGGATGGTGGTGGAGGTATTGAAACTTTAACAAAATAGTCATGTGCATTGAATGCCAAATAGATATCCGAACCATCACTGTCATGAAGCCTGCATAATAGACATTTCAGTGAAAGTTATTTCATTTCCCAATATGAATTTCCATTACTTTGGATGTCAAAGTATTATTCTCCAGGAAAGGAATTTAAATTCAAGTACTGGTAACAATAGATAATAATAGTAAATTAAATACAAACAAACACAATAAATAATTAATAAAAAATGAAATAAAATAAGTTAAATTTTATATAAAGTATTTATAATTGTGTAGTACTAAACATTTTCTGGGTACATCAAAAACTTATAAGAAACATTTTTTATCTACCATTATGTGCATGGTAAGGAGGCAGTCAATGTAACAAGATAACCGATAGGATGAGTAAGCTTTCAGCTCAATTAACTTGTCAAAGGTTGTCTTATACAGTTTTGGGCCAATATTACAGAAATTCTAGTCACTCAAACAGGGTTGCAACAGCATCGAAGCCTCAAAGAATTAAAATCCACAAATGCAGAGTGGAATTAAAGAACATTATTAGAAGCACAAATACTTATAGGTCCTCCAAAAATAGGTCAAATGCAAGTCACTGGTTCAAGATAATGCAGCAATAAAGAAAGTGGGTATACTGTTCTCTATTTTCCCTTTTCCTTTTTAAGGAATGTTGGAGCATACAATACAAAGTATATGAACATCCAAGATCCATCCGTTTTAGCAACTGATGTTGCTTATTGCAAGCATGTCCAACATGAAATTCTAAGTTGATAGTAATGAGACGACACTGCCAACCAGACCACAAAATTGTGAAAGATGCAACCATTAAAGAATTAAAGCATGCCATCATGATACGTACAAACAAATCATATCTAGGCAAGAAATATATGATTGCTTACGTGAATGCAAGGAATTTGCTTTCATAGTTGTCCCAGTTGTCCTCATGCCATGTAACATCGTTCTGCGCAAAGAAAAGTATTTGAGGAGCTCTTTCAAATAACTTTAATATAACAAATTCTATAACATCTGTCAAGGAAATATTCAACCCAAAGCTTGAGTTGATGGGTGAAGTCAAGGGATAGTTATATAGCAATTTCTAGCACACCACTTAAAGTTCAAGAGCATGAACAAAGAATAGGTCCACCATAACTTTTGCAGAAACTCAATTTTAGTTATAAGTTGTGGGAGGGCGTGGCTTGAACTCAGGAATTCCACCCAAAAGCTTAAATTGATTGGTGAAGTTCCAAAATAGTTTCTTTATTAATCTTCACAATATAAATTGCAAGTCTTTTTGAGAATTTAATGATCAGGGCTTACTTTGCTAAGAAAATTGTCATGCCTAAACACTTGATGAGTTTGCCGGAATTTTATTGCCTCAGAGAAAAACCTGAAGTGACTGCTCCTTTGTCCTTCCAGCTGTGTTAACAGAATTTTATGTCATTTGGCCATTAAGTGCACCTAATCTGTTAAAAGGCAAGGAGAAGAAACTTACAAGCCCCCACTGAAAATTGTTAATAGAGGTGTCATGCCCATAGCTGTTATTATTCCCATTATGAGTATGTCCATACTCATCCCCCATTAGCATCATAGGCATCCCCTGGTGATAATGCACCCCACAAGCACATTGTTGAAGTAAATAGACATTATAAAGCAAATACTTGAAAACTTTGGTTTGATAACAGACGTGCAATATAATTCAAATAGTTTACAGAGAGACAAAGATGGGGAATGGGAGTATTACACCTAATCTTCAATAAGCAGAGGACACATGAAACCCATGTAAAAAGGAAAAACAAAGTAAATGGACAGAAGATATATAGATAAATAACTTGAAAGAGATATCATGCATCCTATTAAGATCACCCAGCCACTATATGGTATCAAATTCACATGGGAAGCTGAAAATCCTATATCAAAGGTAACAATGCTTTGAAGGCATCACATTTTTTACTGCTAGGTGTATGAACATATGAAAATGGATTTGAACTTTACCTGAGATATCATTAATGCTAAATGGAAGTTTTTCATTTGCCTAGAACGTAAAGCTTTTACATTAGGATCATCAGTTTCTCCTGACAAAAACAATTGTGGGAATACAACAAATTCTCAGTCACCTAAAAATGAAATGACAAAATAATATGTTACACAAAAGAGATCCTCTTCCCAACAGCTAAAAAAAAATAAATTGCTCATAGATTGTGTGTCAGAGCTTTTGAATGTTAAAAAGAGATTGTGCCATGCCTGGCACTCTTTCCAATATGTGGACATTCTGCAATCGCTGTTTATTGCCATCAAGAGAGCACTCCTTCATTTGATCCTTACAGTTTGATACTTAGCAAGTAATAACCATTCAAGAAATGAACTCAGAAGCAAGCACAAATTTTAAAGCATACCTTCAAAACCACAATTCCAACTAAAATTGTCATTGCTTCCATCATTTCCACCTTCTCCATTAGCATCATTGTGCTATAAACCAGAAAAACAAAGCACAATGCTAGATGCGACATGACTTCAAATCAAGTTCATGTCTAGAGGTTTGTAAGTACCTTAACATCATATGAAACAAGATCATACAGAGTGAACCCATCATGTGCAATAACGAAATTAACACTGTGATAAGGCTTGCGCTTATTTACCTGGAGAACAGAAGTAAATATTAGTCAGCAACTACAAATAAGAGTCATAAGCAGATGTAATACAATTTTCTTGGAAGCACTGGGGTAAACTTCTGCAAGGATTATAGACTCAGCTACAATCACTGAATTCCCAATCATTATGTCCAGTTTGAAGAAGGAAAGAGAAAGAGAGAGAGAGAAATAAAAAAGGAAAAAGCATGATGTTGAGACATCAATCGTCCTTACTCTGTACAGGTCAGCAGATCCAGAAACACGAGTGGCAAAAATCCCTTTCATACCACAATCACCCTATAAAATGTAAAACAAGAAAGGTTACTGTAACATAAACATGCACAAAAACCAACTTAATTGATCTGTGGTGATAAAAATCAACTGCAAGAACAATAATTCCTCTTTTCTGTTAAAGAAATGATCATAACTGTTACCATACTAGAGAAATGGATAACAAAACAATCATCTGCCCAACCCTAAATGAAGAACAAAGTAAATACAAGGATATGAGAAAAGGCAACTAAAAAGCAAAACAAAGGTCAAGGGCTTCTAGGCAAAAGGTACTGCCAACTTTTTTCTTGATGACTAAGTATTACCAATTTGTACACTGATGTAAAATCCTATTGACGGATCAAGAAGAATGAAAATCTCCAGCATCTAAATCAAGGAATCACAAAGTATGCAATGACTGTTATTTAAATCTTAAGACTTGGACACAAAGGCTTTAAGGATACCAGTAATCTAGTAAAAAATATCTGTATTATAAGCCCCTATGGCAGCTCATTTAGGGGCAAGATGAAATTTGCCATCAGTTTCAGTTCTCAAAACATATGCCATTTTGTTGCCCACATTTCATGGTGTTAAGGTACCTTTGAAATCTGAAGAACATACAAGCCAAAAACTAGCTAAATTTTCTATTATAAGCATCTAACTAGCTAAATTTTCTTACTCATCACCTTAATAAATCTTCTCACATCATCGCGGTACTTCCCATTCCACTCTGCCCACCTGCAAAAAACTTTTGATGCAGTTATGCCAAGCTCCACAGGAACAGAATTTGAAAAGGTAACTTTCGAAAGAACTGCAAATATATGGTACACCAAATGTGAAGCCAATTAATTATTGCCTCACTAAAGCCCAAAAACCAACTAATATTAATGTAGGATGGGAAGGGAAATTCTGAAATCAATAATAAAATCTATTCATCTGTGTAAAAATTAGGATAAATATAATACAAAAGAATTACCTGTCCCAATTTGGAAATTTTCCAACCAGATAAAGGTCTCCACAATCCCAAGGCTCAGCAATAATTTTACATCTGGATAGTATATCATCTTTTGCAATTGCCTGGTCCATTAATCAATCATAAATCACCACAGTAGCTGCTCTTCCAACACGAATGTCAAACTATCTTTGGCATTTAACTAGCTAGGTTGAAAATTCAAATTAAATGTGTAATCGAAGAACTCAAGTACTGGACTTGAACTACATTAGACACCATGCATTCATACTAATTGAACACAAAATTATGCAATGATGCATTTATGTTGTTAGTCAAAAATGCTGGGAAAGCGAGAAAGAGAGAGTAAGCATTAGTCACCTACAGGATTAATTCTGAAATCATACAAAATAAACAAATTATACAGATTTATGGAAAACCTTAGACACTTGAGCAGTTCCAAGATTTTAGAATTTTCCTTTTTCCTATATTTTTTCTGTACAGTTGAAAGCAGATTTGTCCCTGAAGAGTGGCAGTCATGTGCAAAGAAGGATAAACATGCGAGAAAAGTTGGATATCATAATAAAATGGTTGTGTAAACAATTAAAGAAGCAGATGCTTGAGTGCAACCACATCCAATTGCCTCGCTGGCTGTTTGGGGATGACGTCCCCTTAGTATGACAAATTTCTCAATATTGATGAGGAATCTATTGACAAACACAGAGACATGACAGAGCACATGTTTCCACTCTTTCTAACAAATATTTTACTAATTATTACATTTTTCTGTAGATATATGCTGATAGTGGCATTCTCATATTGATGCATGGAAATTTTTTACCCTAATTAGTGGGGGAGAATTAAAAGGAGAGCCATCTGTTCCTCTGCAAAGTACACTGGCAAGGTCAAATCGAAATCCATCCACATGATACTCAATGGCCCTGAATTTCAGTAAAAAGACAGATAATTGATGGATTACAATCAAACAGAATGAAAATAACCTATGACAGATATCCCAATCTCATGTAATGATCTATTCTAATGCCCTCAGGAACAATTAAACAGTGCTGGTGAACTCAAACACAATTCGTGACATCAATATTCCTTGTGCCCAAGCAGCTTGATTAAGGTGGCAGGCATTGAGAAAAGAAACAGATTGTTATTCCGGAGAAATCTAAACAATTGCACATGCAGAGTTCAAGGCAATGTCACCATTTGCATTGGCCTTACCAGTGTCTTAAGCTGTCTAGGATGAGCTCCATGACAACAGGATGATTGCAATTCAATGAGTTACCTAGGAATGGTAAAGTATGTCAACTGAGAGAACCTTTAAACGACTGCACATTTCATTAAAAGCACATATTTGGAAGGAATTAGGCTTTCTGTCAGCTAAAAAGGTAGCTTCTGCACATTATCTGAATCAGCAAGAAAAATCAGAAAATGTAGCAGCTCAGACTTCTTAACAACTGCATCTTCCAGTTATAGGTTATGTATAATCAAAATTATCTTCTAGTTATAATTTGTCTCAGAACATAAGCTACAATTTTGGCTGCTGCCTGTGTCTCCATGGATGTAGTTTGTAAAAAACAAAGAGGATTTAGGATTTCAGGATGGAAGTGAATTTTTCTTTGCTCCATAATAGCTGTAGAAATGACTCTTTTCTTACTTGCAATCTACTGCTAAAGGGTCCTGAATAAAGATGAATGGCAGAAAAGCAAGCTATGTAACCAAATCCCAAAGCATAGTTGAATTGAGCTAAGCTGACTTCTAACAATAGATCCCAGGACAGCAAAATATATGCTCAATTAATAAGTCAAAGTACCCAAAAAGGTAAGCCAAAAGCATCTTAAGAAAACGGGGATAAGAAACAATTTGACAAGAATTATTCGAATTACCACATCCAGAAAAGTTTAGCAACTGGCCACTGTTGTTTAGATCCACCATGTAATAAACCTGTAGATGCAATTAAAATATATAATTTTAAGCAATATAACTCCATGTTAGGTTAGGATATAGTTGTTTCAAACTTCAAAAGACTTTTTTACTGTAGAAATTAAAATAAGTGCTCAAATTAAATGCTATATTGTCTCATAAAGCTTTATAACAAAAGATCCTGAAATCAGTTCCTTTTCATGTAAAAAGCAATGCATTTTGCAAGAAACAAGACTACAGATCTATAGGACTAATGAAAACTAGACTAAATATGATAAAACATGAAGCAACAACTTGAAACAGGGACGGCATCCTCAAGCTTGTTGTTCACACAAGTGCATTTCATTTGTTTCTTTCTTCTCAACAAATTATGAACTTGCTACAAATGCGATACACAGAGAAGCACAAGCACCTTATTATCTATGCCACGAAATGAAGTTGTATAAGGATTTTCATCGTCAGCTTCATTTGTATGATTATAGACAACATCCAAAATAACCTGCAAAAGGTTGAATGTTTCACTTTATCGTTTAAATGAGTATTTCACACACGACCCATGATAGTGACTTGCATGGTACAAATCAAAGGATCTGCAGTACCTCAATGCCGGCATGATGCAAGGCTTTAACCATTTCCTTGAACTCTTGAGATGCCTTACGAGGCCCTCCACCAGCACTAGCATAGCGGCTCATAGGAGCAAAGAAATTTATTGTTGAGTAGCCCCATGTATTAATCTAAGATAAAAGTTTTACACTCAAAAATATTTAATTAAAAGACCAAATATACTGGGCACACAAAAATTTTGGATGAATATTGAGAAAATATAATGCATTTTCCAGCTTGGTTTCCAGATATAAAAGTATTTGTGTGTTTACTACAATGCCCCCATTCTAATGATACCAGCTATACCACAAAGATGTGAAGAATAGTCTTGCACTGTATTTGGTAAGAAATTGTCCGTGTGTGTGTGTGTGTGTGTGTGTGTGAGAGAGAGAGAGAGAGAGAGAGAGAGAGAGAGACTTGCATGATAACTTGCATGCATATGCAAAGAAAAAAGAAAGACATCATACCAATTAATAAGGTTGTAAGACATAACATCCAATGCAGAAAACAAAATGAAAGAGAAGGAAATGTAAAACTCAGAGATTTACCACAGGATGCAAACAATAGATTGATTATACTTTACCATATGATCCCTGGGGTTTGGTTGCCTCTGAAATTCAAACTCGTCAAACTCAAACACAGGCAGCAATTCCACAGCATTAACACCAAGCTCTAGAAGGTGTGGGATCTTGAAATTGTATAGAAAAGTAATAGTCAAGAATTGGTGTTATGCAAATTCAGGCAAATAGCCACATGTTAGCAGTAGAGCACAACCCAATAAGAAGGTGTTGTTGCTAACAAATAGTAACCAGATTGATGGCTGGAATACTTCTCATGTAGGGTATATAATTGCCATGGATGTTATGTGACAGCTTGCTGACACAGGTAATGAATAGAGTGCTCGGAAGGTCATACATAACATTCTACAGTTCAATCTGAGAAAATTATTACCTTCTCAATTACACCAAGATAACTTCCACGAATTCCTGGATCCAAGCCACTAGATTTATCAACTGTAAATGCACGGACATTCATTTCATATATAACAAGATCTTTCTGCAAAGACACCAGCACACATATTGAAAAAAAGAAAAAAAAAAAACACATGCACTGAAATGCAAAATAATGAAATTTAGGAAAATGTGACGGTGTCAGGCTATCAATTGTGCCTTTTATAAGTGCATTACAAGGACATTAAAATGGAACACATGAATCAACCAATGAATTACACATCAACCTTTAGTTGTAATGGGGGACTCCAGGAGGAAGGGAGCCAGAAAGGATCATATAGAAACATTCAAGGGGACAAAATCATGTACATTACACTACCACCAAAAAGCAACTTTTAGTACCTCAAAGATATTCGGAAACTTGTGGTTATCACCCCAGTCAAACGGCAAGCCATCAAAATCATATGTTCCAAGGAATTTAGCGAACTTTTGGCTGACATCTCCAAAAAATCGGCGACCTTCAACTAACTTGGCATAAGGATCCACAAGCACAATGCTGCTGTCAAATCGATGCCCTTGATGCCAGTCTTGAGGACCATCAATCCGGTAACCATAAAGAACATTACTCCAAGGCAAATCCTGAATTTAAAGTAAAAAAATAGATAAAATATACACCAGAATGCGACTGTCAAAAAAAGTAGAAACATAGAGTGATGAGTTTTAAGTATAAGCTCCTGGGGTGGCATCATATATCCTCTGTGGTTACCCCACAGTACAATATATAAAAAGAAAAGTAACAAAAGTATCATAGATTGGAAGGAAGCGCAGGGCTGCCGTGCATTTGCAGCAAGCCACAGCCTCGTAGATCAGCCTCACCACTATTAATGCTTCGTCATGATATGTTGGAGATTAATTGCATACATCATCCAATCCAATTAGTTGATATGTGTTTCACATATAGATTAATAGCATTGAGGTATACCTCCAACAGTAAACATTTTTTTTTAATGTAAAAAGGTCAAAAGGCATGAACTCCCTTTCCAGACACCCATCCAACTTGCTGCTCCCATCATTGCTCCCAATGAAGTCAATTCAGAGGCATTGAATGGTGTCAATAAAATCAATTTAAAATAGCAATAACAGAGTAGCAATTTATATCAGACCAATGACACCATGAGTGGAAAGTTCTTAGTGCTCTGATAGCATGAACATGCGAATAAGCACCTCAACATATCAGAACAAAAACACCGTGGGTGGAAAGTTCTTAGCACTCTGATAGCATGAACACCTGAATACGCACCTCAATACAAATGTGCCAAATATCTCCAGTTCTATTAACATGAGGATCCAGAGGCAGCTCAATCATCTTATCTTCAAGCTTTTGTGGCATTCCCCTATGCAGTAACATTCATCGATTTGACAGAGCATGGCAAGGTGAAATCTTAGTCGGTCATCAGCGAGTAAAGGATCAATGAATTAACTAGCATACAAGCCACGCATCAATGGTGAGACCAAAAAAGAGAAGAAGAAGAAAAAAAAGACAAATAAGAGGATGAACTTCTCGGCATGTGCTCAAACACACAATCCTCAGTCATATTCTTCTTTTACCATTGTAAATTTAGTGGAAAGGGAGAGAAGGTGATAAATTTCGTGATGCATTACCTTTCAGAAAGTGACAAGCAAAGCGTGACAGCAGTTGCATGCTGCGAAAAGATAGCAAAATTGATCCCATTCTCAACTTTCGAAGCACCAAGTGGAAATGCCTGGCCTGTGAAAGTTCTAATCGAGAGGGTGATCGTTTCGGACATCTGATGCTTCTCTCCCTGAATTAGCAAGTGAAATTAAGATCAAAACACATGGTGCCTGCCTCTTCACCAAAACTAGCATCAGTAAGTGATACGGTTATTGAATACCTCTTCTTCAGGCACACATTGTTCAGTACCCGGAGCATAAACATAAAGCCCCTTATGCTTAAGACAGTCCTTTCTCTAACATACGTACAGCAGAAAGAAATACGCATAATTAGTAATAATGCAAAATTCGACCGGAACATCCAGCATCCAAGAAAGTAACAGAAGGAGGCATGCCTTACTGAAAGCTGCTTGGCCACTGCAGACCGACGCTTGTTTACTAAATTTCAATCTGGCACAGTACAGAGTAAATCTTGGCAGTTAAACTGAATCTTTTACTTACTTAACTGCTAGGATTTAAAAATAGAAAAAGCTCATTTGTATTCGCAAGCGCTCTTGTTCCTTTTTTTTCTTTCTTTCTTTTTTTGTTAATGACCAGAAAAAACAAGAAAACATACATGTGAAGTAGATGACGAGAATAAGTGTAGATTATTACCCCGTGGGAGCGGCGGAGGCGGCGGCGACGGCAAGGTTGTTTGAGAAAGGAAAAGCAACGAGAGGGATTCGAGTAGGGGTGGTGGAATCATAGAGAAGTGAGCGTGGGTAAAGGCGAAGCATTATATTATTTCTCACTTTCTCTCTTTTCTTTCAGTTATTGCAATTCAATCAAAGAACCAGAAACTATCCCAAACGAACAAAGGAATAAAAAAAAAAACATAGAACTAAGGCTCTCTCACTCAAAGCAAACCAAATGGGCTTGTGATTCTTGGTTCATTCCTTTTTTTTTTGTTTTCCGGATACGTCCAAGTGGTTTTTAACGTTTGTCAAGAAGATTTTATTTGAAAATTCTAGTAGTTTCAAATACACCTAATTATTTTTTATATTATATATTATATATTTTTTATATATAATATACTTTTTTATGTAAATAATCATATTTGTTTATTTGTTTATTGGTATCATGGGATCCATGTGAATGAGCAGGTAAGATCCGTGCGTTCCAAAAAATATCTTCAGATCAACAAAAGCCAGTGTAGTAATAAAAAATTTCCTTTCTTGTTTACTCATAAATGAAGTGAATCATCGTCAAACTTACACAAAACCAGCCAGTTGTATCAATTACTACCTGCTACTTAAGATACCGAATTACTGTTACAGTTTTCTATATTTAATAACCAAAATAAAATAAGCCAGTACTTCAATTTATACCAAAGCAGCGGCTGCTACTCGAAACATAAAGATGGTGGCTCCCGAACATATCCGAATGTTGATTTCAATAAGCAAAGGATAAATGCACGCATCAATATTACAAGAGGTTGCGGGTTCACATTAAAAAAAATAAAAATAAAAATTAGTCATACTAATACATTTAGTATTTTTAATCACCAAATGTAACATTCCCCTGTTACCAAATATAAATCAATTATATTTGGTTGCCCCCACAGCTTCACCGCTGGCTGCAGAGGCCTCCGCTAAACAATGTTTTATATATCTCCACACTGCAATTGTTCGTGTCCATCGATGCCTCTGCTCTTCTGCTTTCTACGGATCCACGACTTGCCGCCGCCTTGTGATGGAAACCGTATTGCAGTGTATCAAATCAACAAGAGTTAATATTTTTCAAAATCTTAGAGAACAAATAATAAGTACAAGGTTAAAAATAATAAAAAAAAATTTCAACAATTTTTTATGCAACATTTATTTATAAAAAATTATTAGACATGAAGTAAAAATATTAAAATTTTTATTAAAATTTACAAATACATAATTAGTAAAAAAAATATAAAAATTACTGATGAATATGAATTATATTTTGGTTATTTAAATAAATTATTCTCATGAATTATATTATTATTTAATAAATTAGATATTTTTTTAATAAATAAATTTTATTATTATTTAATAAATTAAACAAAATTTCTCAATAAATTAACTAACTTGTAATCGAATCTCATCTCATATTTTGTGCGTGAAGGTCAAGCTATTGCTTTATGCACGCTAAACCTATTGCGCACAAGCTCTAAAGAAGGGCCTAGTTGAGGGGATCTCACCACGAGTCGCCGACGCTATTTTTATGACTGGGTCTGGGAGGCTTTGAACCGAAAGCAAAGCTGAGCCTGAAGCCTAATGAGAGAGGGCGCGCATGGCCCACTAGCCACTCAGGTCTTCAAGGTTTACATTCGGCCCTCCACCTCTGTCCTCTGTGGTCAGACGCACGCACGCGGCGGGGGAGGAAACGAACAAACTCGAGGGAGGCAACTGCCAACGACCCGGCGCCGGCCCTGTCTGTGTTGTGCGTTCTCATGGCTCTTCGCTTCGAGGCATGGCTCTGGCTACCATTCGTTTATTGTTGTTCCTTAAAAGCATTTTCTTTGTATTTGGTTTTCTTTTGAATTTGGTGCTTTTAGAATATTCTAAAATAATTTATACTAATGAAGGAATGCTTAGAATTGCTCAAGAATTGAATCCATTTTGATGAATGTTCTCAATAAGAGCACTTGGCCCCTGCTTTCTCGGCTTCATTCTCAGCAATGTCCATATATGCGTGTATAATGCGAACAAACTGTTTGCATTTGTAGTCATATTCTGTCGTCCTGTAATGTCCAATGTTCTTTCTGTCCTGTTTGCTAATTTTCAAATTTCTCTTGCATTCCGTTTCTTACTTTAGGTCCTAGGCAGGTTTAATCGTGCTCGTGCAGCTCGAATGACACTTCCCCATTTTGTCTGTCAGACTCCTTTGTTTATGCCTGTGGGCACACAAGGTTAGATTTTCCAAGTATCAGCCTGTCAATGCATGTGCCCAAAACACAAACATTCTATTTGGTTCACTTTCTGTGTTCCAAACGCTAGGACAATTTTTACACATTTGTGGTCGTCATGATTATAGGGACAATTAAAGGTTTGACAACATGCCAGCTTGAAGAGATTGGTTGTCAAATAATCCTTGGGAACACTTATCATTTGGCACTCCGTCCTACTTCAGAGCTTATTGAAGAATTGGGGGCTCTTCATAAATATATGAACTGGCCTCGAGCCCTTCTTACTGATTCTGGCGGCTTCCAGATGGTAGTCTGCTATATCCGATAAATGACATTTATTCCCAAATAGTATTTCTAATTGTATAATTGTTTTGGTCTATTTGTGACCTTTAGCTTCCTAATTTTTTCGACTTTTTCCCTTACATCATGTTAGTTGCTCTTGGACTTTTTACATGTTAGATGTCAATCTAATGCTAAAATGTGTCATGTTGTAGTGTTATTTTGTATTTTTTTTTCGTTGGTCAACTCTTTGTACAGATTAGTATCTGTAAAGTTAGAGCTCATGCAATCCCTGGTTTTGCTCAAATTTTCAGGTATCATTATTGCATTTGGCTGACATCACTGAAAAGGGAGTGACATTTCAGGTACTTTCCATCAGAAATTTGAAGGAATTATCACCCACATTCTCCTTGAAACATAATCTTCTTTGTTCAGGAAAATCATCTTCCCTTTCCTGTTTCCTTGCTCATTTTTTGTCACCAATAGCCCAAATGTAGTGTGAATGCTTAACTACTCTTCCTTTTTTTTTTGGAAAATTTCTCCTGTATGTATCTATTTCTCTGGTTCTTGTAACGGAGGTCTCATTTTCTGGGTTCAGTCACCAGTCGATGGAAAGCCCATGCTTCTGACACCTGAGGAATCAATTCAAATCCAAGTAAGTTTTTTTCTTGGGTCTGCAATGCTTCCTCCTCCTTTTTTGTTAAACTGCTTTCTTTAGCTCATACTGGCATTGTTTTATGACATGGTTTGAGTATTTTATCCCTCTCTATGTGTTTATATTTTCATTGACAAAGTATCAACAGCATTTACCATTAAGGTTTTGGAATTTTCAATCCCTCATCCTTGAATTTGTTTGCATATTTCTGTTTTTTTTTCTTTTCATCATTCTTCCATGATATATATGAAATTAGTCATCTCTATGACAAATTTTACAGAACAGAATTGGAGCAGATATTATTATGGCCCTTGATGATGTAGTAAGAACAACCATAACTGGTCCGCGGATTGAGGAAGCCATGCACCGAACTCTTCGATGGATAGACAGATGTATAGAGGGTAATCTTGTCTAATGCCAAATGCCACTCGTAGATAGAGAAAAACTTGACAGCGCAAACTAAAAAGTGTTACTGACTAATTTTGTGCATCATTAATTTGAGCTTCATATAGGCTTTTTCTGCAACACCTATAACCAGCTAAGCCTTGCTGAGCTGGAAGATTGCATTCTTGCTGTGGCATCTGAGTTAGTTTGCTCTGTTGAAAGATGGAACATAAGACCTAATGAATGTTATCCTACCATTAAAAACTGAAGGCCTGCAGATTGATGCAATATTTTATTGGTTTGAAGCAGTTTC
Source organism: Kandelia obovata (assembly GCA_021464305.1). NCBI lineage: Eukaryota > Viridiplantae > Streptophyta > Magnoliopsida > Malpighiales > Rhizophoraceae > Kandelia > Kandelia obovata. The sequence continues at coordinate 3,867,984 of CM038479.1, read as the reverse complement.
CCCAAATGCTTAGTCTTCAATAAAAACTTTCTAGTCAGCTTCTCTAATCATGTGGCTTTGTCTCTATTCATGGTCTCAAGGGGCTTATTTCTCTATGTATTTCTGTGGACAGCACATAAAAGACCAAATGAGCAAAACTTATTCGGTATTGTTCAAGGTGGTTTGGATCCTGTACTAAGGTGAGTTTCAGTTGCAATTTGCTTTCAATGCCTCTGTCTGTGATACATACTTGGATTTTTTTTCCTGACATAGTTTCATTGCTTCTACTATTTTTACCACACTACATAATCAGGGATATATGCGTTAAAGGCTTGGTGGAGCGAAATTTACCTGGGTATGTGCATTCTCTCACATGCAGAAACCTATGTATGATCAGGATGTAACGGGAGTTGATGTACAGAATGATTATTTGTCTTTTTAGTTTTTTTAGTGCTTGGTGTAATTATGTGCTTCAAGCATTCATGTATAATTCAACTAAGTTTCTTTTTATAGAACATGGAGTTGTGGCTTTTAAGTATTTAGCATGTAACCTACCATTTTCAGGATGTGCAACATTATGCTGTATTGCCTTATGGTAATAAAAAAAATTTATCTTCTTTTTATTTTGAACATCAACTCTATGTTAGCAGCAGGGCATTTCATAGTCAAACAACCAAATTTACTGAGTTTACTTTTGTGACAGCTATGCTATTGGTGGTCTTGCAGGCGGTGAAGATAAAGATTCATTTTGGCGCATTGTGGCTCAGTGTACTGCTGCATTGCCTGAAGACAAACCACGATATGTTATGGTAAAAATTTCCATTCTTCATTTTTCTGTACATCCTTCAACCATTTTGATTAATAAGTTTTGTACTTTTATTCAAACATTCTCCTCCACTGCGAAGCTGGCACTCTCTTTGTTTCAGGGAGTTGGTTATCCACTAGATATCATTGTTTGCAGTGCTTTAGGTGCTGACATGTACGACTGTGTTTATCCCACTCGCACTGCTCGATTTGGCACAGCTCTTGTACCGGAGGTGATGGCATGTGTTTTTGAATATGTTTGAATATGGGAACTGCATACCTAAAACACCTTATGAATGTATGTTCATTTGCTTTCCTGGAATTATTGGGCCATAAGTCTTCACTCCATTTCCTTTAAATTTCACCAGTCTTGGTTTTCAGGAACTAATGTTTGTTGAAGTTATTGTTCTACTTGGTCACTTTCTCTATGTTGTCTTTTTGTGATTTTTTGCATGTAAGAACATATCCCTCTAGTTTTACATGCAAGGATGATTTCAGGAGCAAACAAGGATTTAGTCCTTTGCTTTTTCAGTGAAATGATTTCATCTCCTTCAATAAAGCGATTGCTACAAAAATGTACTTAACAATACTTTGGCAGTAGATTCAATAATCATAGCTGTTCTTCATATGAGTTTGCTTGTACTTGCACATCATGTGGAACCTGATATCTTGTTCCCCTTCCACCGTTAAAGTAGCCTTTAATATTTAAGAACTTTGTGCAGGGAGTTCTGAAACTTAAACACCAAGCAATGGCTGAAGATACCTGCCCTATTGATCCCACATGCCCTTGCATGGTACACTAATAACAAGACAATGACTTCCTGTAGCCACTAATTCATTGATTGTTTCAGTGTTGATTTTGATTTGCTCTTTTCCTTCTTTGTAGGTCTGCAAGAATTATACCAGGGCCTATATACATTGCCTTGTCACTAAAGATCCCATGGGATCGCAACTTTTGTCATACCACAATCTATATTACATGATGAAGGTACATGCAATAAATAGCAGTTTCTTGAGCTTTGTACCATTTTTATCTGAAAGGTATTTTTTTACTCTCTTTGTCTTGTCAAAATTGCAGCTCAGTAGAGACTTGCACTCATCAATAAATGAGGGGAGATTTCCAGAGTATGTTTCCCCTTTAATTTTTTGTCCACACAGTTTCTAGTCTTCTTTAGCTTGTCGGTTATTTCATGCTGGTTAGTATGCTAAATGCTTCTCACTGATTGTACTTTTACATTGTCGTCATTTTTTTGCAGGTTTGTCTGTGATTTCCTGCAGAAATTGGTATTATTCTTCTCTCTCTCTCTCTCTCTTTCTCTGTGGCTGTCTCTGCAAGTGCTTTTTATTTTTTATTTTCCCCCTTGAGAGGGGAAAATTTCATGGGAGTTGCATTTTACCCCAAAATGAGGGAGGCTTCTTTTCATTCTTTTTATAAAATAGGGCTTCATAAGATGGATAGACAGCTCATGTCATCTCTATTGCTTGGAAGAAGCTGTGGGCTATTCTTATTATTATCAATGTGAAGATTTTGGTTTATTCCCAAATAGCACTTCCTCGAGACCATAATCTAATAGCCATCATCAGTAGCCCATTCAACTTTGCGATTTGCATTTCTACTATGTTTTTATCTACCCTCTCCTAATTTTGAACATGTACAGCTTGCCAGACCATGCTAGTCCAGCTGGGGCCTTGGGGGTTCTAGTTGCAAACTAGCACAGTGGTTCCTTGGCAGGTCTTAACTGATTCTAATTGTTTGTAAAGATGGGCATGATGATGTCTTGTGATAACCTATCACTGCACAGATCTGATTTGTACGTCACTTCTATCTTGTAGTTTCCTAGAGGTGATGTCCCTAAATGGGTGCATAATGCCATGGAGGTTGCTGGTGTCGATATCTCCTCCTGCTGCACCCCATTGCCGTCAGTCTCAACAACCTGAATTTAAGAAAAATGCAACAGCAAAGGATCTGGAGCTTGGCTCAGTCAGATTCAGTTGACTAGCCCAAAAAAATAAGAATCTGATGAGGTTGGCCTCACAGCATTTGAATTGGATTAAAAAGAGAATTAACATTGACGAACTTACCATATAGGTGGCAAACACAAGGCAGCACAATTTTGTCTAACACGCAGCTTTCTTTTGACTTAGACCCCAATTATGACCACGTTACCAGAAAATTCTTTACAGGATATTTTAGTCCTGAAACTGTTAAAGACTTCCGAGTAAGAAATTGAAGTTGCCCTCCATGATCCACTGTCCCCAACCTATGCACCCGTCCCTTTCTCTTCGCTTTCTTCCAACGGGCATGCACCGGCAAATGCCTCGCCAATCCTGAAATCGTAGACCCTTTTTCCTACTTTTCTTAAATAATCTCTCTTTTTACTTTTTCGTCCGGTTGAATTGGAAGAATGGGGAGTTAATTATGTATGACATTGTATGCTATGTGGCCACTAAACAATTTTCTTTTATCTTATGTAGAACGACTTAAGCGGTGTTGCTAATTGTATAATGAAATAATTATTAGCCATTTCCTTTTGAGTGTGAAAAAAGAAACACTGCTAAACCCTCGATTTAAGCTGGAGTTCAATTTATAGTTTTTACCCGCGAGCATGTGGATAGAGGTTAGATAATCTTCGATGGGACTTTATCAAACTCTTCCTGGGATTGTGGACGTTGCTTTAATATTGGGTGTGAAACTTTCTTTTTTTCTTTTGCTTTTTTTTTTTCTTCTTGGTGCTCTATGTGTGTTAAAGCTTTTCCTGTCTTTTCATATTTTGACTGTAAATTCAGAAAAAGAATCCACTAAGAAATCTTTCTCCACGTTTTTTTTGTATCCAATCATAATCTTTAGTGCTCTCCTATAGAGCATATAGGTAAGTAGTGTGAGAAACGTGGCCTGATGATAGGATCGACGGCCTTTCTTTTTCTTTTTCTTTTTTCTCCTTTTGTTCATCACAAAGCTTGTGGGCTTGACTACCGACCGACAGGTTTGAGCTTTGACAGGTGTCGGATGGTCCTGGTTGCTTGCTAGTCTGTGGTCGGTGCCACTGACAGGACGTATTGTGGGCGTCTTAAAGCATACGGCATTTGTAAACAAATTGAACGATTTGGAAATCACCATGATTTATTTTTAAGAAAGAAATGTGAAGTGTTCAGAGACTCCATCTAAAGAGGTAATTAGAGAACTTTAACATTAATGAAAATTAGAGTGTATCGCGTAATCAAGATGATTTGGTGTACTTAATAGACACAAGAGGACTGCCACTGTCAGCTTAGCAGGATGGTCTTCTGTGAAAGCCATGGAATTGTGATTTTTTCTGGTTGATTTTGAGACACTCCTTAGTTATGCATTTAGTGCTGTCCACATCAGCTGAATATCGCAGGAATCTGTCAATTACAAGCTCATGGCAGCTCGTATCCAAATATTCCTTCTCCCACAGTACTATGATAACTGTTTAATTAACGAGACCGATGGTTCGGTCATGACTTGATGCTTCTTCTATTGCATCAGCCTCGACTTGCTTTTCGAATTCATCAACTTCTGATGTTACATATTGTCGAAATGAATGGAATCTAGAAGATTGTTCGGTCTTACGACGGCATTAATCATTCTTAAACAACTGTAATTCCGTATCAAAACATTCGATGCTCTCCTCTCTTGTCAATCAACCGATCAAATTGCAGTTGTTGTCTGATCATCTGGCAAAAAGGGTCCGAATGCAAAGTCCGGATTTATCGTACAAAACCCACTCAATACATTCTGTGCATGTCTTGTCATTCAACGAATCAAATTGTTGTAGTTGACTGATAATCTGGCAAAAGGGCGTCAAATGCAAGGTCCGATTTTGTGCATTAATTCAAATAATTATGAAAATTTTAATATAAAATTAATAGATTATTTTATTTAAAATTTTAAATATGTAAATTAAATTTAAAATACGGATAATATATAATATATTATACTCCAATAAGGATGAATATTGAAACCCCCATCGCCCATTCATGTCCCAGTGGCCCTTCTCAGCAACTCTCCGCTGCCAACTCACTAGTAATCGTCTGGGAAAACCTTGGATGATTCCATTTTTATTTAACTTGCTGTAAAATTTGTCATCTTGGAACAAAATTCTGGTTGAAAAAAAGAAAGCCATGATCTTGATGAGCGAAATGGCGGCCGTACATTAGGCTGAAATTTTTTTATTTTTTATTTTAAAAGAACTAAGTATGACAAAAATGGCTGCCTCTGCCTGCTTCCTCGGCAAGCAAATGGAAAATTGCATGTAAAATAGATGCTAAACAACACCAGGTCCCTTGACATTTGCACTTCTCCTGTATTGTTGCTTTGCTTTGCTCACCAAAGACTTCGACAAATCCATCCTTCTCATTAAATTAAAGAGGAGATGGAAAATAATAATAATAATAATAAATTGGGCCTTTTCCGGCTTTCAGTTCAAAGGCTATAGGGACCGGCGCTTCTAGAGTCCTGCTGCCGACCAGCGTATGTGGTGGGTAGTCCTTTGCTGGGCATTGGCAGTCGACATAGGCCGGTCCCTTAGAGCCTAGCTTTCAAATCAACATTAGAATTTCGGTAAAGCTTGATTGCAACAGCTAACCGCTGCCTAAACGCAGCCGTGATCGACAGATACGATACAATCACACAGACGTCGTTAAAAAGGCCGAAAATGAATGCTTAATGATAACAGATTGAAGGAGCTTTATCGTGGTTTATTAGACTACCAGTTGGCCACGGAATCGGGCACGGTCTAATTGGAGAATCCGGCGGCGATTTCCATGGCGAAAATCTTTTTAACCCATCTGCAATCTAGCTTTTGAGCTGCCATTGCTTTACAGCCTCGGAGCCAACCTCTTGATTCTTCAGGTCATTTAAGCAAAGATAAGTAAAGAAAAAGGAAAGACAAGCAATGCTTTGAGTCACGAGATGGTTACTGAGCATTAAACAAATCAGCGTAAAAATTGGTGGGCATAGAAAAATAATTACATAAAAGATTTATACACAAGGCTGACTTTTAACAAGTTAGAAAACCTGTCCAGAGTAAACAACATATGGCTTTTCCATGACTATTTTTCTCCGTCCAGTTAAAATGGAGCCCAAAGTCATTCTACTTTCCCAGACAGATCGTACTCATCTGGTTTCCTTGACTGGTTAACATCCAAAACTTGAAAGGCTGGGTATAGATCTTTGTTGGCATGTTCAATCAAGTCCTGATCATTACTTAACACTTTGATTTGAAAGTATTCAGTACAACATTTTCCATATCAAAAAATTATTTAATCCAAAAATTTTTAGCAAGTCTCTGTAAAGTGCATGTGACATTTTGATACGCCCCACCTAATAGCGTAAACATATTATATGTCCATATTTGCAGAAATTAACAACCGGAAGAAGAATGAGCCAAGGGACCATTCGACACAAAACCTGATTAGTATCATGACACCAAGATCTATCTTCGGTGTCCCACAGATTTGCAATTAATGTATTAAACCAACAATATGTGCACAACAATTCACTGGACTTGTGAGGGAATGAAAGAACTGTGGGATAAAATAAAAATTAAAAAAAAAAAAAAAAAACCTGCTGGGTCTCCATGGATACCGAGCTTGCGGCTCGAAAAGCCAAAACAAAGCGACGCGGCAGGGAACATAAGAGGTAGAGATTAATAGTTGGAGACTTAAATTAGCGTTCCCCCCCCCCCCAATGAATTCAGCTCCTAAAAGCGGTTCTTTTCTTATATAGCTTGCAAGAAAATCAGACACTCCAAGAAATCGGTAAGCGACTAATTACTACTGAGTTGGGATAAATCAACAAAGGTCATGACAATGTCCACCACCAAGGGTTTGATAAGAAACCACTCAACAAAACCCGAATAACAATAAAAACATTAAAGAAATTATGAATTTATGTCAGTTTCATGGCCCACAATTGTAGCAGGTTCACGGCTTTGTATTGCTAGCGGTTCACTGTTAACTCTCTCTCTCTCTCTCTCCCTCGCTTCCACGATTGAACAATAATAATAACCAGCCGTTGTTATATAAAAGCTTGCTTATTCTTGGTTTGCTGCTTGGACAACAGATAGGAGTGATACATACTCCTTTCCAACTTTTAGTGGGGCTTTCAAAGTGAGCAAATTTGGGAGAGTTGAAAGCGCCAATTCTAACTTTTCCCTTCTGCTCATCGATAGTGAATAGTTTATTGTTTTTTAATGGTTCCCCTAGACTAGCAAGCCAGCCTGTTTTCAAGTTCGAAATTTTCTTGAACCCATTTAACTGCTTATATTCTTCATTTCAGTGATGAAGCGTTTCAGCTCCGCTGACTCTTTGGCTGCTTTAGTATCCATCTCAGGTAAGAAATCCCCAACATTTCTGCCACTGTTTCTCATGTTAATTTTACTAACTACAAAGGATAAATTTTCCGTAATTATGTGTATATTTCTAGAAGAGAAGACTCAAAAGGCCAACCAAGGTTACAGTAAAGAATTTCAAGCAATGTTGGATAGCCTAGAAGAAGAAGAAGAAGAAGAAGAATACATAAAAGAACGTAGTCCTAACATTGGGAAGAAACGAAGGTTAACCTTGGATCAGGTTAAGGCCCTGGAGAAGAATTTCGAGGTGGAAGACAAGCTTGAGCCAGAGAAAAAGCTCAAATTGGCAGAAGAATTAGGCCTGCAACCACGGCAAGTGGCCATTTGGTTCCAGAACCGCCGTGCCCGTTGGAAGACCAAGGAATTGGAGAGAGGGTACGGGACCACTAAAGCCAATTATGAAGCTCTTAAGGTTGATTACAATAATCTTCAAAAAGAGAATGAAGCTCTGATTCTGAAGGTTTGTAGGAGTAAAAACAAAAAAACCATCTTGATGATAGTAGTTGATGTTCATTTTTTGAAATTTTTATTGGGTATATGCTATCCGATTGTATTGATTTGTTGCTTAAATTTCAGCTCAAGCAATTGAAATCTAAGCTGAGGAAAGAAAATGAAGAGAGCAGTCATCACCCTCTCTCAGAGTCTGAAAACAATGTTTCAGGGCAGAGTCAGAACCATGATTTCAGTGAAAGAAACAACTCCAATGGAATCATAACAGACCACAGCAATGCTTCATCGGCACATGGATTAATGAATTGGATTCAGTTTTCTGACTCAAGTACCATTTTGGGCAATGGGTGTCAAGTACCCCATCAGCCCCATCATGTAAAAGTAGAAGAGCTCAGTTGGTTTCGTACAGAGGAGTCCTGCAATATCTTTTCAGTTGATCAAGCTCCCTCACTTCATTGGTACTTTCCCGAGCAACAAAACTAGGATAAGGACAAAAATTAAAGTTCAGGTGTTTAAGGATGAATAAGTTTGTTGGGGAATAATGTAACTTAAGCTTTTATTTTTCATTTTCCTTCTCAACATGGTGGGAATAACGAAGTTTTTTACTTACTGGAAAGCGTTTCTTGTGTACGACACTACCACATTGTAAAATGGTTAGATGTACCTACTATTGATGCAAAATTCATAAAATTGAGCAACCAATACTTGTTAAGTCGTCATCCGTCTAAACCATTTTCCACGAAAACTTTACATTTATCTGCGTTACTTGTATTTCAGAACAGGAAACATCATCTTCTGAAATGGTTTGCTCGACTCATGACTACTGCTATTGCCTTTTTTGATTCGGAAGATTACTTGATGCCCCATGTGAGGTCTAAAATGCCTGTTAAATTGTTGTCATACCCCCAAAAAAAAAAAAAAAAACAAATTCTGAAGAAAATGTATCAAATCTAATCCGGTTAATGAACATTAACAATTTAATTCTCTCTTCTTAATAAGGCATGGAGTGTCTCACGGTATGATTTTATTTGTGTCACTTACAACTGAGGCATTGCAATTGTGCATGTTGGCCTTCCATGCAGACCCTTATGCAGTATGCACAACTATGACGCACCCCACCGGAAGGCGATAAACATTCTCCGTGAAGGATTTATGTCAAATTGTCTCGTTCCATGAATCATCGACTATACCTTGTCCTAAGGAAATTGCTTTCGTCATCTATTTGAATTTCAACAGCGTAGGACGTTCATTTTACAAAAATTTCCTCTATGGACATCTGTAAAAAACCTGGGATTCGCGTCGAACATGAGCCTAAAGGCTCGGAAAACAACAGGCGAAACCCGCCCACGTGGTCCAATCCATAGTTTTGAGTTGGACTTCTGATGAGCACTTGTCAAATCATGTGGTTAGTAAAAAGTAGATCCTGACCATAGCTAACTGTATCAATGACAAGCCTATGCCAAGCGCCCTTTTTTAGTGGTACCCCTTCTACACCCCGTAGCTCTGCGGAAAAGTATAGGCCATCGCCATATCGCTGAATGAACACTACCATCGAACCATAAGATAGATTTGAGAAACCATACTCCAAGTGTGAAATTTAGCTATTCTTTCCTGTTGCAGTAGGGTTTTTATTTTGCCTTTACCTTTTCTTTTTCTTCCTAGTTCTCCACATACGCAGAGGAGAATCACAGACAAAGTTGTCCAATCAATGCTACCCACCAGTAGGATGACCACGGTTCACCAAATACATTGGCATTCATAGTTTGAAAAGCTATGTAAATACATTGAATTGTACGTGTCTCACTCACAATTTTATTTATTCCACTATCATATGCGTTAATTAATTACATATTTTGTCTTTTAATAGATGATGATAGTTAATAATATAAATTATGTGCATATTCAACTTGCCATGATAATATATATATATATATATATATATATATGAAATGAATCACGTTATTGTAATGAATTTTTTGTAATTTTCAGTTGAACGAACAGTATGCTAGCAATTTAGCCCTCGAATGGCCGAGTGGTTTCCACAAAAGATCAACAACCCTAGCGGCCTAGGCTAGCCACTAGATATGCTGGACAGCGATGCTTGAACTAATTGAATTAAAGCGGTTTTTGTGAATCTTGGTTGGATTGCCGTCACAACTTTACTTTGCATGGAAGTCCTTTTACGAGAATTTTTAGGCCAATGCGTGAAGATAGAGAGGAGAGAAGTCGCACTGCAGTTTTATTTTTGTACAGAGTGGGGACCCAGCAGACCCAAAAGCTGCCGCTACGAATCTTTATCTCCACGAAGTCCCTGTCATGTCAGATTCTGGGATCCACAGTGTCCTTGACTGTTAATGCTCTACGAGTCTAGCTGTAGCTAAGATTGCCGTGGCGTTGCGTGGGGCAAACCCTACAAAAACCCACCCAGCCCACACTCATTTTCAGCCTCTGCTTGTCATTTCTCTGACTCTGCCTTCAATAAGCCACCTCGTAGACAGTGACCAAAAAGAACAATCAAAGCAAGCGGAACACTTTTTCACAACCTAAAAATGTGAATTTTATGTCGCCGAATCATTCTATATCTCTGTACATGCCACGTGTTCAGTGTCATTGAGATTATTTGTCATAAATATATTTAATTATTTTTTATTTTAGTTAGATTATACTTTAATTTTTTTAATTTAAATTTGAAATTAAATTAATTTCATTCACATTTTAAATAAATAAAATTGAAAATTCTTCAATTAAGTTAACTTATTGTGTTTAATATCTATATCTATATATATAATTTTTTTTTTTAAAAAAAAGTATAATCTTAACCTGTGGTTTAAGCAAGTAGAGAGTCTCACAGAGTAGTTTTCAGTATCGGGTCCATATGGTCGATTCGGCTTACTCTCCCTCATCAAATTCAACAATTGTCCCACCAATTGTGGAGGCGAAGCAAGGATGGAAACTTCCACCTCTTCCATTTTCCCTTCAATGGAGAATTTATTTTTTTAAAGAGAGAGAGAGAGAGAGAGTGAAGGAAAAGAAAAAAGGATTTGCTCAAGCCCTTAGGGAAACGCAGTGACAAAGGCGATTCGAACCGGCCCCCAAGTTGAGTAGACCCATCTGGAGGCCCTCATCCAGCCAGTCCTCAAAGCTTCTATGGGCCCAATTAATTGGGTCTTAACTCCTCTGTGCCTTAGGCCTTTATTTCAATTCCACGGGCAGCAGCAACAACAGTAAGTCACCAGCAACGACGATGAACCATAATTCAATTGACATATAAAGTTTGTTTTTCAAGGTTTGGGTGGTGGGAGGGGGCTGTTCGAAAATGCCGCTGGGACTGATACTGGGAATAGGAAGGGCAACGTTTAGGAGGAAGAGGACGTCGTCGCTGGACATTCTCTCGTCCAAACGCGCCCCGCGTGATTACTATAAGGGCAAGAATTGCAAGCCTACTGGTTTCCACACTCGCAAAGGTCCCCATCTTCCTTTCTGGCTTTTGTAATTATGCTTCTGCCTCTCTCCCCACTCCAAGTGTTTGCTTAAATGTTCTCTGCAGTTTTGTGACCTTAATAAATGCAATTCCATGTGGGTTTTCTTGTTTGTTTGGATTTCTTATGAGAAATCAAAATCTGGGTTAGAAGGCGTTTGATTGGTTGGTTGTTGGGGCTGTGATTGCTGACTAGATGCAGACTAGGCACTAATGAAATAGAAAGTTTAGCAGAATAAGGGCTAGAAGGAAAAAAAAAAAATAATGTGTGTGTGAAAGGAAGAGTTAGGTTAAATGATTGAAAGGGTCTTTATTATAACTGCCTTGAAGGGTTGAAATAAGGTTATTGAGGTGAGATTTCGATGCATCACGTTTAGATGCAAGGCTGAGGCTCTTTATGTTAATTATCGCAAATTCATTTGCAAAATTAAAAAAGAAGAAGTGAACTTGAGAATAGCATGCAAGGTTCCTCAATTAGGTCCTTTCGGATCAGATGCATGACTAATAGTCAAGTTATTGCAGGTGGATACGTGGTTGTGCCACAGAAGTTGCCTAATTATGTAGTCCCTGATTTGACCGACTTCAAGGTAATATAGTTTTACTTTGTCATTTGTGCACTGTAAATACTGTTGTTTAAATGGATGAATATATGAATAACGTGTTGATGATGATGAGCTGCTAAAATATAATGTAATATGGAAATATGTTAGTCTTTCACCTACAGTTTTTCAGATGTAATTTGGTCGAGGGCAGTTTATCATGTCCTTGACTAGTAAGGAAAAGGTGATAATACCTTTTGACTCCTTTTATTCAAGAGGTTAATTTGCTATGAACATTTGCTACATGAAGATGTGGTAATCCAATTTTAGTTTGGAGACGAGTTAGTCTTTCTTACACCCACATGGTATCTTGACATTGTCTAGGATTTTCTTTTCTTTGAATATGCAACGTGAGAGATAGTGGATTCTATGGTTTGTGGAAAGCTCGCTGTCCCTGCATAGGTATTTATGCTGGAGATCAGCCAAATAGAAAAGTCTGCCAATACATACTAAATATGACACCAAAAATTGAGCAAATTTCCCCCACATTATAACTAGATCTCTCATGCTAGTGATTTATTAATAAGGCTCATTGGATGTATTGCCTGACCACATTTGTCTATTTCTGCTTCCAGCTCAAACCGTATGTGTCGCAATGTCCAAGAGAAGTTAAAACAATGGAATCTTCTGAACCAGACAAATAAAGAAATGGAATGAGAATAACTGTTTCATGTACTGATATAAAAAAAGGTATTTGAAAGGAGTTGGAAGACTTGTTGGTCTTTGTTTTCGAGTATGCTGAACCAATCAAATTATAATTTCTTTCGTAGGTTTAGTACATTGAAACTTATCATCAGCAGTCATATTTTTCCCAGACTGCTGTGCAAATGGATCTCTGCTATTTTGTGGTAGGAACAATTTTTGAGATTGAAAATCATACCCAGTACTTTTCTCTTCCCTTGATGGTTGTTGCCCTATTTTTATGGAGTTTCATTTTTACATTGATATCGTTGTGGATTTTGGTGGGTTTTAGAAGATTATGTTCCCTTTTTAATCATGAAACCAATTCACTCATTCGTAGAAAGAAAAACATTGAGTATGAACATCGAGCAAGAATCGGTTAACGACGAGAAGTCTTATTTGGGAAACCCCAAATTATTACTGTGTCCCAATAATCGCGACTCTTAAGTAATAGAATGTATTTACGGAGATTCGAACTTGAGATAACGATCACTAAGCTAACCATTGGTAGTTCAAGTATCTTTGCCATAAGTCTTGGTCACAAAGCCAATCCCAATCACCCCAACATTTAGGAGTCTCCTAAGTACTTTTGTAATGATTAAAATTCTATCAGGTAACAGAAGTGTGATGCTTAGTTTGAAGAAATGCATATATAGGCGGATGATACGACTTAAACTATTTTTCATGCCTTATTGACGAGTTCTCCTTAATCAAAGTGGAGCATCGCAGAAGTTGCAGAAAAATACCAAGCTTATGGCTCTAAGGTTACGCTTCCTTCTTGCAGCTGGGTCTTGACGTTACGGGACAGCGTGACGGTGAATATTTCAGCCCTATTTGTCAAGTACCACCAGCAGGCTTTTGCGCGTCCTATTTAAATCCCAGTCTAAGATTTCTAGCCAAACGGTAGTTGTTTTCAAACAGAGATCTGGTTTTGTTCTCACCCTTACTTTTAATTTTTTTATTTATTTTTGGTGGCTTCACTTAGTGGTGTGGGAAAGAATCTCATACTACTTCCAAGTCTCTGGTGCCTTATTTATTTCCGCTAGGAAGTAGGAATGGAAATAAGAAAGTGGACACGTAGCATTCATTAATGCCTTTCTTTTTTTGTTTTTTTTTTCATTTAAGTGGTCATTGGTCCTCTTTATGCAAAATTTTGTTGTTAATAAATTTATAATTTTACATAATATATTTGATATAAATCTTTATATATATATATATTTGAGGATATATGATAATAGAGAAACTCGAATTATTGGAGAGAAGAGTACACCGGAGTATCTACTAAAGTATCCCCGCGGGTGGTGATGATGCACCTTAAGTCTCGTGTGTCTTTAGGTAGATGAATAATTATGGTTCATTTTAAACAAGATAAATATATGTTTATTTATTAATATTTGTTTTGTTGCCCGTAAATTAATTCGGAGTCCCATAATCATTTACGTCCTTCCACAAATGTATCGCCCATTTAACAATTTGACATCCCAAGATTTCGTAAGACTGAGTTTCTCTTCATGAACAACCCGTGAAATTTATACTGACATTGTTCGAATCAGAACAAATTCCAGGAATCAAGGGGGCTTAGAATTATGAATGACTTCAGTGAAAAAATATTAAAGAAAGCAGAAATATCATCTTTGTTCCTCTTGTTTGACACGGAAGGGGAATATTTCCTATTGGGTTGATCGGGGCTACCGTTTTAACGGTGTTCCTCTGATTCTTCTTTACACCAAACGTTACGTTTTTGTTTATTGTCCCATTTGACCCACGTCCAGGACACTTGTCCCTTCTCCTCTTTTCCTGACAAAGGCGAGCTCTGTATGGATTTTCCGCGCCGCCCACAGAGGCTTTTTTTTTGACTTTCTTTTTTAGGTGCACATTCCACGGCACTTCCTCCAGCAACGCATCATAGCCACCGACTCGAAGGACCCACAAATCTTCCTTTCCATCATAGCCGTATATTTATTCCCGACAGCCAACTTATCAACTTCCTGCACAAACCGTCAATAAAGCAGTTAATTTGAAACAAGTCTACAAGGAAACCTCCAATGAACTATCCTGGAAAAAGCATGGTGCATGCAGTCTCTCTCTCTCTCTCTATATATATATATATGTTATCGCCGTATGCCCCGTCGCATAATAAAGATGACCACAAGGAGATCAAAGCTGGAAGCAATGAATGGTGGCCATTCAAGGCCCGGCGGCAGGTGCAAGAGGCACCCCAAACACCAGCAATCACCGGGGGTTTGCTCCCTATGCTTAACCGAAAAGCTCTCTCAGCTTTCAAATGAGAGCTCTCGTGCAAAGGGTCACTGCTCCTCCTCTTCTTCTTCTTCTTCTTCTTCTTCTTCGTCATTGTCGTCCTGTTATTCATCCATTTCAGGCTCTTCTTTATCGTCTCCAGTGTGCCGGTACCGAAACGCAGCTGCAGGGAAGGGACCTTTGTCCTTGTTGTTTAGCGGCAAGAATGTGCTCACCAAGAGCAGATCGATGGCTTTTGTTTCGAGAACGAGAGGTGATAAAGAAGGCGGTGTTGAGAAGAAAAAAGTTGGCCTCTTGTCTAAGTTGCTACGTCCAAATAAGGAGAAAATTTTGGTTCTCCAGCAAGAGGGCTAAGACCATTTCGTTATTGATTGATTTTTGTTTTCTCTTTCTTTTAGATTAGATAGATTAATGGAGTCGAACAATTCATACAAACATGTGAAGGAATGACAGAATTGATAAACTGTAACAAATATGTGTATATTATATTTAACTATGTATGTTGTTTTGTGCATCTATAAATATGGCTTTTGGATCAAGTTAAAAGTTTTACTTCTTATCTTATTTTTGTTGAAATAATTTTGATGGTGGGCCAACCGACATGGAACCCTAATCTTTAAAGGAAAATGTTTTTGTCTATATATTGTTGAGATTTTAAATATAAATGTGTAAATTATATTATTAAAATATTTTATATTAAAAAATAAAAAAATAAGTAACATATAAATGAAAAAAAAATTATAAATTTAATGTTTTAAATTTTTTAATTAAAATATAATATTAAATTTGTAAATTTTTCTTACTTAGTGATTAAACACTAGTATTAACAGTATTATAATCGTTTAAACTTATTTTACAGAAAAAAAAAAGGTAATGCTTTATTTAGACTAATTGGAGTTAAAAAAAAAAAAAAGGTGAAAGATAGAGACTTAAGAGAAATTTAGATTTAAAATTTAAAATTCTATCATAAGTTTATACTTAATAGTTATTAGACTATATTTAATGATTAACATATGTTGAATCTACGTCAACCAAGTTGAACATGTGATAAGCTTGTATTTCACACTAATTAATTTCACACCGCACCACTTCTAGACGTATTTATTATTATGGTTATATTACTGATTGGTACACTATAACGCTAGATAGACGATATAATATATACTCTCCTTTTTGTATTTGCCTAGTCTAGGAATTGGGAGAGACTAATAGTCTGATTTTTGAAACCCAAAGAGAAGTTGCCTGCGTTTGTCTCTATATGAATAGGACAAAAATCCCAGATGTGATGACGAGGAAACATGTCGGCATTTTAATGCTGACGCTGAAACTATTAGAAGCCAAGCCATTGGCATCATACTCTACTCGTTGTAATAAATTTAACATCTTTTTTTTTTTAAATAAAAAAGAGAGAGAGAGAGAGAGAGAGAGAGAGAGAGAGAGAGAGAGAGAGAGAGGGAGAGAGGGGGAGAGAGAGAGAGAGAGAGAGAGAGAGAGAGAGAGAGAGAGAGAGAGTTAAATTTCACTTATTTTTTATTTTACATATAAAACTGAATTAATTTTATTTATTTTTTAATTAAGTCAAATTGAAATTTTTTTAAGGGTTTATTTTTATTATTATTATGCCGTGGTGCCCAAATCAAATCTTGAAAACCCACGTGACAAACCGATGAGTTGTGCCCAGGTTCCACGCAGCTTCCTCAAAAAGTTCAAAATCTTGGCTGGAGAAATCACTTTTGGAAACCCATCTGAATGTGGACAATTTTACCTTTTGTTGCTTTTTTGTTGCGATGCGCGCGGTAATCAATTTATTTTGCAAATAACTAAAGTAGTGTACTATATGAACTTTTTTTTTCCTTTTTTTAAAAAAAAAAAATAATAAACCGTATTGTCGTTTTAGTTGTTTATATGCCGCCATGTCTCCATAGATTTTGGGGCATTTGGATATAGTTCATTGAAAATCAAGAAAAATATTCACTTAATAGAAAAGCAGGTTTTCTATTTCTTTTGTTTTTGTTTTTTTCAAATAATAAAAGGCTATAAATATATATATATATATATATTTAAATCCTGCATGCACTTGGTCGATGTGATATGTATATATATATATATATCTCTCTGATGGACAAATTCAACAAGTTTACAGCAAGAAATGCCCTGGTTTTCAAATTCCAAAACCTTGAGCGTGCAAGAATTACGTTGTCAAACTCATATTTGTTCTCTTTTTCTTCTTTTCGTACATCTCTCTGATGTCCGTCCGAAAGAATGTCTGCTTTGATTGATGAATCGGGTACATTAGCCTTATGTCACGGGCGTGCTGCCAGCTTATTAAATGCTAACCTTGTTGTTCGACAACAACTTTTTTTCGTTAGTCATATTTATAGTTCAAACAACAATAAAATTGTAACTCAATAGCCCAACTCCGCGACACTTAATTCTAAAGTTTTATGGATTTGTAATCTTTATTGATTCTGAATCAATCAATCAAGATTTGTTTGTTACGGATTCAATGAACATTATGGTAGGAGGATGCTTTTGAATATTAAATAAGCATTATCTCTACAACCCACCCTATCGCATATAGATTTTGTACAACACAAGAAACGAAAAAGAAACTTTTGGATTATGATTAAATGTTGCTTTTTTATACGGGAATCACAACATGATGTTCTGCCACACGCATCTGTCAAGATCGATCCTCCGGGACCTTGGCAGCACTGAGACCTGTTTATCCATCTCAAACCCAACTTTTTGAGAGGCCGAGCAATGACCTAAATGAGCCCAAGTGGAGTTTTCTACCAACCTGAGCCCATCTTTTGTATTTACCATTGGGCCGTCATTTGTCAAGTGCACAAAGCTCAGTTGTATTGTATGGTTGTGTGCGACGTTTTTATTTACGCTCCCACCGAGTGTTCTTGGCCACGACACTACACGAGGTAGGAGCATGGATGGTTTGTCGGCGTATTTTTATACTGTTGATTGGATTCTAACTTTTACTCTGTCACTCTTCTCTGCTAGGTCTCTCTGGCTTAAGGTAGACGAGGTGATTTGGTTGAAGTGTGAGTATTATATTCTAAATTTGTTAATTGTTATGTCAGTTATGGAGAAAATTGACTTGATTTTATTAATATTTAGGTAATAAATAAAATAAAATTAAAATATCAATAAATAATTATTAGGCATTTTTAATATGCTTCTTTTTTATTAATAAAAAAAATATTGGTCATGGCATCTTTTTTTCGAAGTGGGGTTCCGAGCCAATCAGATGATTTCAAAGTGGTTATATTTGTCTTGAAGCGATTCTTTTTTTTTTTTTTTAAAAAAGTCCTCTTATTTTTGTACTTCTTTTATTTAGTTATATAATTCCCCTGATTTAGTATTGTTAATTCATTTATCATGTATGAATATGATTCAACTTATATATAATACGTGTGATAAAGATTTGAGTCGGTGGCAATTTAAAACATTAAAATTATATGAATATAGTTAATTTGATGTAAAAAAAAATATAATATAATGATGAAAATTTAAAAGTCATCGCCATTTTTTTTTAATGATAATAACACATATTTTTGAATTAGCTCTTAACAATTGTTTTTATTATCAAATATTGTGTTCTAATAATAAAGAAAAAAAATTTATTGATTGTACGGAAAGACCAGAATTCCTCTTCCTGTTGGGACTTTCAATGCTAACCAGGCAAAACCAAAGGACAAAAGTAGAAGCCTTTCACCGCGCTTCTCACGCCAGGCAAATAAAACCCAACAGAATGGACTGTTATATATCAGCTTTTTGAATGCTCCTCTCTCTCTCTCTCTCTCTCTCTCTCTCTCTCTCTCTCTCTCTCTCTCCCTTTGTATCTCTAAGTTCAATTGCTTAAATTACTTGCTGCTTGGAATTATGTGAACAGTGCGCACAATTTATGGCCACCTACGCTCTTTTTGAGGTACGGTCAGCTCAGTTCAATCCAGTCATGATTCCAAGTAAGCACATGTTTTGTGCAAATTACGCTGATATGCCGTTGAGCTCATTTATGGCAAGAATCACTTTTTGTTCCCCAAAGTCTATAATATGAAGAGGTTAAAAAAAAAAAAAGGAAAGAAAAACTCTTCATAGGGTAATAAAATACATCGACATAGGTAATATCAAAATCTCAATTCTAACTCTTAAAAAGAAATGTGAAATTTATAAAAATTAAAAAAAATATTCTTATTATATATATATATATATATAATCCACAAATAATAATTTCTCTTAATAAATAATAAACATTTTTTTAAAAATAAAATTAATTTTTTATCTATTAAAAATTATATATATATATATATATTTATTTATTTATTTATAAATGTTACACTTCTCTCTCCCTAAAATTAGAATTCATGACCTTAAGTTTTAATACGAAGAAGCATGTGCTTATGGTACAGGCATGGGATGGAATATTCAAGCCAAACGGGAAAAAGATGAAAAGTTTGTTAGATTAAATAAATAAAGAAAGAAAAATGATGAGAAGAAAACCGTGTTGCATTCTTTCTATCTACTCGGGGTCGGATTAGGACGCAGATGCAGTCAACCTCAAGTCTTCTAAGTGGAACAGCATTTATTGGCACAGTTGTTGACCGTCCTAATCCACATCAACGACCTTGCACTGTCGGACACGTCTCAATAATCTTTTATTATTATTATTATTATTATTATTTTATCATTATGATATAATACTAAGATGTTGAATTTCTACTAGAATTTGAAACCCAAATAAGAATCTCGGGTGACTTTATTGAACGGCAAAGGATTCCACCGGACCACTTACAATTAATCAGAAAGGAACAAATGCGTCTCATTAATTAAGGCCAAAGGCATAGCTGCCATCTGCACCAAGGAATCCATTTCATTTATACATTTTTAGGAATACTTTAAATATTAAGATCTTGAATTTTTATTTTTGTATTTTAATTTCAAAAGTAAAGATATACAATTTATAAAAATAAAAAAAGATTCAATAATTTTTTTAAATAAAATTAAAGAGAAAAAAAAAAAGATAAAAGGATTAACTTATCTCGGCTCATCATATGGAGGCTTCATCTGCTTTAAGGCAACTGTCTGCTGGTTTGGCTGGCAATAGCCACGTGCCTTGTTCTTCACTTGCCGTTGAGGACAGACAGTCCAGAAGGACAATTGGACCCACTTAATTTGATCATGTACACGTTGAAAGCTTCCGATGATCTCCCCGCAGGTCGCATTAAAGCCCTCACCCGCTCTTAATATAAATATAGATGTAGATTTTTTTTTCCCTCTTTTTCTGTTTTTTTTTTGTCTAAATTGTTTTATGAACCACCAACTTGATAATTTATAAAGCTAAAATTAAGTTGACATTAGTATGATTTGGTCGGACAAATAATAGGCTAACTTGATTCTCTATTGGCCGCGAGAAACATGCCAATTGCCTCTGATGGGGCCAGGATGTGATGCCTTGCCAAGCGAACACGCTAACAAGTAGACATTTCAAAGGAAAGAGCCAACCTGCCAATGGGAATCATCAGGAAAAAAAGAGAAAAGGGACTCGGAAGAAAAGACGTCACGTGTTGTCTTTATAATTTATCATTCTATAAGATATACACCCATGTCGAATAGACACAAGGTTATCCTCGCTAATTGAATTTGATTACTCTAATATTAGAATTGCAGAGGTAACAGAACACTTTTTTTTTTTTTTTTGAGGAATTAATATACCTTTAGCTTTTTATGGTTGGCACAAACCAAAAAAATGCACATGGTTTTGAATTGGGAACCCTAGCTGTTAGCATCGAATGAAGAAAGTCGGTTGTACCAGAGAACTAAATACTTATATATTTCCTTATTTTATTTATTTATTTTTCAAGTTTTCTTATTTTAACGAGAAGGATGAAATAAAATTTTGAAATGAATTTTATTAGACAAATGCTCACTTTGTTATTATAAATTATGATTAATATATTATTTATATATAATAATTAATTATAATTAATAAGTATAATTTACTGATATTTATTTCACATATTTTCTTTCATCTTCTGTTTAGAAAAAACTTCATAATTTGTTTTCTCGTGCACTTTATTCAACTATAGACTTTCTTTCTCAAACACAACTTGAAAGTTAGATATGAATTATTGTAATTTAATGTATTTTAAAATATATAAATTTATAAAAAAATATTTTACATATATGAATAATTTAATTTAAATTTGTATATAGGACATATGATGTAATTGAGAGAATAATCATTGAAACTCACTATAATGTGATGATTCATTGATGAATATTTTCTATTTAATTTATTTTTTGCATAAATATTCATTTTGTTTCTATATTTTCTAACATCATACATGAAAGCACCGTGAAATAATATCCAATCTTTTGTTACCCCCCAAAAAAAAACTAAATAATATCCCAATTTTTTGTTCAATTCTCACAAGTCCCTGTTTTGACATGCAAGTTGTCTCGTTGTCATTTCTTGAAAGCAAATCTCTTATTTGGAGATTTTATTTCTCTTAAACGAATCGTCGGGTTCCCTTTGCTCAATTATTATATGATTAGCACATCTCTAATTGAATATCCCTATAATTAGGTTTGAATTAGTTGGTCTTTGAATGACAGGAAGATTGAGAAGATGGACCACATTGATATTGTGACACTATAACGATGTTATAATTATAAGCAACATTTGCATACATGCGCAAAGCGAACGAAGAGGAGATGAGTCACGAGACCTGGAAAAGGTACTCCAGGCCAAAATGCATAAAAGGAGATCGATCCAGACGGAAAACTTTATATTTATTTTGTCCTCTTGTTGAGTTATTCATGATAATGTGAGGGGTAATTTAACCCTTAGCTAAAAGCCTAAAACACATGAATTTGCACCAATCTTAACTTTTGACATATATTTGGCCATTGGGTCGGGTTCAACCCGACATTCCCACAGTCCTTTTCGCGTGACAGCCCCTCCCCATTTTCCCATGTTGCTAAGGCACATTTTCCAGAATGCCACAGTCAATTTTTTTTCTGGGTAACCAAGCCAATTTCATCTAACCATGTTAGCAAAAGAAACATTGGATGGAATGGAAAGAAGAAAGAGCGACTTTAAATAAACCAGTATGAAATCTAGTTCAAGTGTGTACACTGCCTTAAAAAAATCATGTGCGCATTCATGCCATCTTCAATGCAAGTCGTCTCCTTAAGATCCACGCTACCCCGGCAACAATGATGGACACAATAAAAACCAACAATCTATGCAATTTTATTAGCTTTGGTAATGAAAGTTGGATCAACAACAATAAAAACATGTCAGATCGAATCATAGGGGAAGTACACAGAGTCAAAGCATGCAGGAAGTCCGTTGAAGATCTATATGTTTGAACACAAATGGGGTTTGTTTTTCTCGCTTGGCATTTACAGTAAGGTGTCTGGGCCATTGTCCAATGGCTCCAAATGAGCTTTGTTACGCGCAATTAATTTAACGTGTCCTAGAAACAAGTTCAAATTACAAATTTAATGATTGTTAAATGCACAATTGTGATCTTTGTTTTGAATTACTAATAAATAATGAGTCGAGCAGACCTCTGAGCCTGGTTTATTTCTTTTGAGCCTACGTGGCTCAAAATTGCAGCTCGTTCAGCAACCTACAAGTTACGAAGTCGGACGCAAGTAGAATTCACTGAAGATGCCCCATCATGAATATAAGGTCTCACGTCAGACCAAGCCTATATCTCGAAGCCTAGTCCTCTCACCAATTTCATCTTAATTAAAACACACTAGTAATAGTATTTCAAGAGAATATATATAACACTGACATTTCCATTTAAAGGTAACGTCCGAATCTCATTCTTAAATATTTATTTATTTTCTGTTATCTTTATTGATTTTATCGTCGAAATATTAATATTAATATTAATGTAAAAAATTTACTCTAGTTTTTAAGCCTGTGTTTTAAGTTAAATATCAAGTTAAGCATCTTCTCAGTGAACCCATCATCAATTACAGCCCATTTTTAAAAATTAATACGTGAACTGACGTGATGTCTTAACTTAGAAAAATGATTACTTATAACTCTATAAGTAATTAAGATGTGCAATAAACGTTAATGACATTACAACGTGTGAACTTCAAGTGAGAAACTATCCCCCCCAAAGCCTCTTAAAAGACTTTAACTTCAGACGGCAAGGAAGGGAGCTGGAAAATCTTTGATGGGCTATTATTAGGGGAAAAAAAAATCTGTGTTGGAGCGTACCTGCATATTCCTGCAAAATGAATCCTTTGGGGTTCCATGCCTGTAAAACAAATATACATATCAAAATTTTATGTATTGGTTAACTTTGACAGCGACATTTACACTTAAATATTTAGCAAAAAAAAAAAAAAAAAAAAAGAGCGAGAGGAAACTTTTGATACCCTCGAAAGGCTTTCCCGTCTTTCTTCATAATCGGAATTTGATACCAAAAGATGTGAAGCGGTCAATTCGATTAGGCATTAGCCGATTAGACTTGACATCCGATATAGTCTATTCTTAAAAATAAAAATGGTTAGTCCTCCTATGTAAATCACGTCTCAATATGCCTCGAGTGAATATTAAGATAAAATGTATGTAATCGGAATTCTCACGAATTCATTTCATTCACGAAGTTATCAAGTTGCTCACCGAGCAATTTCCCTAATTTCTTACAAGAACAGTCAAAATTTTAAAAAAATATTTCAAAAAATAAAATAATATATATTTTTGTCATGCAATTTCAATGGCTTTGATCGATGAATGACAAGTTACCACAATTCCAAGAATTCAACGTGACTGGTTGTATTTCACAAAAAACCGAAGCTTGGGCCTTCCATTCCAAGAACGGAAAGCCAAACACATACTAGTTATTCTTTCTTCCAAGAAGGCCAGGCAAAACCAAATCAGATTAGGTAAGATTAAATTAAAGGGCTCTTGTCGAGGAATTTTTTGACAAAAATTTAATTAATTAATTAATCGGGCCGGCCCCACCAATCTTTTTACTTTATGTTAACAACAATGAATTCGGAATTTCAATTCCACCCGTTCTCTCCGTCCCTCCATCCTCTCTCTTTTTCTAAATTTTATTGCTCTTCTTGTTGTGTTTCCCTGAACAAGGTAGAGAGAAAGGGAGAAGTAACCGACGATGGTAACTACCACCACAGTATAAAAAAAAACCCAAACAGAAAAAAAATAAAAAAGAAAAAAATAAAGTAAATTAATTAAATCCCAATTGAGCGAGGCGCTTCGAAATCACCTCCCTCTTCGGTTTAAAAAAGGGGTCAATCACCTACATTGGTTTTGCTCCCGCGGGATCGTTCCTGCTTGATTGTTCGATGCCTCTGTCCCATTGCTTATTATTTGCTTCCTCAATGTTGTTAGTGGGCTAGCAAGGCAATCTTTTTTTTTTTTTTTTTTGTTTTTTGGGCTTTCTTTCTCCCTTGAGCCAGAGGAGGCGGCGGTGGAGTTGGCGGAAAGTTGGAAGGAGGATGCAGAAGCGGCGGTGGAGGGAAGTTGTGGCTTTGAGGAAGATGCTAACGTGCGCCATATGCGCCATAGCCATGATGGCACTCATGTCCGTACACCTCCACGTTTTCCCTTCCTCCAGAGTTCCCGACTTCCCTGATTCTTACTTTCTCCCCACCAACACTACGGCTACTACTGTATCTCTCTCCCAGCTCGATTCAGCTTCTTTTTTTCAGCTTCGTGTTTTTCGAAAATTTTTATTTATATAATTTAATTTTTTTTTTTTTTTGGGCGGAAGAACGTAAAAAATTTTATATTGCTCTTCCCTGTTTCTTTAGTCTTCGTTCAGAGTGTTTTTTGTGATGTTGGATTATATATATAAAATAATAATAATAATATTCTTATTTTATTCAATTGAAACTAATGAACTGTGTGGAAATCGAATTGAAACTACCAGAGCATCAGGACTGTGACAGAGGAAGAGCAACACTTGAGCAATGAGCTTACTCCACCCACTAAATTCAAAGGGTCACTCATTTCTCATGAGGTGTTTTATAAGCCCTCAACATTTCTCCCTCAATCAATTTTTTTTTTTTAACGTCTTACATTTTATAACAGCTTATTAGTTTCGCGAGCTTCAAACACAATTAAGTGATTGAATTTTGCTTGGTAGTTGCTGTTGGAATATGTTTTTAGACAGTATGGTATGGTATGTAGTAATGGAGAACTTTGATGTGGATTGAGTCTCATAGATACATGCGTATGTCCTTGATACAAAGCAGTCATGCATCTTTCATGTTTTCACTCCGTTGGATTTCCAGTTGCATAATGCTGCTGGGAATTCGCAGTTCGCCATGCCATGGAGGCCTCCGCTAAGTGGTGGTTTCATGCCCTGTGTAGAGCGTAGTCCTAACTATACTTGTATGTTTTTGTTATGATTGTTTTTTTCTTCTCTTTTTATTTATCCTAGTCAATGTGGACTCATTTTTCCAATATCCTATTCTTTCACAGCCCCAGGAGAGTCGAGAGGTTACCTTCTAGTTCATGCAAATGGTGGTCTCAACCAGATGCGATCTGGGGTCTGTATCTGCTTTTTTTATTTTTTTATTTTTTTTCCATGCGTGAAATTATGAAGTTTTAATATTCCTGCCTGCATCTGTTGGATCAATTCCAGTTGCTGAAATAGTATTTGCTAATTTACTCTGAATTAATGCGGCTGAAGAGAGTGCCAATCCTGAACACAGATATGTGACATGGTGGCTGTGGCCCGCATCATAAATGCCACTCTTGTAGTACCGGAGCTGGATAAAAGATCATTTTGGCAAGATTCAAGGTAATTTGTTTATGTGAAGTTTATCAAATGTTGGCCTATATCTGCATTTCAGGTCTTAATGATGCCATTGCCTGCATGATCTGCAGCAATTTCTCTGATGTCTTTGATCAAGATCATTTTATTAGTACTCTAGCTAGTGATTTGAAGGTCATAAAAGGGCTTCCTAAGGAAATGACTACTGCTGCCAAGATGGTTATGCATTTTAGAAGCTGGTCCGGTTTAGACTACTACCAGGAGTTGATAGCAAGCATGTGGGAGGATTATCAGGTTTGTTGATTTGGATGTGTCAGTATGTTTCTTGAGTGTTCTTTATTGCAATAATCTAATTGTAAATTTTCCATAGGTTATTCAAGCTGCCAAATCTGACTCACGCCTCGCAAATAACAATCTCCCTCCAGACATTCAGAAGCTTCGTTGCCGTGCCTGTTATGAAGCCCTTCGTTTTGCACCCAAAATTGAAGCAATGGGAAAGGTAACTGATTAGATTTGTTTACCTTTTTTTTTATTGGTTTTTCTCCTTTGGTCTGAAGACTTATTTATTTTTCATAATTTATGAATGGACCAGCTTTCTTGAAGCATATTTGATGAATCTAATTTAGATTTTTACTTACATCTTTGTTGTAGCTTTTGGTGGATCGTATGAGGTCCTATGGTCCTTATATTGCTCTCCATCTGCGGTATGAAAAAGACATGCTCGCATTTAGTGGATGCACCCATGGTTTATCTCCTGCTGAAGCTGATGAACTAAAGAAGATCAGGTGCTGTATGGTGTTATAATATGCTCTTTAAGAATGATGGCTTGTGGAGTAAATAATTTGTCTATGATTTGCAGAGAAGAAACTGATCATTGGAAAGTGAAGGAGATTGATCCCAGGGAGCAGAGATTCAAAGGTGCTTGCCCCCTAACACCAAAGGAGGTTGCAATGTTTCTAACTGCTCTTGGTTACCCATCAGACATTCCTATATACATTGCTGCAGGAGAGATATATGGAGGTGACTCTCGCATGGCAGATCTATGGGCCCATTATCCCATATTGATGAGTAAGGTGTGCATGAGAGAATACTGTTCAGAATAGATGTGCTTGATTTTCTGCTTTTATGTTTGTGTTTTATTGTTGTCTGAAGTACATCTTGCCTAGGATAAAGGATTGTCTTTTGTAGGGCTTTTTATGAGCATGGTCTGAAATTTCAAGCTTCATGAAAAGCCACATTAATGGAAAATTTCTATATCTTGAAAATGACATGCATTTTATGTTGTATTTTCCTGTCCATTATCGGTTCTGAAATTTACTGCCATTGAACTGTGTCAATAAGCAAATCATAGAGCGGCCTTAGGTTTTAAGAGTTTCGTCAAGGAAAACATTGTGGTAGTTTAAGCTGATAATCAAGGTCTTTCAGGTGTTGAGAAGTTTAAATCCCCCTGACTCATGCCAACAATCTCTCCATCACTTTTATTTTCTTGCATTCAGTCTTGAGCTTGCTTCATGGAGATATTGCTACGAAGCAACAACAAAAAGCAATTTCTCTCTGTCTTCAATATCTTATTTTGGGAAAAAGGCACAAAGTTGCTAATCATGTGATTATTTTACAGGAAAAGTTGGCATCTGTTGAGGAACTTGAACCATTTGCTGATCATGCATCTCAAATGGCTGCACTTGACTATATTGTGTCTGTCGAGAGTGATGTGTTCATTCCATCATACTCGGGAAACATGGCAAGAGCAGTTGAAGGTCACCGTCGATTTATGGGACACAGAAAAACAATATCTCCAGATAGGTATTAGAATTTCCCTTTTCCCTTGAGCATGCTTCCATCAGCTGCTCTGTGTTGAATTTGACAGTGAATTGGTCCCTCTTGCTTGTCCATTAGGAAACAACTTACTCGCCTGTTTGACAAGATTGAGAGGGGAAAGCTGAAAGAGGGAAAAAAGTTATCAGATTATATTATTGAAATCCACAAAAAACGGTATGTGATTCTGAAACATAACAAATATTAAGGCAGTTAGTAGAGCATCTTTACATGATCAAATGAATTCTGTCTGTCGTCCTCACTTTGCTATTAATTGCATTGTTCTTTCCATGTTTTAAGAGCTTGTAACTCCTTCATTTAAGCAAAACACAAAAAATGTCGGGCATTTTTAAGGTCCTACCTTGAACTTTGATCACTGGAGGAGCCAGTTGATAGTGCACCAGTCCACAAGGATGGTTGTAGGTGGGAGAGGCCTATAATGCTCATTGTTTGGTAAAACTGATAGGCATCTCAAAGTAAATAATTCTACTGCAGAGAAAAGGCCAAGTCTCCCGGATTAACAAACTGGCATAATTTCCTGGATCATGAATTCTCGAATTTTAATTTGTTTCATGTGTTGGTTCTATAGGCAAGGGTCCCCAAGGAAAAGAAAAGGCCCCATCTCGGGAACAAAGGGAATGGATAGGTTTCGGACGGAAGAAGCCTTTTATGTAAATCCTTTACCAGATTGTCTATGTCATAGAACATCTCCAAGTCTGAACTCTTCTCTCGGAATCAAGTAGTTTATACAAGATCCCCATACTGGCAAGCACAATGGCAAATTTGATGAGTCATTATGCATCGATGCTCTCGGAGCCAGTTGTGCTCTACTGGATTAGGGGACCCGGATTTTGTACATATTTGTTGAGAGTTGATATGGCTGCCAGCCTATACAGAGATATAGATGAAAAGGAAAGGACAACCAGATTGGTTGCGGAGGAAAAGCATAGTTTAACCAAAAGAACGAACCTCCAATCAGTGGGAGCAAGGGATTCATTGGGGATGCTTTATTTGGTTCACCACCTTGTTTCAAAAATTTTCTTTTGGAACGGATGTACCTTGATTCATGCTTAATTCAATGCAATAAAACCAACAGAATCATCTTTTTTTTGGTCCTCCTCTTTACACTTGTCCATCTTTCTTCCTTATCATACAAGAGTCTGTTCAGGCATGAAAAGTTATTTGGGTTTGGATCAACAGAAAAGAAAAGAAAAAAAAAACGTTATTGGGGGTATTTGCAAAGTGTGACTCATGGTTCTGCCATCTAGAAGAGATGGACATAATAACTTGAGGGCTGAGAGACAGGCGAATATTTAGTCTGTATTCACTATAAATTTATTTTATTGTGGTTATTTTTTTTTTTGTTTCATCTAGGTGACTCAAATTAACTTTTCTTTTATTTTAACTTAATCAATTTGATTCATGGAAAAAGGTGAGTTGAAATAGGAAATTTTTTTATCAAAAAATGCATTAAACTATAAATTATACAATAAAAATAAAATTTTATTTTATTTTTTATATTTTTAAAATAGAGATCTAAAGTGACACCTCACCCGATGGGCTGACCCATGAATGTAATTTGGGCAGGAACCGAAGCCGTTTCAAACTCCAAAACGGGTTTTGTCCGAACCAACTTCCAGAACTTCGCGGACCCCACAAACAGTAAAGCAGGATCAAATATCGGATAACACAGATATCCTGCACTTCTCGTGAAGTCGCATGTGCACTCTACACGTAAGTCCATCGACCCATTATCTGCTATTCTTTTCCCTCTCCACATGTTTGCAAAGCTGGGAGTGTGTTCTGCTTTCTTTGTACAGAGATAGGGGGTGAAGAGGCAACTATGGGAGTCTCTTTCCTTTCAACGCTACCTTCCTTGGCTAATGCCTCATCTCTAAGCATCGCCAACACTGCTACCGCTAGATACCTCCCTCATCACGTAAGTCCCATTGGTTTCCAAGATGCTTTGTATGGTCATTTACTGATTCCATTACTTTCCATTGGGACATGATGGGTGATTAGTATATAACTTTGTGATGTAATGCAAGAAGCATCAAGGCTCATTTTCTTCCACATTTTTTTTTAATTTATTTACCTTCTGTTTTTGCATTATTGATTAGGTTGCCATTCGCTGTACTAAACTTGAAAGCAATGTTAGTGGTGAAGATGGTCTCCGGCGTAGAGATGTTTTGAAATGCCTTGGTGCTACCATTGGCATGGTAAGGGAGATAAGTCCTTGGTGTTGGTGTCCTGTTTGTTTACTTTTATTATAGTGTGATTGCCTGCTTACCATAACATATACATAACTTTGATGGATACGGGGCGTCGTATCTAGTATGTGAAATACAATCGAATGTAGTTGGTTCTTCGTTCGCCTCCTTTTCAACTAGAAGAACATGAAAGTACATTTTATTTAAATAAAACTTTGCTACTTTAGCTTAAGTTTTGAAATTCAACAAATTTGCAAGCAGCAATGCTGTAGAACTTTGGTTTTGTGTCCAAGCAGCAAGAACACCAAATTTGCCTAACCAACAATGGTGAAAGACTTTTTTTTTTGTGTGGTCCACTTGGAGACCCATTGAATGAGAGCTGTAAGCCACACAATGGGGGTAATTATCCCCATTTCCTTAATTCCCACATCCCCTTCCCATGACTAGAACCCAGGACCTCAAAGAGTTATAAGTTCTTAGTCACTAAGGTGTCCTTTGGGACTGAAAGACTGTTGTTTGGAACTTTTATTTGTAAGCAAGTCCACTTTATGATGCTTATCATTCATTTTAATGGGGCTAATACTTGAATTTTCTTGTATCTTCACCATACATAAATTATATGAATATGCAATCCACATAAAATTATACGATAATGAGCTTCTAGCAGTTGTGGTGTGATCACCTTAGGAACTGATATCAAGTTCAGGATCATTTGTTGAAATGGCTAATGCTGCTGACATAATTCAACGGAGGCAGCGGTCTGAGTTTCAATGTAAGTGACTACTTTTAGTTTTCCTGTAAAATCAGCTAGTGTCTGTTTAATTGAAGGTTTATTTTACCCTTTACAGCAAGTGTCAGGGGGACTCTTTCCAATGCTATAAAGGTAAAGCTGATGGGCGAGCATATATGCTTCCTTTAGTTTGCAGTGCAGTGTTGTAGTCACTGTTCATATAGATATTTTATATACACGCTTCTTTGTGCTCTTATTGCACCACAATTGGGTGTGTTGTGTTCACCTCTCTGTCCATGTGAATTTCAGGGAAGACCTGAAATTATCCCGTCCATACTTACCTTGGCACTGAATGATGCTTTGACATATGATAAGGTCAGGAAAGTATCTTTTCCCATTGAAGTATCCGATTTAAAGTGAAAATAAAGGAAAACAAAAAGATTGCACTGATCCTCTGCTGATTAATTTTCAGGCTACAAAAACTGGGGGTCCAAATGGATCTGTACGTTTCAGGTATTTCCTACATAGAGTATGCAATTTTACATGTGCTGCCCTTCACTATCTCTCACAATATAATTTTGAGTTGGTCATTTATTCATTAATGGATTATTTGGCTGTCTGAAGGATTAATTTTCCCTTCTCAAAACTTAGTCTTGTTTTATTTTCCCTCGTTGTTTTCTTGCCTGAAGCTCAGAGATAAGCAGACCTGAAAACAAGGGACTTTCTGCAGCTTTGGCCTTGTTAGAGGAAACAAGAAAGGATATAGATTCATATTCCAAGGGTGGACCCATCTCCTATGCTGATCTTATCCAATATGCAGGTATATATGTTAAATATCACAATTTTGAACCATACTGTTGCAGATATTGACCATCTCAAGTGAACTAATTTAGCTACAGAAAAGTCACCATTCCAGTTCTGTTGACTAAACTATCTTCATATTTTGCAGCGCAAAGTGCCATTAAGGCCACATTTCTGGCTTCTGCCATTCGCAAGTGTGGGGGTAACGAGGAGAAGGGAATGTTGCTATATACTGCATATGGTTCCAATGGCCAGGTTAGCCTTCTCACTTGGTTGATTGTAATGGAATAATACAACCTGCATCAGTACGTAACATAATTGGGAGAACCTCCCCTGAATTCACTGATCATTGGCCTAAATGCTTTAATAGTGGGGCCTGTTTGATAAGCAATTTGGAAGGACAGATACACAAGAGCCTGACCCAGAAGGAAGGATTCCCCAGTGGGAGAAAGCCACTGTGAAGGAAATGAAAGATAAGTTCTTGGCCATTGGCCTTGGTCCTCGCCAGGTAACTTCTCAATTATTTTCACCACCGGAACTTCCCCACTAGGCTTTTGCCTATTTAAATATTTGTGCACCATTAAATAACTGAAAAACCCCTCTTCTTTTCTATATCGTTTTGGGTGGCGCATCTCTGCTGATGCAAGACTTCCCTTGATGTGTAATTGTCAGTCTTGGCTGCACACGGGCTCCTGTTGAGTCTGCACTGACGCAAGAAATGCACATGTTAATGGTCACTGATCTGGGTCTACCATTTGTTTTCATGGTTGGCCAGCTAGCTGTCCTGTCTGCATTCTTGGGTCCTGATCAAGTAGCTACCGAGGCCTTACTGGCCACTGACCCAGATGTCTCTCCATGGGTTGATAAGTACCAACGTAGCCGAGAAACAGTATCGCAGACAGATTATGAGGTCAGTTTTGGCAATTTCCCAAAGAAGTGTAACTACCTGCTAAAAATAGGCAGTTGATCAGAATCATTCGGACTCCCAGCCTAATATTTATTCGTAACTTGTTGAAATAGACCATGTTCATGGCATATTCTATTTGTTATTGAAGGTTCTTTGTATTCTGTTTCAGGTTGATCTGATTACTACTCTCACCAAATTGAGTTGCTTGGGCCAACAAATAAATTATGAAGCATACACATATCCTGTAAAAAGGATTGATGTGACCAAACTCAAATTATAGGAGAAGCAAACATCATCTTCAGAGCACCTCTAAGGGCTTGGGGGCTAGGAGACGTTTTTCTGTTACAATTTTTTCAAGCAGAGATACCTATCAACCTGCAAGCGTCCAATTTTGGGACTCATTTGTTTGTAATTTGTACGGTAAGTACACATGAATAATGCATCCAAACGTCTAAGAACATCTATGCTTGTTATTTGACCCTACAATTACTTAAAGAGCAGCTTACATAAATACGTATGTTATTCTCATCGGGATTGTAAACGCGCCATATAGTTAGTAATTTGCTGGGGGTACTTCTATTTTCGTATCTAAAGATAGTGCTTATATGAATATCAATTACACCATGTAGCACTTTTTGGCCAACAACAATCTTAAACCCAAATGCAATTCGTCTAAGAATTTATAGACTTTAATAATAATAAGAAATTGCTAGAGATAACGTTGAAGCCAAGGAGATAGAGCCTAAAGTATAAATGCAACAGAAGCAACAAGGCATCGTAACCTCAATAGACATCCCAGCTAGCAAGTGCCAAAATGCATTGCCAAGCAGAAAAACATGTCTAGAAGTAGCCGTCTAACGATTGAATAAGAATCCAATCATCCTTTCTTAAATTTGGGCTTCGCATTTGGATCTGGACCAAATGTAGGCCCATGTAGGAGCTGTGGCATGTGTACACGACGCGCTGCAGCGAAAACCAGAAAAACACCATCCGTTGCCAACTTACGAGCGATGGAGGGTGGGGGCAAAATCGAGCCAATAGGAAGCGAGAACTTTCGCTCCACGATCCGACACGCATTAACCGTCAATATGACCCTGGGGAAAAACAACAACCAAAAAAAAAAAAAAAAGTATGAAAGAAAGAAAGCAACGTTGCCAACCGTGAGATTCGGCATGAAAAAAAGCACACCGGGAGAGAATCTTGGCCGTACGCACGTCACGTCCCGAGCATGACATCCTCTATAAATAGCACCCCGTCGGTCAATTGGTAGAATGCATCGGCGGTTATTAGTTTCATTCTTCGTCTTTTCGTTTCAAGATATTTCAGTGGTAAGACTCTTTTTTTTTTTTTTCTCCTCTTTTCTTCTCTTTAAATTTAGATTATATAAGCCAGTCGTTTAGACTGCTCTGTAAGTGATCTCTACCATGGAGGTCACGTTTCGGTGTTTGCAAGACAATGGTAACAACATTGTCGATGTTTCATGATTAATAAGAAGAAGAAGTATGGCACGTACCAAGCAAACTGCACGCAAGTCCACTGGTGGCAAGGCTCCAAGGAAGGAGCTCGCTCGCAAGGTTCTATACCCAAGTTTCTTGTTTTTTACTTTCCGTTTACTTTGATATGGTTTCTGGTAACTTTTTCTCCCACCAGGCTGCTATCAAAGGCAAGGCGCTCCCCTTAAGAGGTAGTGTGAAGAGGGCCCACAGATTCCGCCCTGGAACTGTCGCTCTTCGGTACATATAATTTATACATTTGCTGCCTTCATTGGGTTGCAATGTACTATTTGTTTGCATATTGTTTTGTTGGTTGATTTGATGTTCATGAATTTGACCTAATTGTGTTCCCCAGTGAAATCCGCAAGTATCAGAAGAGCACCGATCTGCTGATCAGAAGGCTTCCATTCCAGAGACTCGTTCGTGAAATTGCTCAAGATTTCAAGGTATATATATTATACACACACACACACACACACACACATGTATAGTGTTGCTTTGTTTCCTCAATCATCTTCATGTTTACTCTTTTTTGTTTTGCACGTGTTGCAAAAGAGCTTTTTGTAATTTGATTTGAATACTAAATGGGGGGTGCGGGATTGCTTGGCGTTGCAGCATGATCTGCGCTTCCAAAGCCATGCAATCTGGGCTCTACAGGAGGCAGCAGAAGCTTATATGGTTGCACTGTTTGAGGATACCAATCTCTGTGCCATCCATGCCAGGCGCGTGACTATCCAGCCCAAGGATATTCAGCTTGCTAGGAGGATCCGTGGGGAAAGGGCGTGAGCCCCTATCCATCCTGCTGTTTGTAGTTGTGATTGTTGGTTTTAACTGATATATTGAAACTCTGATTGATTAGGTCAAGAAGAATGGCTTTCGCTTAGTACTTAGCAGCTATGCTCAATAATATACTGCGATAAAACGCTCGCTAATTCTGCTATCTCTGTCTGCTAGATGATGCATGTTATCACTTTTTAGTTGCCTTAAAGCTTGCTTTCTCCTCAACCCACTTTACCCGTTCGAATATTCCATGTCTTGTGGGTTTGACTGTTTAGGACAGCCGATAATACTGAAGGGGATAGAGAAGTTTTTGTCGTGCTGACAGTATCCGTGTGATATACAGCTATGGCACTTGGCGGGTGTAGGGAAAAGCATAATTAATGATATATATAGCCTATATCCGTGTGTGTTATTTTGCACCTCATACTGACTACTGCAGTGATAATGATCTTTCTCGGTTGCTTCAACAGCACTTCTCATGGCCCTCAACGTTCTGTGATCGCGTTGCTAACTTTGCATGAGTTATACGTGTCCAAGGGAGCAAGCGGAGCGTTAATAAACATGAAAATTTCATTGCAAACTTAACTTAATGCTAGCGAAAATTCATTGGAGAATGCTTCATTAGTGAAGTTGTGCAATGAATGCTGTGAGTGCATGCCAAAGTTTGGCAATTGACATTGAGGGATGTTTTCTCCCATGACCAGTAATTCAGGGATGTCGGCCGTCCTGAGCTTCTCATTCGTTATCTAGTTTCATAGATTCTAGGCATGCATGGACGCTAAGATTTGTGAATGGGCTTAGCTACGGGGCCGCGGGAAAAGGTATCGGACCTTGACATTCAAGCCTGCCACATAAGGCCAGCCTTGACTCGTGGCAGATACTTTTCAACCAACACAATCTAGTTGCGCATTGTGCCATCGAAACTAAGCTTAGCTCAGCCCGACTCCTTAAACATAATTTCAATTAGTATACCTAATAAACTTTTTTTTTTTTTTGTCTATTGAAACTCTTACACATGAACAACTCTCTTTTTTTTTTTTAATAAATAAATAAATAAATCTCACACATCGTTTACACCCTGTAATATTCATACACCCAAATTAGTTTTTCTTATAAATGCTGTCAGCATTATTATTGTTATTATTTCATATATAAGTTCAGCATGATCTTAGTAATATTAAGACGAAAAGTAAAATAATTGCTAGAGAGATGGGGAAAAATTATTATGTCCGGTACCCACAGCCGCTCTAACATCTATGATACCCACCGAAAAACACTTGGAAAAAAGGTAATTTTAGCACCGGCTACTTAATTAGTACAAAAAACTCATCCTCAAGGTACTTATCACGGGATGCATACTTTATGACAATCTTTATTAATTAACATTTCAGAGCCGTTATTTTTAGCGGTATATCCAATCATCGTGGATCTAGGTAAGGCAGCATTGAACAAGCTGAATACCATCAGGATATGTTTTCCGCAGGGCTGTCCCTTGTCCTTGGTTGCCTTTCTCCCCAGGTCGAGTGATCACAAAGCAGATTACATTTAACAATATTCAGAAAGGCTATAAAAAAGATAAGGATAGTACAAAGGGGAAAGATCCACTGCAAACGTGGTAATGTTGAAAGTGAATAAGAATTAAAAAGGACATCTGGAAAAGCAATATACACCGCTAGAAGATTGATGAAATTGAGTTAAAAGCTTGAAAATAACTGTTTTGCTTTATTAGCAGTAACCACCGAGGGGCGTGGAATACCAAGTTGATTCAATGATCATACCCGCGCAACATTGCCACAGATTCATCATGCAACAAACATTGTCACAGATTTCTTCAGGGTTTTAACCAATTATCAACGACTGTTACAGAAATAAAGAAAGAACAAGTCGCACAGCTTCATCTTAAAGATGACAAGTATTTGTCTAACTTAATTCTGTATTCAGACTTGGACTAGTTATTATGGCTCTCTAAAATTTCTTATTAAATCTTTGATTCAAATAGAACATTCCCTAAGAATGCAGTTCTCTTCCAAGAAATTCACGAGGTGAATGAAACTTGGATCTAGTTGTTCAAAGGGAACTGCATGTGGGTCTTCAAACAGACACCAACTACAAGGGACCTGGAAAAGTGCCATTCTCCCTTTGCTCATTCCACCTCTCTATCTGGTAACCATTAAAAAACCGGAAAAAAAAAAAAAAAGAAACAAAACCAATTCAGGCTAATAATGACAGTGATGCCAACATTCAATACCAAGAACGTTTAACATAAAGCAGTTTTTCAAAATGATCTGATTCTAATATGACTAAGCATAAAAGAAAATCTTTAACCATAGTTTCTGGCCATCAGATGCATAAGTTGAAAATAGCCAACAAGGTTACCTCAAAGTGATTAATCAGCACCTTAACCTCCCCCTGCCCCCTCTCAAACACACGCAATCTGTCTGTCACATGCTTGCATGTGTGGGTGCGTGCACACACGTACACACACGCTTTTGCAAGCACACACCCTTGGTGATGATGTTGGAGACAGAGTCCTTCCATTTACATTAGCTTAATCTCAATAGAAGTCAGAAAACACAGACATAGATCCAACAACAGGAAGGTCACAGTGCATAGAAACTTTCAAGAGATTCTTACAACTTTGAACACCTTTAAAATGTTTCCTTCGCAGCTTATTAGACTGCAGGACATAATCCAGACTTTCTAGAATATAGAGCAATCTACAAATACATACCCATTCTCCTGGGCAAAGAGCACGATAATATTTAGCAAACTTGTCACACTCTTGAGCTCCTTCACCCTTAGCAGCTGTGCACCTGGATAATCATCAGAAGCAGTTTGATTGATCGGAAAAAGTGCCAACACCAAAAGAGAAAACAGAAGATACATGATGTTGCAGAAACAACTTGCAGAAAGCTTGACTTACCGGTGGTACTCAATGTATCGTGTAAAGCAGTGCCTTGTTTGATTTGTGGTTGGAAAACGAAAATCAGCCGGTGCAGTCTCAAGCTGGATACCAACCAGGTGATTCCATCATATAAGTTAATGTATAGGTATAAAATGGAAGTTGCACTTCAATGGTGAAGTTAAAGAGTTTCACAACTAAAATTTAAAGGATAAATGGCCATGCCTTTATCTCTGGTGCCTCTTCGGAGGATTCCTCTTCACCTGATTTTTCCTCTTCAGTTGTTTCTTTGCATTCCTCAGTGGGAGCAGGAGTAGTATCACTGCTATCTTCAGCAGGCACAGGATTAGTTTCAGTGCTTTCTTCAGATCCATCGGGAGTATCAGTTTCTACTTCAGAGACAGCTGCTGATATTTCCTCAGCTTTCTCTGCAGCAACTTCCTCTGGAGCAACATTCACTGGATTCACTTCCTTGTTTGCTTCAATGGGCTTTGAACCCACATCTGGCTGATTCTCTTTTTCCTTCAATAGATATTGCTGCAAATGGACGCATAAGACAATATAAGAATTGGCATTTAGTGAAATAAAGGGTGTCCCAGTGTACAAAGCTCCTATATTGTGGGGTTCAAGTAAGTATTAACATTAATTAGTCGGGAAAAATTAGCTTCTATTACCATCAAGGATGAAGGAAAAATTATATTTGAGAATTCTGAATGGTAAATGCCTGTAGGTTTAATAGTAATATCAAATCAATCTCTACAAGATGCCAGTCTATTAAGTATCACTAGTTGTGATATTTAACAGTTGAAGTGGAAACATAATTACTCAGAACAGATTCAAATTGTCAGCCTTAGGGTTAAGAGCATGTTCCACTAAGAATTTTAAGCTCCTGACACGGGATTTGATAGTTGTTAACATCAAATGGGAAGATTTTTTGTTTTTTTTTTTTTTAATGCGCAAAGCTCTACCAGTTCTCAAACAACTCGGATTGACTTAACAGCACTAAGTGCGAATTAGAATAGGCAAATGCATCTCCAGTAATCATTTCTAAGTACGAAAAACTTAACGTTGCTCCATTCTACTTCGCATGAACAATTTTTTTTTTATTAATTTCTTCTCGTTATTTTATTTATTGTTCCGAACTTGAATTTTGCACAATCAGCACAAATTTTGAAACTGAAAAGTAAAGAAGAAAAAACAGCAGCCAATAAGCTACATCGAAATGAAGGAGATTCAGAACTAATCAGGAACGCAGAAAAAACCTAAGAAATGAAAGAAGGAAATAGATCAAAGCAGAGTAAAACAGATGATACTGACGACGGTGGCGAGAGAGAGAGAGAGAGATAGAAAGAAGGTACCTCAGAGAGGGTTAGGGCGGTTTTGTTGTCGGCGGCTGCTTCCGCCATTATTCGGAAGAAGAAGCGATTCTACTTTGTTCGCTGCTTCCAGCAGCGGGCGGGGCGGAGCGTGGAGGCCCTTTTTCAGTCGGCACTATCACCTGCCAGGAAAATAAATGATAAAAAAAGCGAAGAGAGAGAGTAATGTTTGTGCGTGTAGGTTAAACTCCAGGAGGAAATTTTACTTTTTACCGAGTTACTCACTGTTATTTTTTATTTTTTATTTTAAAAAGGGGGTCCGAGCCAGCTAAAATAGCAGCCCACCAACCGAGTTGGTGAGAGGGGCTCCTGCGTGTTGGGACTCATTGTTAGACTGGGCATTTAGCGTGCTGCTACGATATGTCGTTTTAGCCTAGCAGGACATTTTCTTTTTCTTTTTTGTTTTTGAGATCTGCAACTGATCCAAAATTTGAAAAGAAAAAAGAAAATTTCCCTACTTAAATTAAATGTTCAAATGGCGCGCGCGCGCACACACACACACACATATATAAAGTTATCTGTTCAAAAATAAATAAAAAAAGTTAAGAATTTTGTAAAAATTTTTCAATTCTTTGTAATTAGAATCAAAATCTTGCTTCGTAAACTTTAAAAATTTTTTAATCCTTAATTTTTTTTTATGAAAAATTTTAAAATAATTTCTTCACTATTAATACTGTAGCGCATATATATATATATATGACTTTATTATTATTAATCCTCATCTCTTGCAGCAGCAATCAAAGACGTGAAAAAAAGAAAGGTACAACAGAGGCAATTTAGCATTTTAGCTACTTGTCCATCCATATTATACATCGCAGGCTCTTCCCTTGAAGAAGCAGATCAAAGGCTTTGTTAATCTCCTTGAGGCTCACTTCGTGCGTTATGAAGGGCTCCAAATTAAGCTCCTACAATGCATACAAACACCCATTGAAGCACTTTTTGTTTGTTTTTTTTTTTTTCCTTAACTATATTGCCCAATTGAAGCACATTATACCAGCTTCTCTGAGAATCTGCAAATGAAAATGGAGACTAAGCAATTTGATATCTCACCTTGTCCATGTACTTCTTGGCAAGGAATGGAATATCTGATTTGGGCTTCAAACCTCCAGCTAATGTACCAGCAATGCTCCTGCCTCTAAGAATCTCGTAGGGGCTCAAAGTCAGAGGCTTTCCGTGCATTTCTACTCCTACTATCACTGTCTTGCCCCACCCCTGACCTCTCTCCAAAAGGAAACATTGTCATTTTCATAATCATAGGTTGAAATGAAAGACTAGATACATTTATTCCTTTTTTTTTTTTTTTTATTCTCTTCCTCCTTGTTGACTCCACTATATGTACAATCCCCAAGTAGGGAAATTTCAACTTCCGTATAACCCCAAATGAAATGAGAAGAAAAATAAATAAAAGCATAGTTTGTCAATAAACTGTTCAGAGAGAACTTTAGAATTGTTTATTTCAATCGTTCAATTTGTTTCAAAAGTTAAAACTTTATCTGAAATTTGCAAAAATCATGCATTTACAGCTAAAAGGTCTACTTCGCCTCGTTGGCGGTGACAGGAATTTTTTTTTTTTTTTTGTCGAGTGTCAAGTAACAAGAGAGAGAGAGAACAAACCTCTCGGCTGCTGTTGAAAGCTTCAGCCATCAGTGACGCCAATCCAATGCATTCGAAGCAATAATCGGCACCTCCATCTGTCATTTCCCTTATCACCTGGATCATCATGAACGCATCATCTATATACGTAAGTCCAAATCGATGCAAATTGACATTTCCAATGTAACCATTTTCATTTTAGCCATCCGAACCTCGCTCACAGGTTTTTCTCCACAAGCTGCAGGGTTGACGAAATCAGTGACCCCGAACTTTTTTCCTGCAATAAGGGTGCTTGTTTGACATTTCATGTTTTCCCCAACCGTCTTTTATTGAACTAAATACAGTTTAGCTCTTGGTAAGTATCGAAGGTACCGATTTCGAATTTCTCCGGATTTAAGTCCACGCCTATGATCCTGGAAGCTCCACGCATCCTTGACCCCTCTGCAACCTGAAGAACCATTTATTGAAAAGTGACAATTTAGTACTCCAAATCAGTGTACCAAACCGAGTCCTCAAGAGTAAATAAGGTTTTTATCTTCACCTCCGCCACTTTGGGACCTCACTTAGATATCTTCCGTAACGTTTTGGGGGTTGGAGGGGCCTGGGAAGTGAGTTGAAGGGTGTAGCCTATATTGCTAGCGTCTTATTATTTTCTCTCTCTCTCTCTCTCTCTCTCTCTCTGTTTTTTTTTTCTTTTATGCAGACGTTTTATTCTTTTCATTGGGGCATAACTAATAGATGAGCTTCAATTATTTTCAGAAAGTACCGCAAGTCCCACAGCTCCCAGTCCGAAGATAGCCACCGTGCATCCCTCTTCTACCCCTGCTACCTTCCATGCTGCTCCTACCCCTGCACTCACACGTTTACTATGAACATTTCATTGTTAAACAATGAAAAATATATATAAAAAAAACACAAAGTCTAGGTTAAAATTCCTAACCAGTCTATTCCTAGTGCAAACAGATTGGTGCATTTGGGTCGAAAAGGACAGAAAAAGAAAGGTACATCTTTTTCTTCGAGCGGTCAACTTGCTATATTCATACAATGTTTTCGAATTTTAGCTGACTAAAACGTATCTAAAATCAGCATATTAGATTTAAAAAAGTCAAAGTAGCATAACTGAATTACAGTTTATAGTAATGTAGGGCTCTCAAGTTTGGTCCTAGTGCGTCAGCTTTAGCAACTAGGTCTCATAGCATGTATAGCATGGGAACTTAGATGTTAAGAGCATATGTTAGGAAAACCACAGAACAGAGACCTTAACTAGATACAGTGTTTGAATGAGAACTGTCGTTTGGTCTCCGTTCAGGAGTATGATTGGCCTTGAAGGGTAGTTAATTACATACTGTAATTACAAATGACAGGTGCACTCAGTGTTCAGGTCACTCAGTCGTGCATTTTGTGGTGAAATCTAAGCATCAAACAATGAGTACTTCCTGACAACATTTTTATGATTAGGACTTTTTAAAGCAAAATCCCAGGTCCTACCAGGGCAACCCCACCTAGAGTGGAAAGTTCGTCGCATTGATGTCAGAGACAAGGAAGGATGCGGTGCAGGCCCCCCCCCCCCCAGGGGGAGGGGAGTTTCCTCCCCACTGTATACATATTTTTTTGTTGTATAAAATTGTACAAAATATTTTTATAAATTAAAATTTTATTTTATTTTAATTTTAATTGTGTCATGTTAATTTTTTAATATTTTTAAAATTTTAAATTTAATATGTACTTATTTTAAAAGTATTATTATGTTTTAATAAAATAAATTATTACTAATAAAACATTAAAAATATATATATATATAAGTCTCACTCTTTAGAGAATTTATATAAATTAATGCTATTTATTTTTAATTATTAAAAGTAAGTATACTCGAGGTTATACACAAAGATTAAAAAAAAAAAATCTTAACGCATTTATTTGTTAACTATATTGAGTATCTAGACTAAATAAATGAAAAAAAAAATCCAGTCAAACATAATTTAGTCTAATTTAATCTCAAGACGATATTTTTTTTTTTGGCTAAACTTGATCTCAAACATAAAAATGAGAATAAGAAAAAAATTAATTCATATTTGATGGTTATTATATATTATAAAAAATAAAAAATATCTTAATTTTTTTTAAAATAAATAAATTTAAATAAAATAATTGTAATATATATATATATATATATATATTAATAATATTATCATTTTTTTTTATTTTTTAATGTGAAAATAATCCCATGAAACTTATGTTTAGTATATAAAATTTTCATTTTAATATATAATACTTATTATATTTATTTAATATTTTAATATAACATACTCTTAAATTTATATTATATAAATATTTTATTATTATTTTAAATAAATAATATTTATTATATCATATAAGGTTATAATTGAATTATATTAAAAAAAATCAAAATATAAGTTTCCTTAATTATATACATTTGTCCCCCTAAAATGATTTTTTGGGGATTCGTCCCTGGTCAAAAACAAAACTTCAAGAGCAACTGAGAAGAAACCATGTAAAATAGCTACTGTTTCAGGCATCGACAGAACTCGAGGGTGGGTGGAAACACCATTTTCAAAGC
Source organism: Kandelia obovata (assembly GCA_021464305.1). Classification (NCBI taxonomy): domain Eukaryota; kingdom Viridiplantae; phylum Streptophyta; class Magnoliopsida; order Malpighiales; family Rhizophoraceae; genus Kandelia; species Kandelia obovata. Next base: position 3,825,385 of record CM038479.1, on the reverse strand, counting down.
TTAGGTCATGAAGACTATTGGTATTGAATTTTCAATGAAAAATTGCCGACAAAGATTAGTTCCACTTGCTGATATATAGAGCGGAACTTCCTGGACATAAAGAAAAAAACAAAGAAAGAAAAGAAAGTGTGATGGGGTTCATTGAATTGAGGCCACAGGCATCTCATCTTATATCAGTATAAGCAAAACTTTCAGTCCATAGCCAAAGTCACTCTCACTCACCTGTTGACACTCCACAGCTTAACAAGCAGGCTTTATCGAGCGGGATGTCAGGGCTAATCTTCACCAAATGCGCGACATCCACCACAGTATACTCTGCAAAGCTTGATACACAAAAGCTATGGTGCAGAACCTGGCCTTTCGTGTCCCTGAATCTGCTTGTTCCATCCCTTGGCATGGCAAAATGTGAAGAAGGGCCACTGAATCTGGTGCAAATGTTGCTCCTGCTGGACTTGCAGTCCCTGCAATCCCCACAATTTGGAGTAAACACAGGTAACACTGTATCTCCTTCTTTGACTTCTTCCACATGTTCTCCAACGCTCTCAACGACGCTAAAGAACAGAAGAAAAAAGATGAAACTTTGAAAATAATAATAAGAAATTAGAAACTGGGTAATTATAAGTATGTGAAGCTGAATTAAACCCGGTGGCCTCATGCCCCAAAATTCTTGGAAAGGCTGAAACAGGACCCTGAAGGAACAAGACCGAAATCGAACTTATAAGAAATGGCATCACATAACAGAAGAATTAGATGAACTTGGATTAGTGGCCTTTTCCTTTTCCTGGTTAGGAATGAGGTCTTACTTCACTCAATTTCCAGAAGGTTAAATCGCTGTGACAAAGGGCTGTGCACAGAATCTTAATGCGAACCTCCCAAGCTTTTGGTGGGTCAACTTCAATCTCCTCTATCATTAATAGCTCTCCAGGATTTCTACATATTGCAGCTGTTCATGTCAAGACATGGAAACATCAAAAGGCAAGAAGCGTGGTAAGTCATCAGCTCGCATCATGATCAATGAAAGGAAACTAACCTTTGCATCTGATAGCTTTTCCCGTAGTTGCTGATACTTTACATTGCTCCATGAAGAAGAGTTTACAAGAGTTGAAGACGAGAAAAGGTTGGATTTTACTCTTTTCTTTAGAGCACAAAGTAAAGGGAATTTATGAGAGAGCCCTGCCTTTTTTTCCCCACTTTCTTTCACCGGTTTGATTCGTAATCCTGGTGGTCCCGAATAGTTCTCGGCCTGCTAGTGGTCTTGCTGTCATGAAACTAATTTCGGAAACTCTCTATTATATAAAGAGAGTAGGTTGCCTGTACCAAGAGATTCCCTGGGTAAAGGCACCGACGACACTAATATAAAAAACAAAGAATTTTTTTTTTTTTTAGCACATACCAACACCAACATAATATATATATATATATATATATGAACATTTTCCTTTCTAAGTACAAAAGATTGTTGCTGTATTAGTAAGTCAGTGAGTTGACTTAATTATTGTGCATGAATAATAAATAGTAAATAGAAAATTATGATGCATGCTAAGATATTAAATATATAATCCGTGCGACCATAATATTTAGACAAAAGAACTCTCAATATTTACGAATGGATAACTAAAAACATTTGTAATTGAAAATAATTGTACTATAGGGGTATCATTCCTAAATTTTCTTCATAATTACGTTATGAGGAACCCTATTTTTTCTTTCGTTTACTATCTCAAAATTATTGCGTTAAAGAAAACCATCACAAAATAATATTTGATTACACGAGTCATTCTTTTTTGTTTTTTTTTTTTTCCTTTTTGGCATCCTTTGCATTAGGCTTTAAGGGGAAAATAAATGATGACATTGGAGTTTAATAACTCAGCTGAATATACTTGGCCTAAATATCTCAAAACAAGACCCATATAGTCGAAAAAAATTAAAGCCATCTTCGCATGTTATTTTTCTACTGCAATCGATCCCTTGCAGCCAGTGGCCGAACGGTGGACCCCTGTTCTACAATATAGACGATTAGATTCTCTGTGCCTTTAAAAAAGAAAGGAAAGAAAATAAAAGAAATCCACAAAAACTGACATTCCAATGTTCTATACAAAGCCCAGCATTAGTCCAACCATTATACCAAGGAACCCACTGGGCTACCTCATGGAGACCCACATTTGATTCTCTGAACTGACCTGTGCTTAACAATTGCACCTCCTCGAAAGAGGTCCACCATATAGTCCATTGATGACATGTGGAAGAGATGGGTTCGAGTTTCCAACCCCAGGACACTACCGTTCAACTTTTGATCCAATCCGCACAAGCCACTTAAAAAAAAAAAAGGTTGTCAAAAGATGAGAATTAATCAAAGATGGCAGCATCCAGAGTGTACAATATCTACTCCGCCGTACAAGAACAAAAAAGCACAGCTGGGCGCTGTTTATCTTGCACAACCAGGCGTATTCAACAAGGCGAAGTGGCCACGGTATTCTCTTTTTGTGAATATTTCTAAGCACAATAGGCCAATTGCTCTCGCTAAAGTTGATCCTTCGAGGTTACGTAAAGCTTTTTGTGGGGCTGGTTAGACCTTTCAACTGAGTGCAATTTTTCCAACCTTTTGAATTCTCGATTTTCTAAGGTACCTTTGCTTTCTAGTTATAGCATAATTTAATCTGCCCCAATTTTTAGCTGCGGACAAGAAGGTAAAAATTTTCAATTCGACATTGCCAATGGATACCACGACATTGTCGGGGGCATTGGGATCCTCTTGCATAATCTATTATCTTAGATGCCAAGATCATTCATTTTAAAATAAAACTTCAAATTAAATCCGTTTGAAGAAAAAATTTGTGACAATATTAACAGTTTTATCATTCATTAGATTTCAACTATGGAATTGTTTTTTTTTTCTTTCTTTTTTTGATCATAAAAAAAGTAAAAATTTAGTGATATCACATAGTTTTATTAATAAAGACGGTATTCTAAATATATATGTATATATATATTTTTTTTCAAATTGTAAATGAATAGTCTGAAAGGTGTCAACTCAAAATTGAAAGGCATCCAATCACATATGCTACATATTCCTTTGTTTTTCTTTAATGACTAAATCTATTTAAATTGAAGTTATGAGTTAAAATCTTGAGGTGTCCAACACATGAAATTCCCTCAGACAAACCTCTTTCTCTCTCTCTCTCTCTCTCTCTCTCTCTCTCTCTTTCCGTGCAACTATCATGATGGAATAACTCTTGTTAACGGGCAAGAACACCGCTTTCATAATTTTTCTTGACCAAAATAGTATCTAAAAGCATGTTACCCTTCTTCTGTTCAAAAAGAAAAAAAAAAAAAAAAGAGGAAGGAAATTTACCCTTTTAATATACAAAAAATAAATAAAAATGCCAACTAGTCAATTCACATGTAAAAGCCGAGTCAGCTCAAATTGAAGCCAATACATTCATATGCAAGTTTAATGTAGAACAAAAGAAAGAAAAACTAAAAAAAAAAAAAAAAGCCTTTAAGGTGGCTTTATGTGCAGCAGTATATGAGTACCTATGAATGTAAAAATAATTAACGAAACCAAAAGATAAAAAGATTAAATTGTTGCAAATATATGGAGGGCTGTACATGGCATTGGGCGTGGAGGAGAGAAGACGTGCAAAATTCTCTTTGCATTCTTGTTGTAAAGTAAGGGAGAATGTACAGGGAGTTTAACGCAGAAATTTCCTTCTCTGCTTATTAAAAAAAAAAAAAAGATAAAAAGTACAAACAAAAAAGAAAAAGGAATAACGTTATTAAGGCATAACATAAAATCAAGAGACTGCACAAGAATCTTTCGATTAATTGTACTGAAAATACAGCACAACAAGACTAAGACGTGTACAATTATTAGCCACCTCAACAGGGAAAATACCTCCTTTTTTTTTCTCTTGGTTGCTGACAAAAATAAAAGACCCCCAGTCACTGCAGACGCACGAAGGGATGGGGAAGCAAACAACACAAAATGCACCAAAATGACAACGACAAGGCACCAGAATACGAGGAATCTTTCCAATCCAACACCAGCGAAGATGATCAGAAGGACAGGTACGTGTCTTCTACGGGGGCAATGTCCTTTCTCTTCTTTTAATAATCAACAGTCGTCCCTGCATTTTTAGCTTCAACAATTACTACTGTCCTGTACAAGGCAACCCTTGAGTTGCTACAGGGGGCGAGGCATCCCCACCACTCTAATAGAATTCACAAGCACATAAAATGGATAGATATTTAGCCATATATCATTAGATTTTAGATATAGAGGAAGAGAAAGAGAGAGAGAGAAAGAGAGGCGGAGAAGGACGGTGTTTTTTTATTTTTCAGCTTTCTATAATGGATAAAAGCTGTCAATCTTCTGCTGGTGACTCTTCTGTGAGCAGTGGCGGCGGCGGCAGCAGCAGCAGCCACAACAACAACAAAATCATCAGGAGAGATCACTGTCTCAAACACCTCAACAAGCTCTCCCACAAGATGTCTAAACCCTTCATCTCCAAGAAACAGCCTTTTGATCAAACCCCAAGTATTAATATACATCAGCAACGGCATGAACGTCAGCCACAGCAGCAATCACAACAACAACCTACACAGCAGCCGCACCAGCCGCAGCCGCCGGTTTACAATATAAACAAGAATGATTTCAGGGACGTGGTCCAGAAACTCACAGGATCTCCGGCCCACGAGAGGATCTCTGCTGCAGCTCCGCCTATACATCAGCCCAAGCCTCCCAGCTCCCGCTTGCAACGCATCCGCCCTCCGCCCCTGGCGCACTGTAGCAACCACCCGCCTCCTTTACTAAACAGTACCGTCCCTACCCAACAGCCGCCAGTTCTGCTCAACACCACGCTGAACCCCATCCCAACCGTCAACAGCTTCATCCAACGGCTACCAGCGCCCCTATCGCCGCTACCCCCATGTCCTGCAGTCCACGATGTGGCGGAGTCCCCGGTTTCTGCTTATATGCGGTACCTCCAGAACTCGATGTCCACCGTGGATCCTAGCAACCAGTTCTCTGGATTCTCTCCGCTGGCCCCACTGGTATCTCCTCGCTGGAACAATCTGGCTCATCCACAACAACAGCAGCAGCAGCAGAATAGTCAGCAAGAATCGGCAGCGCCTCAGCAGCAGGGGATGATTCATCCGTCACAACCACCGCTACAATTGGCGGCGTCGCCGCTGCCATTCGGGTGCCTGAACTCGCCGAGGTCGCCTTATCCTTTGCTTTCCCCAAGTCTTTTGTTTTCACCTTCTTCGTTCTCGCTCTCGCCGACTCTTCCAGTGCCAAGCCCCACATGGAGAGGCCATTAAATTTTTTCTTGTCCCCCTTTTTTTTTTTTTGGGTTCTTCTTGTTTTACAAGACGATGCTGTTTGATTTGTTTAAACTGTAATTAAGCAATAGGGCTTAGGATTTTAATTACGCAGTTTTTTTTTTTTTTGGTGGCTACGTTTAGGGGATTAGGGGTTGATTGGATTACCAGTGGTTGGATTGGACGAGTTTCTGACGCTGGTTAATTAGAAGGCTGCTTGTTCTTTGCATATGGCATATGGGTTTGAAGAAGACAGGAAAATCTGAAATAGCAAATTTAGAGATTTGATTTTACGTTTATGTCGTGATTAAAGTTACCGAATTTTAATAAACAGATGTCGATGATGTTGTCTTTTGCTCTTTAGAAATGTTCCCCTTTTGTAGATTAGAATCAGAATGTCTATGAACTTCATTGAAATTGTATCTTTTTAGCAGTGCGTTGGATATTTAATGTTGCAGCGTTGCCCTGTTAGGCCGTGCCTGTGACTTCTAACGTTAAAAATGGAAACTTGATTATGCTACGCATTGCTTGGGTCCTCTTAGGTGCCTTTCTAAGACTTGGTAGATGCATGCTTGAGTGGCCTTTTGAAGGACAAATACTATTTTGACCACGCCTCTTAGAAATGCTTTTGCCAAATGGGGTCTTAGAAACACTGCCGGGTTGGTTGGGGGAGTAAGACAGGGTGGCTTTTCTGGTTTTCCAAGGTAATAGTTATTGACTTATTAGTCTTTGTAAATTTTGACTTCAGTAATGCTTAGCGTATTAGAAAAGCTGTTAAATGTAACCTGAAGGACTTAAAAAGAAGGGGGAGCTTGAAAGACTTTGATATGAGTCATATTAAAAAATAGTCCCCAGACAAAGCATGTAACCATGCATAGGGACTCCATCTCAATATCAACTACTGAAAATTGAGACATGCATGGGGAGCATCTCATTTTGCTCCCTATTTTACATCAAATTTGTTGTGTTAAAAATTTTCCCCATACAAAGCATATAAATTAGGGATTCATCTCAACATCAGAAAGAAAAAATGTCTAATAAGTATCCAAAAGCTGCTTAAGAAAGAAAGGATAGTGGCTCTTGATTCTCTGAATCAAGAAGGGGGAGCTTTGAAAGACTTTGAACCGTCGCTGGGTTGTGTTACGGTGAATTGTGTGGTCGACCACATCTATTTTCTGGTATCTGTTTCAGACGCATGCTGGGTGGCTAATGGATAATAAGTAACTCGTTGCCTGACTTCTTGACTATGGCAAGTAGTGGCAAGTATTCATTCTAGCTTGCTTGCTGATCTTTTTAGAAATGTTACTTTTCCTTTACCTTTTCTAGGCAAACCAACACCTCACCTTAGTCCCCTAACGGATCTTTTTTTCCTTATTCTTGTTTGGTTTTTCTTGATCAATAACCATTCTCTATTCTATCTTTACTTTGTATTCGTTTCGAGTCACCCAATTGATGATTGAGCTAATGGTTTAAGCGCCATACTTTGAAAGTTGGTGGGGTGTCGGTTGAAGTCTCATCCTTGTTCTAAATGTTAGGTCACGTAGATACAAGAGTGGCTGAGCATGGTTGCTTTATGAATTGATACAATTGTAAGTGATACGATGGTCTAATTTGGGATGTCTTTTATTGGACGACCAACTAGCATGGACCGAATCCGCCGGCACTTCTTGGTACCGTCTTAGCAGATCCCCAGGCAATTTTGGTAATTGGTGCAACTGATTCAATTATAGGTACAAGAACGCCAGTCTGTTCTTGATATCATCCGTCTATGGTACAGATAAAGGGGTGTTTGGTAAGAGATTATATATTCATAGGGTAATACCATCAAGAGAAACATAGAAACCAGCAGCCTAGGACAGCTTGCCACCCAACCTCTCACATCTGGGGTTTCAAGCTGTCAATTTTAAAATGCCCTTGTTAAGAAAAAAAAGAAGAAGAAAAAAAAAGAGAGAGATAAGCATGGAATAACCCAAATAGCAATTGTGGGATTTTGCATTCTTACCTGCTCCGTTCATATTTCTCGCTTTGCATCTCACAACAAATTAGAGTAAAATCAAATTAATTCATCCTTCAGAAATCAGACCTATCGCAAGGAACGGAGTTGTCACTCTCAGTTCAGTTATCAACCCGATCAAGGAAGAGTCAGCAGTCGATAGAGTTGCGCACATCCGCTAGTTAGCCAAAAGGTGCACATTCTCCATCAATCAAGCCCATCATAATAGTTCAAGGGAAATATAAACCGTAACACAACCGTGACAGCCTGTTACCGTTAACCGATTAACCGCTATTGCAAATTATGGTTCGAACTAAGCAAAATTGTTTTGGATCTCAACAACTTATTTTAAGTATATATATTTTTCTTATGTCATAGTACATTATAAAACTTTATTAATTAAAAATTATATTAATTTTGATATCTAAAACCTTAATTGTAGGGAGTTTGGTGTATATTTACAGCTAAATTGGGTCTGTCACTCGAGCAAAAACCCGGCTCATCAGAGTTTTGACTGGTTTTAACTTTCAAGGAATTAATATTTACGTGAAAAAACAAAAACGCAAAAACTTTATACACACAAAGACAGAGGATAAAAGTGGAGTTCACATCACCATATGTGCGTGTATGAAGTTTTTTCCTTCGGTAAATGGCACCTCCCAACTTTCAAACACCAGCCTGGCCCAGGCCAAGTTAGAGGAAACAGATTTTTTGGTCCCACCATCTAGCATTCAATAAGCATGACCAACAGATCAAATGGCGAGACAACGACTACTAAAGTCTAATCAAGATCTTTCCGTCTATAGGACAGAATAATTATCCATTCCAGGTCATATCCATTATCCTGCCAGCCCCTAAATATTAAATCACATGTCCCATGAAGGAACGGTACAAACTTCCCAAATAACCATTCACAATGCAACAACAAAACAGGAGAAAAGACCGCTCGGTATCAAAACACATCTTCCAGGATTGATGAACCAAAATCAAAAACAGGATGAACTCACAATTAAGTATCGTGTCAGGGATTAAGGTGTTAAAAATAGAACCACTTTTGCCTCCTTGCATTTCCCCTCAGAAAACTGAAGCAACTTTGGCTAAAAACCAGAGCAATATAACTGAATATTGATTGCTCTGGGACTCGAATTGGCGGGCTCTTGGAGAAAAGCAGTAAAAGGAAGGATGTTATGCAAAAGACAAGTTCAAATCGCTGTATGCCCATGGCAAATTGAAGATTGCAAAAGCTCTTAAAACACAATGTAAAGCCAAACAAGGCTAGAAAAAAGCTTCGGCATCATCATTCATCAAGTAGATAAGATGCCATTCTAAAACCCAAATTGATATGACAAGCTAGAAAAGAAGGAAGAGAACAAGAGGAGAAGCTTAATATTTCCATCATTCATGACCAAAATAAGAAAACCTAAAATCTTGGAATAAAACCAAGAACCTTTATCCTCTTAAAACATACGGAGGAAAAGTTCAAGTGTTCAACTCCTGAATCACAGCATCCTCACTGTTGCTCCTCACTGGGTTTTGGGGCGGCTTCTTTAATCTCATCAGTTCCATCATCCTAAAACAGAAATTAAGCATAACCAATGTTTAGGGACAGAATTGATGATGACAAAACACAAAGTAATGAGACTCAATTAGCCACCTGCATATCAGACGTCCAAAGAGTGAGATTGTCACGGAGAAGTTGCATGATCAAGGTGCTATCCTTATATGATTCCTCGCCCAAGGTATCCAACTCAGCAATTGCTTCATCAAAGGCCTGAACATTTAAGAGAACATAATAATAAGCAAAGTCTAATAGCTCATAAATAAATATGATCATTCAAGATGCTAACAGATCTAGTTGGGAGACCAAAACATTGATAAGTTATGTTATTTTGAACTGCCACAATATGTGCAATGACTAGAGCTTACAAAGCTAAGTTTCAAACAATTAGTGGGGTAAAAATCCAATCTCATGACCTGTTTAGCAAGACTGCAAGCTCGATCAGAAGAATTCAGAATCTCATAGTAAAACACAGAGAAGTTGAGAGCCAATCCTAGACGAATTGGATGTGTTGGAGCCAGCTCTGCATTGGCAATGTCCTGCAAGCAGAAACCAACATTCCAATCAATTATTGCAAGGTTAGAATGATGCAACTGCCCTTTTCCTGAACACAGAAGTGCCAAAATACACACAAACATGAAACAATTATAATAATGCTTACAACGATTTTATTAAACTTAATAGATTCCCAAGTGTACAATATCAATCATATTTAAATAGAACATTAATAAGAGCCTTCAAGCCCACAGAGAATATGATCACAATTTAGACCTTACATGGCCACATACAGAAAACGATTCAAAGAGTTAAAGTAGATCTAACCGAGAAAATATGGAGTCAAGTTAAAATTCAAAAGGTTATGAGATAAATTTAACCTAAGAGCAACAAAAGCGAAGTTATGAGAGCTTTGCAAAAGCACCGAACCTAGAATTAAAAAAAGAAAAAAAGGAGGCCATACCTGAGCAGATTTGTAAGCGGAGAGGGTACTCTCGGCAGCCTCCTTTCTCTCGGCTCCAGTCTTGAATTCGGCGAGATACCTGTGGTAATCTCCCTTCATCTTCAAGTAAAAGACCTTGGAATCGCCGGAGGAGGCGGAGGGAATAAGCCTGGAGTCAAGCAACTTCAAGATCCCCTCGCAGATCGAGGAGAGTTCCTTCTCGATCTTAGCTCTGTAGTCGCGGATCTTGGAGACATGGTCCTCGTTGCCGCGGCTCTCCTCCTTCTGCTCGATGGAGGAAATGATCCGCCAGGAGGCGCGTCGAGCTCCGATCACGTTCTTGTATGAGACGGAGAGGAGGTTGCGCTCCTCGACTGTTAGCTCCTCCTTCTCGACGGCCGCCGAGACCTTCTCCATGAACTCCACCATCTCCTCGTAGCGCTCGGCTTGCTCGGCTAGCTTCGCCATGTACACGTTCTCCTCTCGTGCCGATGCTGCCACCGCCATTGTTAACCAAACAGAGATTCACAACGAGAGAACGCGCAAGAGAGATTAGATCTCGTTTTTAAAACAAACAGTGCCAAAGAAGAGAGGGAGAGAGAGACACTAAATTTGATTTGGACGGAGTGGAGTGCTTATTTTTGGGGCTAGCATAGTCAGAACGGGAATTGAGGGGAGCGATAATTGCGTTGTGGCTAGAGATGTGAATAATTATATATTATTATCATTCAGTTTTTTATATATTATTTTGTATAAAAAATATATAACTATTTAAAGTATACGAATTATTAAATGTCTGGTTTATATTTTTATATTTTACATAATATAATATTAAATGAATGTACCAAAATAATTTATAAAATGTTACAAATCTAATTATACAAAATAAACAATCTAAAATTAATTTAAAATAAATAAATACATGTAATTAATCAAAATTTATATAATATACATGTAACACATATGTATCTTTGTTTGTATACCTAATGATAAAACTCAAGCAGTAATGCATTCCAATGTTAATAAATTTATTTTGTTCTTTTAAATTTTTTTTTTTAACTTAGTAAGTAAAGTAAGTTTTTTTTTTCTTTTTAATTTATAAAATAGAAAAGGGGTTTATGATGGGCCTGCGATATAATTTGTGTTGGGCTGGGGCCTCTATAAATTTCAAGACAAGACATCAAGGCCCTAAAATTTGGGCCTAGGGCGTAATTCTAAAGACTACGAAAGGGAACGCAGCGACGTCTCAGATTTTACGAATCCACATTTTAAGTCTCCTTACTTTTTACTTTTTTTTTTTATTATTATTATTGGAAAAAGACACGGCCCATCAAATTTATTCATCTTTTTTATTTATTTATGACACTTTTGAAGGCAGAAAGCGGTTACGTTGGAACTCTACTTTCGGTGGGAAGTGGCTTGGTTTTTATTTTTAGGAAAAAAAACCCCAAGTGGTGCGACTTCATGTGGCACAAGCACGAGCAGTATTTTAAGACATTCTGATAATTTAGTAACCACCAATTGTGTTCCCAACTCGAATCATGGCAAACTTCACGTTGTTCTGTTCGGTCGTGAGTTGTCGTACAATGCAGCCACATAATCAAACAGGAACTCAAATCCTGGAGCCGCAGCCTTTGCCTTAAATCCATTGGCTACAAAACTCTTTTATTTCGAGCGATTGTCTCATTTTTCCTATTTTTGGGTCCTTATTTGTCCCTTTTTTATTTAGCGTTTCGTAATCCGATTCTTGTGTGTTAAACAATACTTCTAATAATGCCTTGTAAAACAATTGCATTGAAGCAAAGCACCCGAGTTGAACGTGAAGAATTTAACATTTTTGTTTTTTGTTTTTTTTTTCAAGGATTTCTCTGTTTTCCCAAAATCGAAGCAGCTCTAGAGAAATTACAATGCTTCGTTGAAAACGGAGCATAGTTAAACCCATTTCAAACGGTCTCTGTCAAAAAAGAATAAAAGGTGTTTTTCAATGGTATTGCTGATTATTGTTATTGTGTCCATTACCATTTCGAGATTGTCCACACATTCCGGTCAATTGACGTTACCTGTCACGCTGTCACTAACATACCATTTCCTTTCTGATCAAAATTTAATCATTTTCACCCTCCAAATTTCCTCATGTGTAAGCTTTTTCTCCTCGGCCATTTGGGCCACGGATTACTGCGCGTGACAGGATTTGGAAAAATTGCATGGACTCCGACCATTAAAAAAAAAAAAAAAAAAAAAGAAAAATTCCATGGACGATATGATCAATTAATTTCACGTTTTTCTTATCGTTAGCTTCGTCCCCACTATTTATATACTGGATTTGGTTACGTGGACAGGGCGAAATGGACGGGAGGAAATGCGGTGATGTGACAAACATGGGCCCTGATGGGGTCCTGCCTGTTATACATGTAATTCGTAAAAAACAGTCAAATGCCACCTGAAGTTTTCTATACAAGCTGTTTTACCGCGGGATTTTCATGGCCTTGTATTAATCAATGAAAGAAAACCAATGGGAAAAAAGAAGCCCACCGAATGATAAAAGTCAAGGCCATGAGCACCCAGGTTTGGTTAACGTAGTTTTATAAATGTTGGTAGGTCCTCTGTCCCTGTGCTTTATTATAAACAACAAGGCAAGGTGAAAACTCTATTAGACTAAAAAGCTATGGAACTCCAAACAACAAGAAGCAAAGTGCAGATCCTGTATGAAGCCTGCAGTAAAATACTTGGGCAAAAAGAGCTGCCAACCTTCCAACAAATTCAATTGCTTAAAGATCTCATGGGTATGGAATTTCCAGTTGCTACCTTCAGTTCTGGCTTCTCGTTTCCTGTTGTTATGAGCGTAAACGTACAAATATAGAACTCTGATCAAACTTTAGTCTTAAATGCAGATATAATTGAAGCTGTTGATGTTGGTATCGATGAATTCAGCTTGCCAGGATTTCTTCCCTCAAGCCCAGAAGGCATCAAGGGATTGATTTGTGGGAGAGGAGTCCCTGAAATAACTTACATTCACATATATGAATGTGACCATTTCTCCGTAAGTGTCTAAACATACCACGAATGCTATTTTTGTTATTTAAGTAACTTTGGTATCATATATGTAGGGGTATATAGGATCTAGTTAATTAAGTGATTAATTTCTCTTTGGCTCTAAAAGAATGAATGATCTTAAGTTCTCTTAATCGGGCTTTAGTTTTACCAGGGAAAAATTAACGATGATAGATCAGGTGATGGTATTTGATTTTTCATTTGCAGATGGGACTATTTTGCTTTCCAGCAGGTACGATGTTTCCTCTTCATGATCACCCAGGAATGACAGTTCTTAGCAAGCTCCTCTATGGATCTGTTTATGTCAAAGCCTACGACTGGGTTAGGGTAGACAGTTCCGGTTGCCGAACAAGTAAGAACCGAGGCTCTAGTTGCACACACACACACGTATAGAAGGAAAAGCATTCGCTCTTTAATAAACAACCATTTGATCTGCATTTGTTTTATCCAAATCATCATATGCAATAGCTTAAATATGTTTTGGAAGAAACTCAAATTTAACCGATCATCAGAATCATTATCCTGGGTCAACTACGTACTGTCATGTGCCAAAGTGGTGATGTGCCAGTTTAAATCTTCCATGATTCTGAGTTCGACTATTGATTTCCTTTGGAAGTTTTAAAAAAGAATGAATCTTCTCTATTTCTTTTGACAAAACGATTTAATTAAGCATGAAAACACTAATATATGCTAATTATACCACTTCTCATTTTCTTTCTCTATGAGGGAATTTGGGTCTTACAAAATTCGTCTCGATAAATTATTTGGTTAGTTGGCTAGGTTGATCAAGTAGTTGCAGACAACATCAATTAAATTTTATCATATACAAAGGAGAAGCAAATACAAGAAGAAGAAGACGCAAATCAATGACAACCCATTACAGTTGTTCTTGCATGGGACTACATGGTAACCCGATTAAACAAGATATATGCAATAATTTTAGTGCAAAGGGGCTTCCAAGCAATTGCCTGTGCTTTTATTTATTGATTTTTTTTTGTTTGTTTTTTTTTTTCCAAAGTAAGGCCAAGAAGTATAATAGGGCTCCCTCAAAAAAATAAAAGGAGACTACTGGTTCTATAAATGGCCAAATCCAAGACAATTTAGGTGTTTGCTATGCTCTTTTTTTTTTCTTTCTTTTTTTTTTTTTTTTTTTTTGTCATTGTAGAGCTTCATATATTACAAAATCAGATCCCACTTAACTTATTTTTAACCGATCTCATTTAAAATTTTTTTCATTTGCAACATTTGATATTGAATCAACTTAACTCCCAAAGATCTTGTAATTTGTACTCACAAACATAGTAGAGGTGAAGGAATTGAAGCTATCGGCAACGTTGGACAAAAACGTTTGTGCAATATCCACATCTGAACGATCTAATAGCTTCTTTATTTGTATTCTCTCGTCTTCTCTTAAACAAAGGAAGCACAACTGGACAAAGTTTTAATAATGCAAGACACTGCTACTTATAGGCGGCACTAAGAAAGAAAGAAAAGTTCAATTGGCTTTGTCATTGCACACACATCAGACATGTAATATTGTGTGTGGGTAACCTTTTGGTTTCTCATTCCGCTATTCTGATATCACGGAACACTTGAACACTTGCAGTAGGGCTGGCGGGGACGGTAACAGATGGCATTCTGAGTGCGCCTTGCCAACCGTCCATCCTATTTCCGAGAAGCGGTGGAAACATTCACTCTTTCACTGCGTTGACTCCTTGTGCTATCTTGGATGTGCTATCTCCACCTTATTCTGAAGAGCTCGGGAGGCCCTCTAAGTACTACTCAGAACTACTCGTTCCCTCTCTTCCCAGAGGTAACATGACCAATCTATATATATTTATGTTAACATCAATGCTACCAATTACCTGCTGAATTAACATGATGCCTTATTTATTTTGGTTGATATCTTATGATCCTGCAGGTTACACAGTGCTTGAGGAGAGAGACCTTCCAGATGACCTAGTCGTTGTAGGAGCACCATATCTTGGCCCTTCTTTAGTCACCAAAGATGATCCTTGTTAACTTGGATGTATGCTATATGACAATAGGCACCATGTAGAATGTATGCACTGTACATACAGTATGCTTGTAGAACAGGACTGATCTAGGAGCCAAGACTGTTTTATGTTATGTGAAATTGTGCTCAAAAGATTTCCATGCAAGATACACAATTTGGGAACCTGGGATTTGTTGGGACTTGAAGTGGCATTTCAGCATTGTTTTCTTATTTATCATGAAAATGCAAGTTTTATGTTTACCATAAACTTATTCCATTTTAAGTAAAACTATTTTTTATATAAAATAAGAGTAAAACTACCTTCATTTAATTTTTCTTTTCAATTTAAGAGTCTCGTAAATTTTGTTTCTTTTCTTATTTGCCACATCGGTTCTAGAAATCAATAGGACATATGTATACCTGCCTTGTCTAGGAGCAAGTCTTTCCTTCTCAACACCTTAACCTAACATGCCCTGCAAACTTAGACACAGAAATTAGTTTCAGTAACAAATGCTATTCTGGCAGCCATTTCCTCGTTGGGAGTTCTTTTATGTCCTCCGATATGGCCAATAGGCAAATGGCTATATGAAGACAAGAGGGTTGTTATTGGAGAAGAGATTTAATTCCGCCCATCACATACCTTAGTCGTTACCCAAGAGCTCCCATCATTTTAGAATTGTTGACGGGCATCCGGGGACGTGACTGTTATACTTGAATTGGCTGATTAATTTACAGGCATAGATTCCATGTAAGCAATCACATCTTAAATCGATACCTTAAATGATGATGTATTTTGTGTTACACATCAAACAATTAACAATACATTTGTGCCGTCTAGTCTACAGAATTACGTCAATATATCTATTGTAATAAGATATACGTTAGACTAAGTTTTCTTGACTAAAAGATGTGACATATTACAATATTAAACACTTTTCCTGCTGATTAGTAAAGCTTATATACAAGAAAAATAAGTAAACTACATCCTATTTAACAAAAAAAAATATTTAAAGTATGATAGCGTGAAAAGACTAGAGTATGATATATTAATCTATTCAAAAGCATGCATGCTTGGATTTAGGCTTTATAGACATGTTATCCAAACATAAAACATCCTTTCAACAGGGATCGTTCTCACCAATAGATCTTAATCCTCTTAAAGCATGATTCAATGTTCTACCAACAAAAGGGCCAACGATTGTAGCCCAAAAAGGAAAGGCTTAACGAAAGAAGACAAGAGAAATATGTTTCTTTTTGGTACCATAAAGGGCAAAATACATTACAAAAACTGAAGCCCAAATCTGGAAACGACAGATCCTTAAATTGGTGTTTATTATATTATCCTACTAGTACTTGACAAAAAGAGAAGTAATAGAAAAAAGTGACATAAAAAAAGGGGGGGGGGATGTGAGTATAGTTTAAAGGAGAAAAAGAATTTAAAAAAGATCCAGTTGAAATTTAAAAAGAAAAGAAAAGAACTAAACTAAACTGGTTTTAGAAGACATAAAAACAGTGTCTCTTACATTCACAATCGAACACTTACAAATAAACATAACCAAACACTTAAAAACAAGAATAGACAATATTCATGTACACAGACTCAGACCTATCATATTGATGACCCTGGTAAACTAGCACTTTGAAATTTCAAAGTGGTCAAAGCCAAAAAAAAAAAAGCGTGCCTGGAAAACAGAAACAGAAGAAAATGCCCATGGTTTTACAAGTTTCTAAACTACAACAATTTGTTGATTGTTTTGTAGCTATAGCTGAATCCACTCGTAAGGCAAGTTGTATTAAGGAAATTAGAGAGAGATAGAGAGAGAGAGAGAAACTGACAATTCCCATAATTTTCCTTCAACAATTTTAAACTCCTAGTCGCCGCCGTTAGAACCTCAAACTTCTTAGTTCTTTGTATTTGGTAAAAGAATTATTTATTTCTTCGTCTTATGCCATGTATTACAGGTTAAGTACGGGGCTCTCCCCCCGCAATCCTATTTCTATCACGAATATTAAAGAAAACTGGACCTCCTCGGAAAATACTAGGGAAAACGTGTAGCCCAAATAAGTGGGCCAGGGCCCAGAGCGAATTTCTTGCAAGAAGCCGAAGGCCATTTTTGTTCTATTTGACGTGGTGAAGATGAACCGATGCACCTTAACAACGGCTGGTGTTTCTTGACCTCGAGGCTCGAGAGGAGCACAATTGATTCCCACACGTCTATCACGCCGCCCGCCAAAAACCGGCGGAATTGGTTCACTGAGTTATGTATATATATATATATATATATATGAATCAATCAATCATATCTATTTTATAATAAATAAATAAATTTAAAAATAAAGTAATTATTTTAATTTTTTCTACTATGTATCTTGATAAATGTAACGCTATAATATCACCAGTTTTCTTTTTTATGAGTTAGCGACTTTGCTTATACATACATGAAATAAAATTATTTCATATAATGTTAATTACTTAGATTTTATTAAACAATAAATTGCAATTCAATTTCGATTTGTTGTAATTTCATCAATAAACTTTATTACTTGTTGCAAAGATTCACTAATAGAATGCTAGGCATAGATTTGAAACGTTTTGCCCTCCAAATGTGCCTAAAATTAAATGATTAGATTATAATAATCAAAATTGGATGGCCAATCTGTAACTTCAACCAAAAATTCGATTGTAATAGGTTCTTTTTTTTATTCTAAGATCCTTATAAAATTTTTGAAAACAGGAAATACAAATTAATCCAACAATTTTTGACAAAATAAACCTACTTCGTCCAAAAAAAAATCAGGAAAAATAGTTGTCAAAAGATTTTTAGCTGCACTCATTAAAATCTTGTAAGAAGTAAAACGAGATTTGTGAAAGTGTTATTCGTACAAATCCCCTTTGAAAATTTACAATATAAACTTTCATTTATGTACACGAAACTTGAGAAGTGTGTGCATTCATACTGCATACACAGTGACAGAGCGGAGTGGGATATGGAGGTAGAAGAATAGATTGATGTAGCTTTTGTCGTTTTGATTATCAGTGTTTTCTGTAGCTATGGAGCGTTACGAGATTGTGAAGGATATTGGGTCTGGGAACTTTGGGGTGGCCAAGCTGCTTACAGACAAATGGACCAGAGAGCTTTTTGCTGTTAAGTTTATTGAGAGAGGCCGAAAGGTATGTCTTTTTTTTCTCTTGTTTCCATTTTAACTCCTCAATTTTAGAATTTTCTTTCTTTTCCTTTCTTCTGTCTAGCTTATGAAATTCAATTTCTTTGCTCTTTGCATTTTGTGCCTGTTTTTGGCATCTGGGTGATCATCTATTGTCGTGTTGTTATTGCGTTGATTAATGGTTGTATTTGTCGTTGTGTAGATTGATGAACATGTGCAGAGGGAAATCATGAACCACAGGTCACTGAAGCATCCGAACATAGTTAGATTCAAAGAGGTGTGTTATTGAATTTTGTTGTCCTTTAATTGGTAAATCTTGACACTTTTGCAAGATGCAGAAGGCAGAATTGCTCTAATATGCTCGGCAGGGATACTTTTCAAGTTTTAAGGGTTTTGTCTTGTTTCTTTTTTAATTATCAGGACTCTGCTCTGCTTTGTTTCTCATTCGATAGTTCTGTGCTACTGTGTCATCTTGTATGCCGATGAGTTTTGACAAGAGTTTCAATGCTTATTGGCATCTTAAAGCAGCCATTTACTTCCATTAAAGCAGCTACTTGAGAAGTTCCTTGCTGAATTTGATACTTATGGAATCTAGCTATCTAGAAATGAGTGTGTACTCAGTCAGTATTTTCAGTGTTCCTTTCCCTTTCTTTACCCTATTACTGTTCAAAAATTGTGAAGCTTCTAAAACTAATGTTAAAAATCTCAGCTTCAAGTTATTTGAGTGGCCGGACTTATGTGCTTCCCCTTCTTTTTTTTTTTTTTTTTGAACTTTATTGAAAATTAAGTATTGAAGACAGTTTTGGAAAATAAATACTCAGTTTGATACACTCTCTTTGCAGGTCCTATTAACACCTATCCATCTAGCTATAGTCACGGAGTATGCTGCAGGAGGAGAGCTGTTTGAGAGAATATGCAAAGCTTGTGGATTTAGTGAAGACAAGGTAAAGTAATTCAAGAAAATTTCATCCTAAATAGCTTACCAAGTGAAAAAACAAATTTGGCCTGGACTTTGAGTAAAAGTGAATAGGGTAGCAATTTGGCACCATGAATCCTACTTTTTCAGGCGGAACTTTATTAATCAGTGCAACATTTGCTTGATATTTATGTTTATGATCAGGCAAGGTTTTTGTTCCAGCAGTTGATGTCAGGAGTAAGTTACTGCCATTCAATGGTATGACCTTCACTTCCCCAAAGTCTGACTTCCTTGATTCATGACCCTTTGGTAGTATCTCATGTAATGAGTTTTCCTTATTGCAGCAAATTTATCATAGAGATCTTAAACTTGAAAATATACTCCTTGATGGCAGCACATAACCACGGGTTAAGATATGTGACTTTGGCTATTCAAAAGTAGGTTTTGACTTGTGGTATGTGTAATTTGTGGGCACCAAGTTTCATAAAGCTAATTGCTGATTCTCTTGCCTTATTTCGCAGTCAGCTGTGTTTCATTCTCAGCCAAAATCTGCAGTAGGAACACCGGCTTATGTTGTGCCCGAGGTCCTGTCAAACAAGGAATATGATGGGAAGGTCATTTTTTATAATTTTTATTTATCATTATGTTTGTTAACATGCTATCGTTTTCATTTATTCAGAAGCCAGTCTATACTGTCTGATCCTCAAGATTTACAGATTGCAGATGTTTGGTCTTGCGGGGTTACCCGATATGTGATGCTAGTTGGAGCATATCCTTTTGATGATCCTCGTGATCCTAAAAACTTAACAAAGACAATTGGTGCGAGTAAAAGCTATTCATAATTGAAGTAGATAAAATTAGCCCCATTATTGACGGCAGGCATACTCTATTGTTGATTTCTTGTTGAATTGTCATTAGTTCCGTAGATTACAACTAATGTTGGTTGCAGAGGACCCTCCATGTCAAATATGCAATTCCTGATTATGTCCAAGTTTCTGGGGAGTACAGACATCTTCTATCTCGAATATATATAGCAAACCCTCAAAAGGTACAATGTCCTTCCGTTTGCACAGAAGTGTTATGTGCTTTATTTACAGCACGTGCTTTATCATTAGATGACAAAAGGTGCGATTTATTATTACTGTTTACTATTTTCAACTAGACATCCGACGTGACATTAAATGATTGTGAGAAAAGAAAATACTTCTTATATTAATTATTTGGATTTTCACTTTGTGTGCTCTAGTTTTACTTGTACTTTCTTGGCCTTTTTGCAGAGAATAACCATTCCTGAAATCAAAAATCATCCCTGGTTCCTGAAAAACTTGCCCCTGGAGTTCGTGGACAGAGGAAGCTGGCAGAGCAATGATGTCAATAACCCATCTCAAAGCATTGAAGGAAGTGCTGGCTATAGTACAAGAGGCAAGGAAAATTCCTGCGGTGCCGAGGCCCGGTGGTCATTTGCTTAGATAGAAGCAGCATGTATATAGTGTCAGGATCTAAGAAACATATACACGCTAGAACACAAAGATTTAACGTGGTTCGGTCATCTCTTTTTGACCTATATCTACGGGAGGAACGGATCTTTATATTCAGAAGTTTTAACCTCTACAAATTTTCTTATATCGGATTACACTACACCACTCATCCCTTAATTTTGTTACATAACTTGCAGATATTTATACTACAAGAGGAGGAGACAAATAGCAGGCAAAGTCTTTGGACGGCAGTGTGAACCATGAATCAGAGTCAATTTTCACAATTCTCCACCTTGATGATGATTCTTTATCCAAACATGATCACCGTTCCTCCATTACGCCCGAAGGCGTCAAACACCCGAAGGTGCACAACTCTGAGAAATGTTGACCAAGTCCAAGCAGTGTTAGAACTTGATTCCTGAAACAATCTTTGTGAGCATATCTGCAGGATTATCTTCTGTACTAATCTTCTGTAGCAGAATATCTCCTTCATTTATAATTTCTCGAATAAAATGAAATCGGACGTCGATATGCTTTGTGCGGGAGTGATAAACTTGGTTCTTTGCTAAGCAAATGACACTTTGACTGTCACAGTGGACTTTAACGTGCTCCTGAATAAGTCCCAAGTCTTCAATCAACCCATGAAGCCAAATTGCTTCTTTGACAGCCTCCGTGATCGCCATATACTCTGCCTCTGTAGTAGACAAAGCAACAGTTGACTGAAGTGTTGATCTCCAGCTTATTGGTCCTCCTGACATAGTGAACATATAACCTGTAGTTGATCGACGCTTGTCGAGATCACCAGCATAATCAGAATCAACGTACCCGACTAGACGATTGGTCATAGTCTTATATTTCTGGAACTTCAGGCCAATATCCACAGTACCTTGAATATACCGTAGAATCCACTTAACTGCTTGCCAGTGTCCTTTACCGGGATTGTGCATATACCGACTTACCATGCTGACAGCTTGTGAAATATCAGGTCGTGTACACACCATTGCATACATCAGGGCTCCAACAACATTAGCATATGGAATATTATCCATTTGTCTTTGATCATCATCTGTATTTGGTGACATTAATGCACTTAGTTTGAAATGTGAGGCCAAAGGAGTACTAACGGGTTTAGTCTTGTCATTTACACCAAACCGCTGGAGTACTTTCTTCAGATACTGAGTCTGAGTTAACCAGACTGCGCCCCTTTCTCTGTCACGCTTGATCTCCATACCAAGAATCTTCTTGGCTTCTCCAAGATCCTTCATCTCGAACTCTGAGCTCAATTGAGCCTTCAGCCTGTCGATCTCCACCTTGCTCCTAGATGCAATTAACATATCATCAACATATAGGAGCAAATATACAAACGTACCATCTTGGAGTTTCTTCAGATAAACACAATGATCAAACTGACTGCATGTGTACTTCTGCTTCTGTATAAAGCTATCAAACCGTTTATACCACTGTCTAGGTGACTGCTTCAAGCCATACAGTGACTTGCTTAGCTTGCAAGCCCAATTCTCCTTCCCGGTAACTTTGAAACCTTCAGGCTGGGACATATAGATTTCTTCTTCCAAGTTGCCATGCAAGAATGCTGTCTTCACATCAAGTTGAGCTAACTCCAAGTCAAATTGAGCTACTAGAGCCAACAGGATCCGAATAGACGAATGTTTAACCACTGGCGAGAACACTTCATTATAGTCTATTCCTTCCTTCTGAGCATAGCCTTTTGCTACTAGTCTGGCTTTATATCTAGTGCTTCCTTTTTCAGAGGCATACTCTTTTTTAGCATAGACCCATTTGCATCCAATAGCTTTCTTTCCTTGAGGAAGTGGTACTAATTTCCACGTCTGATTCTGGTGAAGTGACTGCATCTCATCATCCATAGCCAGCTTCCAGTTATCACTCTCCATACTCTGAACAGCTTCTTTAAAGGTGTTGGGAATATCATCCTCTATCACTGGCAATGCATATGCCACCATGTCAGTATATTTTGCAGGTTTCCGGATCTCTCTCCTTTGTCTGTGAGTGGCAATGGACTCTGATTGTTGGTCTAGTGCTGGTGATGGAACCTCCACCTCAATTGAGGTATCCTCCTGGTCATCAAGGTACTTTTCTGGCTCCTTTGGAGTCTCAAACTCCACCTGTTGGAAAGAGTTTTGATTCTCTTTCTCCATTTTTGTAATGGTCCTTTGCAGCATCGCCGATTCATCAAAGGTTACGTCTCGGCTTAGGACAATCTTCTTTGACTCAGGATTCCAAAGTCTGAATCCTTTAACTCCTTCACTAAAGCCTAAGAAGATAGCTTTCTTGGCTCTAGGATCCAGTTTGGATTCTGTAACATGGAAATACGCAGGACATCCAAATATATGTATCTGATCATAATCTGAAACAGGTTGTCCAGACCATACCTCTTTGGGACATCTCCCATCAAGTGCAGAAGTAGGTAACCGGTTGACAATATGAGAGGCATACATCAAAGCCTCTGCCCAGAATGCTTTGTTCAGGCCAGATTGAGAAAGCATACATCGCACTTTCTCCACTAGAGTACGGTTCATCCTTTCTGCTACACCGTTTTGTTGTGGGGTTCCAGGAACTGTAAAATGTCTGATTATCCCTTCTTCATGACAGATTTGCTTGAAGGGATCTGATTTGTATTCTCCACCATTATCTGAGCGAAGTCTCTTAATCTTTCTACCGGTCTGGGTTTCAATCATTTTCTTCCACCGAAGAAATATGTCTAGAACTTCATCCTTGTGCTTCATCATATACACCCAAACATAATGTGAAAAATCATCAATAAAAGTAACAAAATAATTTTTACCTCCCAAAGATGAATTTTTTGATGGTCCCCATAGATCAGTGTGAACATAATCCAATATTCCTTTGGTAGAATGAATGGCAGTGCCGAACTTGACTCGTGTCTGTTTTCCTAAGACACAGTGCTCACAGAAGTCAAGTTTTCCACTTTTGGCTCCCTTTAGTAGGCCTTGTTTCACCAAATTCTGCAAGGCCTTCTCTCCGACATGTCCCAAGCGCATATGCCAGAGTTGGGAAGAATCAGGTGCTTCGTTGTCAGAAGCTTTGGCAACAGCTGCTCTTCCTGTAACTGTATGTCCATCTAGGAAATATAGGTTTCCTTGTCGAGTACCTTTCATTGCCAAGAATGCACCTCGTACAACTTTCAAGGCTCCACCTTCTATGGTTACCTTGTATCCGTTGTTGTCTAAGACCCCCAATGAAATGAGGTTCTTCTTCAAATTTGGAACATATCTGACATCTGTCAGTCGTCTGGTTGTACCGTCATGCATCTTTAAGCGAATAGTGCCTACTCCTTTTGTTTGGCATGTGTTGTTGTTACCCATCATCACGACTCCTCCATCAAGCTCTTGAAAGCTTGTGAACCAGCTCCTATTTGGACACATATGATAAGAACAGCCAGAATCAAGAATCCATTTGTCTACCTGGATATCTGTTGGCGAAACTGAGAAAGCTGAATCTTCTTTATCGTCAGCTTCCTTTGCAACATTTGCAGTAGATTTATCCTTGTTTGGACAGTCTTTCTTCCAGTGCCCTTTCTGGTGACAGTAGGCACATTCATCTTTTGCCAGTCTTCTTCTTGATTCTCTTCTGGATTTTGAGCGAGATTTATTTCGCCCACTAGATCTGTCATATCTCCTTTTGTCTTCTCTTCCTCTGGTCGCAGTCAATGCTTCTAGTGTCAACTCTCTGGAGTCATTCTGATCCTTCTTTCGGTACTCATTATTCACCAAAGCATTAGAAACATCTATGAATTTAACCTCATCCTTTCCATATAGCAGGGTAGTGGTTAAATGATCATAACTTTCAGGGAGAGAATTCAATAATAACAATGCCTTATCCTCATCAATAATATCAACATCTAAATTTTGCAGATCAGCCAAAATTTTGTTGAAATTATTGAGATGCTCAATCATAGGCGTACCTCTCTTATACTGGAATCGAAAAAGTTTTTTCTTTAGGTAGAGCCGATTCTCTACACTCTTCGTCATGTATTTATCTTCCAACTTCTTCCAAAGGCTTGAGGCCATCGTTTCTTTCATGACAAAATACTTCTGATCTTTGGCAAGACACAGCCGGATAGTGCCACAGGCTTGACGGTTCACATAGCTCCAATCTTCATCAGAAATATTCATCGGTTTGGGCTCCAGTGCAATATCGGATCCTTCACGGAATAACAGATCCATGACTTCGCATTGCCACATGCCGAAGTTGTTTGTACCGTCAAATTTCTCAATATCAAATTTTGCATTTGACATTGAGCTTCTTTGCCACGAACTGGTGGTAGACATCGAAGGTTGCATGTCAACTCCTTTTGGATCAGTCATCATGCTTCAAAACTCCACGAAAAATAAATAAATTACAATTTGTCGCTACAGTGTCATCGTCGATTCTGCAGTGTCGTCGTCGATTCTACAGTATCGACGTCGATTCTACTGTGTCACCGTCCCATTTGAGCTCGATCTGTTCCTCTTTCGTCGGATCTGCTCCGCTTCAGCGCCAAACCACCCGACTGGCCGGAAATGACGAGCCACAACGACGAGATCTGTACACCAAAACTCAAATGGACTCCAGAGCTGGTGCGTCGACCGCTGGGCTGTTCGACGAGGCTCACCGATGTGAGATGCTGGTCGGCCTATGCTTCTGGGTCCTGTCTCTTATACACATCTAGATGTGTATAAGAGACAGGGTGAGGACAACTCGTGGTGGTGGCTGACGAGAAGAAAAGAAGCTGGGTCGTCGATGGTGGTGTGCTCCGGCCGCAGGGATGGGTTCGACTGCTTGTGTTCTGATTGTTTTTTTTCAACCTGGCTCTGATACCAATTTGTCAGGATCTAAGAAACATATACACACTAAAACACAAAGATTTAACGTGGTTCGGTCATCTCTTTTTGACCTACATCCACGGGAGGAACGGATCTTTATATTCAGAGATTTTAGCCTCTACAAATTTTCTTATATCGGATTACACTACACCACTCATCCCTTAATTTTGTTACATAACTTGCAGGTATTTATACTACAAGAGGAGGAGACAAATGATAGGCAAAGTCTTTGGACGGCAGTGTGAACCATGAATCAGAGTCAATTTTCACACATAGGTCTCGACGATTTGGATGCCGATGCAGATGCTGATCTTGACGATATCGAGGCAACCGGTGATTTTGTGTGCCCAATATGAGCCGCCTAAATAAAAAAAATTGGACTTTCCAGAAGTTTCGTTTCGCCGATTAGGATTATGGCATATTTTGTTATTGAGTGGATGTTTTCCTTGATATAGACCTTGGTTAGACTTTTGGCCTGAAGGTGCCCTTGTAACAAAGATTATACGGCTTAAATGGTGGCTGTAGACAATTTGTCGCGTTCCATCGTCACTTCAAGCACTGCTCAAGGACTCTCCTCCCAAGTTTCCAGTAATGGACGTCTAGGCACCATTGCTTGTGTGGATCATATCGAGAGTTATGTATTGTCCAATTATTACAAAAAATCAAGCTCTTCACAAGCAGTGCTATTTTGTTTATTATGTCGATGAGTGGTGTCAATTTTAATTTTAATTTTGCAAACTCGTTTATTGAAGTAATTTGAGATTGAATAAGGCTGGTTTAGCTCGTCACATTGGTTAAAAGATTGCATCAAACCCAATTTGAAAGCTCGCTCGATAAAATATCTGAGTCTGAAGATGCTGGAATTGGCTTGCTCCATAGCATTTCCACTCGCCAGGTGGCTGTCATTATCAATCACAAATGATAAGAAACAAAGGTTAAATACTTTAATAAAGATGATTTTATAGCTTTAGCTAATCTCAACTCGTTCCCCGTTCCACCGTGCAGTTAAGGTGGTGCATCTAATCCCCCCATAAAAGAAAGTTTGTCTTGCAAAAGGCGCAAGACCTGAGGGTAGTAACATTTAAACTAATTCCAGGATGCTACATAAAAGATCAACGGCAGGATTACACATGGCAGATACTGGATACTGGTAAATCAATAGAATTAAATTACATCATGCTCTGATTCTTGCTTCTTTTCTGCTTGCTTCTTAGCGCTTGCTTTGTATTCCCCATAGAAATATGAGGCAAATCCCCACAGGCACATGGCCAAGGCTTCACGCAAGAAAATCACAGCAAAGAGCTGCTGGACGGGAATGAGAAGAGATGACACGAGACCTCCGAACAGGGACGAAGAGCTGAAAATCACCCCGAGACTCCCAATAATTAAGAATTGCATGGCAATTCCTGCTAGCACTAGTATGGTATAGCACTTTGTTCCCCCAAGATCGTGTTCAGCTGCTTCCTTAGATATAGCCTAAGCAGATCAAATTTTTTAAAAGTTAGATTTATCAATATAATCGTAGATGGTGCTTATCTAAGATGCATATATGTAAGTTGAAGTCTGCCATATAAATTGTTTTTGTAGTATTTATTTGCTCATCTACTGTTATATATGAGTATTTGACTGACTAATGCTGAAGGCCACAAAAAATGCCATTAAGGCTTTAGTAACTGCTGGCTGAGTTCACAAGGCAGACAGCGAAATCAAGCAGCACTTTGGGTCTAGTGGTACTTTGGTTTTGATGAAATGAGGTCTCTGTGGCCAACCCATTGTCAATCAGGCCACATTGAAAGGGAATAATTGCTTGATTTGAGTAGAGATTGATACCCAACAAACCTGATAGATTCAAGATTTGCTGCTGAACTGACATGTAAGAGAATAATTGTGCCAAATTGTTTTGCTTAAAAGCTTTGTTTCAGGGCATTGAAAGTAATTCTTGCTCAACACTTCTAGATACCATCTTCTCGTACAATCCATTATGTGTTGCTTCCTTGCTCTGTCTCCATAACCCGTCCCTTTTCTACTTCCTTGTATCAGTCAAGAAGGGAATGCTGAAATGAACTAGTTCTCCCTTGTCAGTTTTCTCTGACCCAGACCAGCACACAATTAGCGCGCGCGAATACTAATATTTATGCGAGGGGGAAAAAAAAAAAGTTTAATTACACGCAATTTCCACAAAGGTCGTAAGAAAAAGCAAGCTATTTATGCAAGGGCCCCTACTAATCTGAGAATAAAGCGAAAGCTCAATTATATGACCGGAGAAATCGAACAGATTTCAGCCAGACTGACATTACTTCGAATCCTATAAATTTGGGGAAATAAGGTGACTTCATGCACGCCTAGTTCAGCTCCTATTTGCTAGGAATAGGTAAGGACGAGGGCAGGCACTAGGTTCACAAACCACAACATGGGATCTAAGTGGACAAAGCGTCCACCAAAAGCTCATCAATTTGCATAAAGGAATAAATTTGGCAAATGGGGCACCGCAGTAGCGAGTCCTCAGATTGTTAATGGATCAAATGAAGTAATACAAAGATAAAACGCACTGGTGGATTTGCATCCGCGAGCAATTGTAAGACCCATCGTGTTAAAGCCAACGGTAGTACAAATCCAACTTTTCGTGTATTCTAGTATTAATTAATTGATCGATCAATCAATGTTTTTTTTTTTTTTGAAATAAATAGTAAATTAAATATAATTAATAATTAAAATTTAAAGAATGTGAGTCGCTTTCAATTTTTCGTGTTGAACACACGCCTCTTGAATGATCATAAACAAAGGCAAGTGTGGAGAACCCTAAGCAGAAGCAGAGTTTCTCCTAGCAGTCTCGCAGCAGCCAAGAAATGAAGGTTTGATCTTCGAGAGCTTTTTTCTTTCTTTCTTTCTTTTGGATTCAAAATCCAAAACTAAAAGCAGGATTCATTTTCATGGTTCTCTTAATTCAACTCTCTGTTTTTTTCTTTCCCCGGGGGGGGGGGGGTTGGGTGGTTTTGTATGGTGAGCAGTTCAATATCGCAAATCCCAATAGGGGATGCCTAAAGAAGCTCCGATGACCAGAAGCTGTAAACCCTTTTTTTTTCTCTGGCTTCAGTATTTTGTTTCCTATTATGAAGCTGTGTGCACTTTTTGGCATTTGTATTCTTTTTGCGTGTAACTTGTTTGGTTGGCGCTTCGTTGGTGTTTTGGCTGGTTAATCTTATTTGGTGATAAAGTACGACATCTTAGGCTGTTGGGTTGGGCATTGTTAATGATGACGGCTTTGTTTGAGATATGTCTGTTGTGTGAAGAAATGAGAGGAATTGAGTTCACTGGCTGTCTATCAAAATGGGTAAATTTTTTGATAATCTTTGGACTGAGTTTTTGGTTGTTTTGTGGTTTTGAATAAATAGATTGTAAGTAAATTTGTTTTTCTAAGAAAGATAGCTGCTGGGTCTCAGGGGTAAATCAGACTCGTAAGGCTTCTCTGGTCACACTTTGAATCCAAGGACCCCCCCCTACTTGTCTCTACTACCTCACAACTATTGAGCATGCAGGCGCTGTTGTGTCTGGTAAAGTAGAAATATAAATCTGCACGTGCACTCAAAAGGTGTCACTTCAGTGGTCATGTAATTAGTTACATTGTTCAACTGCCACACTGCACTATGATTATGAATATTGAATGAAATCAGTAGTGGGAAAGTATGTTCAATGCTTGTAACTTTTTACTCATTAATTCTGCAGCCATGCGTTTTTTGAAAAGAGATCTCACAGGAGGTCAGCGGAGATGCTCTCGAAGAGGTATGATGGCATTGTGTGCTTTATGCAATGTTCTTATATGAAATTTGCTTAATTTTTGTTCTCTCCCTATTTGACAGGAATTCAAGGGATATGTTTTCAGGATTATGGGAGGTTGTGATAAGCAAGGATTTCCTATGAAGCAAGGAGTTCTATCCGATGGCTGAGTTCGTCTCTTGCTTCACAGAGGTTGGTAAATAGCTCTCATTAGAACTTATTGAACATGTTTAACATATCCTTACTATTTTTTTTGTGCTATACTCCCTACTGGGATAAGTTACCATACTAGTCCTTACTTTTGGTAAGGACCATTTCATTTTTGTCTGCAGGAACCCCTTTTTTCTGAGGATATGGAAGGTGCAGTGGAGATTGTAGGAGGAAGTCTGTGCGTGGGTGCATTGTCAGCCCAGACCTTTCTCTTTTGAATTCGGTAATTGTCAAGAAGGGTGAGAATGACTTACCTGGATTAACTGATATAGAGAAGTCAAGAATGAGAGGTCCTAAGAGGGCATCCAAGATCCGCAAGCTCTTCAATTTCTCAAAGGAGGATGATGTGAGGAAATATGTGAACACCTACCATAGGTCATTCACAACGAAGTCAGGTACACATTGTAATTATGCTCACTGTGGTATTGAGAAGGAATTCTTTTTCCCCAGCTTTATATTATGTGAGAAGAGAGGGACTTTTAAAATTTTTTCCTTCCTGAACTCTCACCCTGTTTGTCCTTGGAATATAACAAGGTGTTTGGATTCTGTGTTTCAGGAAAGAAGGTAAGTAAAGCTCCTAAAATTCAGAGGTTGGTGACACCATTGACTTTGCAAAGGAAGTAAGCAAGAATTGCAGAGAAAAAGAAAAGGATTGCGAAGGCAAAGGCAGGGGCTGCCGAATACCAGAAACTCCTAGCCACAAGACTGAAGGAGCAGAGAGAGCGTGGTAGTGAGAGCTTGGCTAAGAGGAGGTCCAGATTGTCCACTGTATCTAAGCCATCTGTCGCACCTTAGGTCAATACTGTCTTGAGTTTTGGTAGCAAGATGAATACGATTCATAGTTATTCTCTATTTTTATCTTGCGTTCTCCAATAATGGTTCTGGAAGTGCTTTTTGACGTCCCTTTGTTTATTTGAATGTCCAACATGGCATTTGGACATTATCGCTTGTTCCAAATGATTCATTTTAATTATTGTTTGTTTCCTTCTGAAATGAATCTCATTACTTCAATTTTAGGAATGTTCCATGTTCATGCAATGCATGTATGCATACTGACCTTGGTTTGGAGCATGGTTTCAACTTCAAGAAACAATTTTTGGATGGGCCAGCGCTAAATACGCAGGTACAGTTTTCATGATTGTAATCCGAGCAGACTTTTATTTGTATGGACCTGGAAATCGGTCAGAGAATTATAGTGCCTAGTGTCTGGAATCGCGTGTTTTATAGATTTTGCACCTAAATCCAAACGAATTCTAAGTTCAATTTCCCTTTCTTCTTGTGTAAGTTTCATCTAGATACCAATGTTCCCCGTATTAGCTCTGTCATGCCTGCCCACTACTTAGTACCAGCAGATATGTGACGTTTACTCGTCAGCAAGTTGTAAGTTTAAATAGGAAGTCTTTTGTATTTATTCCTTGCGGTTCATCAAAGTCTGAAGCCATGCTTGTTGCCTAGCAGAAGAACACAACAGAGGCCATAATAAAAGGCAAAATTATAAGACGATTATCAAACATGCACTAATGGCTCGGTGAAAAGAACAAACATATTTGTGGGGCCATTCTACAGGCCTACAGGGGCAACAGCGGGTTGAGATCCGATCCTACTCTTTCTGAGGCGTTCTGCGATGATGAAGGCGAGCTCTAGAGATTGTGAAGCGTTGAGCCTAGGGTCACAGTGTGTGTGATAGCATGAACTCAAATCATCGAATGTCACTGTCCGTGAGCCGCCAATGCACTCCGTCACATTCTGGCCAGTCATCTCTAGATGAACCCCTCCTGGGTGACTTCCTTCTTGTTCATGCACATCGAAGAATGCTTTCACCTCCGCCTGTCCAATTAAAGACACATGGTTAACACCATCTTTGTTATGATGAAACTATATATGTAAAACAATAAAAACCATTTTTCAAACGTGAACAAGCCACAAAATTTTGGCACATAAATTAACTTGCGTAGGAAAAACAATCCACAAGAAGTCAAGCACAGCAGCAACAATGCCAACGATTTTTCAACGACTGCCCTCAAAACTGACCCGGTCACAAGGAAACAAATTTCATTTCCAGAATTAGACATGCCATAGCAGAAAGCAGCACTAAAAAATTATATTAATATTCATACTATAAAATGGACATGATAGCAGTCCAAGACACCAAGTCACCACCAGCTACCTACCACGGGCATATCATGATTAATCATATGGGCAATATGCTTACGGCAATCTCATTCAGCTGTCCTACCCAAGACCTATGAGAATCAGTCTCTTTCCCACCAACCACACCTAAATCTTGTTGTCTCAGTATCAGTCATGTTCACCAAGAAATGAATTAAACCTACAATCAAACCAATTTCACAACTATACATCTATTGCCCTGCCCTTGATTGATTCAGAATTTTTTAATAGTTTAAGTAAATGATTAAAATCGCTAAGGATTCATAAATCTGGTACTATATTCATCGATAATCCCAAAGTGCAGTGTATTAATGAGTATTTTGTGTTAATAGCACGGAAAATTTAGTGACTGTTTAAATCTACTAGAATAAGCCAGCAAATTTTTAGCAGAAAATTTTTATGGTTAAAAGAGAAGTGAAAAAATCTGAAGGTGTGAAAAAACAAAAGGAATGAAAATTACATAAACCTAAAACTAGGAACTATTTCAACCTCCTTATATGCTGCTAATTGGTTAACTATTATTAGAAAAGCAGGTACAGAAATGAGTATCCATACCCTGATGGCATCAAATGGACGAGTTTTCAGACCACAAGGCGCCTTTATGGTGTTTCCATGCATTGGGTCACTGACCCATGTGACAACTTTTCCTGCTTTGCGGACAGCCCTAATGAGATGGGGAAGCTTCACTCTCATGTTCTCAGCTCCCATTCTGGTGATGATGGTTATTCTTCCTGCTTTGTTCTGAGGATTTAAAATCTCAATGAGCTTAACTAGCTCGTTTGGATCCATCTTATCGCTCACCTGCAATACAAGATAGCCAAATAATTAGATGATGCTGATGGTGCTGCCACTGATGATGATTACTGGAACAGAAAGGATAATGTCAGTGTACCTTAATGCCAAGGGGATTTGCAACTCCTCTGAGGAACTCGACATGAGCACCATCAAGCTGCCTAGTACGTTCCCCAACCCAGAGAAAATGAGCAGAGCAATCATAGTATAGGCCAGAAGTTGAATCCAGCCTGGTAAGTGATTGCTCGTATGGTAAAAGCAAGCATTCATGAGATGTCCAGAACTCGGTTGTTGTCATGATAGGATGGTCAACAGTGAGACCAGCTGCGGCCATGAATCCCAGGGCCTCATCAACCCGGTGGGCAAGTTCCCAGTACCTACCATACGCAACAAGAAGATGTAACTTCCCCATATTTATGTAATTAAATGGATAGAATTAGGGACATGGATACCATCATATGTCCACAACAAAAACCATTTAAAAGAGAGCATATTGACAGTTAAGACACGCAATAAAGTGGCCCCCAGTTTGTGAAAATACAGATTCTTAAAAGATCAATCAAAGAAACATGTTTGCAGATTTTCTAGACATTATGCATGTAATCCAGATGTAGGTATCTTTTGAGCATGAAACTTGCCAATTATTCTTGATTTGTTCCACTAATACATCTGGTATGGTCAATCCAACTCTAAAAATGCAGACAAGTATAAAAAGTAAGAATCATTCTTTTATCAAAAAGAGCTCTAACTCATGTCCACAAGAAAACTTCCAAACAATAGCAATCTAAGTTTAACTCAAGAAAAACAAAACATATAACACAAGTTGCTTGATTCGAATTATACCTATCACCCTGCTCGCTGTGCTCAGTGAAATCTAAATTCCACTGTGTCACTCTCTGCATAGCTGCATAACCACCAGTAGCAAATGCCCTGAGAAGATTCAAGGTAGCTGCTGCTTGGCAGTAGGCCCTGATCATTCTCTGTGGATCTGGAATTCTTGACTTCTCAGTAAAAGCATCCCCATTCACATTATCCCCTCTGTAGCTTGGCAACTTCACTCCATCCTTTTCCTCATAAGGCTCCGATCTCGGCTTCGCAAACTGGCCCGCCATTCTCCCCACCTATAAGAAGAAACAAAGCCCCCCGAAATCATCAATTTATCTAAACTCCTAAATCAGTCAAAAAATTGGTCAATAAATTGAAAAAAAAAAAAAAAGAAAGAATATTCCCTCCAGAGAAAAATATGAAACAAAAATAAAAGTGAAAAATCAGAAGAAAAAAAAACGCATTTTTGGCTTCTGATCTTTAACATTAAAAATTCTATGGCGAAGAGGGTGGCGGGTGTAAAATAAGTCACCTTGACGATGGGCATTTGACCACCGAACATCAAAACGGCGCCCATCTGAAGAAGAATCCTGAAAGTGTCTCGGATGTTATTGGCGTTGAACTCCTTAAAACTCTCGGCACAATCTCCTCCCTGCAACAGGAAAGCCTTACCCACGGCAGCCTCCCCAAGCCGCTCCTCCAATGTCCTGGACTCACCGGCAAACACAATCGGAGGGAAAGTGTCGAGCGTCCCTAGCACCGATTCGAGCTCATCCTGATCCGGGTATTCCGGAAGTTGCAGGGCCTTCTTCGACTTCCAGCTCTCCAGGCTCCATTTCCTGGAATCCACATTGGCGGTTGACACATCCTTTTTCGTTATCGTAGGCGTAGTTGCCCCTGCTTTAGCCGGCGTCACTGCAGGCGGTTGTTGCTGGAGCTGTTTCCCGGAGACAAGGGGGTTCTTGGCGGGTTCGGCGGGGTGAGCGGCGGAGATGTGGAGAAAGGATCTGGGCTTTCCGTAGACACCATGCTGGGATTTGTTGGAGAGACCAAAAGATTTGGCAGGAACGATGGAACTGCCAGCAGCTAAAGACATTTTAGCAGAAATTGTCATTCAGTCACCTAACCTTCCTTTTCTTAACTGCGGTTTTTTTTTTTCCTCCTTTTCTTGCGTTTAGTCTGAAACGGAAAGATTGGAAGAAGTTTTTTTTTTTTTTTTCCTTTCAAGGATGTCCCTGAAGAGACAGGAAGAGATGTAAGAAGGGGCTTTATAACGTAAGATTTTGAGTTTGGGAACTAGTAGAGGAAGCGCACGTTGGGCTCAAGTAGGAGGCTGGAATGTCAGTCTGGTAGATTTTGATAGACGCCATGGATGGTTGTAGGTGAGGCCGAAGGGCACTTTTGGGGATTCCAATTAGAGAATGGAGCCTTTCTTCTTGTTTTTTTCCTAATGTCTTTAATAGTTTTAATTATTAATCAACTTTAGTTTCATCGATTAGATTTTGTATGATGTGTTTTTCCATAAAATGGATTCTGACTTTCAGTGCCAGATATGCCATCATAGCTTATAAATACTTTTAAACATCTTCTTCTGCAAAAAAGCACTCTGTGTTTATTGTTGACTTTCCAATCTTGTTGTTCATCACATATTTATTTATTTTGGTATTTTAGAGGGAGAGAGAGGGAAATTTCCAAGTCAGCCCTTCCCACCTAACCTCTCCTCAGCTTCATGCATCGGTCAGCCTCTCTCCTACCCCCACTCAGTGAGGCCCACGCTTGCCTTCAAAACAAGCCTCGATTTTACTTGGTGTCGTAACTTTGGCTTCTTTTTGTTTTTTTTTCTTTCCCATCTTTTGGCCAAAGATTACTGAAACTCAAAGTGAAGAATTCTCAAGGTTTTACTGCATGTTGCCTTGCACGTGGTGATGATTAGATGAGGCCAAAGCTCCATCAGCTTGACTGGATACCCGTTTAAAATTAGGAAATTTTAAATTTGCACGTCCTTATTAGACCTATTTAAAATCTGGGCCAACCCGAGATCAGGTGGGGATATATTATTTTTATTTTCTCTCTCTCTCTCTCTCTCTCTCGGAGCTACTGCAATGACAAGCTTTGAGATTTTAAAGTCAATATATATATATATATATATATATATATATATATATATATTGAACTAAAGCATCTACTCGAGTTGTATGATCCACGACGTCTTCTAAGATTTTCCATGGTCATTGTAGGTATTGAATCCAATCGTGCAAAACAATAGTGTAACATGGTGTTATGACCCACAAAAATAATAAATGATAAATAATAGTATGACAAGTTCATAAACTATTTGGCTGCAACTTTCCATTTTTTATTTTTAATGCTGTCAAAGTGATAACACTTGTCCCAAAGCATTTATGACAAATAAATGTTTAGGTAAGTTGCACCTTACTACGAAAAAATAACGACGGTATATTTTTAACAAGAAGTTATGGGAGTTGCTACAAAATGCAACTTAAGGCTTATAACAGTTCTTGCTGTAAAAGTTTTCCTGCAATAATTTATTGAATCTTGCTTGCTACCATTACATTATTTTACAACAAGATTCAATTTGCTGCACAATTTCGGTTGTCCGGTGTGAAATTTCTTGTATTGATTGTTATAAATTAAACATACTCATTACGAAAGTTTTGGTCACTTTACATTCTACTCTATCGGGATGGGACGCATGTACTTTCCATACCGCGATATTGAATAGAAATTTTGATGCGGAAAAGGGTGCTAAAAGTCTTCCACTAAATGTGAGCAATTCAATCGTATTTTATTATTATTTTTTTTTTTCTACAAGCTCTTACAACTAACATAATAGGCATACGATTTTCATTAATAATTTTAAAATAATAAAATGAGATAGAGTTACTAAGACTTTTGTTACTAATAATCAGAGTTCAAATCCTAACAGACTATAAAAGACCAAAAAAAATAAAAAATAAAATGGCCATATTGCGTGTATATAGCAAAAAAGGAAAACTCCCCATTTGCAGTAGTGCATTCAGTGAACTACAGATGTGTGAACCATTCATTCGTAAACCTCTTGCAAAGGGCCTGCTTAGTGGTCGTGAATGGGCAGCTAGGCCCATACCTGCAGGTGACTAAAATGGGTGAAAGCCCAAGAATCCAACTATCACCACCAATAATCATGAACCGTATGCTGCAAACGTAAAATGTTGCTTTTCCGTTTTCATTTGAAATTATTATCTGTATCATGTGAATATTTACAAGCCATATGGACTATTGAACCAAAAAAAATTGCTGGACGAGGGCCTAATAGAGGCGCTACAGGGCCAAGTGCTCGCCAATTGTGAGTAACATTCTTACAAGTTTGTCACTATTGACATGAAATTGCTGGAAGTCTGGAACCACCTTTACTGAAGTGAGACAAAAGGGGAGAATTATTGTTATTGTTTTTATCCATTGAAAAGTTTATTGAATTTTGAGGACTTTGAGTAAATAATAAAATAGATTTTCTTATTTTCCTATATTTTATATCTTTTTCTTAAGATTAAAATTGAGATTTTAATGATAAAATTATAATTTTTAATTATTAAAATATATCTTAAAAGAACAAAAAAAAAAAATAAAAATATTTCGTAGTCAAGCCAACAGCTTCCTCATCCTTCCCCTTAATCCCACAATAGCCAGGAGCCCTTGTCCTAATAACTACCAACTATCAAGAACTACCTAAAGAATATGTCCTTGTAGACTATGTCAGTCTTCTCTTTTTTCTCTTCTGATTGGTGTAAGCGTGCAGTTCAGATCGAACGAAAAAGACACGGCACGGGTCTTTGAGATGCAAAAAGATCGTAGAACTACAGGGCCATCAAACATTTTGAGGTTTTTTTTTCTTTTTCTTTTTGAGAAAACATTTTTTTTAAGTCAATTGTTGAACCAGACCAAGTTTGTTAATGTTCCAGGGTTGTCCAAAAGTTCCTATCAAAGCCGTACACATAACATGCTATCAATTGAGAAGTCGGGCCCACTAATCGTCCTAAGTTATTAGCCCTTTCAATTGAGAAGTCCCAATCCTTTTACAAACAAACAATGCTGCAATTCGCCAGCCACATGGCCTGATTATATCCAGCAAATTTGTCGGCAACATAACGTTGAGCCATCACAAAAATGCTGGCTCAAGAACCCCCATTTGGTCCACAACTCTCTCTCTCACACACACACACACACTCTCTCTCTCTCTGACATAGCCCTCAAGCCATTCTCGATTTCGTATCTCTCTTAATTGGTAGGAATTAAGACTTGATGCCCAATAAATGGTCTTGGGGGCAATTTAGATATTTCACTAGCTACTGTATTTTTTTAAAAAAAAATTTTTGGTACAGTTTCTCTAATAATCATACACTGTTCGTTTATGGTTTTTGTTTTTGTTTTTTTTTTTTTTTTACTCCCCAAGACAAGGTTCTTCTTCGACAAATTTAAACTGCTTCTTTTGTGGTTGGAATCCTAACGAAAACAAGGAGAAAGGGGCAAGCGAATCTTCTCACTTATCGATCGACAGCACCTTGTTGTCTTTGAAAGAGAGGGACCGCTGTGAAATATGCTAAAAAAAAAATTAAAAAATGGGCCCCTCTTGTGCAGGGCGCTATCACATATCTGCACATGCCAATTCTCCGCCCTCAGCCCCACCCCCCACCGTAAAAAATTGAAACCAAAGAAACGGGTCTGCAGAGAAGTGAAGCTAAGTTGCACCACTTTCATCCTTTATCACTGTTCACTTGCATGTGTAATTCGTTCTGTTCTTCCAACTTGGCAGGCCAAACATATTATTGTAGCATGAAAAATTTTAAGCAAAGATATAAATAATTTGTATATTATATTTAAAATATTGTCTATTATATTAATATTTTAAATATAATATAAAATTTATTTATATTCACTTAAATTAATAACTTTTATGTTCAGGTAATCCTACTCTTATAATAAATGAATTGAATTTTTTTTTTATTCGGGGGGGGGGGGACCAGCAATCGTTTATCATCATGAAGCATTACAAGCTATCCCAGAATATGAAGAAGGTCCACATGCCAATGTCTATATTCCTTCAGACTGACCTGAAAGAAAAAGAAAGGCGCCCAAAACAAATTTTGAAGTTTGTTTTTTTTTTTCTTTTTTTAATTCAAATCATAAAACACTTGAGCAATGATTGTGCATTTGAAAATTACGACTAGCTATGTATGGTGAGTCAAAGCATCCACGGGATTGTGATTTTTTTTTCTTTGACTTTTTTACAAAATACTATTTTTATAGATATAATTAACTTTTTAAGTTTCTTATCCAAAAATTTTATTAATAAAAAATTACATATTTTAAAAAAAATAATATTTTTGTAATAAGTTGAGAAATTTTTTGTTTGTAATATTTAACCTTACTTATTTTTATTTGGATTCTACTAAAGTGATAACATGAATAAATTATTTATAACAAATTTATCACTTAACACTTTATATTATTACTTCTTCACATCATTATTTTAGTGAAATGGGGACAAAAATAGATGAAAGATGGTGAGTCTATTTATTATTATTCTTTTGGTTTTATGATCATGTTCATTTGCATTTGAGACAAGAAATTATTTCTGGCATCTCAAAATCTTCTTGTATAGAAATATACTCTTGTAATTGAAGGCAAATATTTTCTTGAAGCTTAAAGGGAATGCCAAAGGTCCAAAAAGCCCTATTATTATTTTAAATTCCCAGAGGGCATTTTTAGACTCTTGGAATTAAAGAGTTTTGAGACCCTTCATGAAATTAATGACAGCATTGAATGAATAGAAAGATTTCCATGCTGTCTTTTTTTTTCCTTCTTAACAAAAAAGTAAAAATTTCTTAAAAGTATTAATTATCGTTTTTATGAACTTACTATGAAGTTTCTAAACTGTTCGATAAGTGGCTAAATGGCTATGAAATGAAAAAGATCATATGCTAACAGCTTAAATATTAACCAGTCTCAATCAAATGATAACCTGAATGTCGACTTGAGATATAATAATAAAGATATATGATGATTAAATTTGAAAATTATTAATAAAAAAAATGATTGAGAGATTTTATTTAATATCAATTTAAATAAAACTTATAAGTTAATTATAAATTTGAATAAAATTTTAAACTAAATCATAATTAAATTTCCTAATCATAAACTTTAAATTTAAATGACCAAACCGAAAAGGGTACAACTTTCCAATTTCCAGTTTAATCTGAGATTGATTTCCTATTTTTATTTTTTGAGGAAAGATACCCTTTTCGAGTTTTATGTTGAATCAAACCAAAGGTCCAACCGATTCTCAAAGTTCCGCAGTCCGACCATCTGGTCGGGTCAGATTCTCACAACAATAATCGGCCGACCCATCAACAATTTCAGCATCAATCCTTCACATACCTCTGAAAATCACACTGTGGGGACCGCTATTCCTGTTTACAAACTTCAAAATTTCTAAATTTGGTTGCGTAACTTTTAGAGCAGAAGCTAATGACATCAGAGGAAAAGAAGCTCACCCCATGTCCACATAGTTGGCGTCTGTGCATATAGTTATTATTCATCGGTAGAGAGAGACCATTGATTAGAGAAACATCTCTCTCCTGTGAACTGTGCTTTGCTTCATTTACAAACAGGAACTTGTATTTTATTTAAGTGACTACATTCTAGACAAACAGGGCAGTAGACACATCAAAGCAACACAACTCCTGAACAGACGCATCCATACAGCAACCAGAAGGCTTAAAATGGATTGGATGCATCGTGCATCCAGTGATGGAAAGAGAATAAGTGAACAAAGCCCACACAGGGATGACAGAAAACAGACACTATGGAGATGAAGGCCAATCATATAACCTTGCGTCTTCAATTTCTTCGTAGTACCTCAGCTCAAGCTCCTCTAGCCTCTGCTCATCATCCCACATCTCGTCATAACTGTTGTTGTCATCATCAAAGTCCCCAACATCACCTGCTAAAAATTCCCAGGGCAAGTAATCAGAAGAGTCCGTGTAACTATATGCGAAGGAGTAGTCATCATCCCAGTCATCCATCATTTCGTAATAGCCCATTACTTGGGGCCCCAACATTTTCAATTTTGGAAACTTCCCCTTGATAAAGGTGCGATCGAGCTTTACATCCCAGCATCCTCTCAAATCCATGAATTCAAGATCGGGGCAACCTGAAAGGATCTCTGAAGCCGCTCTGGTGCTCATCAGAAGATAAGCCACCTCTAAGTGCTTTAGCTTAGGCATTGTGTCAGCAATGGCATAAGCCTCGTCATCTTGTGTGACCTTCTCTGCTGTATCCCATGGGTGCATATTCCGGGACAGACCCACGAGCAATTTACAATGCTCTCCAATGGCCAGTAAAGCAGCACCACTAATTTTACTACAGTAGCTCAAATCTAAGAATGTGATTGTTGAAAGCCTTCCAGCAATCTGTTCAACCATCGAATTACTTATCTCACTTCTTGGCAATCGCAACGTCTGAAGGGATCCAGCACTTGCAAAATCAACCAAAAACAAAAAAACAGAGATAGATCCTAATCATAAACAGTCCAGAAGATATGACCGCCAGTGGAAGCCACCCAGACCATTGACGCCTAAAGTGGGAGATCGCAATATAGAATCATTGGTAAATTCCAAATGCACAAAGGAAGACAATCAACATTAACCGTTGGGATGATGTTCAAACAAGACACATGGGCTCAAAATAAGTTTAGAAATTGAGATGGGGAATAGAAAAGAGAATGTCTCAGCTTACTGCTCTGCGATGAATGAGAAAATAGCATCACTGTGGACACCGGAGGCACATAACTTGTGAAGTGATCCACAGCTTCTTGTGATCAACATTTGAAGCATGCGATTGAGTTGGTCAGGCTGGCAGTGGTCACTCCATTCCTCAAGATCAATCTCCTGCCAACAGAATGGCTCGGCTACTACTCTGCCCCACGATTTGCAAACTCTGGGCACTACTGATAGCTTATCTTGCAGCGAAAGATTGCTAAAGATTAGCCCAAGAGCATCCGGTATGAGATCATCCCAACTGCGGGACTCACTGTCACCATCCATGTAATCTGCTTCACGTAACTAAACAAGAACAACAGACAAAGAAATTGATGGTTAGCCCAATTCCTTGGGCATGAAATAGACAATGAAAAATCTCAATTCCTAAGGATAAATTCACATGAAAAGGATCGCGCTTGACTGTCTTAGGAGGCTTTTTGTGGCAGATATGTAGAAGCTAATGATCCGTACATCTAGTTAAATGAGGCAGAAGAGCATATCGGGTCCAAAACTAGTTTCCATTAATCAACAGTGAAGTTTTCATCTTTCTAAAATTGCAGAAGCAATTGACAATTATGCAGCGTAAATTTAACCAACCAAAAATGTAAACTTTAAATTAATTACATGTAATAGGCAGAGATCAGAGATTAAAAGGAAAAGAAAGGCGGGGTTTTCAGACTTTCATCAAAATGTAACCAAATAAAGCAAAATTTACTCCAATTATAACATAGCAAGTACCAAAACTGGGGGCAAATCAACCAACAGGAATGAAAAGAAATGAAAAGAAACCGGCGAATCTAGAAAGAACAAAAAAACAAAAAAAGGAAAAATCAAAGCCGAAACGAAACACGTAGAGAGCAAACCCACCACAGATCCATTCGGCTAAAGACATCAGGAAAAGCCATTTCGTAATATGGAAAAAGGAAGTCAAGAAAGCCAAGAAATTGCATGTAAAATAAGGAAACCACTGCTACCAAAACTTTCCATACACGACAGATGCGGGAACCGAGAACGCCCGAGCTTTCTATAATTCACTCAGCACACCAACTATTCCTCGGTTTAGATCTGTTTTCTCGGTTGCCAAACGACAAAGGTAAAGAAAAAGAAAGAAAACCAAAAAGTTGAAAAGTATATTTTGCAGACCCACCTGGAAGGAACGAATGATTTTACACTCAGACTGGCTTTCTTTCTCCAGGATTTGGATTCCGGGGTCAAACTCACCAACTTTTCCGCCAGAAACGCCGTATAACAAAGAAGACGAGAGAGAGAGAGAGAGAGAGAGAGAGAGAGAGAGAGAGAGAGAGAGCTTAAACCATCCACCCACCCAACTAACCCTACACAGCAGGAAGAAATATTGA
Source organism: Kandelia obovata (assembly GCA_021464305.1). Taxonomy (NCBI): domain Eukaryota; kingdom Viridiplantae; phylum Streptophyta; class Magnoliopsida; order Malpighiales; family Rhizophoraceae; genus Kandelia; species Kandelia obovata. Next base: position 3,783,162 of record CM038479.1, on the reverse strand, counting down.
ATGCTAGGACAGTAAAAGAACAAGAGGGAGAGTTTAAAAAAGCCCAAACCAAAAAGAGTGACAAGCAAGATAGAAGAGGACTGGACTAGGGAAGCCGAAAGCCAAAAAAAAAAAAAAAAGAAACAAGAAAAAATGAGAAGAGGCTGCCAAAAAGAGAGTTAATTTTCATTTCATTTTATTTATTTTGGGTGGTCAAAATCAAAAATGTCGAGCTCGTTGGGGGGTGGGGGGGTAATTAACAGTTTTTTAATGGAACATATACGTAGTCTCTATACATACTACAAACCAAAAAAGAAACGTATCTTGCAAAGTCCTAATACAATACAACTTCTTGTATTAATACTTATAGGGGCTGTCCGAATAACACCAGCATTTTTTAGTGTTGGAAGATATTAGAAGTCAAAGGTTGGGGGAGGATCGGATGCCAGATATTTATAATTTGTGAAAATTTTGGTTGAATATATTTTTGTCCCTCTTTTTTTTTTTTTAAAAAAAATAATAATAATAATTAATAATATTTTTGTGTGAAAAAAAGAAAGAAAAACAGTACTTGTATTAGTGTGCACATTATGGCTTCAAATACAACCGGGAGAAAGAACCTTGCCAACTCTATCTTTAGCTTACGGGATTAGAGGATAGACTTACTCACAGAGCGTAGGGCTGACTTGATAGATGGTTTATCCCAATCCTATCCTTCTTCTTAGTATCAAAAGTACACCTACTTTTGTCCTATCGAACCAGTCTCTTGAGCTCCTGGGAAGAGACAGCAACACAAGTACTGCTGCAAATTCTGGGTTTATGAAATTAACTCATTCTTCTGTTGGTTTTCGTCTCCCGGTGGGTAGTTGGTAGTAAGGGGTTGCCAGATCTAGAGAGAGACTACGAGTCCTCCGTCCCAGATTCCATCGCCGCGGCGTATAAGATTTGTTTCCAATAATTAATTGTTAACATGTACGTGTATATCTTCTCATTTTGTTTGTTCTCATTCCCGTTGGTGCTCCAAACAGTAAATAATAGTTTTTTTATTTAAATTCTTTGTAAGAATTTAAATAATATTTGTTTCTAACAATTCAATAAATAAAAACTTACATTTTTATTTTTAATGTCAAGAATCACATCTTGTGAATAAACTATAAATTTTATTTTTATTATATAGTTCAAAATTTAATGAATTTATTAATTAACAAAAACAATAGGTTTTGTATAGAAATTCAAAATGTAAAAGTCATTTAATTTGTCTGAAAATTATTATTTTAGAGAATCGTTTATTAAAATATTTGGTTTCACAATCAGTTAATAAATGTTGACGTGTTAGGATGTGGAGACGCCCATGTGGTTTGAATTGAGTTGTTAATGAAAACAGTTGGGTATTTAAAAGCAATGCAGTTTGGGTTTGAACTTTACAGGTTTCGATGCACTTTAATGTTTTATCTGAATACTGACTTCACGAATGCACGACGGAGTCTGTGTTAAGCATTCGGCCATCAAGTCTTTGGATAGATTAAAAACCGGAAATGTTAATGAAGCTGGGGCCTGGCCTAAAACTAATTTTATTTCATTTTGATTTTGTATTTTCATCAAAAAAAAAAAAGAAGGATCATTTTAATGTTCGGATCCATCCAAAAGTTAAACATTATATCTATGATATATTTCTTTTTATTCCTTAAAAGACTCATTAAACTCAATTTTTATTTTTATAAATTTTATATTTATTTTTTAAACTTAAAATTTGAGACATCGATAACAAAAAAAAATTAAATTTATAATTATTTGTATACAATACATGTGGAATTTATTTTTTTTTTCGTGTCCAAGGAATAATGCCCATCTTATAATACTAACCGTTAAAACTACAAAGCATGACAAGGGTAATTGGAACAGGACAGGCAGGAGAGTCTTCATGGGTTGATTCTCCTGTTCTGGAGCTGTGGTAACAGGGCCCATAGTCGGGCGTAGTACTTTTGTCCAGACGATAAAGCAAATAAAAAAGTGACTGCTTGCTTTAGTCCTTTTATTCCACTTGGCTTTCCCTTTTCGGCAGGATTTCTGGGGTTAAAACTGGAAAAAACAGAGAGAGAGGGAGTTTTGTGGTTCGGCTCTCTGCACTCACTATTCATTCACACTTTCTCTTATCGTTTCAACCTCAATCATTATTTATAATCCAAAAGGTAAGACGAAGCCAAGCACCCCCACCCCACGGGGAAAGTTTTTCCCAGTAATTACAGGTGTCCCGTCTGTTATCCATCTCCCAGAGAGCCAGCCGATGACACATATTGTTTTAAAACATATGTTTCATCTGAATACTGACATCTCAATCCACCGATGATAAGGACTCAGAGTCCAAGCTCCAAATTTGGCCCAAAACTCAACAAGCTCTTATTTCTTCCCCGATTGAGCCCAAGAGCAAGCTCACAGCACACCCCGAGCTCCCATCGGCTCCAGTCCTCCACCTTGAACGAGCAAGCTTCAACAAATCCAATTGACCATGAAACCCGAACAATCCAAGGTAAGTCGCATTCCCTCTCTAAATTGCTCACATACTAACTTGAGTGTCTGAGTGCTTATCTCGAGAAGCATCTTCGATTCTACTTTTTCTTAGTTTTGGGGGCCCTCAGTCTCAAGCCCAAGCTACAGTTCAAACTCCAATCAGGATCCTCATCATACTCGAAACGAGGAATATTGGTCGAAGCCTTTTCTATCTAGTTATTCACTGCAACGGCCTTTTCCCTTGTGGGCAAGGATGGATAAAAAAAAACCGATGGATCTAGTAAAAGCTTTACTACTTGTGGCATTTTTCAAAAAATAAAAAAAGCCCATCACTACTTCTAGTAAAAGCAAATACAAATGTAAATGATATACATTGGCGGGGTCTTCCTCGATTTAAATTGCGGAATGCACCTCGTCTAAATCTCCTGGATATTTCACGGATCTAACACAACCAAAATCGAGACCTCCATGTTTAGCCCCTGTTTAAATACGAACGATGATTTGCTACCTGCTAGTAAAAAGAGCAACGAATAACCTGTCTAATCTTACTCGTTTAGTTTCCTAGCACCTCCATTTGCAATCATTTTACAAGAAAGACAGTAGACGAACGATTCTGATTATTAACCCAATAAGTATAATTGCTAAAGCACAGGGTATTAGCATCATTATTGTAATGCCTGTTTATCTTACACCAGATAAGGTAAGCTAAGTGACTAACTCTAACTTGTTCTCTTTTTTGTCAATCATTATGCTTTCCAAGCACCATCGCATTGGAACCATGAAAGGTTTCACAAATCTCAGTTGAATTCAAAGCTCGTTATTAAACTCAAAGAAAAAAAACAAAGGTCCCTATGAAACAGAACCGGGGTGGCATCAAAGCATCGACCAAAAAGCCCTCAGAGTTGGTCAATGTAAAGCTACAACCAAACAAATGTATTATTATGGACACAGTGGGTTGTTGCTGACATAACATTTGCAATACTTGGCAGCACGTTAACATTAATATATTAGTGTGGCGTAACAGTAGAGAAACCGATGCATGGCAATTTTCATAGGTGAAACCAGGTGGATGATGAATCCTCTTCATTCCTTGGCACATGCTCTTATATAGCTGATAAAAGACACTATCCCCTGGAAAGATGAAAAGAACAAGTTCAATTGAGCTGTAAACCCCAATGATGAAACTGCAATAATGAAAGAACAAGCCACCACTGCAAATCCTAAGCCCTTCCTAAGTAACATGGAGCATTCGAAGCAATTCAAGTTAATGGTGCAAATATTGAAAATGGTATAATTTCAGTTATTCTACTTGTGGTGAAAATATCAATATATGAAAAAGTCTGTTTATTATCATCAAAGCGATGAAATATAAATGCAAATAACGATATTGACAAACACAACAACAAAACTCCAAACAATTTTCTTAAAGCTCCAACCAAAAAAAAATCCTTCCATTAAAAGCATTTACCATGTTTGACATATGCGTGACTTGGAGCATTCCAAAGGTGTATACAACAAAGGAAATGGAGAAGAACAATGTGAACACAGTAGAAACGGGCCAAAAAAGTCATCATCATTGCCATCTTCCTCAAGTAACACAAAGAACACTATTCATAATATTTTGTAAGAGCAAATAGATGTATCAAAAAAGGAAAAAGTAAAAGGACTATTGTAATTCCATTTTTTCAGCAAACACAACTAGGAACTTATGAATGGCAGGCAACTGACTCAAGACTGATTTACAGTATTTATGACAGACTAAAGTGAAAATAGTAGTCCAATCATAAACCTCTATCAGGCAAAAACGAACCCGAGAAATATCATTCCCATTTTCCATCTCATGGAATCTTGCTATCATTACACTTAAATAGGTGCCAATATGTACATCTAGAGTACAAAGCCAATCACTCCAAACAAACCACTAAAAATGCACTAAATGCTCTAAGCTTAAAACATAGGCAACTAGTTTCAAGCCTATGTCACCCAATCTTTGAAGAACCTATGACCATATGGCACTTAGAAACAAGTTGGGTTCTTCAACTAATCTTCATTTGATTCCAATATTTGTTTCAAGTAATAATTAAAACTTTCACTGTCATTAACACATTCAATTTCATCTTATGTAATGTGAAGCACCAATGAACCTTTTTTTTATTTTAAACTTCAAGGAGATCATAATGAAAATAAAAGTGGAAAAGAGTGCCCAAAGCTAGGCCTAAACCTTGGTAGTCCCGTCAATATTTCTTTGACAAGCAAAAAATTCTTTAAAATGAAAATTAAATTACCAAGAATCTATAGTATCTGCATCAAAATGTAACAAATCAAAATATTGCAATAACAGGGCATATAGCGTAACAAAAACCATACCACTTAATGAGCCAGCCAAACAGGAAATGCTGCATGATTGGCACTTTTTCCAGAACCTCCACCTTGTACATCTTGAGCAACCCACTATTCACCTTATTCCAATTAGGCACCACAGTAATATCATCTAACATTGGCGAATGCTCAGCAAACAGCCCTTTCTTCACCTTCTTAATAAAGGCAATGCAGGAGAGATACATGAACTCGTGCGAAAAATTCTCCAGTATGTCGTCATTGAGAACGGATTTCGGCTTCATGTACCTGTGATCAATCAATTGGGATGATCCAAATACAAACGGCAAGAAATGGTAGTCATCGAGCCCCCACACGCCGTGAGAGCCCGCAGGCTCCAGGCAGTAAACCAACTGTAATTTCCTCATTAGCTCAAGATACTTGACAAACACTCTGGCCACAACGGCGTGGTAATCCTCTTCCCTAATAACTCCCATCCTCGCCAGGCAGTATAGCCACGCAGAAAAATTGGTCTCGTGACCCGTACCATAATCGATACGGCTCGAATTGCCAAAACTGTCAGCGAAATAAGGAACAATCTCGATCGTCGAAGCTTTCAGTTCTTCAGGCAAAAATTGGAGCATCAACGACTCACAATTTTCCACTAAACGCTCACTCCAGGTTCGATAAGCGATGTTACCGTAACGAGCCGCTTGTTCGACCGGGGGAATTTCCTCGACCCACTGAATTAGGGTTTCGATAATGGACACCATGGCTTTTATAGTCTGCGACTCGTGGCAGGGATCAGAAATTTTGTGGCCGCGAACTGACTCGGAGAGGGCGACGACGAAACCGAGGAAGTTCTTCCCTGAATCGGAGTCGTGGAAGCGGCGGATGTCGTCCAGAGATTGGATTCTCTTGGAGGGGGCTTCGAAGTTGTAGGGCGGGGAAACAGTGGGGACCTTTTGGGCTTGAGGGACGGGAGCCAGGATGATGGCTTGGGAACTGTGGTTGGGAGGGAGGTTAATGGCCGGAGCCCGGATCGGGCGGTAGACAGGGGGCGGAGAGACTTCGGACCATGAGGTCTGTGGCGGAAGAGGAAACTTAGGAAGGGTGGTTGGTCCGCCGCAATTGGCGCAGGTGCCGGCAGAGCACGACGGGGAATTGTTCGCGAGGGACTTCGGAGAGACCCGATGGTGGTCTTCTTTGAGTTCTTCCATTTCGGTTCGGTGATGCTTCAGAGGACAAATTTTCCACTTTTGGAGAACGCTAAAGTTGATTTTTTTTTTGGTGATATTTTTCCCGTAGCAGCTCAGTGAAAATAATAATAATAATAAACAAAAAATAAACCAATGGTATGGACGCGTGTAGGGTAATATTTCGTTGAATTGAGAGAGGAATAGTCCCGTCCACTTGATCTGACTTCTGATTGTTCCTCGCTATGTTTGTTCAAGATTTGACGCGAGAACGGTCCGAACGAGAGTCTCGTTTAAGAAAATATAATAATTTTTAAAATTTTTAAATTATTTTTTATTACAAGTTAATGAACATTTATTTAAAACGATAAAATATACGATAAAAAATAAAATATTCAATAAATTATTTATTAATGTCTAATTATATATATATATATATATATATATATATATATATATATATATATATATATATAGATATATATATATATATATCTATATATATATATATATATATATATATATATATATATATATATATATATATATATAGAAAGAGAGAGAGAGAGAGTTGTATTTTCGTTAAACTAATTATACATTTAATAAATTTAAGTGTAAAAATTAAAATTTATTTTTTTGTTAAGTAAAATCTACAGAAAAAAAATTCTCCAACCAAATTTTCATGTCATAAATATTTATCTTCTGGAATATCAATCTCGTTCAAGTTATAGTGTTTTGAATTTTTTTGAGTTAGAATGTAAAGACTACTATTATTATTATTATTTTAACGTAACCTAACCGAACGATTTTGCTACATTTATTTTGTTTTGTGATCAGACAACAAATGCAAATTAATTTTTCAAGACATAAACTTACTTTAAAATAGTCCTGAAATCAATAGTTAAATCACCCTAAACTAACATTTGTACCATATCGTTGAGTGCTATTTAGCCAATATTTATTGGTGAGGCAACCTCACTAGACTACGGAAAATTTTTTTTATTCTCTTTTTTTTTTTGTTTATTTAATCCAACTATGATGACTATAATGTCCCTCTTACTTCCTCTCTTTTAACTATCAAGTTCCTCTCTTTTTTCCTTATTTTTTTTTCTTATTTTCTTTCCTAGAACATGGGTGTTTGATTACCAAAAAAAAATTATAATCAATCACAGCAATTTGAAAAATAACTTACGAGTGTTTATAAACAGCAAGACAATGGGCAAGTTCTTAGTTTCAAGATGTTGACTTAGTCTAAAGGTGTACTCATAAAAAAATAAAAATAAAATAAAATAAACAAAAGAGGAGGAGGAGGAGAAGAAGAAGAAGCAAAAGGGCAGCAGGGTCATTGAAGTAAAGAATATATAATGTTAGATGAACTCAGCAATGTTGAAATAGAGTGTATGTGAAATAAACTATTTGTCCTGACCGGACCCCACATTGTAGACAAATAGACAGTATATGGGTGAGATCGAGATTGAAAGAAACATCTTGGGTTACAATTTGCGCCATTTTTATATGCATCTATGGATGAACCATTGAGTTGAGTCTACTCTTGGAATTACATGACTTCAGCGCCCCCACGGCCGAGGCCAGCAATCATAGGCCCAAGGTTGTCTTTAAATCCAAGATGAAAAACCATTTACTTAGAGAAGTGCAATCCATTGTTTTTGCTATCGCAGCATCTTTCAATTTTCTAGAAGACTCGTTGGTTCACAAAATCTGAAATTAGCGCGGGCCGTTCAGGTTGATGCTGGCGTGCTATTGCTAGAATTATCCAGACAAAAGGCAATTGAATTGACCAGGAGGTAGTATTCGAACCATTACTTGGGTACATTATATTGGAAACAACCTACAGAAAAGCAATTTATAGTTGAAATATTCAAATCAAAACTGGTACAAATTTGTATATATATACATTATAAAAATTAACATACATATTAATCTGTTGAAAAATTTAAGTGGACTCAGACCTTATTAATTTAGGGGAATATAATTAATTTTCATATTATATATCTATAATTTTATACTACAATATTATAAAATTATTTATGCATAACACAAAAATAAATTGTGCTCGCGTAGTCGGGCTCCCGCAATGTTTTTGCGTATATTTTAAGGTCACACGAGGGTTTTGCACGTGGAGGTTTTCGGGTCCCACATTGCTGGGACCAGGTTCTTGCGCCCGTTGATACCAAACGCATTATAGCTAGCTCCGGTCGTCTTGTCTACCAACAATTCGCCTGGATATCCCGGGTAAGATCCTTTGCCGAAAATACCCGTGCACGCGCTCACAGCCTCGAGAGGCGCGTTAGCTTGTCCCTGGAAGTATCCATCATTGAACGGATTGGTCACGGCCCCTGCCAAAACCGTTGCTACGTTAATGATCATGCCGTCTAGACCGACGTCGCCGTTGGGAGCAACTAACGGTGGAGTCTGTGGGCCATAAAGAGGCTGGTGGAAAGGCCACGCGCACTGACCAGGACACTGCGTCACCGGATTACCCACCCAGGCGTAGGCAAATTTGCCGGTTTTACCCTGGGCCGCTCCGTGGGTCCCGCACCTACTCATGCAGAAGCCGTCCACAGTCACGTCAGCGGAAGTTAAAATGAGATTCACCGTGTATTTACCTTGACCAGTTTTGGACGCTAGAGCCACAATCTGTGGCGTTTTCAGGGACTTCCCCAGAGAGCAATTCTCGTCCAGGATTTGATTCCCTACAACGATGGTGCATGGTCCGCCTCTGTACCTTGCAGTCGTTTGCCACCACGAGGAGACCGAAGGGTTGGGATTTTTACCAGAATTGAGAGAGTGGAGAAAGTCAACGATTATGGACCTCTGGGCTGGGGAGAACCCACCGTACCAGACGAGATTGACGGTGGTGTTGCCTTTGAGAAGCGGGCCATTGTGGTACTTCAGCACAGGAGGCCGTTCTTGTACCAGAGCTGCAAGCTTTCTTGTTGTGGCCAAGGCAGGATTGAGAAGCGAGGAAAGTACAAGAAGTGAAGCCGCCAAACGGGTAAAATGGTAAGTGGAAGCCATGTAAAAGGGCTAAAATCTAAAATGCGGAGCGAGAGAACTGGCGAATGTTGTACTTGGATTTCTTTGAAAGGGATGACAGATGGCTGATGAGATGATAGACTGGGCGTGTAACATGGTATTTATAGGGCCGAGGATCAGTGTGGCTGGCTGGTGTGTGGGTGCTAGCTGGCAAATCGTTGGCTGCGTATAATTTTATTACATCAATGGTGCCGCGTGGAACTGACTGGTTCAATTGTCAAAAAGCAGTCACAAATTCAACTCTTGGGGGAGTTGGTCACTAATGACCTAGGCAGGTAGGCAGCAGTGTCCTGGGTAGGACCTTACCATATGATCGGAGAGTTTTGGTCTGATACTTCTTGATAGTATCAAGCTCGTAGGAGGTAGGCGCCCCTCTCTTCGAAAGTTCCTGCTGCAGGGCCTCCTGGTGATCAAAACTTCTTTCGAATTAGTGAGTAAGATGCTTATCATTGTATATTAAGGCCACAAGCTTTCTGTGACTACAAGTCGTAAGTTAATATTATATGGAACACTTCAGGTGAAAGTGATAAAGGGATAGCCGTGTAGATCATTTTAAAAGTTATTTAAGAAATGATTAATAGTTTTCCGAATCCTGTAACTTTGTGCCAAGCAATTCCAATAGCGACCCTGGAATGTTACTGACGTCGTTACATGCTAGCTGTGGATAAAAACTGCGCCTTGAGTGTGACCAATTATGGTTGTGGGGATTAGAAAATGACACGCGAGAAGAGTCAACAATAATAATGCCAATTGAAATTGCATGTATATGGCAAATGCTGGTGGCTCAGCGACTTAGTCAAAAGAGCGAGTTAATTCAGTGCGTTTGATAGCCTATTAAGTTAATAGTGACTCGGCGGTCCCCAATTTGCCATAACAAATTGACAATCTTCATGTCATTAATTAACCTGACAACTGTCTTTGCATTGACAATTCAAATTAATTGGCTCTTCATACAGGACGGATTAGACCATACTCACGAGAGTTACCGGCATTTCTGATTTCCCAAGTCAAACGGTAGTGTCTGAACACGGCAGCATTAATTTTAATTTTACATAACTTGTTAATAAAATTGTGATTCGTTGAACAACTCATCTTCATCCCGAGCGTCCTTGTTTCCCTGGTAGCCTAGAAATACTGTGGATTATTATTGGGTATAAAGTAAACCATGTTGCTTATCGTAAGTTGAGCTCCACTCACGTGCACTTCTGGTCTGTTCCATTAGGATAACTATCACCTCCTTTGACATTGCGAGTGACCATTTAGAAAAGTTGATTTAAAAGTTACCTCAAATCAATAATCAAATCACAGTGTTGGTTCTGGTGGCACTACCACCTAAATATAAATTAACAAACTACAAATCAGAATAATTTTTTTTAATGATTTTGATTAGTTATTTGAAAAATAAAAAAATTAATTAGTTAGTTTATGTATATGGATCTTATAGTTCTTTAAAATTAAACTAAATAAATTTTCCATCGTTATAATTGACTATTTTTATCATCCTTAATTACCTTTGTAAAGTTAGAAAGCAGTATCCCAAGAATTAGGTGATCTTCTATCTTACGGCCTGCCAATTGTTGAGTGGGGGGGGGGAATTTATTATAGTTAGAGCATAATATTCCAAGTATACCACAAGTAATCAAATTGCTAGGTCTTCAAATACAAAACCAGTTAGGGTTGATCATTTTCTCATAAGGGTTCTGGTTATCTCACATATAGTTGGATGAAGTAGCTAATTACTTTTCCAATTGTTTTCTTAATTTAATCAGAACTTCACTTTTGGCTTGAAATCAACCCCCCCCCCCAAAAAAAAAAAGGTGTCTGTCAGCGAACAATATAGGTAGTGAAGTCAAAAGCACTGGCACCAAAGTAAAGGGAGGAAAGTCAGAAATGCGAGAATCAATGGTGGGTGGGGGCGGTGCCGCCCTGTGAGCTTTTAGAATATTCTTAACGAATTATTGTAGCCATATGGATGAAGATGAACCTCACTTGTGGTGTGCGGGAGCGAGAGCATAATTAATGGGACGGCCTGGGCGTGAAGGTTATGGGCAAACAGCACAATTGTTTGGTAACGGGGCCTCATCTGCAAATGGGTGGCGTGTGATTGGCATTATTTATGAACGGCTAATGTGGTTTGTATATGATTCTTATATGGGTACGTGTATCAAGGCCAGTGGACAGGCGTTGATTGTATTGGCATGGATATCTTTTGCCGTGGGCTTAAAGTTTGCAGTTGCAGAAGTGGGAGCATTAGCGAGAGTCAGAGTCAGGTTAAGGGAATGGCACTTGCTTAAAAGAAAGAAAGAAAAAAAAAAAAGCAACAGAAGAGGAAGACTAGCGAAGATAAACATAATTACTAGAGCCGAAACAAAAAACTACAAAATTTTAAAAATAATATTCCAAGTAATTGTACAAAAAATATGGGACAACCGGTTGAAATTCCTTTTATCGAATTCAGGGATCCAAATAGCCGACCAAAAATTGTTGCGACACCGCTATGCGTAGATAGCGGCCCACATTGCCCACAATATCCGACATTTGAAGCATCGTCTGCGGTCCGCTATTTGAAACCTTGACTGAATAATTTATTCAATTTTAAAGAAACAATTGGGAAGATCACATAGAAGATTCACTCAATTTGTAAATATTATAATTTACATGCTAAGATAAAGATGTTAATTGAGTATGAAAAATTTATGAAATGGGGCGAATGCCTAATGCCTGGTGAGCCTCTTCATCACAATGTTAAATGTTAACAGGGGACATTGTCTTGCGATGTGGATCTAGTCCACACCAGGATTTTTAATACCTCAGTTTCTTGGGCTTCGTCTATGATAGTTTCCTCGTTGGAACGAGCCTAGCTCTTGCACTAACAAGAGAGTCCCGTCTGCCCACATCCACCCTTCCAATAGAGGCCCGAGGGATTTGCTCTTCCACATTCAGATCGTTCTCAATTCAGTTATATCCATTGGTTCCTAGATAAACGGTCTGTTTAGACGATAACTGTTAGTTTCATGGGCCTAATACAATTGAAATATCTGCTAGTCAGATCTCCTAAACCTTTTGAAGCAAGTGGTCATATTTTGCAATTGTTTGGTGGGATGCATAATGAAAATTTGCTGGTTCTTTGCAATCAAGTATTGCAGAAATGTGTTAAGAAAAGGCTACCTGGATGCTTTTTATTATGTAACCTTAACTAATCTCATAAGACTCGGACCCGTACAACAATGAGATGAGATGGCCTTAATTTTCTGCCAACACACATCCTAAAGCATTTAGTATATAAATGTCAGTGACTCGGACGCATATCATGAACTAATTAATGACAACGGTTGCTGACTTGGTCGGGAACTTTGGTGAAGTCTTGCAGCCGGCAGTGAGGCCGTGTATTCAGCAAATTGTTTTGAACAGCGTTCAGGAAAAGGCCATTATTCTTTTCCTTGTCAAGCAGAAATTCTGGCGCCCATAAACATTAACGAGAGTAAAACCATCGGCTCCAGAGCTCTGGTTGGCTATTTTTGATTTGTTAGAGATGACAAAGGCAATCATTTCAATTAGATGTCACATAATTTTTTGACAATTCTTTTTTTATTAGGAGGTTGGTGAGATTGTAAATTATTTATAATTATACTCATTTTCGTAATTCTTCTCTTATAATTATATCTCAAAATTTTGAAAACAAAGATCTAAGTTATTAAGTATTAAAATATTTCTTCAAAAATATTTTTTGATAATTTAGTTAGCGAAATATATGAATACATAATGACATTCATGTTTGACTAAGAATATAGGCATATGTCCGTCTGGCCGCCACTTTTGGAAATTGAGGTTTTCAGCCCAGTTGCTTTAAAGTGAAATATTCCTGCTCAAACAATATAGGCATGCACCATGTTGCTCCTTGATAGGGTTAGTTTAACCTTGAGTTTGACAGCTAATTAATTATGAGTGGTCTAAGTAGTGTGTTTGGTTTGAAATGCATTATACATAGCTGTATAAAGATATACCCGTGATGTCATTTTACTTAGAAGAAGCAGCATAACTCATGTTTCTGTGGTAAGAGCAACATGTGAAGCTGAAACACACGCACACAAACATGCATGGAGAGGTCTGATAAATGAGAGTTGAATTTGAGATCTCCTGGTTTCGGTACGGTGGTGAAATTATGATTACGTACAGTAACAACTATTTGGACGAGGATTCCGCGGTTCCTGTCTTTATCGCAATCCAAATCCCAAAATGATGGTTTACCAAATCTTAGTTTTACTAGCTAGCATGGGTTTGAAATTTTCTCTTGGATCGGTAGGTTTGAAAATATTCAGCACGCAACAATATATTTCAAGGATTTTATTGAGTCACTTGTATCATAACTTAAATAACTTCACAACCATTGTTGGAATAATCAAATTTGAAAGTTCAAATTCTTAAAATAGGAGCATCGTCTAAGAGATTCATATACTCGCAGCTCGATTGTCATTTAATTTTTCATCTAATAATTACGGATAGGAAGCGACATCATAAAATCAGGGCACAGTCTTGCATATTTTGTGCAGATATATAACCACGTACATATGCCAATAAAGTGATCTCTTTGGAAAGAAAGAAAGTTGCCTATGTTTGCAAGGAGTTGAATATCTTGTTGCTTGATGGGCTAAATTAAAGTCAACCATTGTTTCTTGAAAATTTCTTGGAGCTTTTCGAAGTCCCAATTAGGTGACCCACAAGGTTTACCTGGAACCAATAATTTTGGTCGCATTTCCTCTGTTTCCCTCTCTGTTAAGATGTTTCGACTGATGGCCACAGATCCTCAAATCTATGTGGGGTTGGTATTTTAGATTTTTTCGGTCCAGTACTCTCAGTTTTCGTGTGAGCACAGCTAGGGGCACGTTGCATATCAAACCAAATAAAGTGTCTTGTGTTTTCTACATGTTCTCTCTAGACTGTTACTAAATATTGAGTACAACTACTGCATGCACATGCAGATAACAGAATCAGAAAGAATAATAAAGAAGAAAAAGGACCTAATCAAATGTGCAATCCTTCTGATGAACCAGGCATTAGATCCCTTTTTTTTTTTTTTTCTTAGTCTTTTTTGCACTATAATATAAATTGAATATTTTATGACATTTTTTTATATATTGAATCGTGAGGCAGTAATGTTAATTGTAATTATTGGTAACATAGTGATATTATAAATTTTGATAATTGATAATAGATATAAATATACTGTTAAATTATCATTTTATTGTTGTTAAATATATTTCTTAACAGGAAGAAATGTCATAGCGGTGCGACAAGAAATAAATATGTCTATCAGGTTGCCTCAATGCGAAATATTTTTAACAATAATATTCACCCGATGCTAAAGACCGTTATTTCTTGTAATGTCTGCCTGATATCAGGATGGAGGTAGGGAGACACGTAAAAGACCAATAAGCAGACAGGCGTGTAGGTTGGGTTTTGGATATGTATTGGTTGAAAAACCACTGAAGCAAGCAAGATCAGTTTGGTTTAGCTGACTCTTGGAAATTGAAAGCAAAGATTATGTGGACACAAAGATCCCTTTTGTTTTCTTCTTCTTAATATCATACATGATCCGCAGGACAAGGAACCTTGTTTGAAGGATCAAATTTTATTGTGCAGAATATATGTGTGTCGATGTGTGAACCGTTTAATCACCAACTGATGCGAGGTGGGAAAACGGTGTTTTACAGCTTATGCTGGAGAACAAGGACAGAAAAGCTTTGTTTAGTTGTGAAAAATGACCTCACTTTGGGCTGTTGGCAAGTGATGCTGACACTGAATAAAGATTGGGAAAACAAATGAAAGTTTAGGTTTGAAAGAAGCTTTCTTGTTGAGTAAGAGAAGTTCCATCCAAATAACAGCCTAAAGTTAGTCAACAACGCAAAATTAATGACACGGCTCCCCCCACTTGATGCTTTGGCTTATTAATGACCTTTTTTGTTTTTTTTTTTTTTTTTAAAGCATACATGGAGATAGTAATTGCTTAAGTTTCTAAAATTAGCATTGCATTGATGTTTCCCAATTCTCACCAGTGGACAATTCCTTCCTTGATGCATGTATTCTCCACACACAATCGCACACGAATTGCATATTAAACTACAATTACTAAATGCTCGCAGTGGTTCAGTCTCCACTAGAGTTGGTAAACATTGCTTGTTTGTTCCAAAAACACAAAAAGACAAAGGAAAAATATATTTAGTTTGCAAATAAAGTAATTATCATCTCAACTTTTAGTAGATATAGCAATTTCATAGAAATTACTTTGTGAGGTTCACGTGTATGAATTATGATGATTAGTGGATGCCTTTCCACCGGAGGAATCGCACCATCTGAGCCTTATATATATATATATATATATATATATATATATATATATTGCTTTTCTCGGTCTGGCAGAGCTGCAATTCTCCCGATTGTAGATCAATATTGCTACTTTAATTGGGTGATCATATGGGCCATCCAAATACTTACAAAAGGGGGAACTTTTTTCATGCATGCAGACGGCCAATAATGAATACTATGGCTTGTGCTAGTGGGTAACCATTTATTTTGCTCTACTGTCCTGCTCATATATACTGAAAACCAAACAGATTCGAAGACAGAAAATTTTGCAACAAAACAAGAGAATGAGACGAGCCATCCAAAGCAAGTGTCATTTGAAAAAAAATGACCAAACGTGTGTAGAATGTATTATGGTAACTAAAAAGGAATTTGGGGTCCCGTTTGGGCATCAGCCTCCCTCTCTAACTGCACTACCCATCTGGCCCCTGGGTCAGACTTCAAATGGGGGTCACATCCCCTGTTGTCTTTATCGGCAACAATATAATCAACGTATCCTAGAGCCAGGGTGTCAACTGAGGTGCAGAATCTTTTTAATCACAACATTTGATTTAACTGCTTCCTTAATTATTTCAGTTCACCAGTTTTGTTTCAAAATGGATTTATGGGTTATGAGCAATTTCTTTGAGATGTGAGTTTATGCAATCAGCTCATGTATGTGCGCACGATCTGGTTTGTTCGCACTTCCAACTAGACGCGAATTCTTTTAAATTAATCAAAAAGATGAAAATCAAAGATGGGAAAAAAGAAAGAAAGAAAGAAAAAAAAAGGGTCTACTGGACTCTCCTGGTAGCATGTGGCATTCCTTGCTATGCATGTATTACTGAGTAATGTGCGTTAGGAATACTAAAGGCTCGTAATAAAAGTTCACTAAGATTTTTATACTAAATATGAATTGACCCAGTAAATATTTTATCTTGTGCACAATGTTCACTTACTTAAATTCATGGAATGTATAGCCTTGATAAACCTCGTCACTCCATTTGGTACGAATATTTAAGTGAACTAAACGGTTCAGATAGTCCCAATACGGTAGATCATGTTATCCATGGCTCTACAAAAACCCAATTATCTGTGCGCGCGCGCCCCCACATATACCCCCACGGTCTGAATGTTCGGTTGGATAGAGCGCTTTTTTGGTCCATTGGATGGAGCATATTAAAATTTTTCATGGGCACAGCAAGTTGTCTCATATATATGCATGTGAATTTATTGTTTTGGCCTAGACTAATATAATACTACACAGACATAGTATAATCCAAGATGCTAGATTCCCTAAGGTCGTGCCCATGTGAATTAAAATCCAACAAAAAAGGAACAAGGATTTCAGTGACTTGAAGCCATGCAAACAATGACGAAAGATCGCATTGCGTTCATGGTAAGGGTTGCTTTCTCCCAATGACCTGTCGTGTATTAAGCTAATCAAAATCAATTGCAATAATTTGTTCTTTTAGGCATTGAGGCCGGATTTGATGCTAATTAAGCCAATTAAAACGTCTAGAAACCCATAGCTATCTTTTCTCACATTTTATATTGACGCTCACTTGTCAGACTTGAAAAATGAAATTGGTTGTTTCAAACAAAAATTTTATATTCAAATATCTGTCATGTATGGTAGGAAATTAGACCCAATTATTTTAGGTTTTCTGTTTATTTTGACATTAAAATTACAATTCTTTCTTCTCTTTGGCCTAAATGACAACTTTATATTAATTGTTTAGTCTAAAGTAAATTAAATTATTAATCTTTCTTCTTTGATAAAATCTAAGAGGACATTGCTCGATAATAAGTCGCCTTCTTTTTAATAGTTTCACAAAGAAAAAAAATATATTTAATAATAATAATATTTAATAACATATGTAGGAAGTGAAATAGATATGGGGGGGCACCTGTCTTAATCTCTATCAACCAAATACAAAGTTGAGAAACTTTTTTTTTTTTTTTTATCCAATTGAGTGAACAAGGATGTGAATATAATAGGCAAGACGGTGTATAAATAGTAAGCTTGGTTTGGAATCAAGCAGAGGGAAGCAACCAAAAGTAGAGAGCAATTGTGCAAAGCTAAGATTAAGAAGATGGGAAGATCTCCTTCTTGTGATGACAACGGCCTTAAGAAAGGACCCTGGACTCCTGAAGAAGATCAAAAGCTTATTGACTCCATTCAAAATCATGGCCTCGGAAGTTGGCGAGCTCTCCCACAGCTTGCAGGTCCAAACTGAAACGTTTCTCCCTCCCTCCCTCCCTCTCTCTCTTTCTCTCTCTCTCACACACACACACACAGAGACTCACACACAACATGAAGAGAGATGTCCGCGCATAATGCATCTTCCTTCCGTTGACTTTGCAGGTCTTAATAGATGTGGAAAGAGCTGTAGGTTAAGGTGGACAAACTACTTGAGGCCTGATATTAAGAGAGGAAAATTTTCTCAAGAAGAAGAGCAAACAATCCTACATCTTCATTCCATCCTTGGAAATAAGTAATTCTGCTAGCCATTAACGTTCTTCTTGCTTCCCCTTATAATCTACAAAGAAGCTCTCATACCCTATTCCCCGTTTCAATTTTCAAAACTTCTGACTGTTAACTTCTTGCTTACCAGATGGTCAGCGATTGCCTCTCGCCTACCGGGCAGGACAGATAATGAGATCAAAAATTTTTGGAACACCCATTTGAAAAGGAAGCTGATCCAGATGGGCATTGATCCAACAACTCACCAACCAAGAACAGACCTGTTTGCAAGCTTGCCGCATCTCATTGCTCTGGCTAGCCTGAGAGACCTAATGGAGAATCATTCATTAGATGAGCATACTATGAGATTGCAGACAGAGGCTGTGCAGTTGACTAAGCTTCAATACCTACAGTATCTTCTTCAATCCACGACTTCAATCATCAATATGAACTCCTATGACCAAAATAGCTTACCAGATATGGAACCCCTCAATATCTTGAATTCAATTCCTCCCACAAAAGAAAGCCCATTTTCAAATTCATCACAACTAGAGAATCAGGCCTCAGATTCTTTTGGAATTGCTACCTCTCAAACACTCTACCATCAGGACCTATTGTCTCAATTTTCTGAGCCACAAGTCCCCTTTGGCAATTATCAGCCTCTTTTGAATAGTGAGATGGGCCAAGCTTACAACTTAACTACAATGGTCAGCCAAGGAGATAAGAGTAGCCCTTCTGATTCTTCGTGGATTTTTCCATCTCTTACAGCATCCCTTCCTCCAACTGCTACGGACACCTCGTTAAGAAATCCAGGCGATGCTTGCAGCTCTACTTCCAGCTACGGTGGAGGAAATTCCTCATATTGGCCTGAACTTTTCATTGAAGATTCTATTGTGCCGTGAGATTTCCTAGTCGTTTGCCTTTCATATGTTGAGCTGCATGCGTATTTCCTCCTGTTTGCTTATGTATTCTACATACACATATGTACCAGTAAAGGCATATGCCTCTGTTTCTTGGTTTGGAAATGTATACACATCCGCACGTACACAATGCATGCACGTGTCCCTTTACCTCTACATATGCACAAAATGATCCGTTCTATATATACGTAATATATACTCTGTACACTGTACATAATCATCTCTGGAAGAACTCAAATTTTTGTTTCATTGAATAAAAGAGTGGTTTGTTTCATCAAATTCCCATGAAAGAGAAAGAAAATTAAAAGAACGAAAAGCTTTATGCTTTTATCATTACCCAGCTCTTTTCTCTTCTTTTTTTATTTATGTTCGAGATTGTCATTTGTTGGCCTTGTAAAAAGTTGATTTCAACATCGAGCCTTCTAGCCCATATACATGCTAAAATGTAGTAGGTCGGCGAGTTTGAACTTGAAATCCTCATTGAGCAACCAGGCGACGCTTGCATCCGAATGAGCGATTCTATTTTATTCTATAGATCTTCCCATATCTCGTTAAGGACTTTGGACTTTTATTTTTGAATTTTAGGCCAACGTAAATCAAACAAGGTTGAATATATTGTGTTTTCTGACTCAAGAGTTGGGAAAGGAGGCTACTTAAGCGATGATGGAATCATGGGACTGACTTTTGTCTGCTGCATTTTGACCTTTCTCACATGGCCTTTGTATATCCATTTCTTTTACTTGCTGCCTGCCTTTTCTTTGGAGGCTTGCCATCTCCTTTCCTAAGCCAACCACTCCTTGGATCCCTTTTGATGGACAAGCAATCATTTATACCTATACATATATCTTGGATACAACTGCCTAGTAGTTTAAGAGCTGGCATTGGTAGTAACGGAAAAGCCTTGATTTACTGAAGTCTATTTCAATGGTGGATCTTGCGTATAAAGAACACTTTTGGAGAGTTTAGCAAATTAAAGGCTATCATTTATGTTTCCTGTCACAAGAAATCTAATGAAAAGAAAGATGGGTATATTAGTTCATTAATAGCACAAAAATAATAACACAGAAAGCTACAACCCAATGTTTTTTTTTTATTATTATTTCTTATATATAATAAATAAATAAAAATAACGACCCCAATGATATTCTTAATCAAAACAGGTAAGGTAGATTTGAACATGCATGTTCCGTATGATGAAGCACCAAAGCACAAGGAAGTTTAATGTATACAAGTTAATTGTCAATCACGCAATGGACGTAATTTCTTTTATCTTCTTCAGTAAGCTTTACTTGTAGTGTTTACGTCCTCCTAGCTATGAAGCATTTGACAAAGTCTAAGTTTTGGTTTAGGTCCTCCTCCTCCTCCTCTCATATATTATAAATAAAAAATTTATCCCTTTTAGATGGTACTGAAAGTTTCTTATGTCACTAGCAATTGTATGTTATAAAATTGTTTCGATATATAATTTTTTGCACGTTAGAGACAAATGTGATGAGTGATTAACCGAGAAACCCATCAAGTGATAATAGAATATGTGCAGTTGGTGGCAACGACATGGAAATGATGGCTACCACTGGCAACATCGAGAAAGGGATGTTTTGTTTCTTGTGGCAAAGATTCTAATCAAGCTCGTGATCTTTCCATCTCCATGTCGCAGTCGGTCCCTCGTGGCCTTGCAATTTTCTTGGGTCGACCATGTGGTTGAGGTTGACGTGCACTGTCAATCAACAATTATAAGGCCCATTTTGTTTCTTCAGTCTTTTTTTTTTTCCCCCCACAAATCTATTAAGAAATATATGAAACCATAAGCTATATAACATAATATGGTAGTTCATTCATCTTTATAAATCTCATAATCTTTCCTAAAATTAGAATCAAATAATTCAAAATTATAAATTTAAATGCTTAATTACTAGATATTCAATTCCATTTTGTTTTTAATTTCATGGGGAAAAAAAAAACTCCTGTTTATCTCTTTTGGTTTCATTATCATTATACCATGACTGCATAATGCCAGTGGAGAGGCTCTACCTTCCAGTTGAAAATGCTCGCAAGAGAACAATATTTAACGTGAAACTGGGACACCGATCACCTAGACCAGTGCATAAAAAATAAATAAAAAGGTCAGCTTGGCCCAATATGACAATAGTTACAGGATCGGTGATTCATGGGCTCAATGACATGGTTGACTTGGCCCATATATTATGGGCTCAAGCTCGTTAAGCGGATATGTGGGCCTCCAAGTCCAGTGCCAAAAATTATGGGTTCAAATTTAGTTAAGCCCATAAATTAGTTGGGCTGTTTATCTTGCTAGGGCGTTATCGTTTTTTGCTTTTGCCTTTTGTTTTGCTTTGCTTTGCTCTGTCCTTATTTTATTTTATTTTATGGGTAGCTCTCTTCCATTTGCTATCTTCCTAATTGTATATAATTAAAAATAAAATAAATAAATAAATAAAAGTCATTGCCTTCTCCTTTCTACTCGATCACTAAATGGATTTTTTTCCCTTTGCCCAAACGTTCCAAATGAATTCCTCTTTCTTGTCCCTATATTATATTATTATTATCATCATATTAATTCATTTAATATCGAATAATTCTCAAATTTCAATCAATTCAATTTAGACTAAAAAGTATTCTTGTTTGGTGTGCCGGCGCTTCATTTGATAGTGCCCATACCATTTCTACGCATTTTGTAGCTGCCAGGCCCTAACAGTAATAGCAAGTGAGTGGGGCTTACGTTAAAGAATTTTTTTTTTATTATTATTTTTTAACTTACCCCAAGATCTAATAAAAAAAAGTTATCTAAATTTTTAGCCTCTAGTCCTTATAATAATTAAAGTTCTCTCATTAATAGTGGCCTGTATCTTTGGGCTAAATGATATGGTACCTGAATTATTTATATTTTTAGCATAGGTACCCGTATGGCCAACAAACCAAAAACCTTTCACTTTAGCTAGTTTATGATTCCGACCCCATTTATCAGTTCGATATGCTTGACTCTTTTCTTGGTTCCATGTACCGCATTCTTAATTGGGTCGCCTTTACAAGCTCCAGAATTCTTGTATTCTGCACAATAAAATTTTTTTTTTTTTTTTTAAAAAAAAGAGTAATAATAATAAAGTGCTTGTGTGTTTCCGCAATACTTTCTGGCTCTTGCGACGGGCGAATCTTCAATTCCACGTCTCGCAGACTTCACGTGGGATTTTATGGCTTTTCCAAGGGCTCATGCTTTGATCTTATGAAATAAAAATTTCTAATTATGTAGAATATCTAGCCTAAAATTGTATCCAACTTAATTAAACCTATCTCTGCCCACCCTTTGCTGTTCCCTTCCAATTCAGCCTCAAATTGCCTTGTAACATGTTATAATTTTTTTTTTCTTATAATTTAAAATTTACGTGTATATTTCAAAAAATTATGTAAATTATTTTAAAATTTTAATTTAATTTAACATTAGATTAATATTTTATTTTATTAAATTATTTTTAATTAATCATTAATTTTTTTCATTTAATTTAAAATATTTTTAATTAGTTAAATAATTTAAACTATAAATATACATGTAAAGTAAAAAAAAAAAAACTATTTTAATATTTTAATAAATTATCAGTAAAAATTAAAACAAATATAAAAATTTATATAATTTAGGAATGATGTAGATCATTCTTGAATTGTAGAATAGTTCTACCTCACAAATTGAGGTTATGAAATCTCTAATACAATTCCCCTAAATCGCAAAAGCCCATTCTGCACAAATCAACACCCAACTTAATTTGCCCTTTGCCGCTGTCTAAGTAGAACAAGAGCATAGTTTCGAGAATGACACATACCTTGTTTCCGTCCAGCAGGTAAGTCGTCTCTGGAACAGAAAATATAAAGAAAAGAAGAATCATTTTTTTCGTTTCACGACATGACATCCAACCTGTCAAAAGAAAGAGGATTAGCGAAGGAACTGAAGAGGTGGGTGGGCCTTGTAGGACTTTCATAAGATAAGGGGACAAAAATAAAAATCTATAAAAAAAAAAAAAAAAAGTTGTGGCTGCAAAATGCCTATCAATTTGTCTCGTCCCCCCCCCCCCCCCCCCAAAAAAAATCCCGTTTAACTGATCCTGTTCACGAACTCTCCAAAACCCATCTCTCTGATTCCTTTCCATTCCATCTCTCTCTCTCTCTCTCTCCGTGTCTCTGAAAAAGGCAGGGACTTTGTGTCTCTGCTACTTGCAACAAGACGAAAGAGGTTAAGGACTAAAGTGCCCAAATTGATTTCATTTAAAAAAGACAGCAGTTGATAAATGTGAAGAAATACCATCCTAATGCTAGAATTTAATAATAATGTAACATATTTTTATATATTCAGTTCACATTTGAATTCCTTGGCCAATACTTTGTCGCACAAATAAGGCAAGGTGTTGGCTGAAGGGTTATTGTAACTTTTAAACTCGATGTCTACTGTATGAAAGTTTTTGTTTAAATTTATTATTACCGTTTTGGCTCAAAATTCAATAATAATTTTTTTTTATTAAAAAAAATCGTATGAAGATATTATTGATGAGTAATCTTAACTTGAATTTGTGTGTATATATAATAATTAATATATTTATGATATTTGTTTTTAAGGTTGAAAAAATAAATTTAGAGAAATACTTATAATAATAAATGGGAATATACAAAACTAATGAAGTAGAAAAGGTGACTTCTAAATCTTTCACAGGCCTTCCAAGATCACACGAACCTATTGTCATAAAACCAAAAAGAAAAGTAAGTATAGGGAAGGGGAAAAGGAACACAGAGAATATTTTGCTTTGTTTTTATTTTTTTATTCGGTTATCACTGCATGCTGAACTTCAAAAAGAGAAAAAGAAGGAAGAAAAATGTGAATTTTAGCTGATATAGGAAGCAACAGGCAGCGGCTGCTGGCTGTGTCTACCTTTTGAGAGATGTCGAGCGGTGGGTGCAGCATAGTTTGGTTCAGGAGAGATCTGAGGGTGGAGGATAACCCAGCACTTGCAGCTGGTGCTGTTGTTGCTGTCTTTGTCTGGGCGCCTGAAGAGGAAGGCCACTATTACCCCGGAAGGGTCTCAAGGTGGTGGCTCAAGCACAGTTTGGATGATCTCGATTCCTCTTTGAGGAGCCTGGGCACTTCCCTTGTCACCAAGAGATCAACTGATACTGTTTCTACTCTCCTTGATGTTGTCAAATCCACTGGTGCTACTCAGCTCTTCTTCAACCACTTATATGGTCAGTCAACTTTACGTTCGTTGTCTTTCTTTTTTTTTTTTTTTTTTTTTGTGGCTGTATAATATCTTTCACCTTGCTACTGCCGTTTAGAAATTTTAGTTTCTCTTTGGATCCTGTCATAATTCTGATGCAGTTTGAGTTGGGTGACGTTAGCATTGAGTAGGTTTCTTTCACAACCCTATATGATTTGTACGCTTATCTATGAGGGTCGTCGTTCCTACGAGGGCATTCTACATTGTCCACATTTACACATGTCTCGACAACTGGCAATCAAGGAGCTTGTCAAGTCCAGTTTTAGTACAGGAGCCTTTCTTCAGTCTGTAAACTCTTACAATTCTCATTGCAGGGTCTGGAAATATATGGTTAAGGTGTTTTGTACGTCTTTAACAAATTATTGTTTTCCAGATCCCTTGTCACTAGTTAGAGATCACCGAGCAAAGGAGGTTTTGACTGCTCATGGCATAGCTGTAAGATCCTTTAACGCAGATTTGCTTTATGAACCATGGGATATCAATGATGCCGAAGGTCACCCCTTTACAACCTTTGCTGCTTTTTGGGAAAGATGCCTTAGCATGCCTTATGATCCGGAGGCTCCTCTTCTCCCACCTAAGAGGATTATTTCAGGTCTGCCTTGTTCCAATTTTGTTTTCTATTTTTTTTTCCCCTTGGATGGGTGTGCTGATGTCCACCTCTGTGCATGTGTATAAATTGTAGGACTATACATATTGTAGTACCTTAAAAACAATAAATGAGAAGAACCGGAAAATGAAATATAACCATGTGCATATATAATACCTTAGTGCCATTCACTGGAAGGAAAAGCAACAAATTTCACTATTCTCGGGTATCCCTGCAGCTGCTGCAGTATCTAAACAAAAAGGAAAAAATTTTGAATTTCCACTTGCAGAAGGTTTTAGATTTGTGATAGAACTGCTTGCAGAAAATATATGGTGACAGACATCTAAATAGAGGTCCTACCCAATCCTAAGAGTGAGATAAGTACTTTTTCTCATCACCTGCCTGTGCACTTACCTTATATGATCAGCACTTTGAATGGTTACTTGCTTGCTATCCGGCAGAAATTACAAATGGCAATGACTTGATGAATTTCTAGATTCTATTGTTTTCTTTATTGTTTATTATATGTGTAATTTGCTTCTTCCTCAGGATTTTCTTTTTTTTTTCAATCTCTGGTTTTCAACATAACTGCTATCATTTCAAATCCAAATGCAAACATTGCTAAACTGTTTCAGGTGACATATCTAATTTCCCTTCAGAAACATTGATATTTGAAGATGAATTGGAAAAGGGAAGCAATGCACTTCTTGCCCGGGCGTGGTCACCTCGGTGGAGCAATGCTGATAAGGCTTTGACCACATTTCTTAATGGACCGCTAATTGAGTACTCTAAGAATCGTAGGAAGGCTGATAGTGCCACAACTTCATTTCTCTCTCCTCACTTGCATTTTGGGGAGATTAGTGTGAGAAAAGTCTTTCATCTTGTTTGCAGCAGGCAGGTTCTGTGGGCCAATGAAGGAAACAGGGCTGGTGAAGAGAGTGTGAACTTGTTTCTTAAATCCATTGGTCTAAGGGAATATTCAAGATACATGAGCTTTAACCATCCATACAGTCATGAGAGGCCCCTTCTTGGGCCCCTTAAGTTCTTTCCTTGGGTTGTAGATGAAGGCTACTTTAAGGTATGGAGACAAGGTAGAACAGGTTATCCATTAGTTGATGCTGGGATGAGAGAGTTGTGGGCCTCAGGTTGGCTGCATGATCGGATACGAGTAGTAGTTTCTAGTTTCTTTGTGAAGGTTCTACAGCTTCCATGGAGATGGGGAATGAAATATTTCTGGGATACCCTCTTGGATGCTGATTTAGAGAGTGATGCCCTTGGTTGGCAATACATATCAGGCATTCTCCCTGATGGCCGTGAAATTGATCGCATTGATCATCCACAGGTGCTCTGTTAGATAAGCATTGTGCATACACTCATACACAAGCATACATTGTGTTCATGCATAATAATTTCAAAATGCATTTCCCTTCTTTCTTCCTAGTTTTCTTAAAAATGAGCAGCACACTACTAAACTTTTTTAAGTTGGGCCTCCAGCAACGATGATAACCTATATTTACATATATAACCTTCAACAGCTGGTGTGCACTTGTCTCTTAAAGATTATGAAGAAGAAAATCTTACGATAATCTGCAGATGAAGCATTAGTTATTTTTCTCCATAGATCTTTTACTGGCAATTTTTCCTTCGCCCCTTTGAAGTGATGCCAGTATATGCACATCACATAAGGGAAACCTACACAAGTTTTAAGAATGCATTTTTAATTATCTTCATACACTCGTCATCTGCTCCACTATTCTTAGAATGTGGAAAATGTCTCCTTCACTTATTAATATCTTACAGATTGAGGGAGACAAGTTTGATCCCAATGGAGAATATGTACGCCGGTGGCTTCCAGAACTTGCCCGGCTACCAACTGAATGGATACACCATCCATGGAATACACCTGAATCTGTCCTTCAGGCTGCTGGAGTTGAGCTGGGATCAAATTACCCGCTCCCCATTGTGGGGATAGATGCTGCAAAGGTCAGGTTGCAAAATGCACTTTCAGAAATGTGGCAGCAAGAAGCGGCTTCAAGGGCCGCAGTTGAGAATGGGACTGAGGAAGGGCTTGGAGACTCTTCCGAATCACCTCCAGTTGCATTCCCTCAGGACATACAAATGGAGGAACACCAAGAACCTGTGAGAGACAACCCTCCTGCTACAATTCGACGTTATGAAGATCAAATGGTCCCCAGCATGACTTCTTCTTTGGTGAGAGTTGAAGAGGAAGGGACATCTTTAAATGTCCAAAATGTAAGGGAAGACGGTAGAGCAGAAGTACCAAGAAACATAAATGTAAATCAAGAACCCAGAATTGACACTTTAAATGAGGATGCTACACGTAATGTTCATATTAACAACACCTTTCCACATTTGAACTTTATGAGAGGTCTAGTAGATGCTGAAGACTCCACAGCAGAATCCTCAAGTAGCAGTAGGAGGGAGAGGGATGGGGGTGTAGTTCCAGTTTGGTCTCCTCCATCTTCTAGTTACCATGAGCTGTATTCTGGTGATGAAAATAGAATTGGCACAATTTCTTACTTGCAGAGGCATCCACAATCTCACCAGACAGTAAATTGGAAGCAGCTCTCTCAAACTGGGTAAGAACTCTTTTGAAAGATTAGCATATGAGCCACCCTTGACCTCACCCAACGGTTGAAATATTTGGTTGAGTAGTTCTTGATTCCTTTCATGTGATGAGCTTGGAGGTTGAGTGACTGTCATGAGAAGGTGTGTTAAAACATTAATATCTAAGAGAGTCAAGACCTCAGTGAACAGTTTAAGCTTCTACATTTTTTCCGGATAAATGATTAAACTTGTAGATTGAATAGTTGTTAACTGGATAGTCCCACAAATTCTCATTGTTACTGATACCTTTTGGCCCATAAATTTGCACTAATGCTAATACTGGGTTTCATAGCTGCTTTATTACTAACATTGGGTTCTATAAAATGCTCTTTAGAAGGATGTGCTGCAATTCTGTAACCTTTAGGGTACACATGAAGTAAATATAAAATACTCATGATTATTTTCAGGTGCAGGAAATTTTGATAATTGTGGTTTTTTGATCTTCTTGTTACAGGTGAAATATATATTGAGGTAAGACTTAAAGATCAGGCAGTTGACGACATGTGAAGTCACTGGATTAACAGATCAGGATCCTTTGTATATAATTGATCTCCATGGCTTTCATGTTTTTGTGCCATTCTGATCTGATCCATGTTTTTAAGCTCCATTGCAAATGATCCTCTGAAATGATTCGGGATGCTCATCTGTTAATGGTTTTTCTGTTCTTGTACCATATAACATAGCTTTGCTGTATAATCTCGATTAGAGTTGAAAGATGGTAGAGATATATAGATCTATGATAACTCTAGATGAATGTGAGGTAGATATACATAGGTCTTCAATAAATCTATGTTTGTGCCTTCTTATGTAATCACTTAGGTGTATAATTTATTTAAGTCATGCTTATTGTTTATATTTCTTTTTTATTTTGACAACGATTAATCATGATCACATTTTCCCCTTTTTTCCCATGTTTGAATGCCTCTAACGTCAGCTGTAGCTTTTTTTAGTGGTACTGTAAATTTGCTGATGATTAGGCAGACCAATGCTTTCAATTCTGATCTTTTATATTGACAATGTTGAATGGAATGGATGCAAGATGCCAATGAAAAAAAGAATATAAAGCAAATGCTGAGTCGAATCTAGTTTGCAACTATTCAGTCAAAGTGGAGCATGAGGATGAAAAACATTGTGGCCCTTGGAGGCTAGGCACTAGTCATCTCTCATATCTATGGAAATGATTCTCCAAATGCTTCCATGCATAAGAAAATAGATTGTCCAGAATAGAGGGTCCAAATGAGCTTCATTGCTGTTGAGAATGTCTGTCTATGGTTCATCGAGTGCATTCTTATTGCCTTCTTCAGTGTTCTGAAGGTCAGGTACCCAAAGCACGCTGTACACCAGGGCTGCAGCAACTCCTCCAAGCAGTGGAGCTAGAATGTAGACCCAAAGATTCGTAAAATTGCCTGAGACAATAGCAGGGCCTATACTTCGTGCGGGGTTCATCGAAGCTCTGGTGATTGGCCTGCCAAGTTAGAAAAGAGAATTCTATGAGTGCAGAGAATACTGAAATTAAACAGCTGACCATCAATGGCAGCAGCGATGGTGGCTGTTATGCATGGCGACAATGCAATCATGAGATAACTAATAAAGTTTGTTCCTTTACCCTGCAACCATGGCGTTGACGAGCAAGGTACCGCCTATTGCAACTCCACAGAGGTGATTGCTCTGGTTCTCAGCCAATGGCACAGAAAACCAAGAATTCCGGGAAGCAATAGTGATGGCAAATGAAAAAGCAACTTATCAATGTGGAACGTATCAAAACTTTACCACTCTGTGGTCCGTAGCAACAACACAGACCGTATTGACCAAGATAAAGATGATTATGAACTCCCAAATGAATGCTTCAAGATTAGTGGTGGGTTTGGAATATTGGGTCAATGTTGCATCAATATTGTCTCCGTGATGGAACAACAGTTTAAGAGTAACGCATGCAAGTATAGCTCCCAAAAGTTGGGCCAATACGTACATAGGAGCCTATAAACATGAACGAACAATACAATGTGTTTATCATAGCATTTACCTTAACGCAATATTTAAGTGCCTTATTATTTATTATTATTATTTATCTGTACAGTTACAGTGAGCTACACGTCAAAAGCAGCTATAAGCTCTCTCCCTGATCTGACCATGGTTTGGTTCATAATTGGGATTAGTAAGTGTCAGTGCCACTAGAAGGTTGAACCTTATACAAACTATGGTTAGACGGTTGACAGCCCTTTTCCAGTTTCGATTTTCAGTCTCGTTCCTAGTTGGTGCGATTCTAGCTCAAAAATGAAACTGGGGTTCATTATACTTTTTCACTTTCCTGTAAATCTCACAACCAAAGGGTTTGAAGGTAAAATTTCTAACATGAATGTTTAAGTTTGTAATTTGAGTGTACCTTGTGATACACTTTCAATTACTTTAGGCGTTAAGAAATTGCTGAAAAATAACAATGAAAAAATGCTCACATTAATGGAAACTGCGGGATTAAAATGTGCACCAGAGATATGACCAAAGGCACGTATCAGTGCCATTAGAACTATTCCCCAAACAATTGCTATGCCAAGAGCCGTTAGTTCTTGGATGTTATTGGTGAGAGCAGCCCCACAACCCAAATAGACAAGAATGAATGAGCCCACCACCAACTCCGCAATAATCTGTTGAAGAAAAAAAAAAAAAAAGGGAAATCAAACTTATGCTTCTTTGTCAGTAGTATAGAAACGTTTTACACAGTCAAAGTTCTTGAATTTCCCATTCCTGGGGTCACCTTTTGAAAGTTAGAAGGTGAACCATCCTCATTAAAGAACTGGAGTTGGGAAAGACTTGGCTTCATTTCTGCCGTGTCAGAGTGTTTTGTGGGCAGTCCCTGTTTCGGGGGAGACTTCAGCGTTACTTGAATTTTTGCTTTCCATTTCTGTCTGCACAGAAAATAGACCACAAAGGACAACGTACAGGACCCACCTATTGCATTGCATGTGCTTTTACACTAGCATTTCTTGACCGAGTAGTCGAAAAATTCCCAAATAAAATTTGTCGATTTATCATTGTGTAAATTATTAGGCTAAGCCGGCCGAAACTCTTGGGCTACAAATAAAACATTTTGGACGACCTTTCCATGCTTATCTTAGGGAATCATCTCTTGGAATCCATGAAAGAAAGGCTAAGGCTTGATGTATTGGTCCTTTTTCTTGTTGGTGAGGAAAAATGCTGGACATAATTCGGCAACTTGAATGGCCTAAGAATTCAAAAGGCCAATAAACACAAGGGGTACAAAATGTGGAATTTCCAATCACTGAGCCACGTTGGGGAAGAGATGTCCTTTGCATTCCATGTATGTGTGATGCAACCCACCATTCTCCTATTTATTATCATGGATTTTTTGTTTGAAAAATGTTTACAAAGTTTGTTATCTTATCTAATGGTTTTATGAACGGGCTGAAAAAAAAAAAAAGGCTTATAATTACAGAAGAGACCATTAATTTGTCAAATTATATTCAACATAGAATTAGTAGATGGGGTAAGACGAAGCAAAATTCGAATCATCAATTACAGAGTCAAGAATCAGACAATCATTGTCATTAACTACAATGGACGGTTAAATCTCAATTTGTCCACTCCGTCTTATCAGATCTTGCGTCGTATTATCTTTTTCATTACGCATTTTATTACGCAAAGTCAACCACTAAAATTCAATCGTTCAAAAAGAAGCGTGGGATTCGGTGGCTAAAGAAGACATTTGATTATTCAATGGGCCATGCAATCATTGCCCTTTTTGTCCTAGGAGTCTAATTAGTTTGCAAGTTTCACAATCTCTCTTGTTTTCACAATTCTCATTTATTCATCTTAAATGATTTGAGCATGAGATTTCTATTTTGAGACAACTTTTTACCAAGTGAAGTTGTTAATTTTACATGATTGGTATTTGGCTAATGAGTTAAGGCACAAGAGTAGTAACTCCTAATCTTACATGAAGGCAAGCAACCCCAAAATCTCCAACTATTACATTTCTTTTTTCACAAATTAATTTACTTCCTAGTTCCTTGTTCTGGGGCCCAATGATCACAGATTCTTGCTTAATTCACTGGGTTGAAGTGATAATTGAAATAAAAGAATCTCAATTTTCATTTGAAGTTCCGTTCGCTCAGAATTGGATAATAAAAGGAAACATTTTCGTGTACAATCAAAATTGCACGTCTGAAGGACCAAATTCGAACGTCTTCCTTACAATTTAATTTAAAAACTCAACCCCAATTTCCCAAGAACTCCAAGAGTTTGGGTGTTCCGACTGAGTGCTGGAAAGTTTGTGGATTTTTGCTAACTGAAGTTTGAGACTATTAAAAATTCTAACACAAATGTCTCGTTAATTGTGATAGAAGCTCGAGACTATTAAATCCGTATCAGAATCTAGTTAAACGCACGCCATCTACATGGGGCCTTGAGAATTTACCAAATATTATCTATTTAACAGTCCTTGTTCAACCTTATGGAGAGTCTCATCAACGAGATCAGCTCTTGCAGTTCATAGAAAATAACTATCTACGGATAAAACGTGTTCTAGAAATTCTAGATGGCAGGGCTATATTACCTACTACTCTAATTTTAGTTGCATTAACCTGACACGCTTGACGTGGAAAGATAACTACTTGCCACTTTCAGACAACCAGAAAGCCTCGACCAATGAATTCGAAGAAAGCTTCTTTACTTATAACCGAAGAGGTAGAATTGTCTTCTTGAGTAGGAAACTGTCATTCTAAGTTCTCATATAAGGTCTCAGCAAAATAAGAAATCAGAGGTAATGCCTTACAATGTTTTTTTCAGGAAGGACAGCATCCTAATACTATATTGTAAGTTGGGCCACAAATTCAATTCACTCACAGATGAGGAGTTTAGTTACCATCAC
This sequence comes from Kandelia obovata, assembly GCA_021464305.1. Lineage (NCBI taxonomy): Eukaryota > Viridiplantae > Streptophyta > Magnoliopsida > Malpighiales > Rhizophoraceae > Kandelia > Kandelia obovata. The sequence continues at coordinate 3,751,011 of CM038479.1, read as the reverse complement.
AATATATGTTTAGAAGTATATTTAGTCTTATCAAACCTGTTAGCGAAGACTCAAATTCAAGATTTTGTCCAGTATATTTTAAGTCTCCGAACCACTAAAACACAATGATAGTAGTTTGAAGGCACGAGAAATTTGTAGAATTGCAAGACATGGAAAAACCAGAGTGGTCAAACTTCTAGTTGCCGTCTCCTTTCGGATCCACTGCCCAATCCTGTTTCATATTTTTCTTGAGAGACCAAAATTAATCAATTTCCTCGGACAATGTTGCATACAAGTATTTCATCAGACCAAAAAAGTGAGGAGCCGTGAGCCAAATGCCAAGGTTGGGGTGATAATAACGGGGCTTTGTTTTTGCGGAAGCGAGACAATCCAACTGTACAAGTCAAAGCAGAGATCTAAATGAAAAATTGTGCCAACATCAGGGACTGGAATAGGCTATTTGCTAAGATTAAAAAATTAGCTTGGAACTGTATAGCCCTTATGGCTTGTAAATCCCATGTACACTTCGTGGCTCATTTTGGTCATTTCCAATGTTCTATTCTGCAAAGAACCACTAAAGGGTAGTACAACAATTTTTAAAGGCAAAAGGCAAAAGGCATGGGATTCAATTAAGGACCACTGTGTAAGTCAACGAGCTTTCTTGTAAACAAATTGCGGGCAAAAGGCAAATCAAATGATTTGGGAAACACCATGAAAATGCTCTAGGATTGGAATGAATGAGACAGCTCTCCACCACTGGGCTATAAAGGCAATCTTAATTTTAAACAAGTCATTAAAACAAAAGAGGGCATACTAAGCATGGATTGTCATTACTGAATCAACAAAACTTGAATTTCCAAAGCGAAACAGGAGATAATCTTATATACAAGTGAGATGATGCGTCCCAGTGCCACTAACATTCTTTCACACATAACTGGATACGGTTTCCTTTTTTATTCTCTTTATTAAAAAGAAGAAAAAAAAAAGAAAAAAGAAGAGCTAATTAAGGATATAAATTTAACTTTTATTTTACTTTCATTATTTTGTTGCCCGATGTGGGCAAAGAAAGACAATCCTTTTCTTTTTTAGTTATAATTTACGGTCATCTATCAGTCAAGGGTTCGTACCATCATAAAAAAGAATGTGGAATTTATCCTGACATGAGCTTATGGAAACCCGTAGTAATAACTGCTTGGCTACAAAGTTAAGAGAGAGAATAAGATTTGAATCTTCATGCTTTTTCTTTTTTTTTTAAAAAATAATAATAATAATAATCTTTTTTAAAATGTACAAAAGAAGTCTCTATACTGTAACATAAATCCCTTTTCATCTTATCAGAAGCTAGTGTTGATAGACCATTTCAAGTGGAGTTCAGTTATGTTCATCGCCATTAGCCAGACAATTTGCGACAATGAATTTGCTAGTTACAAGCCTGGATGATGAAACTAAGAGACAACCCATGTGACTTTATATTTAGGGCTATATATATATATATATATATATATAAAAAGAAAACAATCTTCGTTCTATATCAAATCTAATACTACTTTTAAATTTTATGAATTAAATGTTTATAAAAATTTATTGATTTGAATGGACCACACACACCGGTTGGTAAATAAATATAGATATAATGTGATTTATACTATATAAAATAATATTTAGTCTTGCATAGGTAGCATTTGATATTATATAAATTTTACATAAAAATTTAATTTATTTTCATAGAACTCCATTATATGATACTAAATGATTATTAATGTATTATAATCACACTACATCCAACTTTGTCCTCTAAATAATGTGCATTACGTTAATAATATTCACGAAATCCATTAAACCATTGTACCTAGTTTACCGTGAAATGTAATGTATGTTGGTACAAAAATAAAGTTATATTAAAATTAAAAAAATTGTTAAGTTGTATATCGAATGTAACTTTTTAAAAAATATAATTTGTCTTTGTAATAATATAATCAAATTATAATAAATTTTTTTACAGGATATAATAAAATATGTTTAATTATAATTTATAATATTAAAACTAAATTTATATTGATAAATTTATGTATTATTTAAAATTATTTTATTAAAAATAATATTTTCTTATATTTTTTAATTATTAATAAAAAATCTTATATTAAAAATAAAAAATATATTTCAAATTATATATTCAATGTCATTTTTTTAAGATGAAACGTAGAAGGAATTCACTTAAAATTTTAGAACACTTATGAGATATTTTTTAAGATTTTTTTAAAAAAATTAAAATATATCTTTTTTATCTAATAATATAAACATATAATACTTATAATATGATTCATGCATAAAGGTTGGTAAGTGTCTTAAGACACAATTAAAGACTATATTTATTTGCATGAGACACATTTTTGGTATTCAATTTTTTTTTAATTTTTATGATTTATAATATCATTATATTATGTTAATACAATGATATAAGAAAATTAAAAATAAAAAATTTAAAAGCTTTAGTTATAAAAGGGGTTGCAAAGAAATTATTATCTTTGTATAAGAAAACGTATTCTTATAAAAAAAATTTTAAAAAAATTAAAGTCATGCAATAAAAATTATTAAGGCCTAGAAACTCAAAGAAAATGGTACGTATTGTAAAACTAAAATTGTTGTCGTCTAGTGCAAAAAAGCGTTGCTGTTTGGGGTCAAATTTAGGAGCCTCTCTGTGAAAGGATGCAAAGCTGCACACTATTAAAGAGTAAATACTGCCTCTTTTATTTATGAAAAGCACTTCTCATACACAAGAAAGCCGCCCGCTAATGTGAATTAAAAAAAAAAAAAAAAAGGTTCCGTGTAGCAGCACAATTTGAAGGAATTGTAAATTCCTTGGAAAAACGGAACCAAGAGACGTGATGGGCTGCGTCAAGTGGTAAACACTAGGCCAAGTTGTGGCTTGCTATTAATTTGGGGTGCATGCATATATGGCTTTCAATCTGTCACATAAAGAAGTACAAAAAATGAAAGGTAGCCTTGGCGGTTATGTGTCCATACGGTTGCTCGTTAGGCATTTGTTGATTGAGGAGTAGGGGGCAACGACTTTAATTGCTTAGACCAAATGCTACTGTTTGATGTTGTATTTTACACTGTTGTCTTTAATTGTCACATATTTAAAATAAAATAAAATAAAATAAATAAATGCAATGATTCCTTATTTCTTTGTATAGTCGTTTTGATTTCTTTTGTGGATAAACAGAAATATTTTTAAAATAAGGATGTGATGCTGAGGTGCATGGTGGATATATACAAACTATAACATATATGACTTTTGATTTTCCAGTAACTTTTGATCTATATGATGGTTATATATATATATATATGCACACATAGGTGACCTTTGTCCTATAACGAAGAAAAAGTGGTTACGAAATTGTTTAAGGAATTGTAAATTCTTAGTTTAAGAAATCGATGGGATTCTTTGGCTCCAGGAATGGTTGTTTCTTTTGATATTTAAAATTAATTTTTTTTTATTAAAAAAAGCGCCTTGTATAAAACGCTTCTCAAGAAAATTAATTTTCTTGCACCGACGCCGCTTTTGTGTAAAAAATATGTATATAAATATTATTTTTAATAAAATAATTTAAAATAATATATACTTTAAAATTAATTTAAACACAACAAATTATTATAAAAAAATTTACTATAACTTGTTTATATTATTACGATGAAAAATTTTATTTTACAATATAATATTATACACACAATTTAAAATATTTTTTGTGTAAACAATATATCATTCTATAATTAATGGGTTGGGTTAATGGGCTAAGGTTAATGGTTTGAAATCAAATAAAACGAAAATTAGATTTAAAGGCCGAATGAAAGCGACAATCAATATCTCAATGTAACCCACTTCTTTGCCTCATCGATCGACAGTCACTCAAAGCTAGCCCTTGATCTTCAAAAACTGCACAATTGCCACAAATCATTCGCGAGTTTCTTGGTTATTGACCATGGTTATGACACGTTGCACAAGGTGCATCCGCCTGCTGGCGTTGGACATCGGGGAACGACTTGCATGATTGTTTAACATTGTTGAAGAGCAAGCCAACTCTGACAAGGTCAAAAGCGGGTCCAGGAGACTTGTCATCCACTGAAGCCGAATTCTGAAATGTGAATTTGCTGTCATTTTTGTGGATGGACTTGTGTTTAGAGTGGCTGCATCTTAAGGAGTCCAGAGGACCGACGTAGGTAGTGGCTGGAAGGAAAGAGCCGGCGGAGTTGTTTTTGTTAGAGTTAAAGTAAATAATTAGAAAATTAATTTTGGTTATTTTTATTAGTTTGGGTTCATTGAACAAAAACCGATTAAATAGAAACTTGATTATTGTTTCGTTTTTTTATTTAGGTTTAATCTAATTTAATTAATGTAAGTAACCAATTAATCTTATTTAGGTTCACCACTGGTCAACATTAGCTTAATTTTTTTTGTCATGTCATAATTTCGTCCATGTGAACGAGCCACGCGTAATGATTTGAGATCGTAATCCATAGGCAATGTGACGAGTTCTGCAGTCTAAATAATTAAATTAGAGATCGTAATCCGGCCATAATAGAAACTCCTACACTCGACCAGAAAAGATACAGCAATGTGAATGTGAATATGAGATTGAATGTATTATTGCTATGTGCTAATAATGTAGGTCCAATCTCGTTCTTATTTATATCAGATTTATTATAATTTTGATTGCTTTGTCTTTTCGCTGGTTCTAGCCCAGTCAAAACCGTTGACGAATTCAATCTGCCTACCCAATGTATCGAGCCTCTATTTTTGACCGAATACTTTATTTGTTTTTCTTTGGAAAATAGCAAAACGAGTTAACACCTTCATCCTTACAAGATAAGATTACGCTCAATCAAATGGTTGATCATCCACCGCCAAGCTCTTTTCTTAACTGCTTTCGGCCTTGAGAATGTAATTCAATTCAGTTTATTATTATTATTATATTCCATCAGCCAAGAATTTCAACCTAATTTAACAACTCTGAAATTAGATTAGAAAATTTTAATAGTTAATTTTTTTTTTTAAAAAAATAAATTCTAAAAGAGTATAAATTTTTTATTAAAAAAAATAAAAATAATAACACAGTTCAAATTTTGTAATTTGACTTTGCTTTTTCAATCAAAGTTTTACCCTACCCCCACTTGCAGCGCCCCCTTATAGTACTTTCAGCCGATGCAGGTAGACCGAATGATCTGCATAAAATGTATTGTTTAGAGAGATTTGTTTTTGTTTTTTTTTTTTTTTTTTGTGTGCTTCTTAGATGGTAAGTTAAGCAACATTCGACATTAAAACCCCTTCTTATTTATTTATTATTTTTTTTTTTTTGCGGTTGTTCCGTGGAAAGGAACAGTAAGAAAATAGATGTTTCATTCAGCCACTTTTCACGTCTTCAATTTGGAGGAGGAATAAAAACAGAGAAAAGTCAAAATCAGTCCAACTCGAATTAAGGCAAAACAAAAGAAAAAGTGAAAAAAAAAAAAAAGAAGGAAGAAGATTGGGTTCATAGTCTAACTGGTCTTGAGTTAAAAAATAAATAAATAAATATATTGATAGTATTTAAATTTTGTTTTGAGGTGAGCAATCAATTAACCACTAATTTACCTTTTTGGAGAAGCTCGGGCCTGCAAACCAACAATAATTGCATTGACAATTGGAAAGTTTCCATCGAATTTTTTTTGGGTCTCCAATTGGGGGAATTGCAGTAGGAGTTTAGGAGCTAAGTTTTGGTCCAATTTTAAATAATGCCAAAATTTTCAAATTTAATTTCGTCAACCATAACACATTAATAATATTGAAAACTGACAATATTCATTATTCTTTTAAAAAAATAAAAAAATAAAAGGAAAAATATCTTTCTTTTTACGGTAAAGGTTATAAAAAAAAAAAAAAACTGTTTTTGGCAGACGAGCAATTGTACTGTGGGATGATTGTAAAGCAGAAGCCAACAGACAAAAGGAGGAAAGTCAACTGAGAGAAGTTGTCTGCTTTGAGAGGCAGCCTTCTCAAGGACTCAAAACGGTTACAAAATCAGTCTATCTATAAGCCATAGGCAACAAGTCGTCTCTGCCTTAAATACTTAAATTAACAAATTATTTATTATCATAATACACCATTTTTATTCATTAGGAACACAGTTTTTCAGTCTCTCTCTCTCTCTCTGTTTTTTTTTTTTTTTTTTTTTGAAAATATCATTGTTTCTTTATTCCATTGCTAGTGCAAATTAATAAGCAGAGAGGAAAAAGAAAGAATAAAGAAATAAAGAAAGAAACAGGACAAACACCCTGTCACCAAAACGTCAACTGCAAAGCAAGCTATAACCCATTTAAGTTTTTTTATTGGATCGGTACTAGGTAATTCTCTAACACCCAGTTCTTGTTTTCACTTGTTTGTGGGCTTTCTTTTTTCGGTTTTTCCTTCTTCTAATCAAATCCGTGGGGTTTCAGGGTCATATTTTATGTACAGGGTTTTTGTCTGTTTTTCCTTTTTCTTTTTTTTAATAAAAAAAATTCTTGCTGTCTATCTATGATCAGGTCTGTATTTTGACTCTGCAGATTGTGGACTTGGAGAGGTGGGTTTGGTTTAAAGTTTTGAATTGGAGTTGTATATTCGAGTTGGATGGTAGAAATTTAATTGAAGGAACTGGAGGTGTTGTACATAGCTTGGCTTCTATGGATAAGCTATGCTGTTTTACTTCCCCCAACTCTCAGGTAATGATGTGAATTTCCTTCTTCTTCTCTGTAACTCTCTGTGATTTTTCTAATGCTTGGATTCTTATTTATATTGGTTTATAAGCTTGCTTAATTAGTAGACTGTTAAATCTGGTTTAGAAACATGGGGTTATGCGAAAACATGGAAAATATAATTGAAGATAGGCTGTTTCAGGAACAAATATGGGATTTAATGGATGTGCATAAGACGACCTGTATGGATTGAGGTGATTATTGATGTAAGTGGTTTTTGCATATGGATGGGCAATTCTGAGTTGATCTTTTAGAGTTTCCCTACCTATTTGAAGGCAATGCTTTAGCCAATATGGTGCCTTGGACAGTTTTCCTACTTATTTGCTCTTTTCTTCTAGCATTTGTAGTATATAAGAATTATATGCTATCAGAGTGAATTTTTCTATTGCTTTAGATGAATCTATGATGTCTGAATCATGCATGGCTTCAGGTTTCCTTATTTCTTTTAGTTACAATTACATTATAATTTGTTTTTACTTGATTTTCATTGCATATGGAATCTTCTTATTAAGTTATCTGTTTTTTATTGTTATTTCCTGTGTCATCTCAGCACTTGAGGGAACTGGAGCATATTTTGCTTGCTTAATTTCCCTATCTGCCTCTTAATCATGTGAAATTTTCTCCCTGATGTAGCTTGCAAGGGGTCGATCATCATCAAGTGCTGGTAGGGGAAAAAGCCACAGGGGTTTTGTCAAGTATGGTTTTAGCCTGCTAAAAGGGAAAGCTAACCATCCCATGGAGGACTTTCATGTTGCAAAGATTTTGAAGATTCAAGAACACGAACTAGGGCTTTTTGCAATTTATGATGGCCATTTGGGAGATGGTGTTTCAGCATACTTACAGAAGCATCTATTTTCCAATATCCTAAAGGAGGTGTGAAAATTGCCTTCAAACACATGACAGACAGCCTTCTTGTTATTTATTTGTCTAATTATTTGGAAAGGATACATTTTAACAGTTGATCCGTTGATCATCATAGGAAGAGTTTTGGGTTGATCCAAACAGAGCTATTTCAAAAGCCTACGAGAGGACAGACCAGGCTATCCTCTCTCACAGTTCTGACTTGGGGCAAGGTGGGTCAACAGCTGTGACTGCAATTTTGATAAATGGTCAAAGCTTGTGGGTAGCTAATGTGGGAGATTCAAGAGCTGTTCTTTCAAGGGGAGGACGAGCAAGACAGATGTCTACAGATCATGAACCTAATACTGAACGAGGGAGCATAGAGAACAGAGGTGGCTTTGTCTCAAACATGCCAGGTTTCCACAACAGCCTCTTCCAATAAATCTTTTGTACAATATCTACTTATGCAGAGGCTTATAGAGACAAATGATTTCCATAAAAAAATTATAAAATGGCCAAAATTCATTAATCATCATCATACAGGGGAGCAGCTTTAAATATCTTGAACTTGTCATGGTTTCTGGTATATTGATGTGAACTGGGTTTCCTCATAGAAACCCCTCAAGGTTCATATATTCTAATTTGCTGATAGTTTGAAATCGTTGAACTTGCTGAAATTAGCTATAAGATCAATGAATACTCTACTTGTCTAGAGTTAAGGCAGCATTCAGATTGTATTTGACAATTTACAATTGGATTTCATTTTGATCTGCTTGATGCACTGTTGAGACTTTGCTTGAAATTCTATGTACAGGATTTGGTCAGTTGCATTTCTACGCTGGGCATTAAGAGCATGCCAGCTCCTCATTGTCCTATTCTACAGTCCTGTGATAATATTTGCATTGACGAATTTATTCGTCTATAACAGGGATACTGGGTTGAGGAGCTATCTAAATTCAATAAATACAGTGAAGTTGTTTTCATGTTGTTTCTCTTATTCAGCTACTGAAGCCAATCTACGTACCCTGATAACCTAAGGAAGCAAAGGTGAATTGGGCACAAAATGTAGACAGTTCCAGCTCCTGGGATAAGGTTCCTCCAGAAGGAGGGCTGGGATTTATACTTAATTAGTTTTCTTTGCCTTAGGACAGTATAATGGCACACATTAGCAACCTATAAATAAAATTCACTAACTCCCCCCCCCCAAGAGTACTCAATATCCAGTGAAATGCATCTTGTATTCCCATTCAATCCCTTGACATTAAAAGCATCAGGTTTCCTTTACAACTTTGAAATTTTGTTCCTTCCCCTTGAATTTCTAAGCAACCAAAACCCGAGTGTAATATACTCAGACCAGTGGCTGGCATTTATACAAATGGATTAGATGCAATGGAGATCAAAAGGATATTTTATGAAATAGAGTGAACTGGTTACACGGATTCAAAATTTCAGGGACTCGAAAGTAGTTTTCCCCTGGAACTGATTCATGATTTAGTCCTGAGGACCATTTGGGGTTAGTTTGACTGGACCTCATTATTATGCATATCATCAGGATCATTACTGAATATTGTTACTTGAATCTTTTATTTCTTTCTCACACCATCTTTTTACCTGAACGGATAATAGACCTTTGTCATCAATTAAATCATCCTTCAGCATTGCAAGCTTTGTTGTTTTTGCTAGCTGTCACTACATAAAAGAATGAAAAAGGAATATGAATGTCATTAATTATGCAAAAATCAAATAACTTTGGGACTAAATTATCTTAATAAATAAAAATATGGCGAGCAGAACTGATTTCATAGATGCATAAACACCTAAAGTTCTTTTTTTTGTTAAATAATCTCTGTATCTGCACCCGTGAAGATTTATATACTGATATGTCTACATATGATGTCGTTTGATCTTTAGTTGAGCAGTAAATGCTTCCTGGTGCTTATATTTCTTATATTGATGCTGTTGCTTAAGAAAGTAGGCAGCCAGGTTAACAGGTTAGTACTTTCCTTTGCAATTTTGTGCCAGGAGATGTCCCTAGAGTCAATGGACAGCTGGCAGTGTCCCGTGCTTTTGGTGACAAAAGCCTGAAATTGCATCTGCGAGCAGACCCAGACATTCAAAATACAGTCATAGATGCCAATATAGATATTCTAATCCTTGCTAGTGATGGTCTTTGGAAGGTGAATTACATATTATTAGTTGTCCTCTTCTCTTGAATCCTTATCAAGTGCTATTACTCGCTAAAGGTGCTAACATCCAAAAGAGATCCATCGATATCTCCTCACCATTTTCTTTTTTATCTCTTTTTTCTTGCGGATAATCTAGGTGATGTCAAATCAAGAGGCTGTTGACATCGCAAGAAGGATTAAAGATCCAATGAAGGCGGCAAAACAACTGACAGCCGAGGCTTTGAAAAGAGACAGTAAGGATGATATATCTTGTATTGTTGTTAGATTTGGGGCATAAAACCATTTCAGCCCACTATAATTCACTGTAGGTGCAGTGTACACCTACATGGGTTGCTGATTTGTGGTGTAGAAAAATGACAAATGCATAAAAGGGGACTGGGGAGGGGGGGTATTCCTCGGATGAAGGAATTGAAAGAATAGGAGGGTTCTTCCTTTGTAAATTTATGTTATTCATTAGGTTCTGGTGTTTGATATTGTTTTATTCCTTCGTGGAAGTAAGCTATGGTATATATTTATCGTCCTTTAATCTGCACATTAGACCATTCATCTTTGTTAACGGAGATTGTAGAATATGGTTTTGATTGCCATCAGAGAGAGACTCTCTGATTAGTTCAATGAAAGTAAAGGTGGTGAAGGGCATCCATCTATGTTACCACTGTCTTTACTCCTTCGCTCAAGTTGTCTACAAGTATCTCTGCGGCTCCTTGAAATTTGGTTTTGGAGCGAGTCTCCGGACGAAAGCTCGGGTTGGTTTATATGTCCGAAATTTCATTCTTGGCTACTGTGGATTAGGCTTTGGTTGTTGAAATCATTTGCAGTTTCACGTAAATCTTATCAGTCTAGACGTTCAAAACCACAAACCAAGGTTGAACGAGGCAGAATTGCCAAGAAAACCCACCTCATTTGAGATTTTTTAGCAATTTAGCATGCTCTTTCTGGCTCGCTTTTTCTTTTGGTACAATTTGTCGTTTATTTATTCACTAATCAGTAAGTAAATGATATTGAAATTTGACCTCGTTATCCACTGTGCTTAGAAACTTTAAGAATAATAATAATAACTGATATTGACACATTTTGGAGTGGAGAATATCACTCCAATTGGCTACTTCCCTGAGGAATTTTGTAGCCGTCAATCAATATGGAAACGGTAAAGCAATCCTGCCATGTGTTTTTGGTTTTGGCTAATGTGGTCCTTCGTCCAAGCTGCTCCAATCTTATTTTATTTATTGTTTTTATATAAATTTCAAATCAATAAAGCTTATCCTGGAGCATGGAATCTTACACACCGTTCGATTTGAGGGGGGGCCCACGATTTTCCTTCCTTGGCCCCCAAAAAAAAAAAAAAGAAAAATTATTGTCCGTCTTCAAAATTCAAAATATTTATATTTTGTAAGTCGGTAGGTCTCTTTCACCGACCTGTAATGAAATACACAACAACAATCGCAAGGCAAAAGAATAGTGAGTTGGCGTTTGACTTTATTAAAAAAATAAAATAAAATAATCAGACCATAAATAAATTATTTATTTATACATTATAATACTAATTTTATTTTTAAAACCAAAATATTAATTATTAATCTATAATTTTAAAATAAATTATATAAAAATACGTGTATGAATAACTTGTCGGAGATTCTGAATTTGAGCAGAAAAGCTGCAGATTGTCTGACTCCGTAAACATCTAAACACAAATTGAAAACCGATACGAGAGCTTTTGGATGGATTGGAGTGATAATTAGGTTTAGGATAAAAAATTGTCAACTTTCAAAAAAAAAAAAAAAGAAAAAAAACCACAATTGTCACTACACAAAAATTACAGATGGAAGTTAGTTCGATGGGCTGCGTGGCCATCAACAGGTCCAATGACAAGTTCGTCGCTGACTCGCTGGCCCTGTGGTCGATAAATACATGTGCTAATGTGGAGACCAATAAAATATTCATGACTGGACCTCAACGACTCATGCGCAGGTAGCTTATCTGCTATGGCCAAACCCAATCAATTCTGAATCTCCTGTGCGAGCTACTCAACTGTCAAGCTTTGCATGGTTTTCTTACATCAGCAAAATTTCGGGTTGAAATAAATCTACGGCTTTCTTTTTATTTAATTGACTGTAATTTGAATTACACTCGAATTTCAATTTTTAAAATTCAAAAATAATTTTAATCCAGTAAATTCGAATTCATTAGCGACTTTCTTTTATATTATTGGGAAGCAGTTGATTTGCATTGCCACTTTCTTTTGCGCAAGATAAAGTTCCAAGTCCCCACCCTCATTTTAGATGCCCACAAATAACATCATAGTGGTTTCAAGAAAGAAAGAAATAATAATAAAACAATATATACGTGTGTGTGTGTGTGTGTTCATTTGCACGCCAGGAATTTTCAGTATTTGATGAAAAAAAAAAAAAGGTGAATTCCACAAAATCAGATGGGAGAAAAGATAACAATCTATTGCATGATGGTTTTTTTTTTTGTCTATTCCTTCTGTTTTCCAGGAAAATACCCAAGTAGTAATTTAGGAAGTATCCCATGTCAAAACATAGACAGATTGTCAGACACTCGTACAGAACCACTCATTCTATAAAAAAATAATATGTTAAATTCTTTTTTTTTTTTCGATCCAAATGCTATGGTCCTCCTATAATTATCTGTACAGTGCACGTTTTTTATTGTTTTCATCTGGAATTGGGCCCCATGGAAATGAGTTAATGGGGTTTGATTGCTCTGCCTTCTCCTGCCCCTGTGCTGCACTGACTGCTCTTGTTTATTTTGCTGTCTAGGCTTAATTCCAAAGCCGAAAAAGCAAAACAAAAAAAAAAAAAAAAAAAGGAGGCTTTTTTCTTTCTAGTCTTTTGGACTAAAGAGGGAAAATGTCTGGGTGTTTTAGCTTGACAGAGGCCAAGAACAGGTGCTACAGATCCAGTTTCTCCAAGCTGGGGCTCCGATCCACCGTCACGGACCTCAAAGACGGCACTGTCATGCACTGCTGGGTCCCAAAGACCCGAAAGGACTCGAAACCAAACCTACTCCTCATCCACGGCCTGGGAGCCAACGCGTTGTGGCAGTGGGGTGACGTCATCCCCCACATCATCGCCTACTTCAACATCTACGTCCCTGACCTTGTCTTCTTCGGCGACTCCTTCACCGCTCGACCCGAGCGGACCGAGTCGTTCCAGGCCGAGTGCGTGATGCGAGTCATGGAGGCCAACTTGGTGGGGAAGCTGAGTTTGGTCGGCCTCAGTTACGGTGGCTTTGTCGGGTACAGCATGGCGGCGCAGTTTAAGAATGTTGTGGAGAGGGTGATGGTTTGCTGCGCCGGGGTGTGCATGGAAGAGAAGGACTTGAGAGAAGGGGTCTTCAGGGTCTCTGACTTGGAGGAGGCTGCAAGTATCTTGGTGCCACAGAGTCCGCGCAAGCTCAAAGAGCTGGTGGGTTACACTTTTTTTAGGCCTCCTCCTATGGGATTGGTACCTGCTTGCTTCCTCACTGACTTTATTGACGTAAGGGCTCCCATTTCTTTACTTCTGTTGATGGTTTCATTATTCCTAATGAACTTCTCTAATTACGTTTGACATTGAAAGTCTCGATCCAACCATTGTCGGATGCTTGCTTCTTGGATTGAACATCTTCTTTTGCACTTTTGTTGCCATATATATATATATATATACGGATATGCTTAGAATTAAAATCTGGGTCAAATAAGGCAGGCAATGTGTAGCGAGTATGTGGAAGAGAAGAAAGAATTGATCTGGGCCATTCCTAAACAGCGAAATCTTTCAGAAATTCCAAAGATTACCCAGGTTGACCCTACTACTACTACTACTACTACTACTACTACTACTACTACTACTACTACTTTTATTGGTTCGTCTTGGCTTCTCTAATTTCGTTTGCAGATGAATGACCCACTCTTCTTCTCTCGCTAAGTTGAAATGATTACACTCTTTCATGCAGCCAACTCTAATTGTGTGGGCAGAACATGATCAAGTGTTCCCATTGGAACTGGGCTTTAGGTTAAAAAGGTATTGCCTTCCCAAAACCATGGCAAAATGAATGTGCATACATTCCTGCTGTATGCTTCTAAATTGGTTGTTCATGCAATTAGGCATCTGGGGGATAATGCTCATCTAGCGGTCATCAAGAATGCGGGACACGCCTTCAATGTAGAGAAGCCGAAAGAGTTCCTCAAGCTCTTGAAATTATTCTTTGTGGATCTCCAGCTCCCTCCAGATAACTCGTCTTCCAACAATCAAAATAACAAAAATAGCATGGCAGTGGATAAAGATGCCAAAGCTATTGGTCTCGGAGCGTAAATTGCTTGCATTACCTGATAAATTCCTCCTCAATTCTAACCCAATAGCCCAGAAAGATGTTGGGAGAGGAGAGATGAAAAAGGGAGAACAGAACTGACTCAAGACTTATTTTCGTGAAATTACAAATTATTCGTTGATGAGTCTCTTGCTAAAGGTATCGCCCCCTGAATGCTGATCCTTAACCGAGTGGCAAAACCAGTTTACGGTATCACAATGGCCTTTCCAGAGCATTACTCTCGGTTTTTAATTCTGTTCAACTGATGTGATATTGTCATTTGTTGTCAATTCATTGTAGCATTTTTATTTTTTATTTTTAACGCAAAGATTAGCTAACAGTCACATTAGCTAGTTAAAATTGCGAGACTGGAAGAAATGAAAACCGTCCCAAAACACCTATTAAATTACGAGAGCCAATGTTTCATCACTTCACTAACTCCTGCTAAAAGGATAAAAACTAGCCTGTTTTGCCCTTTCTCACTAAACCGTCTTCGCGACTTCCTTTCCTCTGCGCCGCTAATTCTGCAGAACCAATAAACAGGATCACAATTAAAAGATGCCTTGAACTATTAAAATGTCGAAAGTTAAAGCCCGGGAAACAATTAGTTTGGAAAAAATATTACAATTCGATCGATCCTGCAGGATCAGACCACAGGAACAAAACCATCGCCAGTGACATCAATGGCTATTGACAAATCAAATGACCGAGAGTTGTTCACACGCATGAAATCAGCAGCCTGTATCTAGTAGCTAGACATTTAGGATGAATATCGGCCAAAGATTTTTGTTACCAATTACGTTATTAATAACACCATTTTTGCTGAGCTTCTCCAGGGTTTAGATATCTTTCAAGGATTATGGCACCAATGTTATTAGAAACTTTTACTTGAAATTTTATCAGTCAAACGAGTATGTAAGGCTCCCCCCTATCATTAATATGTTCTTTCAACTCAAAAAGGCTAAATGCTCAAAGCCCCTTTCCTTTCATTCCAAAAGAAGAACAAGGCTCTGATGCTATGAGTCATGTAACAGAAACATGAGACGCTCAAAAGATAATCTGTGAGAAAGTGTGATCGGCTGAATAAAAGGAGGCGACAAGCAGATTCCATTCAAGGAAGCATCAATTATGCTCCTCAGATTTCATTAGAAAGCTAGACAATTCATCAACTGGCTAACTCAGACAATACCAAGCTGAGGGACATAAAAGAGGACGGGAAATGGCAGTTAACTCCCTCCTTCCCTCAGTCAGATCTGATGTCCATAGAGTGAGATTATCCCTGATAAGGGTGCTATCCTTGGAGGATTCTTCATTGAGGCTATCAAGTTCTGCTATGTCTTTCATAAAATGATTCCCTAGCCAAGTGGCAGGCTCTGCACAAAAATGCTGGAATTTGCAATCTCAAAACTTAACCTTTCAGGGGGATTCAAAATCTCATAGTAGAAAACAGAGAAGTACAGAGCTAGGCCAATGAAGAGGATCACTTTATGAACACACATAGAAATAATTAGTTGATATAATAATAATGTAAATATGCATATTAAAATCAAATATCATAGCAATAAACAAAAATTAACAGGATATGAGAAAGAAAGCATACCTGATGCATTCCGAGGTGTTAAAAGCATCGCCCTCTCATTCTCAAAACAGCACAAGCAATGGAAAAGGGCTGAAGGCATCTCACAATCGATTCTCCCCGTTGAAGAGGGGCACTGAGACCAGATCCTCCTTAACAGTCAATTCCGACAACTTTCTTCATTGGTTCGACCATCTCTGCACCGAGCAGGTTCGAAAAAATTGGACGCATGACAGAAGGAAAATGAATAAATAATTGAAGGAACCATACCCAAAAGCATATATTCACCCATTTCAAACTAATAATAACGTAAAAATCAAAGTAAGTTTTCAGATTAACGTCGAGTCGGCACACCATCTTATCTCTCGGCTTGCTCTGCGGGCCTCGCCGAGTAAACCGGTTTCTCTCTCTCTCCTTCTCCATTGTGCCTCTCTCTCTCTCTCTCCTTCTCCATTGTGCCTCTCTCTCTCTCTCTCTCTCTCTGTACTTCGGCTTACCGAAAAGAGAGATTTTCGTAGTTTGGGGGGGTTTGGGAGCTGCGCAGCTGTTGGAAAGCAACCGTTGGATTGGGCTTGAGGAGGCACTTTTAAAGGTAATGATCGGCGGTTAAAAGTGCAGTTTTGCAATTTTCTGTTTGATTGAAGAGAGAGAGAGAGAGAGAGAGAGTCTGAGGACTATAGGTTAGTTGACATAATAAGACAGTTCAAGCTCTAAATTTTTCTTTCAAAAAAGAGGGAGAGAGAGAGAGAGAGAGTGCAATTTTGGAGCTTATGATCCTCTATGTCCAACGCAAAGGCTTCTGTTCTCTAATTGGACTCTTGATTGAAATATCTGAACCTCAGGTGTTGGGTTTGGAGGAAATCCGACCGTTGGATGGGAATTTGTGGCTGTAGATGGAGTTACGTTGACAATGATGCGGTTGGTTTAGGGTTGACAGTGATAAGGTGGGTCCACTACCTTGTGGAAATTTGGCTGGGACCCCATCCTTTTTTTTTTGTTTTTTTGTTTTTTTAAGAAAAATTGATGACTGTTTTAACTTGTCATTAAATAATTATATGATATAATATTACCTCTTTTCCATGTAAATTCTCTCCAACTTTAAAGAAGGTGCTCATGTCCTCCTCATAAAAGAGAAAAAGGAGTCGCTCACCTCTCATACTTACATCGAGTACATGTGTCTATGATCTACGTACCAGGTTTTTTTTTCTGTGTTAATTAATGTAGTAAGAGGGACGTTGAAAGATGTGGCTGAGGTAGCCTTCTTTTTTGTGTCGATTAATCATATTCATAACACATGATGATTACATTAAACTAAAAGTCGTCATCAAAACCTCGGGGGAAATTAAGTCGAACCCACTTCTACATTTGCTTTGCACAGGGCTTTTAATCCCTGCACATCATACTGCAAAATACTAGTAGAAGCAACACATTATTATGAAAAACGAAGTGTAAAACAATGGGTCGTTCCTGACATGGTTAAACTGAACAGAAAGAAGTCGTTTAAATTGGTCGACAATTGTGTCTGGTCTCTTAAAACAATGGCTAAATTTTGCAGATGATCCACACATTCTAAAACAATAATCCGATGGATTATGTCCACTAAACTATTCACAAACTGAATTGCACTGATTGATCCTTGAATCACAATCGACAAAACAAGTTGCATTCTAAATCAAACGGACAACTGAAAAGTGGATTCCTAAGCTGGCAAAATATTGCATCTCGTCATGGCAAACACAGCAAACCAATTAATTAGACGTCAATTAAGAGGGCCCAGATGATTATGAATCGAGAAATTCCAGGCACAAACCGGGTGCAGTCAGTCCCTTCAAGGCACAATCTCTGCTCCCATACAGAGAAAGGGTCAGCGGCATTCACTCACTGGGGCACCCCTGCTGGAACTTGCATCTCCAATTGAGACTGTGGCCAAGGACTTAGAAGCCCACGCCCTTGCATTAATAGCTCCTTCTTGCAAATTGCTTTTCTTGCATGGCTCCTTCATTGACACAAATAACTGTATTACTTGATTCAAATAGGGCCGTGCATGCTCCAACAAGCTCCCCAATCTAATGATTGCAATGCGCCTTGTCCAAACAAATTGGGCAAAAGCTTGCAGAGTTGGGAAGAACATGTAGAGGAATCGTAACAGCACAAAAGAACTAGCCAGAGCCAAATATGTCTCCTGCCTAAACCAATTCTCTGGAGATCTTGCCCATGGGAACGGACAATTTTCCTGCTCACTTTGATTGTGCTTCTCATAATTTGATGGGCCTGCAATTTTATCTAGGGATCCTTTATCCTGGGATGCAGTCCTAATGCCTGCAACAAGGCAGCATGCTTATTAGGCACCAAACCAGAAATGTTTAGCAAGATAGTATGCACAATTAAATGATAGCCTCTTTAAGGATGACACAAACCCAGGCCAAGAATTAATGGAAGCAGACATGCATGCAGGTGCAGAAGAAATAGTAAGCTGCAACAATAAACATATGCTTCATGACAAGATACAACCACAAATGAATAGACCAACAAGAAGTTAGTTTGCAATACCTACAATCAATAGATGGTTAGGCTTAGGATTTTTCTCACATGAAATCATGTGCATTCATTTTAATCAAATTGCAGATAAAAGAAATAAGATTTTAAAGAGTTACAGCTCAGGAAAAATAAAAAATAAAAAAATAAAACAATAGGGCCATGGCAAAGACGACCACAAGTGAGGCCTCACCAGTAATAGCACTGTAGAAAGCAACAAGAGAACCAAGGGCTGTCTCTTATACACATCTTGCATGCTCCAACAAGCTCCCCAATCTAATGCTGTCTCTTATACACATCTAGATGTGTATAAGAGACAGATAGAGCCATGGCAAAGAAGACCACAAGTGAGGCCTCACCAGTAATATCACTGTAGAAAGCAACAAGAGAACCAAGGGTACGAGAGCCATGATAGCGCACACGCATTGTAGAGTTCAAAAGGAAAAGGGTAGGAAATCCATGAACTCCATACTTTGAGAGTATGCTACAGAAATAAAGCAAATGGTTTATTACTTAAGAAACAAATAATACAATGAATAAGAAGAAATTACAAGGACAGACTTTAGTATGCAAACCTTGGTCTGATGGATGATTCTTCAATCACAAGGTGCCGAATGGAAGGATAAAGGGACGAAAGGAGAGAGAAGTTTGGTCTAAAATTCCTAGAAAAAGGGCACCATGATGCATAGAAGAGCAAAGCAACATATTCATGACTGTTCTTTTGAAGCATATTCAGTGCCTTCAGCAATGAAATATCATCCCCCTTCACAGCAGCAGATGTAAATCTCATCAGAATTATATAAGTGCACACAAACAGAGTTACAGAAAGGGAAGCAATTTTCTCATGCAGTAAGAAAACCCCTTCTCTATCAACACATCATCAACATAGATGTATAAATACACAAAACTAAATCCCCGTGTCATTAATATAAGCAAACAAGTCCAATAAATCATCTTTATAATCATCACATGGAGAATTCACCTCTCTCCACCCCCGCAAAGAGACAATAAATATTTTCTAAAGGGCTTTTCCAGGGTCCAGAGAAAGGGTCAAATATATAGTCTTACCCTTTCTTTTTTTCCCCACTAAGGGAGATATAAAAAAATAAAAATAAATAAATAAAAGAAAACCTCTTGTGCCAAAAAAGGGTATACTCAATTTAACAGTAAATACTAAACAGGCCAAAGACCAATTCAAGAAGCAATAGATGGAGAGCTGAAATACTTAGGTCACCATATAGCACATGAATCAACCCCCAATATAAAGAGCGCAATTGAACATCCATTTTCAAATAACCGTCCTCATTTCACCTCAAGTTCGGAGGCAGCTTTGTTCAAGGACGAAGAATTCAAACCCAATCAAAAACAAATACCAAAAAACTGAGGAAATACATGAGAGGCAAAATGGATCCGAAGAATGCCTTTTAAGGTAATACTAATAATACCTGGAAAAAAAAAAAAGAAAAGAAGAAGAAGAAGGCCCCACTCACCTCGGTGACACCAGCGAAATAGGAAGAAACCGCACCGCCCAAGAAGGCACAGTTTCGATCTCGAAACCCGAGGACGGAATCCATAACGGACTCTGCAGGACATATCGGAAATCTAGTCGGCTTCTCTGCTACTGCTGCTGAGGCCGTGGCGGCGGCGGCGGCGGCGGCGGCGACGACGACGACGACGGAGCAGCAGGACATTAGCCTCCCACAAATCATGACCAAAGCCATGGCCGTGCGGATCTGCGTTTGACCAACACGGGCCCCCATGGTCGAAAAAAACACAACGAAAAAATTATATAAAAAAATAAAGAAAGAAAGAAAGAGACGGAAAGAAATGGATTGCAGCAACTAAAAATAATAGAAAAGAACAAGAGGACGACGAAGGGGCACTTTCAGCGTCCCCCGATCGGTTGGTGTAGATATTATATCATCTCATCTTCAAATAACGAGAGAAATTTTCCCCAAATTGTTATATCATTATTCTGATTATTATCTTTTTTATTTTATTTTATTTTTTTCCTTTCTTTTGCCAGATAGAAAATACATGCAGTCGAAATGTAAAGAAAAACAGTTAGTCTGTGTAAATTATTATTTCGGGTTTTTATTTAGATATGAAAAAGTTTATTTGGCGAGTGTGGTTTGAGAGGTAGGCGAAGAGTGGAGTGGATGATAACGAAGACGCGCGTGAGGCAGCAATTTATATGGATTTTGGGCTGCTGCGGCAGCAGAACTTACCCTGGATGTCCGCACGCCCTACCCGCGTGCCTTTTTGTTGGTAATTGTGTGTGTGGGTTCCACGGGTTTCCGCCGGTGCGATCGACTCTTCTGGTTCAACTTTCCCACCATGACTATGAATTTTTTAATTCGCATCAAAAGGAGTGCATTACATTTGAGCGTTTTGTTAATATTCTGATTTAATTTTCCTCCCTTAACTCAACGCGTACATCTCAAGTAAATTATCTATAATCTATTTTCGGTTGAAAACAACCCAACGTACTTTAATTCGAGGAAAGTGATGGAGCCAAGAATTAAACATGATAGACTAGTTGGATAGTTCAACAAATAACGATACCATTAATTGCTCCTATAAATGTTACGCTCCTGTTGTTCAACAGACTATCTCACGCTCTCTCTTCTCTAGTCTCTTTTGACTATTGAAATATTCCAACTCTGGTATCTATTTCGGTGTCTTTCTTCTGTCTAAACCACCCTAGAAAGCTTGTGCAAGGATTTGCAGCACGACCAAGAGCATTCGGTACCTCAAAACCCCGTGTATCCAGCCCATTCAGCAGCTATTGTGCACTCGTACAACTGTGCAGACTAGGGATGATCCGAAACGGTGGCGCTTAACCATGGTTTTGTTTGATAGAAACTTAAAGGACATTACATGGAACGGTATTCAGCAGCACAATGGTCCGTCCTGTGGTCCATGGAATAGGGCATTGCATCTACCTTATTTCCATGGTTTAGGCATTGCCTACTAAAGCACTGAATCAGTGAGCAGCTATTAAGATTTTGAAGCAAGCTACGCGTCACAGCAACATCTCTCATCTAACAGCTTCATTACAGCTCTTAGTTTAGTTATCAGAGTCATGGTCATTTCCCCTCCAGCCAAATCCAAGAAAGGGAAGTGCAACTGGGAGATTATTGTAAGATCGAGTAACTTTGCAATGGAAATGCCTACGTACAGCAGAAGGTTCCAAAAAACCCTTAAAAGGTATGAGAATGCGGTCCTCACAAATAAGCAACCAATGTGAACTTTCAAAGATTAACCTGCCAAAATTTTCATCCAATAATGTGGAAGTTGTTTTTAATTTCCCTTTACTACATATTATACCCAGTGGAAAAAAAAAATCTTCAAGTAATGTCAACTAAAATCCAGTGACATAAAAACTAAGTTCTACAGATAATCCTTATCAAGCGAATGCAACTTTCACCCCTCATGCAACTCTTTAAAACTGCAGCAAATATCATGCATATTTGTGGAAATCATAATAACTTGGAACAATTTCCAGCCAAAAAATTATTTAGATACAGAAATTACACCAATTGACTGTTTATCTTGAATGGGAAATGGGCATACGATAAGCATTCCTCATTTGAGCTTGGACTTACTTTTTTCAGCCAATTCTGCAAAGATTTCAGTTTTCAAAGAGCTTGGCCTTTGCAGACTGTACATATGAAACTCATTGAGCCCATTTGTATTTCAGTTTCAAAAGTTTCATGATAAAATTCATTCCTGCAACTGGCACACATGGCAGTAACAAAGCAACTATTTTTTTTTCCATGGGCAACAAAGGCAAGACTCCCTTTTCCTGCCGAAAGGATAAATCAAAACCTTGAGCGATCTCTGCATCATATGAAAAGACCTTAGAACCATCAGAACAGGAGTTTGTTTGAGAAGCCAGAAGATTAAATTCTATATTTCACATGCTTCCCAGGCTCAGCTTTTCAGTGCCAGATACATCAGGGAATCTCCCACAAAGTATTTCATCTTCATCCTGCCACCAAGCAAGCAATAAGCCATGACACTTCTGTTAACCATATAATTCACCAAGAACCTATCAAAATGGGTTCCAAGCAATATAAAACTGGCAGTATCTCCAAAGCCTCCTACATCTGTACTTGAGTATCCTTACAAAATGTGTAAGACACAATATGGAGACTCTCGCATGAGAATCCTTTTCTACAGAATTAAGGAAAACCAAAAGGATGAAACAAGGATAAATGAGAGGACTGAGGAGAAAAGTAAAGCATATCACCAGTACAATGAACCCAGAACTAAGAGGAATGACATGCCAAGTACTCTATCAAAAATACTTGGCCATTCAATTTAATGAAATACAATATAAGAATTTCTTAGTCTTCAATAAACAAGCAGTAACATTAAGAATGAGAATGCATCATACCTTACCCGACAATAAATCACATGTGGCCAAACAGCCTGGTGATTGCACCAGTAGAGATGAAGAGGGAGCAAGACCAAGAACAATGTCTCCGTCTGTTCTCCTCATAAAATTTGGAGACACAGTTTCTTTGGGTTGGTCATGTGACTCATGTCTGTCAAAACCAATCATAAACTCATTGCTCCTAGAACTTTCCAAATCCTCTGACCAGGGCTTCTCCTGGCTTGTGCATGCAAAATGCCGATTGTCTTCAACAACCTTTACTTCTTTAGTACCCAAGAAACAAAGTGAATCCTCTATAGGGCCCCTTTTACTCTTCAGTTAATCCATACTGCAGCTGCAAAGACCAGCTTTGTTGTCTTCAGTAGCAAATGGCTGCTGATTCACAGAGGCTGTGAGGGGGTAACCTTTGGAACAAGTTCCCTTCACAGAGCTTGTCACAGCATCCGCACCCTTTTTGATGTGGCCATGACCAAATGCGATATACACCTCATCATTGAAGGAAGCCTTATCTTCTTTATGCTCATGCTCCTCCAAGGTGATACAGGAGCCCTAATTAATGTTACCACCATAGATTTTCCCATCACAGGGTTGCCTACATTTGTTGCTTCCCAAGCTTCTTTCCAGCATAGGCTTGTCCAGTGTCCTATTGCAAACTTCAGAATCTTCAGCAGAAAAAACTTGCTCATTTGTAGATGGAACAGTTATGGAACTATAGGAACTTTTTACCATATCAATATTGGTTTCACATCCAGTGACCAGGCCAATTTTGCTGCTGCACTCAATATTGGGCACCTCCATCAACTTATTTGAGACATTGACCTCATTATTTTCAAGACAAAAGTTTTGCTCACCATCAAACAAAGTATGCTGGATTCTTTCAGACTTCTGCTGATAGGTTTTCTTTATTGTGAATTTGATTTTCCCTTCAACATCATTTTCAACGAGATGCATTTGCTCTTTGAAATATGCAGGAACAACTCTGCCAACACTGGCAGTTTGTTCATTATCTCCAGATTTAGCAATTTCATTGAAATTACATTCATTTATCACACTTTTCGCAACATTGGCAAGATTATTGCTGAAAATGAATGTCTTCTTATCTACATATGAAAACAAGGCCTCTTTAGAATCCCTTCCCATGGAATTTATAGACTGATTTTCTTTATTTGCGGATCCATATACCAAAAAGTCTTGGTGATGCTAGTCACTGCACCCTCCTGCAGAGTGGGATAGTTGCCCAAACCCATTTTAGGCTTGTCTTCCTCAACAGAGTTTTGACTATCAATTTTCACGTCTTCAATTGCACTGGACATAGGCATATCCTCAACATTCTGATCGCCAATATGATCCAAATTGTTGTCAACAATACATGCCTGAACTCTTCTAGGAGAAGCAAGGGAATAGTTCTGCAAACCTTTTTCCTGACTATCAAAATTGCCAGTTCCATGGCTTGTAGAATTGAAACTATCTGTCTCATTAGAAGACCTAAGCATGGTGTTATTCTTTATATCTAATAAGGTTGATTCTGCACCTGCACCAAACATAGTTTTAGCAGCAACTGCATCAGTAACTTCATTTGTCTTCTCCACCCTACCATTGCTAATGTTATAAACTCTACCCTGCATATCACTATAATTTCCACTTGCAGCACTTTCCTGCTTCTTGCACAATGGACTAGCAGAACATGTTTCATCACTGGTTTTAACAATAGAAGCTATTGCAACAGAATCCTTCTCAAGTCTGATTGATTCTTGTGTACCTGAGATATCAGAATGAGCTCCGACTGATGCAGGCATAGCCCTTCTTACTCCACCAGAGGCTTCAACTCTTTTCAGATAGTCTTTAATGTGGTTCCCAAGGTGGCCATTGTAGTGATGCCCTTCTTCAAAGGTTTTATGACAAAATTGGCATTCATACTTTCCGTTTTTAATTATCACTTCTTCAGTCGAGGACATTTCACTTCTTAACCTCTTTGGCACCCACTGATGAAATAACACCAGGTGCTGAAGCAGGTCATCCTCCTCATCAAAAGCCATGGTGCATTTGTGGCATTTATATTTCTTACCAATTTGAACATCACCAGTCCTATGTGTCATCAGTGAGGAGGCTAGCTCTTCATGTTCTGTAGACATTGAAGTAGAGGGAAACATCAAAGATAAAACTGCACCATCCTTGTCACCTCCAACAGTAAGACCTGTGACCTGAGCCACAGCTTGTCAGTATTAACAATAGACAGAATTTTAATTGTGCAAGAAACAGAAAAAACATTGGCTTACATTCCCAGAGGCCACTTTGTTGGTCAACTGTTTGCCGTCATCAAAATGATTGTACTTTGCCTCACTTTCCCTCTGGAGGTTGCAAAAGGAAAGTAAATGTGATGAAACATCCTCGCAGGACATAAACTGCTGGCCATTAGGGCTGGATTGTGGAAAATTGGGGAAAAAAAAAAAAACAAGAAAGAAAGTTAGAACAATATAACAAAATAATGAATAACCAAACATACAAGATAGAGAAATATGTCCCCCTTCTAACAACTGTATAGGACAGATGAATGTGAACAATAAAATAATTCCAATTAGAATTAAGAAACAGCTGCTGCAAAATATCCCATGAACCATTAATCAATATGCACCAAGAATGTATAATACCTCTGATTTTATTGACTCTGGTAACAACAATGCACTGCAAAGTGAATGGTGTGATCCTATGTATAAGGAGCTATGTTTTTACGCAGTTCAGAAGAGGAGGGAAAAAGGGAAATTTCATTACATGGGACAGCCCTATCAACTCAGCCTGCTTGCTTCGTAAGGGTAAAACCGATAGCAAGTTGCCAAGTAAAACTAAAAAGTTTTTGAAATGTAAATAATTGGTAGTTTTTGTCCCTTCCCCTATTTTAAGAAATGCTAGCCTCATCCAAATGGCAAAATCTGATTGGTTTTGACCCACCAAGGGCTGTTTGTGCACTAAAACTTCAGATAAAAAGACCTCTTCTAACAGAATCCAGAAGGTAAGCTGATATGTCTGAACCAGTCTGCACCAAAAAGCCTATCATAGAAAGGAGTTCACTCATGTTTTTCCCTCTTCCTGTTAAAATCTACTAAGTGAAGGAAACATTTGATTTGAAAAATCTTATCTTTTTGTTAGGGCAGATTGGCCAAAGATCAAATGGAAACTGTTAGTCCTTATTCGCATCAGATTGCTAGTGCTTTACTTAGTCCCTCCATTGCAATCTAAACAACAATTCACAAATTACGTCAGTGTCAAAGCCAAGTTTTTTTGTTTTTTGTTTTTTTTGGTATGAGAACAAAGGGAACTTAAACGATGCATAAACTGAGAATCAGCAAAAAGATGACTGAAAAGAACCTTGCCAAAGAAAGAACGAAGTTTCATAATTTTTTGGCAGTATTCTACAAAACTTGGGTTAAAATTTTGCAGGATCATTTTATGGGTACAAAGAAAACCTTACAGAGCAAACTGTAGAATACAAATAAAAAGGGTGAAAAAACAAGTGATACACATGTAATACAAAGAAACTTAGTATTTATAAGGACTCTATCAACAAAGGTAGTCCAAAATGATTAAGATGCATGATTAAATGAAGTACAATGTCTAGCAGAACTCGATAACATGCCTTTACAACAAGAAGTTCCTCACTTTCATAATTGTTTGCATCAATCAAAATCCTTATATTAGTTGCCTATCCTCATACAACTATATAGACATTTGGTGACATGTAGTCATGTTTCACAAAGAACAACCATGTAAATCTCTGAAATGATATATGGATTGCTTTAGCATCCAAGTTCCTCAAGGTATTTTTTTCTCCCTTAAGTGAATCACTCGGCATTTGAATTTGGTATATTACACATATTCCCATTTCCCCACACAATTTAACAAAGTGTGAAATACAAATTAATAGACCCATTCATCAAGGCATAGCACACAGCAAACTAACCAACAGACACTCCCACAAATATCAAAAATGAGAAAAAACACGGTTAAAAACCTTATGTATCCTCTAATACTCAACCAGAAATGATGGGTTCGCCTCTGGAGACAAAGCACGAGCTTCCACCTTTTTGGCAATGAATCCCCAAAAGTGCTGGCATCCACAATCCTCCTCTTCTTCCTTTTACTCATCCATTGGCCCTCCAAACCCTCCAAAAACCCTAAAAATTCTGTCTCGGTCCTCAGGCCTTCCGTCCTTCTCCTCAACTCCTCCTCGTATGTGTTCTGCGCATTCTGCACTGCAGCCAAGTCCACCACCATACCATTCTTATTCACCATCGCAATCTCCTCTCCCTCCTTATTCCCTCTCTCCGCATTTTCAACCATCTTATACTCAGTTTCCTTGTCCTCACTCCTAATCGCCTGATTAATTGTGCTACCGTAGGACACATTATTCTCGTTCTTGCGCGGCCGGCCGCGCTTCCTCTTTCTGGAACTATAATCGGCAATATTACTTGAAACGACACCAACCGGAGCATTCCGTAATTCCACGTTCCTCGTTGAGGGTAAACACAGGTAATCTTGGAATTGGACAGGAACGGAAACTAGGTTACTATCGTTCTCATTCTCCTCCGCGTTAGCGTAGGAATCCGCGCCAAACAAGGACTTAAGTAGTGAGATAATCTGAGAATTTTCTCCATCCAGATATTGCACGGCGCTTTGGGCAGGAATGGACCGGGTAAGACGATAGTTTGAAGAAGATTGAGCAAATTGAGAAGTGCTGCGAGGAGCGAGCCGGAGACGAGAGAAGGTCTGTT
This sequence comes from Kandelia obovata, assembly GCA_021464305.1. Classification (NCBI taxonomy): domain Eukaryota; kingdom Viridiplantae; phylum Streptophyta; class Magnoliopsida; order Malpighiales; family Rhizophoraceae; genus Kandelia; species Kandelia obovata. Next base: position 3,723,648 of record CM038479.1, on the reverse strand, counting down.
TGCGGCTGCCGGCGGATTCGTTGAAGACGGAGCGATCGATTTTGGGGGTGAAAACGTCGGTGTCGTTCTGGAGATGGCGGGGAGAGGAGGTGGAGGAGGAACAGAGGGAGAGCGAGAGAAGTTCAGATTGGGAGAGAAGGCGGAGGTCGACGACGGGAATGGCTTCCGCGTGGAGGTGGTTCAGAGGCTGGCTCGAGGCGGCGGAGCCCACGGTGGCTGTGGCCATGACGTGGATGTAACTGTAAACTGTTGGCACGTAAAGAAATGGGGTTTTTTTTTTTTGACGGGGGATCTGAAAGGGGCTTGGAAGTTGCAACGGACTTCTATTTCAAATACTGGCCCACCGGTCTTTGAAGTTTGGATCCTGTTGTCTTGCTCTGGGCTAGATATTTGGGCCTCGTTATTCTCAACCAATTTCCCCACCAATAGCAAAAGGGGCTCTGGCATGCCTGATGCCACATACTGATTTTTATTTTTATTTTTATTAAAAGAAAATAATTGTTGTTGTCGGAGTATATTTTTTGATGGCCACAGCAGCATTGTGGCTTATCCATCTCGTCACCAAATTGGCAGTATTCTTTGGGTGCCCACCAGCCATTTTACTTTCGGAGCCATAATAGCAATTAGTGGCATTACATCCAAACAGAGAAATCTCTAACTAGACATATTATCAAGTACATATTGCTAATGGTGAATTTTTTGAAGGTAAAAGAAATATTACTCTGTGGTGAACAACCCACCAAACATTAAAATATTTGTTACTTTCTTTTTTATATATATGGAATTTGATGCTGATAGGACGAAGTCGCATCACCAACCACCAATTGCCTTGATGGCAATTGCATTGACCGAATTGGTTGGCTTTATTCTTACAAATTTCAGGCCGTGGTCTTAAACAGACCTCATATTAAGTTAAAACGTTTCAATTCTCTCAATTCCCATCTTTGAGAACTGAAAAAGCCTACAAGTGGCGGCCAACACAAATCACCTCTGCCTTTATCTAAGCTCTCTGTCTGTCGAAGGCTCCAGACTCAAATTCTTGGATCCGCCACCGCGCACATGCAATGAAACAGAGGATGAGCTTCGGCTCGGCAACATGTGGGGGCATGTGCATGTCGCCGTCATGAAAGCTAAGCCCATGTACACAATTCGAAATAATATTTCGTAGTTTTGAGTGGACGTGTTGCTTGGGGAAATGACTCATCAATTATGAAATGTGTAGAGAAACTCAAATGATTTTTTATTTTATTTTTTGCACTCAATATTTCTAGAATAAATTAATTGGATATGTAATTTGAATCATGAATGAGACTTAATCTTGATCCAAAAAAAAAATAATAATGATTTGAGAGCTTTCAAACACTCTTTCTTAGCACCACTTAGAATCACCCTGGAAATGAATAGAATGATAAGAACCAAAAATAGAAAAAAATAAAATAATAAAAAAAAGAATATAAATATTGTGAGACAAGATATGCTCAGAGGAGGTGTCCAAATGAGTGGTCTAAATTAGCATCAATCAAAGCTATCATCTATTCAAATCCACAATTTTTATCTATTAAAGACATTAATCATTAAATTGCTTTTCGTTCTTTCTCTTTCTGGTTTTGTGGTCGAGGACCTTGAATTATTAAGATAGAGACATTAAGACGATAACTATAAAATAATGGCGAATGAGCACTAGTAGAAGACGTCACGGGTGACTACGCTCTCCACTCAAAGAACGTGAGACAAAGAGCTGGATTTTTTCGTAGTGAGCCGATGGTACTCACGGTTGGAAGTACGACGCCGCTTTTCTTGAATATCTCTCTCCGCAAGCCGATAGTAATATAAAATCCTTAACAAAGCCCAAACCGTTTTTTTTAAAAAAAAAAAACAAAAAATAATATTGTATTAAATATATATTTGAAAGTTTTAAACTTATTTAGTCAAATTAATTAAATATCATTGTTAAAATAAAATAAAAATTTTAATTAAAATTGAAATAAAAAAATATTTAATAATTCTATCAAAAAGATAAATTTTCTATTCACAAGTCAATTTTTTTTTTGTTTTCTTTTTTTTTTCATTTTTAAAAATTTTAGTGTATAATTTAAGGTTCATTTTTTATTATTTAATTTTTTTTAATATGAACTTTTATTAGCACATAAATCAGTCACTAAAGAGAAATTCACTGAGCAAAGACGTGCCAACAAGAAACAGTTAATTAAAATCCAATAAAGCCTACATGGAAATTAAGTCCAAATCTTTGTTGATGCTAAAGATTTATTATCAAAGCTTAGTGAGTTGGGACAAATGCTCTATTTGATACGTTTAGCATTATTCTTTTAGTTGTTATGATCGAAATTCACACAAAGGAGTTAATTATGAGGTTTTATATTAATAACATGTTTTTTTATAATAATTCTTATTCAGTAAGTATTAAATATATATATATATCTCCTTTGTAAATGTAACCTACCATACTCCTTAACTACTTTAGTTTCAGGAATTTTGCGTTTTCCTTAATTTTTGGTGCACGATCTTTTTACAGTTGCGAGAGCCCAGCACATGTACGGGTTGTTTTATTATTATTATTATTAAGAAAATAAGTAGGAGAGTGTATTTTAACAAACATGCGCACAGAAACATCCAGAAAGAGATATTCCTCTCAAAATTCTTGCGTCGCTTTTGACCGTATGGTCTTCGAGAGAGTGCCTGCTCCTCCAGTTAGTTAGGCCTGCAGAATATTCGAATAAATTGAAGTACTGTGCACCAATAACCACCTAAGACGCTAGAAAATGGTTGATATACAACGCAAGTTACGCAACAAAAGGCTGCCTTCCACCGTTGGTGCCATGGGAGCATATAATTTTGTAATTGGAACAGAAAATAATTCTGAAAAAAAAAATAAAGAATGTTCCGCTTAAGCAAGGGTTAAAAAAAAGAAAAGAAAAGAAAAGAAAAATTGTGAGGTGGTGATTGTTCGGTAGTCAACATAAATTGCAACGTACGAATAAATTTTTTAATAATTTTGATTGATTATTTAAAAAATAAAAAAAATTATTAGTTACTTTATTTTTAGACTCCCCGTAACTCCTCCAAATTAAGTCAATTAATTATTATTTTTTTTTAAAAAAAAAAAACCTTTTCAGGTTAGTTTAGGTTTCGTTCCTAAACGCCAAGGCAACTTACTTTATATGTTTGATTACGTGTGTATTATAAGATATTCACACCAAAAGGTTAAGGTTATAACCTGACGTGGTGTGAATGCGTTCTGAGTTTCTTCTTATGTTAAATATTTGTACAGACACAATTAATTTTTATTTTATATTAATAATTTATATGTAATATAAATTATTTATTATATAATATAAAAATTAATTATACTTACTTAAATTAATTATTTTAACTAAATAAAATTTATTATTATATATATTTTTAAAAAAAGAAGATACATTATATCAGTCATTATAATTATAAATTAAAATTAAAATATTTATTTATATATTTTTTTATTTAATTATTTTGTATTATTAAAAAAAAATCGCCCACTAAATATTGTTGAAGTAATAATAAACAATAGAGGAACAGGACAAGTAGCTTATAGACAGAAAGCGTGTAACGTGCGCGTATGCTGCTTTATGTCATTCGTGGGCGTCTACCCCCATCTTCGTATATGCCTATTTTATACCATAGCCCTCCTTTTTCCAGAAGGCAGCCATTGCCACTAGCATCAACTAGAAACCATCTCTTGCTTCCTAGAACCCTCTCTCTCCATCTATCTCTCTCTACACACACAAAAACATACATAGCATCACTGGCACGCACCGCTACAGAAGCTCAAAGCGGCTTGCGCAATTCTCATTAGATTGGCGTCTTGGTGTCTCCAGAAGATAGAAAAGGCTGTAAGGAGGTGTACAGCAAGAGGAAGCCTTTGGTATTGCAATTTCTTAATTGTTGTTTCTTTGTTTGCTTATGCTGCTAATGTCTAAGGAAACATTTGGTTCAAAATTACAGAGTTTCCACCAAAAAATGGGTTCTTTTTTAAACCTGGATGTAGGAAGGTTGGTTTGTTGATTTTTCTAAAGAAATTGATGAATGGGTGATATGAATCTTAGGAGAACCACACTCCAAAAATGAGTTATTAAATTAGGAGAGTTCAAGTTCATATGAACCCATCTGATGTGGGACTCGGCGCCTACGCGAGGTGACTTTGTAGTAAATCAAGTTCCGGGCAAACACCGCAATTTCGGCCTCACAACATCCAGTCCGGCTAGTACTGACATCACCCTCTTTGGCTTTGCACTGGATCTAGTCCAGGCGATGTCGACATCACCACCCCTGCGTTAGCTTTTGAAGTTGGAGGGTCCAAGTTCATATAATTTCTGATGTGAGATTCAAGTCCCATACCTTGCAATTAGGATCCTAACAATGTGAATTATAAATGTTTTATTTATTTATTTAGATGATTAATGGGATTTTCCTCGAATTCCCTTGTGCTAATAATACCTGGCGTCCTGTCCCCTTTGTGTTGGTAATTTTTGTGGTTAATGGTGTTCCAGGACTCTTAATTCTATGGCGTTTGAATAAGTCTGCTATAACCCTCTATTTGTTTTAATGGGATCTGGATTTTCTGTTTCACTATACGCTTCATTTATGGCAGGTGAGGTTTTGAAGAATGATTTTATGAAGCTTCTAGGTAGAAGCTGCTGCTTGTACAACTCTGGCCAACATTTTGGTGGTATTTGCTGGCACCGGAACTGGTGTTGGCCCTTTGCTTTCCAGTTCTCATTCACCATCATCATCATTAGCCTGTTGCACTCGGTCCTTGATTTGGCATCTTCCCATTGATTATGGCTAACTAGTGATTGAAACATATCCTTATTTTCTCGCCAATTCTTCATGAAATAAACTCGGTTGGCGGCATTTAGAGATGTAACCATATCCAAAGCTATCAGGAGAGCCTGAGAGAAAAACAATAATAAAGATAAAAGGAGTGTATCCTATTTGGATTTTTTTTGAGAGATCTAGTTGGTCATTGTTTGAGATGGCAAAACTTGGCTGGTGCCTTGGGTTGACAGGGAGAAAGAAGGATAAGAAGGTGAGAATCTATCAGATATGGGATGATACATGAATGTTTTTGGTTGAAGTTCATTACTTCTTGTGATACATTTACTCAACTTGTTCCTCTTTGATTTTAGGTTGGCAAGGAATCATTGAGATCAGATGACTTTAACAAGGCACTAAAATCCCTGACATTCAGGCCCGGAGTCCCTGTGGGAACTGTTGAAGTTGATGAATTCAAAACAAGACCTTTTACTGAGTCAATTCCTGTTGCCGTCCAGAAAGACTTTTCGAGTGCCAAGTCAATAAGCCATGGGAGTGCTGTTGGAGATGCTGCAGCAGAGGTAGCATATGAAGGGGAAGACGAACATGAAGACAATGCTTCAATGAAGAGAGACTTATCTGACTTTGATCTCCAATCCCATGTGGCTAATTTAGGTGAATGTGAGTTTACTCCAAGAACCAAAAGTTTGGGATACTCAGATTCATTTGAGACTGGGGCAACTGAACATTACACAAAGAAATCTGAAAAGGACAGTGGAAAGGGTGTTACTGATGTAGGACATCTTAGTGATCCAGGGATTGGAAAGGCTGAGTTCTGGGGCTCACCTAAGCTTAAGCGGTCTTGTTCTAATTTGGAGACAAGTAAAGTGCTCAAACAAATGGCAGGTCAGTTTCCCCTGCCAAAAACTCTCTATTCTGGTGAATCACAGGAGATATCAGAGAAATGGAAGGGTCCAGGTAGCTCTGTATCTTTGAGAAGCCATTGCAGCGCTGACAGAGTGATGCTGAGGAAGCATTCTTCAAGCCAGGTTCTACCTTCCAGGAGCAGAAAGCTGTGGTGGAAATTATTCCTCTGGAGCCACAGAAACATGCACAAGTGGACTACAAAACTGCCACTAGAATCTGTAAATAATGCTTTGAACCAACAAGGTGGGTATCATTCAGATACAGTTGAACCTAACAGAGCTGTGGAATTGAGCACAACACAGTCGCCTGGGTCAATGACTGCAAAACCTTTGGACAAGAGCCATATCAATGATGGGGTTATTAATCAGAGCTGGGATGATTTTCACAGTGGCTTTTCTGGTTCATGGCTCCATAACCAGTGGGTTGCTTTCCCATTGGAATCATCCTCCTTTTCAAGAGTTGATGAGTGGGTAAAAGACCTGGAGTCTCAGCCCCTACCTTCTGATAGGGATGATGATGACAATATTGAGCACATTATTCACCCCCACTCTCCTGAGAATGGTAGATCACCCCCAAGAAGCACTGCCCCCCTGACTCGACATCATGATACCTGTCTCCTGGAAGATATTTTACTTGCCAATACAGTTATCCAGTCCCTGAATTCTTCCTCAACAGTGGCCCACATCTCAGGTTCTAGCTTAAAAGCTATTCCCAGCATGTCACACTTTTCCAGTCTCAGATCAGTGAATCTGTCAAACAACTCCATAGGTATATTCTTACCTACAGCAAGATGTGCCTAGTCTTTAAACATATATTTACTATTATTACTTTCATTTTTTCAAATTTTCAGGGTAAATATTAGACCTACTTATCAGTTACTATCTGCAGGACCTTTTATACCAACGAAGATGATTCACTATAGACTGATTTGCCTGTTGCTGTTCTTGCTTTGTTTGCAGTTTGCATTTCCCCAGGATCATTGCCAAGGGGTCTTCATGTACTGAACTTGTCAAGAAACAAGATTAATGCTATTGAAGGACTGAGAGAACTTACCCGGTTGCGAGTACTTGATCTCAGTTACAATCGCATTTCCCAAATTGGACAAGGTATTGTATTTGATTGTAATTCTAGTATTAGTCCAATCTTTTGATTAATTTTTCTGTAAGAGTTTACATTGATCCCCTTATGTTTTGGCAGGGCTGTCAAATTGTTTGGTAATCAAGGAACTTTATCTAGCCGGGAACAAGATTAGTGACGTTGAGGGGCTGCATAGGCTCCTGAAGCTTACAGTCTTGGACTTGAGCTTTAACAAGATAACAACAGCTAAAGCTTTGGGCCAGCTTGTTGCCAACTACAACTCATTGCAAGCTCTGAATTTGTTGGGCAATCCAATTCAGAGCAACATCAGCGATGAGCAGCTTCACAAGGCTGTTTGTGGTCTCCTCCCAAAGCTTGCCTACTTGAATAAGCAGCCCATAAAACCACAGAGAGCACGAGAAGTTGTAACAGATAGTGTTGCCAAGGCTGCTATGGGGACCAACAGCAAGTATTCTTCTCGCAGGGGAGCATCAAAGAGAGTGAGCTCCGGCAGCTCAGCCTCCAGTGTTCACAGGAGCAATGTTGGTGCTGTGCATAAAAGCAGGAATGGGTCAAAGAGCCGCACTAATTGTCTAAAGACAGTGTCATCTGCACATGCTTCTTCAGCCCGTTAAAGTATTTCTTCATTTAGTAGTGTGGGTTCATGGTAGTGGTGTTGCCTTGCGTTTTCTGCCATCAACTTGAAAAGTGTGTTCCCTAATGCATTGCTTTTCTTCCTTTTTGACCGCACAGACTAGCGGTGGTTCAATAAAGCTCATGGTATGATGCGTTTCAACATCTCTAGTTTTGGTGTTTTATGAGACTGAAGCTATCACTATCCATAAGCACAAACACCAAAATGGAATCACTGTTGTCTTGTGTCTGATTAACATTGGCAAGTAGTTTGCCCCCTCCAACTTAAGTTTTTTTCTTTGCTTGGACATGTTGTACCCCCCCCCCCCCATACAAGGATTTACGACACAGCTGTCAGCTACGGTATGTATATGCACGACAGAGCCTCCTCAGTTATTATAGTGACGCATGAAGCCAGAATATGACGTCAACAAGACTGGGTGCTGTTGAACTCAAGAACTGGATACAGAAAGTGATGACTGGAATCGTGAGAGCTGTACAGATCAGAAAAGCTGTGGAAGAATTAAGCTCCACATCTCAAATCGGTTGGTCTTTACCTGTGGGTCTGCTTAGTTTGGTTGTCGAAGTGTATTGCTATTTAGCGTTACCAATGACCGAGAAATTATTCGTATGGGAAGGATATTGATACAGGCCGAGTATTTTGTGGAACTGGACTAGCCAGAGCTGATGCTGCACTACGAATATAGCTGGGAGTCAGAGACCGTTCTTCTTCTTCTTTCTAGTTTCACTCTGGATTCGCACGTCAATGCAGCATATCCAATTTAGTTGGCATATAAGCAGCCTGCGAAGCACCCATGGGTGCCGTTCTTAGGAAACTCGCAATTTGAACCAGGGAACAGATCTACTTCACGAAAAAAGATACAGAGAAAAAGGAAAAAAAAAAACTCCTGTTAGATGGAAGAAAAGAGTTGTTACATTTCTTTCAAGATATAAAATGGCTAATATCCAGAAACTGGTTTGTAATGACTGCCATAAAAATGCTAAAAAGGCACAGAACTATGTGAAATAAATTAGATGACATTAAACTCTACATGTTACAAAAGAGAAAATGGTATTACAATGTTTGGTTGCAATCATAATATTAATAATGTTTGGTCCGAAGCGGCAAGACATTGTTAGTGTCATTTATTCATCAAGCAAGTCATTTGAGCATATACTTATAAAGCTTCCTGGCGTCGGCGAGGAAAAAGTAATTTGGAGTGGAAAAAGCTTCCGACCTGCCAGATTCGAACCAGCGACCTAAGGATAGCTACACAACCACTACAGTGCTCCGCTCTGCCCTGCCAACTGAGCTAAGGTCGGTTGATATACTGAGGTTAAACCTTTTATTATTATAAAACTATTTTTAAAGATTAACCCTTTTGTTATTATAAAACTACTTTCAAAGATTTACCAATAAAGCAATAGAGGTAAATAGTAAGGGGGAAGAGGACGTAAAGAAAAATGATGAGTCGCATTCTGGCATTCAGCCTCAGATCAACACATTCCAGCATCTGTAAAAATCATATTTTCAGTACACCAAGTTAGTAAATCAATGGGATCACATGTTTGCAAATCGTTGCCTCCAAGGCTCTGACATGGCTTCCAATGGAGTTTGGAGCCGGCGTTGTGTCGCATAATGAATTTTATTGCGATAAACAAAAAGGTCAGTCCCGTGATCAAAAGGAAAACAACACAAAGAATTAACCAAAAACAATATATATATATATACTCTTGGGTGAGCTGCCAATAAACATTTTTACATACTACATGTGAAGCGTGACTTGCTTATTCTGTAATGATTTTCATGTCGCCTTATTGTCATAAATTTCAACATGTGAAACATGAAAATTAGCTCTAATTCTATACTTCTTGTTTACTCGGCAGCCTCAACTTTGAGTAATTACATGCCCCCCTGTGAGCCTTACGGCTGTGCAGGATTCAGTGGTTGGTTCCACTAGAAGAATTCACTTGTTTCCTCTCATCTGCTTTCTGGTTTCTTTGTTTCTGGTCAAAACCTTTGATTCTGCTTTATATGGCTGAGCTCTACGAACATCAATTGAAGTAAAAAAAAAAAAAAAAATAGAATATGAATAGTGTGATCTAACTTCTTGCGTCAATTATTAGATTGCTTGTCTCTTCGAGAAAGGCTTTTGGCAAATAAGGAGTCTTTCTTCATTGTTGCTCTCGATTTCGATAACCCGTGCCTCCCACTTCAGCCACGTGGCTAGAGCTCTAGCTGATTCAATGAGTGAGACTGTGTCGCGGATTATCACCCATCCCTGCAGCAACCAACCAATATCAATAAACCTATAAGATCCATCCAAGAGTGGCATCAGAGATTGCAGACTCAGTCAAACAGCCACACATTGATGTTGGTAAGTTCAAATAATAAATGTGACAGTATGCAGGGCAGTTCATGATCTTGTGAGATGAAAATTATATAATGATCATTTGGCTTGTGCCAGCTTTTATAAAACCAGAATTTGGCGAGCATCAAAAATCAAAAAGTGGATAAATTGAATTGGGTACCTCTGGACGAAGTAAGCGATCAACCTCAGTGAATACATCAAGCATGGTGCACCTGCGTTGCCGACCAGTTTCAAGGGAGAAGATTCCTTCTGCATGCACCAAATCATAAGTTCTGGGGTATGTTGGGAAGGCCTCGCACCTGATGATGGAAATATTCATCCGTTCAGTAGCTAAAGAAAAATATAATGACAGCATATGACATTACAAATGTAGAATAATTAAATATGAGTGTACGGAGAAGTGAATAATGAGCTTCACAAAGGGGATGAATCCCCAACCTTTTGTCGCCAAAATCATTGCATACGTTTTTTGCGTAGTATCCTTCTTATAGTTTAACCCTTTGTAGTTGGTATACATCTTGCTTAATTCATAACAAAGACTACAATCAAAAAAATTTCTTAGATCTAAAGGTTACACTCTTGCAAGAAAGATCATTGACTTGAAGGATCAAGAGTTTTGTAAGTATATGGACCATTCATACAACCAAAAAATGCACAGGACAATTTCACTGAGAAATCTAGCTCTTTTGGAGCACAAATGTATTGCTTATGAATGGTTCCCACCAAGTGAAAGGAACCAAAACCAGCAGAATTTAACACTGTAAAAAAAAAAAAAAACAGAGAGAGACAATGGCTCTTATATGTCATGATGAAAAGAATGAGAAATCTTTGAGAGCTTCATCTATTAAGAAGAAAAAAGAAAAGAAAAGAAGAAATTATTGATTGTTTCTGATGAATTAGTTTCAAAAACTAGGCAGAGCAGGAAACGCCAATGCAGAAACAGTAACCACGTAATTTCAAATTAGAAAAATGAACCGGCAGACGTAGAATTACCAATCATGCAATACACCAACAAAGCCCCTGTCAAGGATTAAGGGAAGATAGTTTGGTCCACTTGTTGGCACCACGTTCATAACCCAAACAGACTTTCCAGTCTCCAGTAGTGCAGAATTAAAACCACCAAAATGAGAATTCATGTCTAACACATTTCTGAGCATGTTATAAGGTGGAAGGGGATCCTCTTCACCGGGTCTCTTTGGATGATCTGAGAATATCAAGGGCGAAAGAAGAGACCAATAATTAGTGACAGATTTTATCCAGTCATCGGAATCCTGTGCAAAGTCTTCCATATGCACACCTGCAATGGTAGAAAAACAGAAGCCAAAATATAAGGCAAGGAACATACAGGGCAAACATGGTGTCCTTGGTTTCTAATCGTTAAATGTAATTACCATATAATGCAAGCTCAGTTTTGTTCAAGTGAGACCTAGAAGGCCAGGATCTTCTCTCTTCAATAGGAATCCATCGGCGACTGTTTGTTCCTGCTATACATGCTTCCAGTGGCCGATAATAAGGAGTTTCAACATCGTGTCCCTTAATGCAAAGAGAAGGGCCTGAACCAGACTTCCTAGAGAAAAACAGAAATTGTGTCAAGAATTATACTTATGTAGAAAGACGTATGCATGTGAAAGTGGCTATCACAAGCAAAGACTTCATGTATTAGATAAAATCAAATAACTCCATCAATAATAAATATAGAAAAAAAATTAATCATTATTCTGGTGACCTTACCGGGAACTATAACAATTTCTTTTACTAGTCTTTTTCCATACGACAGTTTCATCTTGTTGTGACATCAGTTCCCAACAGAGATTTTCAGCAAAATCTCGAACAAAGTTCCACCTTTTCTGATTCTCTTTGTTGCGAGCATAGGTAAGTGGCGAATTCCATACAAAGTATCCACCAGGCTTCAGAACTCTATCAAGTTCAATCAAGAAAATGCCATCTGTGTTGCATGGTATAATTATCCAGTTAGTAGCACTGATCAATTTTTCTCAGCAACTGTGAGACGAGACACAGAGGGTGAAGAACAGAAGAGATGTTTATAAAATTTATGAGCATTCACTTTTCAATATAAATGTCACTAACAAGGACATTGTTTTGACCGCTAAGGATAGTCATAAAAATTCTTCTTAAATGAGTCAATACTTAATCAAGAATTAATACCTTTTTGGTCCCAGTCGATGCCGCATCGTGAACAGTGTAACATATCAAAGGAAAGAGAAGGATACGGCAACTGCTTCAAATAAAAAGAACCAATCATTGCAGGAAGACCTCTTTCAAGAGTAAGTTGAACTTGACTGCCTGAAGCCTCATAGTTAGCAATGCACATAGTTATGAGCTGTTTTGAAAACAGATGTGCTCCAAAGCTACCATAACCACATCCTATATCCAAAATGGTTCTCACCTGCAAAAATCAAGAAACTCAAACCAATTACCATCACACCAATTGACTGCAAAGGGTTAGAGTAGTATCATCATTTCTGAATGTGGAAGCTGTCACATCACACAGCAACACTATAATAATGGGTATAACAAATACACAAACATCAGAAAATTTTGATAATTTCAAATGTCATTGATTAATCATGTTTTGGACAAAGACATGTTGTTCAAAACACTGACAGTACATCACAGAAGCATTTTAATTGTTACAACTATGCAGAACTAATTCTGCTCAAACTTGCCAGCACAGGAAATGAATGAATTTGACTTGCATGTTGCCAGAATTATGTTTTCTAGAAGACGGTAAATATGAACATTAACCACACACTTCGTTTTTTTTTTTTTTCATGACAGAACAAGAATTGCCGTGTGTCCAGGCCCAATTCACAGCACCTTGATGTGCAGAGCTTAAATGGTAAAACATGAGATAGAAAGCATTTTGGAAATCAGACTTTTTTTCTTCCCTAAGAAAAAAAGAAAAAGAGTAACATAACCACCAACCCCAGATTGAATAAAATATGATTCATTTCTCAGACCAATCATTTCAGCAATTTGATGTGAGTAATCTTCGATGTCATCAAACATGAGAGAAGCCGAACGAAAAGAAATCTGTTCTTCATCCAGCATCATCATCCTGTAAAACAAAATAACTGAGGGATCAATTCAAAAACATCAACAAAATTAGATCATATCGTCAAAACATTTGTCAATGAGAAAACTTGTCACTCACCTCTTGGTCATACTGCCAGATGAAAGTACCTCCTGTGCAGTAATTTTAACATTTGAAATCCAGATGATATCCCTTCCGGTAGGCCACTGAAGAGGAATCTTATAATTTACTGGTGGAAGCACCAAACAACTTTGTCTTGACCCTTGCCCACAATAACGGTCATTCTCATTAATATTTGAATCACCGGAAGCAAGGTTTTCCGAGACATTGAAACAAGGAATGTGGTTTTCAGACTTCTCGTTGCAGAACTCTAAGTCTTTTGACTTAGAGGAAGAGGAACTGAGAGACAGCTCACCAATATCCCAAAGGTCTGAAACAAGTTGTTCTTGGAGTCTCCTGTAATTATGCACTATTTGACCTCTTGACAAACTTGATATTGAGATAGTCCACCAAAAAGATCCAATAAGAGCAAGTATCACAATCAGAACTAAGCTTAGCTTCAAAAGTAGCAATGCCAATCTGTGCTGGCTCCTCACGGTCCCAATGTTGAATGTATAAGATGCAATGCCATTTTCACTAATACCATGTTTGGAAGGTAAGTTGTTCTCAGGGAAAAATACCTGAAAAGGAAGCCTTGGTGCTAAATAACTTTGATCAGAATAACGAGTCCTATCCGTATCTACCTTCTCTGTTTTATCTTTCCTTTGGGAATCCCAGAAATCATGGCTGTTCCCAGAGATCCGTATACCTGATATGCCCCGATGCAGAGGCCTGGACATTTTCCGGCCTGAAAAACACAACCAAAAACATTACATAACCGCAAACAGGAACTTCATATGTGAGAAATTAATTCCAGCAAGTTCTTAATCAGACAACATTTTCCAAAACAAAAGCAGAGAAACCCCAGATAAAATTCTCCTCGAAACAAGCCACAATTTGAAAAACAGAGATAGCTGGAAGAGTTGTTTCCACAAGCGAGTCGAATCCAAAAGAAGAGACCAAGCCAAAGAATAAGATTGAGCCAAACCGACGACATTTTTGTTCTGAAAGCTGAGCTGAAACAGACTAAAATATAACATTGACGAAATATGGCATCTCGGTTGATGATCAATTGTCGATTGACGATGCTAGATCCAAACAGAGCAGAATAAAAACCATTAAAAGGGACCCAAAAGAGAAAAAAAAAAAGACTAAAAGAACAAACTTAACAAAAAAAGGTAAATATGAAAAAGAATTGAGTTTCAAATAAGGTAAAGCAGATACATTTCGGGACAAGGAAAAGACAGAATCAGTGTCAGTTAAATCCTTTAAACAGGAAGAAGTTCATTTTCAGTCAAATTCATTTAATAATAACAAATTTTACAATACATAACACCAGAATCAAAGGCCAACATGGCGGTATCCACAAACATCAGTCCAGCAACTACCAGAGAAGAGAAAAGGAGGTAAATGAGTATACAAAAGAGCAAAAACACTACCTTTACCGCCTTCTATTGGCACCGGAACGTCTAAGAGCGATGCGAGAGACCGGGAACCAAAAATAAAAAAAGCCCCAGAAAATCAGTAAGAATTCATGGACGATTTGGTTAAACCCACAACGCAACCAGCAAAGTTGTTATTGTTGTCGTTGTCTTTTCCCAAGACTCGGTTACTTACAACACTTTCAACCTTTCCCTGCTACTGTTATGCACCCACCAACAGCCAGCGAGCGAGCGAGATTTTGTCCCGATCGAACCACGACATGTCTCTCGCGAGAACTGAATGATGTCCTTTTATAGAGTACTTTGTTTAAGATTTGAGACAAAGGGCATGCAATTCCTTTGCAAAAATGTAGCGCTGCGATGTAAAACTAGTCAACAATAATAGTTAACAATAACAGAACATATGACTGTTTATTATAATCAACTATTAATGTATGTGTACGTTTAATTTCACTCACTCTAATAACGCGTGCCCACCTACGACTCCAACTGTAAATCTGCCATTAATATTCTATTAAGAAGCTTCCCCCACTTAAAGACACTCACTCTCTTTCTTCTCCAACACTACTTTCCAGCTGTGAAGCCTGGAGGGTCCCCAAGTAACAACCTTCAGGTTTCAATGCCTGTCCCCTCTCTCTATCTCCGGAGCACCATCTCGGAATCTAAGATGACGGTGATGGTGGGGCTCTTGCTTGAATGTTTCAAATTATTGTTAACCTTAGGATGCCTCTTGCTTGTGCTATTTGACTTGCGCCGGCATTGCCTCTCCGATCCCACCTAGTATGCACAAGCTTCTTTTTTTTTTTTTTATGTTGTCGGCATTTGAATTTGCTCTTGTAAATTGACACGAGTATCATAGTGAAATTTATCCCAAGCCCCACATTGATGGATGGATCGATTAATGATAATTGTGGGTGTCCCCCCCCCCCAAAAAAAAAAAATCGTATTTTTGCTGTATAAAAAAAAAAGTAACAACATTAGAGGTACTTAGATTCTATTAAAAATTTTACATTAAAGTTGATATTCTTTAATTATTTTTATATGGTCTCCATAATCCTGGAGAACATGTTGTTTTTAATGGTGTAAACATAAAATCACATTATTTAGTATAAAAAATATATATCATTTTATTATCCCTAACATTATTATTAAAAATAATATATATATATATATATATAAAGTCTAGTCTTGTTTTAGCCTGGCATCTATGAAAACGTTTCAAATGGTTGAATCAAAATCAGTGTCCATTAATATATTAGCTGAAGATGGCGAAATCACAAAATATATAACGGGCTTAAATATTATTCTATATTGTAATGATGGTGTTTTAAACGAAATTATAACCATTGGGAAAATAAAAAAGAAAGATTAGAAAATAAATTATCGCTTTCTTGGGTCCATATTAACAGAATCTAAGACGGATTTCAACCGTAATTGCCGACGGTAATCGTTAGAGGAGAAGGGCCAATTGCAGCATCTAAGGTTCCAAGTGGCCACTATTTGCCAATTTTTCCTGCTTAATATAATAAAATCAAGTTGAGATGTACAATAACGGGACTGTCCACAATTAGGGGTCTTTGATTGTTGGCCATCCTTTGATCCATGGAAATGAATTTCACTGGTAATTGTTAACATTATAGATCGAAAGAGAAACAGCCAAAGGTTTTGCTATAAAAAAAAAAAAACAGAGAGAGAGAGAGAATAGAGTGAGTGATACGTTACTTTAATTTATTTTTTCTGTAAGATTGGACATGCATGATGTTAGTGCTAGTTAAAAAGGTCACATCCCCTCATGCATGCGCAGCGACAGTCATTTAAGATTGGACATGCATTATGTTAATGTTAATTGCGTTTTGTAAAGTTGGGGTCCACTCTGCCGCGTTTTCATGTGTCGGTGGACCAAATTGCGGACGTGTCCAGTCTACGTGTTATGGGTCCATGCGTTGCAGAGAATCAATGCTTCCTTTCGCCTCTTTTTTTTTTTTTTTTTTTTTGTTTTTACCGAAATTTGAAGACTCGTGACTTCAGCTGTTTGTTTGTTTGTTTGTTAAAATTTTTAAATAAAATAATTTTTTAATATAATTAAATAGTTACGACTTTTAATTTGACCTTTTTCATATTTAATTATACTTAAGCGAGTTTAATAGTTTGCCTCTCGTGATGGAGTAGGTCAGTGGTGGTGTAAACGCGGAAATTGAAGACCCGGGAGAATTTTCAAACGAGATTGAACTTTAAAGCTAGCTGGCCACGGAGTTTTTGGACAGACATGGCAAATTGGCTTTTGGGTTTTGCTATTATTGCCACGTCACGGTGACATAAAAAAAAAAAAAAAAAAAGCCTCCCCTCCCTCCCCACCGGCTCTTTTGTTTGGGGTGACTTAAAATCCCTGATCACTACTCTAATTTTACCTTATACATTTCTAAAATCAGTATAATTTTGATTACGTTCTTCTTTTTTTTTTTTTTTTTCCTGTTCCAGTTTTCACTAGATGAGCTTGGCAAAGAAGAGCAATTACCCTCACAAAATGCATCATACACATCAATTCCTTTTTATTGTCCTGTCCTTCTAGCGAATCCATAATGTCTAGTTTTGGTCGATTGCACTTTTATTGTGGGCGATGGTGCTTGGCAATGTGGGCGGCGAAAGCCTACCCGAAAGTCCAAGAAAACCTCAATCAATCTAAACCGATGCATTCAAGCAGAAGCGATGCATAGCTGGCCTTGGGAATGAATTGTTGAATTGACGCATACGCTAACCTTCTAGCTTTCTGTATGGACTAGGCCAGAATAGTTTTGGAACCCACCACCAACTCAAAGTGGTACATCAACTAGTTCAGAACCTTTGATTTTTCTTTTTCCCCACCTCCAATAGCCATAATTATTCGATTGCAACTATATAGAAGATGTTCTTGTCAAGAATTTGTCTGCAACGATGATTACAAGAGAACGCTGTTCAGAGTCGGGCAGTAGTAATCTATGAAATAGTTGGAGCAATTCTTTTGTTTTCGCTGACTAAGACCCTACAACTACTACGCCTCTATGTCTAACAAAATCGACAACTGCTCCGTCCTAGTTCAAGGCCATGCATTATTTCCAATCCGTTGCTTAATTTTTGAGGGCTATTGTTAATAATACTAAGCCTAATTTTCATACGTTATCATGAGCCTTTCAATAACTTGTCTTCATTAATGCCACCATTGATTTGATCGTCAAAAGACAAAAGAGTAAAAAAAAAAAAAAAAAAAAAAAAAGGGGGAATCTTTTGGTAAGTGGGGTTGTGTGCATTAATATTTTTATATTGTACCTAGATTGAGGTGTCTCTTTCTGCAAGGGAATTGACATCCACGGGACTTGTAATATGTGAACATTCAGATCACGTATTATCAATTTGTTCCAGATTTGGACCACAAATGGCAGTCCACTAAATCTATGTATCGCAAGTATTTGCCTCCGTAACTAGTAGTACAGTGGTAAAGAAGTTAATTTATTTTTATGTTAAAAAATTATAAATTTTAATTATTATCAATAATTTTGATTAGATTTAAATATATATTTACAAAATTTATTTCTTTCATATTGTATAATCTTTTTAAATAAAATTGTAAGGTATTTTTATTTTTTTTTACGCCAATTAATATATAAATGGGAATATCAAATTTGCATTCCAAAAGGAGGCCCAAAATGCTGTCACTCATTTACCCACCAGGCGGCCACCATGGCTTTGGGTCACCGGGAGGTCCGAGGATGAAATTCGTTCCTTTTGCTAGCTAGCTAGGTAGGTACGTGGCATTATTGCTTGCTTTTTAAATGCGGTATTTGCTAAAAGGGCTTTACAGACTCACACTGGACCAAAATTGAGATCCGAAAATTGTTTTCATTTCCAGAGTTTTCTTTCGTTATGAACCCATGGATTTACACTGTTTTCTTTGATTTCCTTTACGGTCTGGTCACGTGTAGCCTTTTACTTTTCTTTAGCTATGCTTTATTTTCTCGACCCACTACATATTTTACAATTATAAATTTCATTACAAGTTCGATTTATTTTTGTTTCATACAATTTTTTTTTAATTATTTTTTTTGAGAAAAATTTCTCTCTTGTTTGCATCTCCAATTTCACACGCTGAAACAATAAATTCGATTGGGGGATCCATAGAAGTTGACGATTAACATTATCTTTAGCTGAGTGCATGTGTACTGTACCCATACTGAACTTAAGTCTACATGCAGCGTAGGTGATGGAAGTCAAAAAACACTTCATTTGATGTCGGCATCAATGGACCTTAGAAGTTGGATTTGCGTCCATTTTTATTGCTACACATGACTTGGTTGCCCTGTAAAATTAACTTTAGATTTAACCTAAGCCTACATGGCATGGACTGACAATGAAGACGAATTCTTTATCAAAGACGAATATTTGAATCACTGAACTGTGAAACTGGCGATTTTGTAGTCGACAAGCAACATTAGCTTGATCTACAAGAACAGAGGTCCTTCGTCTAATATACCTTAATTATTAATTTGCCATACATAGGACTACAGTGACTAAAAGTCCAGCCAAGACACAGATTAAAATCAAACCTTTCCAAGGTAGCATCAAGACTTTAATCAAAAACACACTTTGATGATTTATATATGTTAAAATAAGGCAATATAGTACGAGAATCTAGGCAAACGATGAAAAAAGAAAAAGAAATAAAAGGACTCATGGGGTGAGAGAGGCTCGAACTCTCGACCTCAGGATAACTCAGAAGCTATGAGACCTACGCGCTAGCCAACTGCGCCACCACCCCCTGATGGTAACGGTGCCAAAATCTTAAAATGATCTTTCTATTTTCTTTTTTCTCCACATCATCACTTCTGGTTCGCCTTATCAGCGGTGAATGAGAATTGTGGCTGGTGACGGTGGATCAGTGGCGGTAGAACAGTGATGTGAATGAAATGCTTTCTTTACTTCACTCTCCTCCACTGCCCCGAGCAAACCAAAACTTCACAAACGACCTCCACAGCTTTAATTCACCGTTGGAACCCAAACAACTCCATGTCCACCAGACCAAAACCAACGCTTCTCTCTCTGTCTTCCCTCCAACCAAAGTGACTTCCTCTTGTGGTCTCTCTTCTTCTAATTGCTTCCCTTACGCGCAGCAGCAGCAGCAGGTCTTTTCTTGCATTGGTGTGCACGACGAGACTCCCATTTGGAATTCTCGTTTGAGAGGTTTTGCTGAGAGTGATCGTCCCGCGGATGCCATTTTCTTGTTCCACCAGATGCTCTTGTTTGGTATTTCGGCTGATGCTTTCACTTGCTCTTTTGTTCTAAAGGCTTGTGTGCGTTTAGTTGATGCTGTGTATGGTAGAATTGTACATGGGTTTGTTGTGAAACTTGGGTTTGGATCACACTTGTTCTTGCAAAATATGATATTGCATCTGTATGCCGTGTGTGGAGAAATGGGTGATGCCATGCTGTTGTTTGAGAAAATGCCGCAGCGAGATGTTGTTACATGGAATATATTGATAACCCAGTTGTTAAAAATGGGAGATATTGAGAATGCCTGTGGTTTCTTCTCGAGAATGCCTGAGAGGAATATCCGGTCATGGACGTTGATGATATCCGGTTATGTTCGGTGTGGGAAACCTAAGGAAGCCATCGATCTGTTTCTTAAGTTGGAAGAAGAAGGGTTGCATCCTAATGAAGTGACTGTTGTCTCTGTGCTTGCTGCTTGTGCTGATTTGTGTGCAATAGATTTGGGGAGGAGGGTACATGAGTACTTGAATAATAGCGGGTTTAAGAGAAATATTCGTGTTTGTAACACTTTGATTGATATGTATGTCAAGTCTGGGTGCTTGGAGCATGCTTGGGAAGTTTTTGATGAGATGGAAGAGCGAACTGTTGTTTCATGGTCAGCCATGATTGCTGGGCTTGCAATGCATGGACAAGCTCCGGAAGCTTTGTCTCTTTTCTCTGAAATGGTCCAAGGAGGTTTGAAGCCCAATGGGGTTACTTTCATTGGACTCTTACATGCGTGTAGTCATATGGGATTGGTCGAGGATGGCCGTAGATTTTTTGACAGCTTGACTAGGAACTATGGCATAATTCCTCAAATGGAGCACTATGGCTGTATGGTTGATCTTCTTAGTCGGGCAGGGCTCCTTCAAGAGGCCCATGATTTTATCCTAAATATGCCTATAAAGCCGAATTCAGTTGTGTGGGGCTCTCTTCTTGGTGGGTGCAAAGTTCATAAAAACATCGAATTGGCTGAAGAAGCAATGAAACACCTTTCCAAATTGGATCCTCTCAATGATGGATACTACGTGGTTTTGTCAAACATTTATGCAGAAGTAGAAAGATGGGAAGACACGGCCAGAGTGAGGACTCTGATGAAACGTCAAGGGGTGAAGAAGACACCAGGGTTGAGTTTGATAACTATTAATGGAAAAGTTCACGAGTTTGTTGCTGGGGACGAGACTCATCATTGTACAGAGGAGATATTTCAGACGTGGGATAAATTACTATATGAAATGAAGCTAAGAGGATATGTAGCTAAGACATCTGTTGTTCTGCTAGACGTAGACGAAAAAGAGAAGGAAAAACTTTTGTATCGTCACAGCGAAAAGTTGGCCGTGGTTTTTGGTCTAATAAAGACACCAGTGAGAACACCAATAAGGATTATTAAAAATCTCCGAGTTTGTGAGGACTGTCATAATGCTTTGAAGCTTATATCTGCTATTGCCAAGCGGGAGATAGTTGTTCGTGACCGGAACCGCTTCCATTGTTTTAAAGAAGGTTATTGCTCTTGCAGGGATTACTGGTGATGGATACAGTTGTGTTGCTGTATGGCATAAGTAGCATTAACTGCATTAAGGCTCATTAGTGTGAATTTGGAGAAATTAGCTGATAGTGTGGCC
Organism: Kandelia obovata; assembly: GCA_021464305.1. NCBI lineage: Eukaryota > Viridiplantae > Streptophyta > Magnoliopsida > Malpighiales > Rhizophoraceae > Kandelia > Kandelia obovata. The sequence continues at coordinate 3,702,335 of CM038479.1, read as the reverse complement.
GCTTTGGAGGAATTCTTTATAATTGCTTAACGACATTAAGGCCCTTTAATGTGAAGCTGGGGAAATTAGTTAATAGTTTGTCACTCCTTATTGCCTGCTCTAATAATGGTACCGTTCTGCCTACAAGCATCTGATTTAAAAGAATTCGCTGGCCAAACCAAATATGCAAAATGTATCATCATCATTTGACATTGTTTAGCATCATGATTCCCCAGAAGATCCTTCGACCACTCGCAAGGCATATGTAAACACAACCAATAATTAAGCTTATTAAAAATTGAATGGGTAATTGAATTGATGAATGTTAGATGAATGATTTTTCAGTTATGCATGTTGAGAAAGGTGAATTCAGTACTGTTGACAATGAACTAGTTTTAACTTTTTAAGATACGAAAAACTTTCCGGGGTGAATCGTAAGATGCAAATTGTCTTAAAATAACCCTAATGAATTTTTTTAGAGATTTTTGCATTTTAGATGTCATGGCGAAACTATTGCTCTTACCGACCCCCAAGTCCTGCCCCTCCCCTGATTAAAAAGATTAAAAGATGGTAGGACTTGGAACTATCAATCATGCCAACCAAAACGCCAATCAGTAGTGGTAGCTCGCTGACATCTTTCGAGAATGGAACATGAGTTGAGTACCATACATAGGAGAAATGCGAAGAATATTTTAAAAGTAATTATTCTTATTTTGGCCAAGAACTTTGCCTGCATATATAGAAACTAGAGACTAGAGAGGGTATGGTGCTGCTTAAAATGGACAATTGACTAGTGTTTTGCGATGATGTTCTGAGTTTGATGGAGCTAGATAGGTGGGGTTCACTGTTCTATGTGTCTGCTGAGGAAAAGAATGTAAGGGAAACAAAGAGAAGACATGGCGTCCTTGGCTGCAAAAGAAAGCAGATGGAAATCCATCTCATTGCTGTCAAAGGGTGATAGGACCCCACGTGCGGAGGAGTTCACGGACTTGTGCAGCTTACACAAAACCAGAGGTCCGTATAGCTGTATCCTCGTCCCTAACGCTGGCAACGTGCTTGACAGTAACCCTCCCTCTCTCTGCATCTCTCCCCATGTCTATTTTCTCTGCCCGCGTGCCATTGTGGTCTCAAACGATAGGTAAGCTGCTATTATAATTGCATTATGGGCTGTATTACATGGACATAAAACAATAATTATGGGCTGTTTTTGTTTTTTTTTTTTTTTTTTGTGAATGTCAGTTTTCGATGACTTTTTACCACTACTTTACAATAGACACCCATCTTTATCGTTGTATTATTAAGAGGTTAGACCTTTGAGTTGGTGGCAAACGTGCATGCCCAACTAGGACTTTGTGGGAGAATCCTTCAAAATCATGAGCACCAATTCACACTCACATGGACTTTTATGATGCCTTTGTGGGTATGGCTTTAAACGATATGCATATAATAGTCTTCTAAATCTGTTGGGGTATAATTTAACTATCCAATAACTGTAATTATGTTATTTTGACGTGGAATGAAAACGGGCAAGTACACGTTATAGGCTCATTACTTGGAAATTAGGTTTCTGAAAAAACCTACTAAAATTATTAACAGAATTTTGTCTCTAGTTAACGTTACGCCCTCCCGTTATTATTATTATTTCATTAAACATAATTTTTTATTCTCACGGTGAGGTGGTGTCCAGACCATGCCTCATGTCCTGTACGATTAACTCTCCTAGGAAACTCGTCAGCCCTCGACACAACCAAGCATATACAGAACAACGGAGAAGTCATTGACATCCAACAAGCAGAGTGCGTGTCTGTATCGCTATCATTACAATGCATGGTCTACCATTAACCACAAACAGTCAATAATTGGATTGCCAACGCAATTGACCTATGTAGTTTAATGATTGATTGGGAAAGTTTGGACGGGAATGAATATAATCTGACAGTCGGGGTTTCGTTTTTGTCATAGTGCTAGTTTGCCTTGCCCATGATTTGCTATCTTAACCGATTGCTCGATGAGCGGATTAAGTTATAAGATATTAAGTAATTGTTTTATTCGTTTGGAAGTTGGCTTCTTGACGCATTATGGTCAGAGAGTGTTCTTTGAAAGAAAAAGTTGACCAGCTTCCCAGCAAGTGCCTAAACACAACAGCCTTCCTTTCTGAGCTACCATACTGAATTCCCAGAAGGTTACACGATGAGCTGGTGCCCATTGTACAGCAAACGAAATGAATGCTTCAACGAACTCACTGTTTTGCCAACATTACCGGAAAAAAAAAAAAAAAACAGAAAGGTTTCTATACATACTCTGTATTTTAGCTACATTTTTTTGATGAGTCGACTTTTTACTATGCGTGCAGTGTAATTTTAATAAAATTATTACACTTGCTGTTTCCTCAGTTCATTTCGAAGCCTCGTAACAAACGTTTTTAACCCAAGATTATCTGTACTTTTCACTACGCCTTTTACATCTGAAAGTAGGCGATGGGTCGCCTTTCTTTGTAGCACAAACAAGGCTGGGGATGGGGTCTACACTACACAGAATTGAACAGTTAGCCATGAAATCTCTCATTCAGTAATATATAATCCACAATATCATGCCAGGGTCTGATCTCAATTTTTTTAGCGTGTAATTTTTTTTTAATTTTTGTAAAATAAAAAAGCACTAACGTATGTTTAATTATATAATTTTTTTTGACAAAAAAGTAATTTTATAATTTTTTAAAGATAAAAATAGATAGTATTTTTATTATTAAATTACAACGGTTACTACTTTTATCGACGCATTAATATATATATATATATATATTATTATTATTTGTGCAAATAAAGTTTCTTCTTAAAATTGAGTCAACCCGAGCCCGAGAGAGAAAAACCTAAACGACAGGGCCAAAAAAGGAAAAGATAAAAAGAAAAAAAAAAGGAGAGCATATATGGATAAAAATGCAAAAAACAACCATAAAGGGAGGATAATATGATACAAAAGAAAGATTATCAATTGGAGGGTGGGAGAGTATATTAATGCGGGGACAGAGTGGACAGGTTCGAGTGCTTATTCAGGCAGCTGTCCTTCTGTCTCTTATACACATCTAGATGTGTATAAGAGACAGATATATATATATATATATATTATTATTATTATTTGTGCAAATTAAGTTCCTTCTTAAAATTGAGTCAACCCGAGCCCGAGAGAGAAAAACCTAAACGAGAGGGCCAAAAAAGGAAAAGATTAAAAGAAAAAAAAAAGGAGAGCATATATGGATAAAAATGCAAAAATCAACCATAAAGGGAGGATAATATGATATAAAAGAAAGATTATCAATTGGAGGGTGGGAGAGTATATTAATGCGGGGACAGAGTGGACAGGTTCGAGTGCTTATTCAGGCAGCTGTCCTTCGACATTACAAAGCCACCCCACTCTTGGAGTTCTCTCCATCTTCCTTCTCAGACAGCAAATTAGCGTCTGCAGCAGTTGTCTCTCTCTCTCTCTTTCTCTCTCTTCTATATTTCTTTCTTCCTCTTCAGTCTCTTGCAGCTGCAATGGTTACTTTCCGTGTGATTGGCGAAGGAAAAGTATGAGATGGAACTAGAGGCAAGCGCAGAGCAGACGGCAGAGCCGGTACTGAGTTGGGAAGTGGGTAGTGCCGCCCAGGTCCATTTTGTTTGATTTTTGATGATTTTCATGCCATGGCTTATCCACATTATCGATCTCAGTTTGGAGACACGACGTTTACTAAAGTTTTTGTTGGAGGGCTAGCGTGGGAGACCCCAACTGAAGAAATGCGCAGACATTTTGAGCAGTTTGGAGAGATTCTTGAGGCAGTGATCATCACAGATAAGAACACTGGCAAATCTAAAGGATACGGATTTGTGAGTTCATTTCTCTATTAATTCAAAATCATGCCTTCTTTTAATTCCCTTTATTTATTTGTCGAAAATTTCAACCGTCTGAAAATTGTTGCACATTGTTATTGTCTTGATTTTGATCACCATCATTATCATCAATAGGTTACTTTCCGGGACCCCGAATCGGCAAGCAGGGCTTGTTCTGATCCAAATCCTGTAATCAGTGGAAGAAGAGCAAATTGTAACATTGCTTCACTTGGGCGGCCTAGACCTTCACCGCCGCGAGGTCCAATCAGATATTTTGTCTTTGACAGGCTGTTACTTGATTACTTATCACTGCGATATCTAGACAAAAACATGACTAGTATAATATAAAATTTCGTTATAAAAAAACGTATAATAGATACAAATTAAATATAAATTTATGATAATTATTAGTTACCATTAATTACGGTCAATGCATTTTATTGTATATAGTAATCAACTGAAATTAATAATTATGAAGAAAATATGTTTAATTTTCTATCTATTTTATGTGTTTTATATTCTTTTAATAATATAATATGATATAGTATAGCATGCATATATAGTTTGTAATATTATTTTTTTAGTATACTTCTTGGAACAATTGGACATCCATAGTAACAACAACAGCGGCTGTGATTAATTGTGCAGCAAGGCCACAAGCTGGCAATCAATACCCAGTAAGTGCGCCACTGGTTACACCAACACCAGCGTACAGTGGAGTGGCAACACCACTACCTCCTCCGCCGCCACCGCCGCCCCCACCCCCTCCTGTCATGTGTCCACGTTACGGGTCAGTTGTTTCTTTCTTCTTTACTGATGAAGCCGGTGATTGTCCACAATAGGAAATGATCCACGCACACCTCAAAAAATACTGGACACGTTTTTCTATGCCGCAGCTTTGTCCCTCGCAGCAGTTTGTTGTCAGCGTGTAGACAATTTATCTTATGACTTGGAAATGTGCCACCACACAAGCAGACCGATTAATATAAACAATAATAGAAGGGCTTGCAATGCTTTCTCCTGGAAGGGCACAAGCTTAGCCATATGCACTTTATGAGACCTACCTACAGTATACGACCATATCACCCGCCTGGAGCTCTGACCTCTGGTGCATGGCCATGGGTCGCTATAGGTCTTTGTGCACGTTAAAATATGTTTAGCCAATAGAAAGGACCACAAAAAGGATACAGAAACATAAATTTAAGTGTCTAATTTTGTATTGTCATTTCTTCGCTGGCGCTTGTATACTATGACATTGGCTTGTCCCATGGAATTAATTTTGGTGTCTAATTTTAGTCGGCATTGTGGTCACTAGAGGAAATTTACTGGAATCTGATTTCAAGACCACTGGGACCTAACTCAACTTCATTGGTTTTACTTTTGCAGATATCCAGCCTACGCTCCTGAATATGGATACCACCAGGTTACTCTCTTTCAATTCTCTGAAAACAAGTTTACTGCAAACAACACTAGCACAAGAGAATAACTAGAGTGACATCATCGTTATTTGTGGGCCTACAGGTTCTCTATAACCTGCAAGTCCAACAGCCCCAATACTATCAACAACAAGGGTACAGAGCATCATCATCATCATCCACCACGGGCTCACCGCACTACTCTGGATATAATTGGCAAGTTCCAAGTCCGAGAGCACCAATTTCTGCAATTCAGACGCAATTTCTACCCGCAGGACCCTCTTATTTTTATTATCCAGGTTCTCTGGAGGGGTCCTCCTCCACATTTCCTTCCCAATATCCTCAATCCAATACAAGACATCCATTTCCAACCTCTTCCACTGGTAATTCCTTTCCTCCTTTTCATTTTTTTAGTTCTTATTAGGCTTCATATAATGCAATGGTCCTAAACAGCAAGATATTGTTGAATGCGTAAGAGAGTTTGGATAACGTGTATGAGCCACTTATATATATGGGTGGGTGGGAGCACATGGGCTACCTCAAACATGTGGATGAGCTGCCTAGATATTATTATGACCCAGATAATGGGTCAATTGTGTAAAGCGATGCCCGAGAAGCGTCTACAGTGTAAGCAAATACTGAATGCATGTGGTTTCAGTGTCAAGATGACGGCTGATTTTGAAACAGCAGTCCAAGTGGATGAGAGGGGAGGCCCCACTGCATCAACTACAACTTACATCTACTATCATGGGAATGACGAACAATAGTTTTGGCAATGATAAAAAAAACGTAGACTATTGCAGAAAAATATCTGAGCCGTCCCCAAATCCTGCAGTGAATTTTGAGAAACTTTAGATTTGGGCACATTTTATTCGGCTCTACTCTGGAAAATCTATAATTGCCAGATATTTTGGATATGTTTAGGCCAAACTGGATAGACCCAGTTTATGAAAATCAAATTAGAATGCAATGCACCATGGCTTGTTTTGATGTGCATAGCATTGAAAGTCTGAAGGCCAGAAAACTGAGAACGTCTTCCCAATTATTGGCTGCAGTTGAGCTAAGCCAAACTTTGGGGTAGGAACATAAATGTCATTGCTTCAAGGTCTCCCACAAAGCAGTGGGATGCAATTTACAGTGAGATTACATAAAGCGATGAATCTTCGCAATTGGCCAAAATGACATTTTAACGTAGGACTAAGATTTTGTGTCGTTTTTTTTTTTCTCCTGGTAAAATATGTCTAAGGCCCATAGGCTGTAACTCTGTTTTCATCTCTGTTTCTCTCTACGCGAAATTGTCTAACATGTGTTCGCTACTGTACGATACGTTAATCTTCTTACAAATGTTCATGTTTGGATTCAGACTCGCAGAGCCCACAACAGCCCACCACGGGAACGGAATCCGGTGCTATTACATTGGAAAGTCCAAGTACCTGATACTGAGGGAAGGACTCATCATAACACATGCTTTAGTGGAATGGAAAATACAATTTGTATAATCTCTACATCTTCAAGCACTTCAATCGGACTTAATCGCCCTCATTCGATATATTTCTTTTGGGTCCAAGGGCTGCTGATGCAGCCGGAAAACGTGGACTATTTAACAACAACATGCAGTTCCTTTATTGTTTTGCCCCTTTCTATTTACCTTAGAAGATTAGGGGAAATAAAACAAAAACTAAATAGTCTATTATTCACTTGGCCGAATTGTTGATTTCACTTAATCATTCTTCAAGGTGAAGAATTCGTCATCTTGTACAGTTGTTATGAGCAAACCCGAATTCTTATTATGAGACCACCAGCACCCACAAGCCCAGCACCGCCCTGCAACGCACCATCAGTGTTCAACGCAATCCAACCTATACCAGGTGGTTGCCAACCAATCAATTCCTCCCTCTACATTCGGTTGCTGCAGACGCCTTAAAATTTCTTGGTAGTGTTCTAAGGTTGTTCCTGTCGTCAGTGCGAATCATGGTTCCACGCTTTTGGTGGGGTATTATCTGATTGAGCCTCAGAGCAGAAAAGAAAGTTACCAATTGGGCCTAGGCCTTTATACAAGTGATTTGGATCAATCTGGAAGTGTATTTCCTGTCACTCCAAGGGACCCCATGATTAGACTTGAAATCGAAAACATCTTAGAAGAATTGTTAACTATTGATTTTTTTTTTAATTTATTTAGAGTGTCATTATATTATAAATTATATAATAAAAATAATTTCATTGTTTTTATTTTAAAAATTAATATTTAAAATAAAATTATTAATTATCAAAATATTTTTAAGAGACAGAATTATTAAATTTTAAATTTTGCGTATGAGTGGGATGCACTGATATGACATTGGCAAAATATAGCATTGTTGTTCCGGCTTCGATAGGTTCCCCATTTATGTGCAGTGGGTTACAAACTTTTCTTATTACCATTCCTTTCTAAAGGTTTATTCAGTGTGATGCACTGATATGACGTTGGCAATGGCGAGCATGGGCAAGCAAGCATATAACCCACAAGTTTGACTTCATAGCTTACTTATTGTTGATAAAATTCATTTAGAAACAGTAGGATATGTATGACGATAAAGAAACGGAAATAAAGAAAGGGCAAAGGCTAGGCATGTCGACCAAAGGACCACTCGCGTGCAAGTTTCAACTAGGAGAGATGCCCCGCATGGTTACGTTTGCAAGCAGGGCAGCAGAAGTAAACTCACAGCATTAGGACAGCCTGGGTGCTCTGCCCGAGTTCATAGGATTCGGTTGGCATCCGAGGTGACTAAGGGCAGCGCCATGGCTGGTGCCCAGTGGAATCTAATATTATATGTTAAAAATATTTCTAAATGACGAGTGCAATAATATCTAATCTAGTTAAAATAATAATAATAATAATTAATAAATAAATAAAAATTCATGTAGAAGTTTAGTGATAGATATTTTATCATCCACATATTTAACAGCTGTATCCATGTTTCCTTATACTGGCATCGCCTAAAAGCTTTGACTGCAAGGCTGCCATCATTTGTGCTTTTTGTAAAGATTCCGGGTTGAACTAGGCGAGGCCAGTTGACTTTATATGTCATCTGACATCGTGGTCTTGAATAATTTAGTAATTATATAATTTTTCTAACTTTTTCTTTCCCCCAAAATGCAGGAATTATAAAATTTTATTACTGATAATCAAAATGCAGATGTTTTCCCGATGTAGCAACGAAAAATATTCAAAATGCATGACTACAGATCTAACAGCTCTACAGCCTCCGGATTAAATTTAAGAGTCTTACCTTCACTAATTGTCATTGACTTTTGTAGCAATCATTTGGTAAGGACTTGAGACAATCAGAACCGCTACAAGCAGTGCGATTCAGAAATACAAGCAAACCAGTTGTCTGAAAGCAACTATAGTAGTTGTTTTGGACTTGTCATTGTTAAGAAGAACATTCAATTATTAGCTGTTGAAATCTTGGAGGCCAGCAACTTCACCTTGTGAACGCATTACATGTAATCCTTCTATCAACTACTCGAAGATGCCCAGAAAGCCAATAAATATACGGTCAAAGATGCAGCAAAGAAGAACACAAACTAAAATCTGGTGTTCGTTTATTTTGTTTTTGATTTTGTTACGTAAATTAATCTTTGTTTCGGCCCATAAGAAATCAAAATGGCAGACTAGTAAATTTATATGGTTTTTAAGTAAAACAAAAAAAAAAAAAGATTCACGGTTACTAGATAATAAAAATTATGATATCATATTAAAAAATTAATTTGTTAAAGTGAAATTTAAGATTAAATTATAATTTATATTTTTAATATTTATAACGCAATAAAAAAACAATAATACTATGTTGTGACCATGGCGGATGAAGGAAAAATATAGGTAAAACGTAGAAGATCGGTCATCAAGGATCCGGGTGCATATAGGTTAATTACCACAAAACATTTTTATAAGTCAATTTCTATATCGTTATTATATCAAAATGATTTTCCAAAAGGACATGGTGACAACTATAGAACCAATCACGCAGCAGACAAAAGGAATCGAAAATGCTTTTGGGAATTGACTCAAGGTTCTGATTGTCTTAACATTAACCCCCCCCTCTGTTACGTTGGATATGCTTAAAGTTTTAAGTTGAGTAGGCTGAGTTCTTTGAATGTAATTCAAGCAGATATTATAATCATAGTAGACTTAATTATTTGTTGGCTGGGTAATGTCTGCAAGTATGAAACAACATAGGGAAGCTACAACCCAATGCACGAAATCTCAATTAGACACCATATGAATTCTCTATTTAACCTTATGGAACGCAGGCCATTGTAAGTGGACGCATTTCCAAACATTTTCTGCATTGATTAACATGCCGCCTAAAGATATAAACCATTTTTATTGTTTAATTAAGAATATATGTATCACTGCCTCGTGAATGATGGGTTATAATATTAATACATAATAACACGACTAAGCTCGTGAGTTTTAAGCTCTGGACACCAGCCAAGGGTAACAAACTCATTGTTTAAGAAAGCACATTTTTTTTGTTTTACATTGCTACGAAATATACTAGTGAGCTTGCGTGTATTATGGTTTCAATATATATATATATATATAAAAAGGATATATATATATATATATATATATATATATATATATATATCTACGCACAAAGGGAGATTGGGAGAGACAGAAATGGTCATATTCGTTAAAGAATTCAGCTTAATAGATTGGATAAGAACTAAACACTACGTTAACATTACAACTTTAACCTTCAAGATTTTTTTTTTTTTTTTAAATAGGTCTCAACAACTTCTGTTCTTTGCATTGCAATCTAGGAAGATATTATATACATTATTAACATAAGATAGATAGGCCTTGCAAGATAAACTTCATAAACACGTGTGATTCAAAAGATGTGATCATAAATGCTTTTTATATATTTGTAATGTTAAAAAAAACAAAAACAAAAAAAAAACACACACACACGTACGCACGCACAACTTGAGCAAACCTTTTCTTTTGAAGTTACAGCTTGAGCGAACTTCTTAAAGTTTGAATAAATTATGAACAGGGTAGCCATTAAGAAATTGCTTGATCTACTGGCAAGCAGGAAGAAGGAAATAATGAGTGCTTTTTTTTTTTTTTCATAAATGGAGAAGGAAATCACGAGCGTTGCCATCACGAGATTCACCGCAAAATCATAATTAAGATTACCGTTATAATGGCAGCTCGATCCAGCTGGAAGAGTGCTTGACAATTTGAAAAATTGAGTTCATTCTGAGTCACAATTTCATAGATGAATGTATATTTTATGTTTGTGTACCTTTTTAATAGTATTCTGTTTTTGAAAATTCGACTTCACTGCTCACGTGCTTCCTCTGTCGGAGATTATACGCCAATTTTAAAAAGTAGGCTAGAAAATAAGGTTACCGTACAATAATTAGTAAAATAAATGTTAATAGGTAATAAGGGTGTCATATTGGAAGAATAATAGGTAAAGTGAAAAGATGACAAAGATTACGGGGAGCAACAGAGAGAAAATAACTAATAGGAGATTAAAATGTTCACAGAGTTAAAAAAAAAAATAGACAAGTTGATATCCAATAATTTTTTTAAAAAAAGAATAAAATAAAAATAATATAATCTTTCATTTATGTTGTCCTATTTTAAATTAGGTTAACAATTATTTATTTCTTTCTTCTATTTTTTTCTTTACCTCTTGACAATCTTCTTTAATCCCTTAATCTTCAATCTCTAAATAAAAAAAATTAATAGTTATAGATTGTAGGACTTTACACTATTAGTCTTAAAATAAACAACGTGAATCATCACTCTTTTTAACTTTAATTTAAATATAACGTGATGAGTATTCACTTTAAATTTATGAAAAAAAAAAGATTTCAAAAAAAAAAAAAAAAAAGGGTTTCAAGCTACCCAGTAATCCAAAGTTGAACGCGTAAAGTCACGTGCCTCCTCTCCTAGGATTCTCTCTACGCTCTTTTAATTAAAATGATGGTCCCCAGATGTTTGAAAAATACGCTGAAAGCCAGCTGGGGTCAGCCCACACTTGCCAATATTCATGTCCAGCCTGTTACTCTAATATACTACAGCAAAACATTTAAATATCAATTTTAAAATATATTAATTAGCAATCAAATTATCATCTTGTTCATTTTTTTTTTCTCTATCAAGCTTTTTTTTCCTGTCTAATGGCTCGTATTTTTCATCTTTGTGGCTCTTGGGCCCTAGAGTCAGCGTAGACTGCGATTGTGATTAGTTCAATTGCAAGCTGGAACGGTACCACTCCACTCTCTTTACCGTTGGCTCTTTTCTTTCTTGCTGGCCAATGTGACTCGAACATGACAAAAAACAAAAGCTCTCGTATAATTGAAGTTATTGTCCTTTTTTTTTTTCCTTTGAATTTTCCTATTTGACCAGTCCTATAAATAGACTCTTAAGATTGATCTTACACACAAACAAAAGCCATCTCAGCTTCCTCTGCTTCTCCCCTAGTGTTATTAGGAAAAACCTGTTCTTTACTACTAGGTTATCATCCTCATATTCTCCTAGTGATAAAGGAACAAACAAAAATGGCTTCTTTTGGTTCTCAATGTTTTGTGAAATTACTCCTTGTAATGTCTCTAATCGAAATCTCATTGGCTGCCAGGAATCTCAATGGTCTAGTCCAAGACCAGTCCCAGCTCTTGAGGTACCACAATGGTCCTCTACTTTCTGGAAAAATCACCATCAACCTCATCTGGTATGGCAAATTCAAGCCATCCCAGAGAGCTATCATTTCAGACTTCATCAGCTCACTGTCAGCTTCACCGCCAACCCAAGTCAACCAGCCTTCTGTAGCCAAATGGTGGAAAATCATCGAGAGATACTATCATCTCACTTCAAAAAAATCCACCTTTTCCCTTAATCTGGGCCAGGAGATACTCGAAGAATCATATTCTCTTGGCAAAACACTGGCAAACAAGCAGATTATAGAGTTGGCCTCAAAGGGCGACCAGAAAAATGCCATTAATGTTGTTTTGACGTCCTCTGATGTTACCGTTGATGGGTTTTGCTTGAACAAATGTGGGACTCACGGCTCTGCATCGGGGTCCAAAACAGGTCAAGTGAAGGACAAGAACCACAAATTTGCCTACATCTGGGTTGGCAACGCGGAGACTCAGTGCCCGGGTTACTGCGCGTGGCCATTCCACCAGCCTATCTATGGACCACAGAGCCCACCTTTGGGGGCCCCTAACAACGATGTGGGCCTTGATGGTATGGTGATCAATTTGGCTAGTCTTTTGGCAGGGACTGCCACGAACCCATTCGGAAATGGGTACTTTCAAGGTCCAAAAGAGGCACCACTAGAGGCTGCGACAACTTGCACCGGTGTTTACGGCAAAGGGGCTTATCCGGGCTACGCTGGTAACCTACTGGTGGATTCTACTACTGGTGCTAGCTATAATGCAAATGGCGATAATGGCAGGAAGTACTTGCTTCCTGCTCTGTACGATCCTTCTACGTCTTCTTGTTCAACTTTGGTCTAAAAAATTGTTGGGACAGAAGTTAAATCCATCTTTAGATAAGGAGGGAATTAGTGGATTGTATGCGTCATGCAAAAGTAGTCCAGGATCTAGGGTTAAATTCATTCATTTGTTAATTTTTTTTTTTTGGCTTGTTCGGTTTAATAACATAAAAGCAAACTACTTTGGTGTGCTTTTTATTCAAAGTGAATTGTGCCAGGCTGTCAGTCTATGTTTTGCAAATTGCACTTTCTTGAGACGTCATGCGCTTTTCAGATTATTACTTTCTAGTACCCCTGAAAAATCATCAATTCGCAGCGTTATATAACTTCAATTGGAAAGCAATAGTAAAAAAAAGCCCAACAAAAAAAGTACATTTGATGACTTGGCAACGCGAGCCATTTCAAGGAGGTTGAGGGGAAATAGTGAACATAAAGCGAACTTGATAGAGTAACACAAACAGCCTTTAAATGCTAGAAAATTGGTCAAAATTATTTTAAATCTCAATTTTTTTTTGTTTCTTCTTCTTCTAAGGGAATTTTCTCTTGAAGCACCAGTAATTAGCTGGATCAAGTTTGGAGGACTCACTGCAATAGTCGACCATTTACTACGGATAATTAATCCATTGAACGCCTGTAGATCTGACTATCTTCTTTGAGTCATAATATACAAATATAAGACAATGCACAAATTGTCTCACTTCTCTTCTTTTGATGCCAACGAAAGGCGTGTTTGAACCTCATTATCCTTATAGTTGAAGTTAAACTTGCAGAGAAAACACTGAATCAAGAGCTAGCATGTGCAATCAATAGCTAATTATGATGATATATCTCTATATCTATATAGAAAAAATTAGAAGAAAGCTAAAAGGAAACACAATCGGCATAATTAACCCTAATGTCACGTGGCAGCTCAGTTAAGCCTAATTGAAAGACCTTCCCCTCTTAATTATCAGTCATAATTATTGAAAAAAAAAAAGTGATATCCAATTAATATAATGATATACACTTTGAAAATTGCATTGTTTCGTGTTCATCACATGTGCTTGAGATTTCCAACCTTAAGTCTGACTTGTATAAAATACTCTCTTCCCAACTCAGTTAAAGAAAAAACAGCAATGCCCGTGATTATGTGGGAACGGGCATAAAGATAGTGGACATAGCAAGCACGTCACACATTGCAATTGCAATGGAGACATGGCTCCCACATGAATCAAAAGGCAAGGCTAAAGCAAGCCAGCGAGGCATTACTTGCTGGAGGGGAATGAGTTGAGTTGAGCCCCCTCATTATTATACGCGCTTTCCCTCCCCCGGTTCTGTCCTTCCCAATCCGTATGGCCTCTTGACTTTTTGTGTCCATTTTCGTTTAGCTGGCAGATGACTGTCAATGGCTGTTATTTGGTGCAAATTCAATTGCAACTTGCGAGCAAAGCGAGTCTCACCAGAAAGTCACACATACACACGCAGATCTATTAAATAAATTCTGGTCGATTGCTGTGGCACCCATTTACCATCCATTGCATATTTATAAATCATTTACGGCTCTTCGCAGCTCCTTCCTTGTAACCTTCCGCGCTTACTTTCAGGACTCCCTATCCACACTATATATATACAGCATCTCCCACTCCATTTTCTATTCACCCCAAGAATTCTCAACTTAATTCTTCCCTCTACTAGAATTCATAAAGTCTACAATCATCAAATTTGTTGTGATGGCTGCATCTGTTTTCTTTAAAATTTCCCTTTTAGTCTTTCTATTGGTTTCTCTGATTCATTTAGCCTCGGCAGCTAGGCAACTTGCAGAGTCGTATCATAGCGAGCAATCATCGCTATTTCAATACCACAATGGCCCCCTTCTTACTGGCAAAATGTCAGTAAACTTGATCTGGTACGGCCAGTTTAAGCCTTCTCAGCGTGCCATTGTCACCGATTTTGTTGATTCCCTTCCTTCTTCTTCTTCCAAACCAGCAACAGCTCAACCATCCGTTGGCACATGGTGGAAAGCTACGGAGAAATACTACAAGTCCAAGAGATTCTCTTCTGTTTCTCTGTCTTTGGGAACGCAGATCCTGGATGACAACTATTCCTTGGGCAAATCCCTCACAATTAAGCAAATTGTGGAATTAGCATCAAAGGGTGGTCAAAGAAATGCTATTAATGTTGTTTTGACGTCCTCTGATGTTGCCGTTGAAGGGTTTTGCTCAAGCAAGTGTGGAACTCACGGGTCCGCTCTGGGTGCTCAACAGATTAATGGTGGACCTTCCAGGTTTGCCTACGTCTGGGTTGGCAACTCAGAAACTCAGTGCCCGGGTCATTGCGCTTGGCCATTCCACCAACCAATCTATGGACCACAGAGCCCACCGCTGGTTGCTCCCAACAATGATGTGGGTGTTGATGGCATGGTAATCAATTTGGCTAGTCTTCTGGCCGGGACCGTAACCAACCCATTTGGAAATGGCTACTTCCAGGGTTCAAAGGATGCCCCACTGGAGGCTGGATCGGCATGTCCTGGGGTCTATGGCAAGGGGGCCTACCCAGGTTACGCTGGAGATCTCCTGTTGGACCCTTCAACTGGTGCTAGCTACAATGCACATGGTGTCAGTGGCAGGAAATACTTGCTTCCTGCTCTGTTTGACCCTTCAACCTCGACATGTTCTCCTTTGGTCTGAGAACCTAGCCAGCGTGGACTTGGCCTGACGTTATTGCATAGTTTATAAGAGGCTTATGTACGCATGAAAAATGCTATGTATTTCTTCTATTGCTATTCCTTTCATTCTTTCATTCATTAACTTGTATCAATAAATATATGCGATTCTCCAATTTTCTCTTGTTTTTGGTCAGATAATCTCCACTTTTTCTTAAACGTTTTGAGCTTTTTGTTCGCTGGTCATTATACGAACCAATATTGTTAGTAGCTTTTCAATCCAGATTGAAAAGGAAGATCGTAAACGAAAAATATCAAATACAATTTTCAACTGTAAGGTTTGTGTGTGGTCCATTTTTCACAAGCAACCTTGCAACTGGCGAGTAGGGATGGAGAATTAATCCCTGCCCCATAAACCATAAGAGAAGATGGGTCCCATTTCTGTATAAAAGGTTGAGCTTGGAGACAATTATTCCAAAGGTGCGTCCCCGTCACATTAATCTCCCTGTCGGCTGCAACCCCGCCGAAATCCCTAAACCATTAACTAGTTTTAGGACAACAGAGAAAGAAACAAGTCCTCATCTCAATTGCCCCACATACGGTCTGAGTTTTCCACATGGTTACAAGACTTCCCCGACCCAACCGGTTAAACTAAAAAATCCAGTGATCTGGGCATAAAATCGGATAGGGCCACGGTATTGGACCGGATTATCATTCACCCGATCAAAATTCAATCCAATCGGGGCGGGTTTGAGGAAATCCGAAGACCAAGTTTTGATTGACGCGGTTGAGTTATTGCTATTTAACTCCAAAAAATTAATAAAAATTAGACTTTAAAATAAAACAGAAATATACATAATTGTTTTGATTTTTTTACATTTTGGGGTTACACTTTACTGATCATTTGAATTTATGTATTAATATTTTATTGTGTTTATCATATATAAAATTATATATTCAATCAATAACCCAACAATTGAACTGGGGATTTAGTGATCTTGTTGCCTAATTGGGTCAATGGTCACGACATTTCATCCCTAAACTTGAGAAAGTAGCCAGTTAACATTGTAAATATTTACGTTTTGAAACCGCAGGTAAATTTTATATAGGAATTTCCTAAATAAAAAAAATATTTGTACAACATAGGATGGATGTTTTGGCAAATATAAATCAGGACGGGCTGCGTTAGGGCAGGTGAGGGTGAGACCTAACGAAATTTTATGGACAAATTATGAATAAATCTTACGAAATGAAGAAAGATTAATTTCTAAGAAAATTTACGCTAAAATTCATGTACAGAATATTTGAAAAATTCACTGGTTTTGTCAAGATAATTCGTTGGTGAAGTATATTTATAATTTATATGTGTATTACACAATTGATATGAGATTGATTCGCGTAAAAGGAAAAATATAGAACAAAAAAGATTAATTAATGGAACCCTCGTTTATCTGTCACCAGAGGGGATGAAATTGCTCCAACAATTCAATTCGTTACGACATAGTGAGAACTGCCTACTGACACGCCCACATATCGTCACTTCATCAGCAAAATAAAAGTTTGGGTGCTTTTAATAGCCAAGGGGTCACGGGGGGCCGCAATATAGAGGACTGGCAAGGGAGCCATGTGACTTCAACTCTGGGGATGGCTACAAAGACCATAGCTTTGCAATTCCCCAAGTGTGCCCTCTTATCCAGACCAAATAACACCGGCTTTTTTTTTTTCTCTCTCTCTCTCTCCTCGCGATAAAGTATCAACTCGTTGGAATGTCTTAGTGTCTTATTCTCTTTTAGCTGGACAGCCACCGGAATTCTAACATGTATTCGGTTGAAAACCAACTCGCCGCCCACCATTAATTGACAGGCATGACAAATAACAACGCGTTTTTTTTTTTTTTTGTTAATAATGTCAAGTCACTCGCCACTTTCCCTCCTACTTCCTCCCAGCTTCCTTCGCCAATACTCATGGCTCTTTCAGGACCTATATATATTTATACCAATCTTTCCAATTCTTCCATCCCAAACTCATACCTTTTTCTCTTCACAGCTAATCCTCAATTGAGTTGAAAATCTTCGCTTGTTGTCATGGCCTCTTCTGTCTCCTCATTGCTTCTTCTCCATCTTGTTCTGCTGCCCTCTCTGCTTCAATTTGTCTCAGCAGCAAGGAGACTGGCAGAGTCGGATCAAACCCAACAACCCTTGTTGTTTCAGTACCACAATGGCCCTCTTCTTACGGGCAAAATCTCTGTCAACTTGATCTGGTACGGCAAATTCAAGCCTTCGCAACGTGCAATAGTCTCAGATTTCATTACAGCCCTTTCTTCAACCAAATCCCCAACATCGCAACCTTCTGTTGCCACGTGGTGGAAAGCTACAGAGAAATACTATCTGCTTGTCCAATCAAAGAAAGCCACGTCTCCTGTTCTCTCCTTGGGAGCCCAGATCATGGACGAGAACTATTCCTTGGGTAAACATCTCTCTAACGAGCAAATCGTTCAATTAGCATCAAGGGGCGGCCAAAAGTACGCAATCAATGTGGTTTTGACATCGTCTGATGTATCAGCCGATGGGTTTTGTTCGAGTAGGTGTGGCACACATGGGTCTTCCATAAGTGCTCAAAAGATCAATGGCAAGAATTCCAAACTTGCTTACATCTGGGTGGGTAACTCCGAGACACAGTGCCCAGGTCAATGCGCGTGGCCATTCCACCAACCAATCTATGGACCACAGAGCCCGCCACTAATTGCACCCAATAATGATGTGGGTCTTGATGGCATGGTGATCAATTTGGCTGGGCTTTTGGCTGGGACTGTAACAAACCCATTTGGAAATGGCTATTTCCAGGGTCCAAAGGATGCTCCTCTGGAGGCTGCATCAGCCTGTCCTGGGGTCTACGGCAAGGGAGCCTATCCTGGCTATGCTGGGGATCTCCTACTGGACCCTGCAACTGGTGCTAGCTATAATGCAAACGGTGTCAATGGCAGGAAATACTTGCTTCCTGCTTTGTTTGATCCTTCGACCTCTGCTTGCTCTACTCTGGTGTGACCAGAAATATGTTTTTTTTTTTTCTTTGAGCAGATTAAAAACTATGTATTAATACTATAGAATAATGAAATTCTTTTATTTGATTTTTCATTCATTCAACTTTTGTAGCAAAGTTAACTTATGGAAAAAGTGCAAATTTTAAGTCAGTTCGATTCCGTAGTAAAAAATTGATGAATTCCAGAGACATTGACTAATTCCTTTTTCTTGCGAAAATTTATAAGTAAAGATTTATTATTATATTGGAAGACCACAAAATACCCTCATCAGCTAAACAAAAGCTTGCCCGCATGTTACTCATCCTAAATAAATAAATAAATAAATAAAAAGGTGAACATTTTAGTACCAGTAACATTATTTCTTTAAGTAGTTTTTATTTTCTACTCCGGCCACGATATTTTCTGGCTATTGTCGAGACCAGTTCACGCTCAGTGATGAGAATGTAGAACAATTCATCCCAACTAACATAGAAAAATTAATACTACCAGGCACCAACGCTCTAACTGTTGGTTGAGATCAACAGCAAAGCTAAAATGCACACACCTACTTTCTTGTGACCACATCAACGCACAATGAAGGCCAAGAGGTCCCCCATATGAGTACTTATAATTGATGTGGTGTCCACAGTCAGATTCAAATAAAATCCAAAGTGGGCAATTCTGGATTTTCATTTATCAAGGTAGTTTTCCATACTGAAGATTTAAAGGTAGAAAAGTCAAAACTTTGAACTGTGACCAAAGGATGGAATTCACTACAGGAAGAACAAAGATGAAAGCAAGCAAAGAAGAGACGTAGACTGATAAAGTTCTCCATTCCATTCCTTTGTGGCCACAAGAATATGTCAAGCAACTAACCATGGTTGAATATGTGACTGACTTGCCTTAATGTTGTAACTTGTATCCTTTGGTGGTATTTGAGTTGCCATGCAACCTCCTACTTGTTTTCCAGACGATCCATTGTTTCTGTTCATTCAACTTTGAGCACAATCTTCATACACTCATAGACAAAGTAGCTTATGGAAGCTGATGGAAGTACCTGAAGATGTATAGTATTTGGCTATCAGAGAAAGGCGCAATTTCTGGCAAAACTTTTTAAGGAATATAAAAGTAACCTCCTTTACAACAGAAGTAAATACATTGTATCCACGTAGCTGAGCATTAGAACTTTGAAACTTACAAAATCTACTCACAAAATTGGACAAAAGTTGCTTCTGTTTCAAGACAGCAAAACCACATGGGCAACAGTTCAATCATGCAACCAGATAGCCCCAAAGAAGGGATGGAAAAAACAATATGGCATGGCACACTAGTGTTAAATTTGCAGAACTCTATCCTGGCTACCTATACATGTCTTTACATTTAAGTAAACATGAAAGTCATTCATGCAGAATAGATTTCTGGTGAATGTTAACAGAAATCTGAAAGTTATGATAGGCAAGAGGTAGCCAGATGTCATTCCTCAGGACATGACTAATAATAAAGCTCCATGCAAGAATTCATAAGCTGGCACATTAAGTGTAGAGTTTCTTATCTGCATACCTGCAGTAAGCTGGGAATGAGTCCTGCATAGAGAGCTGGAATTCCACCCTGCTCCACAATCTTGATGAAGGTGGAAAATGAGCTCATCTTAGTTGCCTGCACTTGCAATTGAAGTTGCCTTCTCACAACCTCAAATGGGTATGTAGCAGCTTCTGCACAGGCACCAGCAACAGCCCCATAAAGTAATGTCCTGATTGGTCCCAATTCTAGCTGGTCCAAAGCATTCAATTCTTGCCCATGTTGGCTCATGTTCTGAAGTCTTTTCCTACCCCCTGGTGAGTGTAGATAAGCCGATTTTAAGATATCATACACACCATAAAAAACTGCTCCTGAAGGTGCCATGCTTATAAGAGAAGGTGCCAAACCCTTGTAGAGGGAAAAGAACCCCTCTGTTTGAATCATATGGCGAAAAGCACCAATCACACCACCCAAAGCTTCACCACCAGGCGCCACTATCTTGGTCCGAATCTGATAGATACACATTTGAATCATGTTTAAAAGGCTTGTGGTGATTATGGGTATAACTAACAATGTATTTAAGTAAATCACACTGCATACAATATCTGCCCCAGGACTAAAACACTAATACATTATAAATTATGTCTAAAAAGCTGAACACTCAGATTTCTTACAACGTGGAGTACTATTTTCAAACAGAAATAAAGCACAGAAGCAGGAAACACCATCTTCAAACTAAGAAATTCTACTCAGTAAAAGATGCCCCTTCCAAAATTTCGATGATTAGAAGCTAGCCTAATGGCATGCAGGAGCTACCAGACTAAGCTCAGGTAAATGGGAATTAGAAAGAGTGAAAATCTCAAGCTTCCACATACTGTGTCTAGCGGCAGACAGAGTATTGTAGCAGTAATGCCTGCTGCAGCACCAGCAATAAACCTCTCAAAGTTTGTGGTTTCTTCATGTCCAGCAAAACTGAGCAGCAGTTTCCTGTATGTATCGTATGCGGAGAAATTAACTGCTTTAAATGGGGCCGTGCGGAGAATGTTGACAAGGTTCCCTTTCCAAAAGCCTTTCAAGCCTTGAGTAATGGCAATTGTCCTTACAAGATCAATAATATTCCTTTGCTCTCCACGAACTATATATTCCAATTTTAATCTCTCCAGTGGAGCCACAAAAGTTCTGGATGCAAATCAATTCAATTCAGATACAAACGAAATCCTTAAAAAAGAATATAAAACAAGAACCTTTTTTAAAAAGCTGAAATCTACAAAGAACCAAAAATTACATACCTTGAAACCATAGCTGCAATAGCTCCAGCCCATAAATGCTTGGTGGTATTCGCTGCGCCGCCGCCGCCTCGTAGTCTAACCTTCCATTTCTCTCTTCCCTTTTCGACGGCAACTCGCCCCTCGACCATCTTCTCCTCGCCATCGCTCTTGCCATCTCCGTTTTCCGCCAAACAAACCCTCCGTTCCTGCACAATCTCATCACTTCTTAAGCTCACCGACGAAAAAACCCCACCGGCACTACCCCTTTTTCTCCTAAAACCCCAGAAAACCGGGTTCGTACAAGAAGTAACCGAATCCAAATCACTGCTCAAAGAAACTCTAGAAAAAATAAGATTAACAAAAGAAGAAGACAAGGCGGGCTCCAGAAATATTCCCCCGCCGCAACTGAATGAACTAGAAATGAAAACGGAACTTAAATCGAATGAAAATGGGTTCTGGGGTTGGTCTTTCGAGGGCGTATTTCTGGACCGAACTTGTAATAATGGCATTGTGAGCGCGCGAGAGAGAGAGAGAGCGAGAGAACTGGTAATTGGAGCTGCTCGGGAGACTTTGATATCAGGATGGATGACAGAAAATGTGAAAGTTTGTGAGTTAGAATTGAAGAGGATGATTCTTAGGAGGTGGAAAATAATAGGTAGAATGAAATGGCGGACTCTGCGTTGCTTCCATCGCCGCTCATTGTACGGGTCGCCTCCGGCCGTCCTCTATCAGGCTCTTTCCCCTCTTGGCAAGGCAAGGCAAATAAATTTGCACGGTCATTATTTAATATATCAAATGAATTGGAATTCAACAATTAATTTTATTTTTTTTATAAAAAATTTGACAAATCTTTTCAAAATTGGTGAGAATTTTATGTATTGAAAATTTTCAAAAATATCATCCCTCGAGCTCATAACATGCACAAACGCTATTGCTTCCTCCCTATACGGATAATATAGTAAATTTATATTTAAATTTATAAATTCTATATCTAAAAAAATATTATATTAAATTTAATTTTGATTATTTTATTTTAATATATATATATATTATTCAATCAAAATACTTTATCCCATATCACATACTTTTTTTTTTTTAAATCAGTATGATATATAATTTCATGTAACAAAAATTAATGATATTATCATAAATAAGAATTTAATAATTAAGAGTCTAATAATAAAGATAAAATTTTAAAATAATAAAATATTATAATTTAAAATTTCTTAAATATATGTTATGAAATATGTGATTGTACTGCTAATTTTGAGTTTTTAAGATTTCTCCTTCATTAAAAAAAATTTTGTCCATTACAAGACAATTAAGTAATTATTTTTATTTTAAAAGTTTTGAATCTCGTAAGAATACGAAGAGAGTTGCTTCGTTGTATTGTATGGTTGATGCTCAGCGAGTAGATCCAGTTGGGCACTAGGCCGTCCTCACTTCTAACAGGGCCTTATCTCCAGGCCCATGGCCCAATAAAAGTAAGAATATGCAACGGTCATTCTTCTCCTCAAAGGCCAGCCCCATTCGACTTCTATATATACCCTTGCTCCTGCTGTTTGGCGCCCAAATCATTTCAAGAAGCTCGTTTACCGACTGCAAAACCGAAGAGCTCTCGAGAAAGCGAGGGAGGGAGAGAAAGAGAGATTCGAACACAAATTTCTAGGTTTTGGAGATGCAGAAGCTAGGGTTTCCAAGCATGAAGAGCTTGGATCAGTTCAAGCCTCTCTCAGGAACCATCTCTGGATCTGCGAAGACCTTTTCTTTCTCTTCGCGGCCATGTTCTTCTTCGGACTCCATTTCCTCGGGGAATTTTGCAAATTTGAAGCTCACTGCAGGTTTTTATCGATAAATTTTTATCAATATCGTGGATTATCGGAGATATTTTGAATGTTCGTGCTGATTTGTGTCGTTGGTTTGTTTATTTGCAGAGAAATTGGTGAAAGAGCAAGCTTCAGTAAAAGCAGACCTGGAAATGGCGGTACTCTCGATCTCTCTCTCTCTGTGAATAAAATTTAGATGCACAGACTGAGAGATATCTATTGTCTACGTTTGTACCTGTTGTATGCGCGCGTATGTGTGTGTGTGTGGATAAGCACTAAAAACTTCTTTTACTGCTTTTATGGAAATTAGGTGTAAATTACTGCTTTTAATTCTTGAACAAGATGCTGGACTTTCAATTTACAACTCCTATAATTCAGAACGCTAAACTGAAGAAATCAATGGAGCATATCCGTGCATTAGAAGAAAAGTTGCAAATTGCCTTTAATGAGAATGCTAAGCTTAAAGTAAAGCAGAAAGAGGATGAGAAGCTCTGGAAAGGACTGGAGTCTAAGTTTTCTTCAACTAAGACTTTGTGTGATCAGCTGACTGAAACTTTGCAGCATCTTGCTGGTCAGGTTCAGGATGGTAAGTGTTTTTCTACACCTTTGAACTCTCTGATTTTTGCACTGATAGCAATGATCGCTGCTCTTCATTTTCTTCTACAGCCGAAAAGGACAAAGAGTTTTTTGAAGGCAAATTATCTGCAAGCTCAGATGCTATTGACACTTTGAACCAGCAGCTGAATAGCCTATCTCTGAAATTAAGCTCCGCAGAGGACACTGCTAGAATTCGTATGCTATTATCTAAGTGATGTCTAAACCTGAAATGATGATCCTTAGGGTTGTGTATATCACGTAGTGTTGCTACTTCTATTAACAAACAGTTGTTGACAATGGGCTTAAATTTTCAAATTTATCGGCCTGTATTTGTTTGGCACTTAAGAATGCCACTCCTTAATGTGCTTGAATCCTGGATGTAGGTGAAAAAGAACTGGACCAGCTTAAAGTTGAGCAAGAGGAAAGAAACAACATGTACATAGAGGAAAAGTGCAGAAATGCTAGCCTCATAACTGAGAAAGGTAAATAGTTTATAAATACAGGATCATCCAGATCTCTCAAACTATTAGAAAACTTTTCACTTTACTGCTTTTTTTGTTTTTTTAACATTTCACTTGCAGTTCCTACAGATTAATGTGAAAGAGCTTTATTGTATTCCAATATGGTCCTTAGATTGATGTTTGCCCATTATAAGGAAAAATTTTTGAGCTTATGCTTCTGAAGAAATCTTAATCAAGTACAACAGTTTTCAATAAATTCTGTCTGTCTTGATTTCTTGCAATACTTAAAAGTTTAACAAGGAAATTAGAGATTAAGAAATCCTTGGCAGGCCAGATTAACAAGTCCTCAGCAGACCCCTCTCATGAATACTCCTGATTTACACCATGCAATTGTTCGTTAATATCTGGTGGTACAGTCAGCTTGCATGAATTGCTATATGTTAAGTTTCAACCAAGGACCCTTTAACCAGAATCAGTGCATATCAGAGTAGGTATCATGTTATAGAATTGACAGATATTGGCAAAACAATTGAAAAAATGAATAAAGATAAATGTAGTAGTAAAATAATATTCCATTGGACACAGTTTTTAAGGATTGTTTCAGATGTTGCAATTGTTGTTGCAGTGCTGTGTATTTAAGCTTGCAGATTTACTACACTTTTAGGAGTTTTCCCCAACTATAGTCACATTTTTTATATTTGGCTTGTGAAAGGCTCTCTTCTTCACACTCTTGTTTGCAGATGCTATGTTAGAGAAGTTTGGAGCAATTGTTGCAGCCAATAAGTTGGCTGCTGAGAGCATGAACACACAATTGGAAGAGCTGCAGCTTGAGTTGAGACTAAAGGAAGATCAAATTAAAAGTTCGATGATCATTCAGGAAAACCTGGAGAAAGAAAAGAATGAGCTTCAATTGAGCAATCATGACCTTGATAATAAGTTGGCTTCATCACATCAGGAGATCAAAAACCTTGAAGGATTTGTACGTGTATTGGCTGTGCAATTGATTGAATTGGACAGACAAAGTTTGCTGTTTGCTCACAAGTTTGATCAGCTGAACTCCCTGTATGATACTTTCTTTAAGATGGTCCAACAGGAGAGAGACCTAGCTGTGAAGAATTCTCAGAAGCAGTATGATCGGCTCTATGATAAATTCTTGTATATGATGTCAGAGAAAGACTCATTGGAATTGCTAAACCAGGACTTAAACAACAAGTCTTTTGAACTTCAGAAAGCCCAAGAGTCTGCTATGACAAAGCTTTCAGAGGAGTGCCACTTGGCAGATGAGAGGATACAAATATTGCAGTCTGAAGCTGAAATGCTCATGTCAGAGAAGAATGAAAAAGAGATGTGGGTTTCCAAATTAGAGGAGAAAATTGATGTTATGGTAGAAAATTCAAGATCATCTGAGATTAAAATGGTAACCATCTTTTGTGTTGACTGAATAGGCTGTATCTGAACAAAGTTTTCTTTATATTCTGACCCTGATACATTTCATCTTGCAGGAAGATTTGCTGTTGAAATTTTCAACAGCAGAAATGGAAAATAAAGATAATGTGGAAAAATTAGAGGCAGATTTACAGAAAAAGGCAGAAGAAATAGTTATCTTTCAGAAGGAGAATGAGAAATATGGGGAAAGTCTAGATTCATTGGAGAAGCAAGTTACCCGGCTTCATAACCTTTTAGAGGAAAAAGAACAAGCAATTCTGCAATATAAGAACAAAGAGAAGAAGTTAGAGGACAACATCACTGAGGTTTGAGAATAGTTGGAGAAAATTAATTTATAGAGTTGTCCCAGCCTTCAAATATTTTGAGACTCCATATTTTGCAGCACCAAGCATTTCTGACTGCTGCTGAAAGCAAACTTGTAGAATCAAAAAAACAATATGATATGATGCTAGAGAGCAAGCACTTGGAATTATCAAGGCATTTGAAAGAACTATCTCAGAGGAATGATCAGGTCTTGTCATTCCCTATTCACATCGTATTATCAAAATTAATACAGCATTCACATAAACACTGATCTTTTTTATGCAGGCAATTAATGACATCAGGAAGAAATATGAAGTTGAGAAGCAAGAGATTGTTAACATGGAGAAAGAAAAGGTTAGGTTCAGTTGTTATCTATTGCAATGCTTGGCAATGAATCATGTTCCTTAGAGACTTGACCTTTCAGACAGAAAAGGTTGTACTGGAAATTGAGAGAAAATGTGATCAGAAGCTTAAAGAGTGCACAGAAGAATCAAGAGCGAACTTGGTCTGCATGCAGGAGGAAAATGCTGCTCTGGTAGCCACCACAAATTATTGCCACCTTCAAGCTAATATTTTTTCATTCTATTGCCATATTTGATGTCCGTAATATCCTCTGTTTCCTTCTTTGTTTAATCACGTCAAAGTTTAATTGCATGAGATAATTTATCTGAATTGCCTTTCTC
Source organism: Kandelia obovata (assembly GCA_021464305.1). Classification (NCBI taxonomy): domain Eukaryota; kingdom Viridiplantae; phylum Streptophyta; class Magnoliopsida; order Malpighiales; family Rhizophoraceae; genus Kandelia; species Kandelia obovata. Next base: position 3,675,814 of record CM038479.1, on the reverse strand, counting down.
CAAGTCAAAAGTCTTTTTTTATGCAATAAATTTTTGCAGTCATAGCAACCTGGAACTTGTGTGCCTGAAATAAAAAAGAATTTGTGCTACATAAGTTTCATCCTCATGGATGACTGCTTTTAAGGCATGGTTATCAAAGTCTTATTACTCTTTCAATAATTAGCTAGCTCGTTGTGTATGTTCAGAAACTTTTAAGCATCTGTACAATTACATTAGTAAAGGAGGGGAGTGTTCTAGAGGAAGTACTTTGATCCTTCTGTCACATTTTTGTTGCGCAGGTATTGTCAGAAGGTGCTGATTTTTGAATTTCTTTCTGGAACACATGTTACAATTATCTTTATTTGATAAAATTTCCAAATTGTTTTACATGTTTTGTTATCCCTTTTGCCCTTAATTCTCATTCTTGTCTAATCCATAGATTGTGAGCATTCAACAAGAGCACAACAGGAAGGAAATGAGTCTTGTTGCTCAACACAATGAAGAGCTAAAGCATACCCAACTTCAAGCTGAAAGGGAAATGAGAGAGGTATGTATGGTTCACATTCTGTGCCGCACCAAAAGATATTGCTGCTGAAGTTTTCCAATTTCATCCAGAAAATAACACAAATCAAGAATGAGCATGAAGTTCAAATGAAAGCTTTGCGGTGTCAGCTTGAAGATGAGTGCAGGAAGCTGCAAGAGGAGTTGAATCTCCAGAAATCCAAGGTGTGAGTTTCTGTCAGTGCTGTAGCAGTTTATATCATTTGAGCCTTGTATTTTGCTTTGTTCTGGTACACTGCAGGAGGACAGACAAAGAGCCTTGTTGCAATTGCAGTGGAAGGTGATGAGTGACAAACCACAGGATGACCAGGAAGTGAATTCAAAGAAGGTTGGCTTACTTATTTTAGATCTCACTCTATCTTTTCCTCAGTGGGCACTTATATTTAACCTGAAAGATGGAAGCCTCCCCTTCATTGTTTATTTTCCAATAGCATATAAAAATTCTGATAAATGGTATATTATAGTGTGAGTTTCTCAGTTCTCATTTTTCATCGGTCAATGAAGTTAGTCATTTATCGTGAATAATGATTCAGATATTTATATATATATACTGATTTCCGACTATTATTGCAGCCTAGAGTTGAGATAACTTAAGCATCTTTCTGATGAGATTTTTTAACAGTCATCTATGACCTATTTTAGATTATCTTTTTGTATTCAACGAGAAGTTCTTGTTCCCAAGGAGATTCATACTTGAAAACTATTTCTTTGATTATTCTATTGTGTGATATATAATTCTGTTCATAAACCATATGGCTGATTAGATTATTGATATAAATTTGTTTTCATAATGTTTGAAGTCTTGGAGGACCTATAACAAGTAAATTTGCAAGCAGGTTAAAGTGGAGCTTCTATGAACAAGTTCTCAGAGATAACTCCATAATGTTGCAGGATTACTCTGTTTCATCAATCAAGATGAGAGACCCTGGCAGTGGCAGAAGAAGCCAACGTACTTCGGTAGGACCAGACAATGGGGAACAGGTGGAAAAGGGCTAAGTGGTTTTTCCTGCATTCACACACTCTAACCCAAACTAACTTCATCACTTATTTTCTTTCTTTCCTTCTTGTTTGTAATTATAGGATTCACCTTTGCCGATGGAAGCTCGAACACCAGTATCAAAGTTACTGAAGGAAGTCAATAATGTCAACAGAGGAAGCATAATGGTTATGCCTAAGCATCACAAGAAGGTTAAATCCACTATATCTTAAAGGACTTGAATCTTTTCATAACTTTTTTGGCTGGGTTTCATCAAGGTCTTTTATTTAATGACAGCTGACTCGCCGTGAATATGAAGTCGAAACCACCAATGGCAAAACAATTACAAAACGCAGAAAGACAAAAAGTACGGTCATGTTTGGGGTAAGCACCAGCCCTCTTGGTCCGGTTAGTCATATGGATACAGAGCCAAAGTTAAATACCTTTTTTTTGTCGCCATTATATTTAACTCCCAATTCTGCTTCCTTGTATGTGTGAGTTAGGACCCAAGAAAGCATAAAAAGAGGAACACACCAAAGGTAGTAACTCCTAGAACTGTCATGAAGGTAATTTAAAAGGCAAACTGTCATATCTACCGTTGATAGTTTGTTCTTTGGTGCCCCTTGCCTTTAAGTGCATCTGCCGGACCCAGCAAAGCATATCTTTGTTAGGTGAACCATGTTGTTTGATCAGAATATAGTCACTATATATTTTTTCCTTGTCTGGCTTCATTTAAGTTTCTAATACATGCAAGGAGAGGCTTTGCACACTATCAGGAATGGTATGGTCTATTGTGTGGAGGCAAGCTTCATTCAGATGCTCAAGGTTCCTTGTTACATGAAACTCCATGATCTCTGCGGATGATCCTAATTTATATGAGCTAAAACCTACTGACAAGTGATTGTCAAAAAATGAAGATTTTTTGCCACCTGAACTGTGAATGTTCAGAATTATATGAAAGGATTTATCGGCAACTTATTTCTATGTTTGGCTTATCTGAAAAATACAAAACGGGTACTGCATGTGATGAGTATGGCACACACTAAAGCTTATGGAGGAAGATTGCACCTAGTCAACTTTTAACTTAATTATCATGCAGTGATCATTATACAAGTATAGCCTGACTTGCTTACTTTGTTATGCATATATGAAGTAAAACATTTGTCTTGTGCAGAAACTTAAGGGAGGAGGAGGTCAATCTCATCCTTCAAATATAGGTGATCTCTTTTCAGAAGGGTCGCTTAATCCATACGCAGATGATCCCTATGCATTTGATTAGAGGTATTTTCAGGCACTAATCATATTCTTTTCTGCTTTTTCTAATTATAATGATCCCTAACTTGGCCACCGTGTTAATGCAGATGCTGATGTAGCATTTAATCTTTGCTGGGCTAAGATCTTTGATTTCTATTGTAAATCAAATAATTGGAGTACGTGAATGATAATAAAATTTGTGTAACCATAGTACGCCTCTGATTGAAAGTGCCGAACACTTTTTCTCCGGTGAGGACCATACAGTACACTTCATATACGCGTGATCAGGAGCCCAGGAGTACTTACCCGAGCGACAGCTTTCCACATTTCATTGATTAGACATTCAGACAGACTTCTTTGATGCTATTGATTCAGTTTCATTAAATGGTAGTGCTGAATGGTTGCTCTTATCCACTCCAAAGGCCGCATAAATTTGTTAGTGCGGGGGTGCTTGTATGCTTTGCAACACAGCTTCCCATTCTTACTCCTGCCATGCGTGTGCTCATATTTGATTCGTGATAATAAGGTTCCCTCGTTAAAATTTTTGTATCGGGTTGCTAAAAAAGAACTAGGCAATTTATTGTAAATGCATCTTGAAAATTTAACTCTTAATTTTTCTTTATTGGAGTTACTTCCTCCTAGTGTAATGACTAATGATAGTAGTTAGAGAAGAGTAAATTCTATCCCCAAAACTTTTCCCGAGCCTTTCAACCCTCATGACAATAATTTTATCTTCCACATTATAGGATACAATTATTCAGACAGAGAATTCTATAAGGAGAATCTGAACAATATTTTAAGAGTATGTTAAAGTTTAACAATATCAGAATTCATAGGCCAATATATATGACCAACAACTCTTTTGCCGACCTGACAACATGATGCATTAAAATGCAAATTAGAACATCAACTTGACATTTTCTTTCCCAGTTTCACCGACCTTAAAATATATATGTATGTTTAAAACGACTGGTCGTTTTTGTTTCTGGTTCCAACAATCGCCGCTTATGAAGAGACGGAGGGGTAAACGCAGACAGAAAGAGGATACATTTCATAGTCGCTCGCTACTCACTCCGGTTGAAACTGATGAGCAATTACTAAACCTTTTTCATAGATCAAACAACAGCATTCACGGGGACAATCGAAATGAACAATCATCATAGCAGAAGAAGAAGAGTAAAATCGAGGCGTTCGACCTCATCCTAGTTTTTCTACAAAGGATAAACCAAGATGAAGAACAATCAAATTCAGCGAGACATGAAGGAAAGCACCAAAAGGAAGGTCGAAACAGACAACACCAACATGACTTGAAGAATGACGTCAATCGAGCAATGAAGTCTCATCTGCTTACTCTTGATTCGCTCCCACGCCACTTCTTTCTTCAGATCCTCAATTTCTCTCACCAGTTTCTCCTTCTCCTTCAGCTGTTTTTGAGTCAAACAAACATGAGAACGTTAAAACTGAATCGGACGAGCCAGAGAGAGAGAGAGAGAGAGAGAGTAAATTGAATATGACTTCATCTTGGTCGTCGGTCGGGGAATTCAAGAAGCCATATGGAGACGACTTCAGCGAAGAAAGCAGGATTGCGGCTTTAGCACAGCGTACAGCCATTTGCGATTTTGGAGCTCCACTTTTGCCCTCTATCTCTGTTGCTTCCATTCTGCTCACTCTCTCTCTCTCCCAGTTTGTTTGGCTTTTGAAATTGATGCTCTCAGAGATTAAAAACATGCAGCGACTAGCGAGGGAAAAGCCTCGGGAAGGGCCCAAAAGGCAGAGAGGCCGCGGGTGAGGCCAGGGCAGCGGGTAACCAAAATAAGGTAGTGGCCTCAGGTGGGACCCAAAAAACAAAATCCTCCAATAATTTCGGCTTCAGCTGCTAATGTGTTAAGAATGCCAACAAAAGAGTAGACCTGTGACACTAGATTTAAAAATTGAATTAAATTAGTTTAATTTTTATTTAAATATTAATTTATAAATGTATATCCATTCAATTATTTAATTGGTAAAAAAATATGAATTAATTGGTAAAAGTGGGTGCCTGTACTTATCATCCGCCCTTCGAATGCAGTAACGAAGCCCAAAGAAAAGCATTGAATGAGCGAGCTGCCTGGTTTTGGTCTTCGGCTTTGAGAAAACAAAGATCATAGCTAAAAAAAAAAAAAAACAACGAAATATCTCGTATAATTCTTATTTTGAAAATTTTAGCTGGCCTATATAAATTATTAATTGCATAAATTCTTTCTAAATATCCTTGTAAATGTAAATCTAATGTCAAGTTTAAAGATTTTGGTTATTTCCCTAGAAAACTTTGATTAGAGTTTCGTTTCTTTTGAACTCTTCGGTTATATCTTGCTTCCTTTTAATCTCCAACAAATGCGATGGTATAAATGGTTTTAACAGCAACATTTTTGTCACGGCCTCTTTAGGAAAGCGTGTTTGTTAAAAGAGAAAATTTGCGTAGTGACATCATTCCCACTATCTCCTGCCACCAATTTCCCAGAGGGCCACACACATGAAAGCAAAAAGTGGAGAAAGTGGATTTCTGTTTTTTTTTTTTTCTCTGTACCTAACATAACTTAAATTTTTGGGGACCTCGATACTAAATTTCGAATGCATTGAAATAAAGTGGTAAATATAGGACGTTATGTTGTAAGACATGTACATGATGTGGAAGAATACTAAAACATGCGTACGACTTGGACACCACTAGCGCATTTACACGATGACACAGTTTCTTAATTTCCGAATGGATCGGTGTAACAATCCTGAAAACTTACTGTTAGGCTTTGATTCCATATTCCCTTTTTAACGTTATACCATCTAATTCTAGCACAAGAGGCCGAGCCTTTGCTTGAACAGTGTAGGGGTGCTTTGGTCTGGTGGATGCAAGAATTTGCAGCTAGGGCAAGCAGGCGAGGACTTGCAAAGCATCACCAACATGTGGCAGTTTGTGCACACAGTTGCTACCATCTCTTGTTGATCCTTCTCCCTCTCCCTCTCTCTCTCAGACGCCAACCAGGACGGGCACGGCCGCTTCAGGCCTCCTTTGTCATCTTCACCAGAATCCGTGAAGAAATCACCGGAAGCCGGCGTCGGCCTCATTGAGCCACCAGAATTATGCAGCTTTGTTGCCTGCTCTTTGCTTCTTGTATCACAGGTTAGGTTGAGCTCAAGGTCTAAGCTCATATGATTATGACTGGGACTTGTTGGCTCGGGGCTCCTTCTTGGATCCCTGGACGTTCTCTTGTGGGTCCTTGTATTATAAAAGTGTATCTGACCCGACTGCATGCAAAAGAAAAAGGAACACCCCAGAGGAGCTAATTAAATTGTGGGGTCTGTATACTGTGCAGTGATTGAATAAAATCGTTTGCCATAGGGAGTATTACCTGAATATCCAGGCAACGTTGCCACTCCAAAGGCAATGGAGTGTCAAGGTGCAGCCCAATGTCAAAGATGGGTTCGACGCCAGTTGTGCCACTGCCTTCCGGTTTTGATGATTTCGCTAGAAACTCTTCAGCTAGCGGCTCTTCCCATTTTCTCTTCTTTGATGATTTGTCAAGTTCTGCGATTGTCTTCCCGCTCCCATTTGGATTTGGAGATGGGCAGGGGTGGTGTGCTTGAAAGGAAACCATGAAGTTAGAGTTGAATTAGGATCAGAGGTAGAAGTCTCTCTCTCTTTCTCTCTCTCATCTGTACTCCAAGTTCAAGTGATCGATAAGACGAAACGTTCGGGCAGTTATATAGGCTGAGGCTAAGCCAAGGGACAGTCACATTACTTCAAGGAAGATCTAATGGAGCAACTCTGGAGGCAAAAGACGCCACCTATGCATGACGTGCTATCTAAGTTGGCTCCACAATTAAACACGCAGCTCGAAGCCGATCTTCGAGGCCAAGATTAATGACAATGACAATGACAATGAAAAGCTGGCTAACTCTTATTGGTCTTTTTTTTTTTTTTTGTGGCACACACGTCCGACCTGTTTTGGTGGTATTGACATAAAACCAAGCAATTCTTAAAGGTTGATTTCGACCTCCTCCTCATTGGTGTTACTACATATACCGGCCCCATGGACGGGCCCTAACGCAGTTGAATTGGAGAGCAGGGCTCGCAAGGGCTCCACACATTTGTTTTCTCTTCCTTTTTTTTTTTTTTTTAAAAAAAAAAGATTTGCAAATAAGTAGATATGACGTGCATGGAGAATCATGAAAAATGCATACAACCTTTTTAGATGTACGTCATTTATTATTTATAATGCATACTTTTATTCACCAATTTGAATATCATCTTTTTGAAATACGTGTGTGTGTGTGTGTGTGTGTGGACCCTACTCAAGTCCCCCTGCACCACGTAGGCTCTATCAAGCTCTTCCATGGGGCCCCGACCAAGTAACATTTCCCGAACCTTGTTTACGTGGACTTAGACCTTACGAATTTGTAGGTCCACTCTTATTAAAGGGTCCATTTCAAGTCCATGTAAATTTTTCCCATTTTTTTTTTCGGCTCCGCAAAACCATAGAAGCCCTCACGTGGCATTGCAAAATGAATGATACATTGGTATGGGTATTATCAAACATCTGAAGCGATGACCAGCTAGCTAGCCGGAGAGTCTAAGCCAAGCCAGAGGCCACATAGCTATAATTTTCACAGTAGTATCATTTAATTAGAGGCGGTGAGAGAGAGGGAGAGGGAGAGGCGTGGAAGGGGGCCATTAAATGTGAGGAGTCTGGATACAGTTGAAGAAGGTCTTGAATGCTTATGGATATTTAAGAGATCATAAATCCAACTTCCACAATTGGTTCACTCAAAAAGAAATACAACTTTTAAAGCTCTCAACCCCCTCCCCCCCCCCCCTTCTCCTTTCAGCTATTAAAACAAAATACCACTTCCCATGAACTATCTCCATTAATCACTCCTCTCCTACACCTAAAAGCTTTTGAAACTCTCAACAGACTCGTCCATTAAACAATCCATGTCGAACTGAAAATTTCATGTTATCCATCTCGCTGTCCTGGCCCCTAGGGTCTTTTTTCCTTAGCTTCGACCAGCTAACACCCAATTATTATTATCTGTCATTATTCAAGTAACAACTTCCTTCGCTGGCTTTTATAGTTGTTCTTAATGAACAATCATGTACATATGGGTTACTTAAAACCTTTTTCGTTTCCCTTATATTTTGTACATTAAAGACAGCGAGGGCAATTAGTATACACATCGAGAAATGTTAGAAATTTTTTTTTATTTTTATTATCGTCGAATTGATTTATTTGGTTCAACAAGTGGCTCCTTCATGAGCCATATACAAATCCTATTGATCGGATTGAACAATTAATCGACTTTCACTTACTTGCTATGTCACCACCAAAACGGAAAATATGTGTCCGCTTTTGTTCATTTTTTCTTAATCACGCATGTACAATGCATCTTAGCTGTTGTTAATTTGTCATAGTTTTATTTCCCAAACTCACCCGTGATTGAAGCCATTTTGGCTTACAGTAAAGCACATGTGAAGCAACTAAAAGAGAAGTAAATTCGTAGAGTTATTTTTGGCGGAAGTTGCCTTGTTTGTGGGAAAATAAAAAAAAAATAAAAAATCTGTTCTTTTGCATGGAAGGTTGTGTTTTAAGTTGTGCCCTTAGCCGAATTTCACCAACCAAATATAAATTGATGAGGGACCCTAAAATAGACCACTCAGCAGAATCACATAAATACCTACCCATTTCATTGCTTCTAGTCAATAGAGTAAGGCACATAAATGTGTTTGTTTCCAAACTAAGAGTCTAATTTTTAGGTACCCACCATATATGAACATTGGTTTTGTAGAATATTAATAAGAGAAAATAAACCTAAAGGCAAACAAGAATGTAAACGTAGAACTAAAACAATAAAAAGAGCCGAATGTATTAAAGACATTGATAGAGAAAAGATGGTTCCAAGCAAGTCTACCTGCCTTCATTAACTCATCTTGAATTCAATTAAATGCAGAATTCAAGGATGACCATTGAATTGAAACACCAACACCTCGCTTTCTTCAACCCCTTTTTTCGTCACTCCTTTGTAAATGCTCCCAACCCACCCCTCCTTCTCTTCATTTATGTTCATCTCTCTCTCTCTCTCTCTGTCTGTGTCTCTCCCCCCCCCCTCTCTGGGCTTCAATGATTTTTTTTCGCTTCCATAGCATATAAGAATAACTCTCATAACCTACTCGTATCACCAAACAATTAATGTAAAAGGCTTACGAAAGAAAAATCCAATTTACACGTGATAAAATGTACCATTGACAGTAAAATTTAACAAGTGAATTTAATTGATTTTGTTGGACTGAAAATTATTTACGCTATACAAAATTATTTTAACAGTTCCTACTGTCGTGTCTTTTAAAATTGCCTTCGTTATTACAAATTAAGAAAAGTGCAACTGTTATCGATATTATTTTTGATATTTCATGCTCAATGATCTTTGTTTGCCATCTTATTCCACGTTGCATCTGATTTCCATTAACACTTAGTCACTAAATTTATGGCGTACCTAATAGGAAAGATGTAAGATTGTGATCTCAGATCACATGTCAAGGTGAGGTCAGCCATCTGAAAGAATAAAGATTTACATGTGATATTGGACTTGTTGGAAAATAGGAAAGTATTTAAGAGGGTCTTTAAATTTATATTAGCTGTGCAGATGAAAAAAAAAAAAAAAAGAGTTTAATTCATACAAGAATTCAATTGAATTTTATATTTATAAAAAGTGTAATAACAAATAATAAAATTAAAACAAATGACATTCAGTTGGATTGAATGTTTATTTTGCATACCAAAACAAGCCCTAAATGACCTCGTTGAGAACATAAGTAATTAGTTTTGAAGAATTATTTGGTTTTTTATTTTACCATTCCAACGGCTTCAAGCCTTATAGATATCTCCACATTATTTGAATTTCGGAGCAAATGACAATCACTTTGATGTGGTTTGCCAGAAAAAGGTGTATTCTTCAAGTTATTTGCTTCCTGCCTTTCTAAATCTCACAGTGATACAATATAAATAATTAATCTCAGAATGTTCTTGGTACTTTATCACCTACTAATTTAGATTGTTGAGTAAATTTTCTTGTAATTATTTCACATGATATCTAGATTCATTCTTTCTTATCTATGAATTCAATCCCCTTTTACATGTTTAGTTTATATGTGTTTATCTCATTACTAATGAGAGCTAATACATGAGATATTATGTCAATTATTACTCAGATATAACATATATATCAAGAGATATTAAAAATATAAAAGTCCCACATTGAAAAAAATATAAAGACATTTCCCAGCTTATAATGTTTACGGGCTTATGTCAAATAATGCAAGAAAACCTCATATCCACTTAAGAACTTTATTAGTTAAAGAAAAATTTTCAAAATTTTTTTATGCAGTGATATCCCATATAAAATTTTGGATTTCCCGCAAAGCATGCAAAGCCTATGAAGAACGAAGAGATAGGTGCGTATAATAAGTGTTATAAAGCATTTTATTAAGCCATAAAAGCAAAATCCTAATAACCATGATCCCGTGTATACAATATAGAGATAGTCCAACTTAACATTAAACAAATATTTGTTTCTTGGGTAGGTTTTAGATAACAGTTTGTGGCTCATTACAGTCAAAACAACGAATATGACAGTGCTTGCAATTACAATAATCAATATATTAATCACAATCTAGCACTGGTGGCGAACACAAATCGCAATACAGCACATGCGATGAGAATTGTGGAACAAAATATGAAACTCTAATAAAGATATAGCGCCAACCATCAATGGACTGCTCGACTTTTGAACTGTGTTGCAGGTCTAATTTATCATTGGATCATATACCGATCAACCCATTTTATGGGGATTTTTGAGGTAAAATAACATGTTAATTGGCTTGCTTCGTATATTTGTTTAATCTCGGAATGCAGAAGCAGAGAGAAGAAGACTTGTCATTTTTATTGCTAAGGTAGTATTACACTTTGACATGGTCATAACAAATAGGGAAATTACTTTAAAAGGTCAACCGATTGGCTACAATCTGGCATTTAATTTTTTATGAGCAGTTATGGTGGAATGGGCCCAGTTTAGATACATATGATCTATGTTGTGGGTCCTCAGTTTCTGCACGAACTACGGTACCTGAGAAGTTAGTGGATTTTCTCTTTTATTTATTTATTTATTATTTTTTTTTTCCACCCAATCAGCAGACAAGAGTGATGAATATGTATGTGACCAAAATAAAAAAATAAAAAAATTGAGAAATTCTTAGAGAGTCTTCCATAATCCTAGAGCAATTTTCTAATATGAGACAACTAAACTTTAAACCTTCAACTTAATTTAAATCTTTTACTTTTGTGACCAATCAAACTAAGCTCGGTGGCATAATGATTCTTCAATTTTATGTTATCAACGTAGAAGTCTAACAGTTAAAGATTTGTGAGGAGACACAGAGAATTCAAATTTGTCTTTGATATTTGAATTCATTTTGGAAATTAATTTCCCAATGTAACAAATGAGGAGAATTGACTACTGGGGAGGAAAGATATTTGAGAGGAAACACACATTCAATTGGTCTTCGACCAAAAAGTTATAAAAGTGTGTGCTAAAAAGGTGACTATAAGATATATTATTTATTTACTTCTACCTTAAAATGGCTTACGTTGATTTTCATTGAATGGATTAAACTGCATGAGAAGAGATGGTGAAAAACAAAGGCGCACAAGAAAAGAACAAAGGCAGGGAAACATATTTAAATTATTATCTCGTTTATTGGGACATAATAAATGGCCGCTGTGATTGGCCAAACCTCAATGTCAAGTAGTTAGTCAAGCTGGCTCCCCCAAGTTGGTGCTTCCTTCCATCACTACTGCTTTTGCCCCGGCAAGCGGCAATCAAATGGGCTGCGCGTCGTATGATTAAATCGCCTGTCTTAAAGGCATAGAAGCTTAAACATCAAGAAAATGGGCCTGTAAGGTTCCACGGAGAACATCGAAGCAACAATCCAATAGGACTTGTAACTTTAACTATAGTACAGAGTCGAGGGTTTGGTTGCTAGCAGCATAGAATGTGGGGAGCCCAACCCAAGAGATTGCACTAGTTAGGAATGAGAAATTCTTGGGAGGTTTGGGGTTAGCAATTGAATCATGGAGGATCAGACCAGACCTCCTAGTCTTGTTCACGTCATCGTAGACTACACATGTTCTCTTTGTCAAATGCACGGCATCATACCGGGGTGTGATAATATCCCACCTATTGGTCGGTTTAAAGTTAAATTTAAATTTTTATAATTCTCAAATTCAGGTATTGGATGCTACCTTGGTGGTTAAATGCAAAGGCTTGACAACCTATCAAACAGGAAAGTCAAGAAATGTGCCGTTTATTTGTGGTTAGGAGGACATCTTATGTTGCCACTTCCCTCTTTCCTTTTTTTCCGTCAGTCGTACAAAAAAATTCAACGCTCGCTCTTCCTCTACGCCAAGCAATCGAAGCTGCATTACTTTGACCACGCATTCCTTTGACTTAAGTTCGGGTTAAGGCAGGGCTTCACCCCGTCTTTCAAATATACTCTTTCACACTTAAAATGAGGCCCATGTTGAATTGAGACAGGGTATACATATCAAGAAAAATAAAAAATTTAAGTTAAACTCAATAAAAATACTAAAATAAAATTTTAAAATATAAAATTATTTGTATATTATATTAAAAAATAGAAAAATATAATAAATACATATAAATTACTATACAAGAAACAAACAAATAATACAATTTGTACATTTGAGTCTATCTTAACATTTATATGTCATTCTTTAATGATTTTTATTAAATATTAGTAATTCTATTATTTCTGAAAACTATCAAACTTTTATTATTAATCATAAACCCTTAATTACTAGTTTTTGTTTTTGCAACTGCTAGTTGTTAATTGAACCAACAAGTACATAAGCTTTTTCTTTTTCTTTTTTTTTTTTGGGCTTACAAAGGGGCACAGTTTCGTTGAGGAGGTCAATACCTCAGTCGTTAACCTGAGCTGAAAGATAAAGACTTTTAAATTTTAATAATCCCCGTTTAGTTACAAACAGATGATAAAAATGAGTAACATATTCAAGTCAGTTTACATCTATATGAATTTTATATTTAAATTAAATTATTAGGGACAATTTAAAAAAATTTTAAATTATAATTAAATCAATGTAATAATAAAATTAATTAAATTATTATTAATCATTAAATATTGATTTGGCCCAAGCGCTCGCAAACAAAAATGTGGCCAAAATAGTTGGTGGGCAGCTGCTGCCTCCGCCATATATATATATATATATATATATATGAGATAAAATGAGCTTGGAGGCATAAACTGGACAGCCCCAACAGTTCTTAAAGAAAGCCATGGCGCTAATATCAACATTTAGGTGCTTCACCTTCGTTGTCTGCCTTCTAGCTTTTTTTCTCCTATTTTGTTCCTGCAACGTTGCTTCCCACTCTGGTGAAGAAGCAGACGCTCTTCTTAAATGGACGGCCAGTCTCGAAAGCCAGCTGAGGCAGACCAACCTATCCTCGTGGCCTCTGCCGCAAAACAATGCCACAAACTCCACCCATACTCCGAGTCCCTGCCGTTGGCTTGGAATTTCTTGCAACCCTGCAGGAAGTATCATCAGGATTAACCTTACAAATTCAGGTTTAAAAGGTACGCTCCGGGAATTCTCATTTTCATCTTTCCCTAATCTGGCATACCTTGAACTCACGGTCAATGAACTCCATGGCATCATACCGCCTGAAATCGGTCGGCTTTCCAAGCTCACTTATCTTGACTTGTCGACCAACAATTTTTCAGGGAGCATCCCTCCAGAAATAGGCCTTCTAACACACCTTCAAACCCTGCACCTTGTTCAAAACCAATTAAGTGGGTCAATTCCAAAGGAAATAGGTCAGTTAAGGTTACTTTCTGGGCTTGCCTTGTATACGAATCAGCTAGCGGGTCCTATTCCTGCCTCCATGGGCAATTTGAGCAATCTGGTTTCTCTTTATCTCTATGAAAATAAACTCTCTGGTTCCATTCCTCCAGAATTGGGAAAGTTGTCAAATCTGGAGTTTCTTTACGTAGATACTAACAATCTAAGAGGTCCAATTCCCGCAACTCTTGGAAACCTCACAAAACTTTCCGTCCTGTATATGTTCAGTAATCAACTTTCTGGTTTCATTCCTCGAGAACTGGGAAACCTGAAGTCCCTCAGCAAGCTAAGCTTTTATTCAAACAGCCTCTCCGGTCAAATTCCAGCATCATTGGGAGGCCTCACGAGTCTCACGCTTCTCCATCTCTACTTAAATCAGCTGTCAGGGCCCATTCCTGAAGAGTTAGGGAACTTGACTTCTATTACTGATCTAGAGTTAGCTCAAAATCAACTTAATGGAACTGTCCCAGCTTCCTTTGTTAATCTGATCAGCTTAGAATATTTGTTTCTTCGCGACAACCAACTCTCCGGCTCAATTCCTCAAGCAATAACAAATTTCACGAATTTGAAGTATCTGCAACTAGACACAAACCAGTTCACTGGTCGTTTGCCCGAAAACATTTGCCAAAGAAAAACACTCCAAAGGCTAGCTCTTAATAACAACAATCTTGTAGGCCCAATTCCCAAAGGCTTCAAAGATTGTACAAGCTTTGAGAGAGTCCGACTTGAATACAACCAATTCATTGGCAACATATCTGAAGATTTTGGAGTTTATCCAAACCTGAAATTTATAGACCTGAGGGGCAACAAATTCTACGGAGAGATCTCTTCCAATTGGGGAAGGTGTCCCAATTTAGCCACCCTACGGCTTGCAGAGAACGATATTACAGGTAGCATACCCCCTAAGATTGGAAATGCAACTCAACTCCAAGCACTTGAACTCTATTCCAATCGTTTGAGCGGAAGGATTCCCAAAGAATTGGGAAAGTTGACTTCTCTGGAGAGGGTGACGTTGAATGACAATCAACTTTCCGACAGGATACCTCCGGAATTGGGATCACTGGAAAATCTCTTGTATCTGGACTTGTCTGCAAACAGATTGAACCAGAACATTCCAGGAAATGTTGGAAATTTTCGTAAACTGACCTATTTGAATATGAGCAGCAACTTGTTTATCGGAGGAATCCCCGGCAAGCTGGGTCAGTTGGTTCAGCTGACCCAGCTAGACCTGAGCTACAACTTTATCGCTGGTGTCATACCCGATGAGCTCTCCAATCTAGACAGCTTGGATACGCTGAATATCTCTCACAATAATCTTAGCGGTTCAATTCCATCAACTTTCGAACAGCTGCGTGGCTTACAGTACGTGGACATTTCATACAACGAGCTGTCTGGTCCTGTTCCCAATAGCAAAGCATTTCAAGATGCGGCATTGAAGGGTAACCAAAATCTTTGTGGCAATGTTACCGGCCTGCAACTTTGCCAAAATTACACAGAAAGAAGAAGCGGCTTAAGCAAGGGCGTCAAGAATTTTCTCACTATAGTCCTTCCTATACTGGCAGGCGTTGCTATTCTGAGCACTTGCGTTATCTTGTTTTTGTGTTGCCATCCGGGGAAGAAAGGCTTGCAAAGAGAAAGCCGCATCGATCGAGAAGAGCTGCTTTCCATATCAATTGCAGATGGGAAAATAATGTACGAAGAGATCATAAAAGCAACAAAGAACTTTGACGACGTGTATTGCGTTGGAAGGGGTGGATCTGGAAGCGTCTACAAAGCAGAGGTATCGTGGGGACTTGTTGCTGTCAAGAAATTCCCTTTGCCCAGCCATGGAGAAATCGCGCAGCAGAAAGACTTCTTGAACGAAATAAGGGCATTAACCGAGATAAGGCATCGAAACATTGTAAAGCTTCACGGTTTTTGCTCGCATGCACGACACTCGTTTCTAGTTTACGAGTACCTCCCGAGGGGCAGCCTGGCGGCGATTCTGGGAAATGACGAGGAAGCGAAGGAATTGGATTGGGAAAAGAGGTTGAGCGTGATTAAAGGCGTGACTCATGCCTTGTCTTACCTGCACCACGAGTGCGTGCCGCCGATTGTTCACAGAGACATATCCAGCAACAACATTCTGCTAGATTCAGAATACGAACCACATGTCTCAGACTTTGGCACCGCTAAGCTTCTGAATAAGGAATCAACCAATTGGACATCACTTGCAGGCACATACGGATATGTAGCACCAGGTAGCTCAAATATTGATGACTAGTGGCATTAAATATTGAATGAATAGTCGTCGTATTAATCTCTCTCTGTTTCTCTGTCCTTTTTTTTTTTTTTTTCTCTTGGCAGAGCTTGCTTTTACAATGAAGGTGACTGAAAAATGCGATGTGTACAGCTATGGAGTATTGGTACTGGAAATCATCAAAGGCAAGCATCCAGGAGATGTGATCTCTGCACTGTCGATGCAATATGCTGACATGGACATGGAGATGGCAATGAATGATATGCTGGATTGTCGGCTGCCAGATCCCCAGACTGAAGTTCGAGCCAAATTGGCATTCGTCATGAATCAGGCAAACGCATGCCTACGTGCTGATCCACAATGCAGGCCATCTATGCAGATGCTTTCTCCTCCTTTATTGAACTAGACAGAGACCTAAGAGGGTTAAACCAAGGCAATGGTGCTCTCACCGCCAGGAGGCTTGCGTACACCACCCAGGTAGTCTTGAGACTCTAACTTCCCATCAGCAAAAATGTCATTGCCACTCATCTCTCGCAATTTTGCTCTGCTTAGATGTTTCTCAGCAGACAATTGAGGAACATCTCCTTTAAATATGGCACTCCCTGACAACTCAGATAATTTCTTATCATGAATTTTCTTTGCTGTCTTGGAGGCAATCTGGCAGCTAGATTTCTTGCCCGCAGCAGGCTATGAAATTCAAGCAAACACAAATTCAAGTTAAAGATGCACAGAATAATTGATGTCAAATGCATTGGTGAGCAGAAAAAATATAAGGGAAAGAACAAATCCCATTGCAAATAAAACTACAGACTCCGGCAAATAATGTGCACTGATGCAGTCCAATGAAAACACTAAAAAAAAGACAAAAGCAAAGTTGTTGCTAACATGATTTTATTCCATATCGTAATCTAAGTATATCTAACCCGCAAGCCTCACTTGATCAAATGCTAACTATATTCCCAGTTTCCCATTTAAAAACATTGGTTATGGAGACATCGTGATGCATCAGTCCAAATCTTTTCTCACAGACGAGAAGGCACAAAGGTCGGGATTTGCTCATAAAACCACACAATTCAGGTTAGAGAATCTGACAGAATTGCTTACATTATGTGAAACAGGCTCTCCCAATTCAATGCTTTCTTTCAATGCCAAAGCATGCACAGTTGTTGCCCGTGGTAAAATTTCCAGAGGAGCTGCAAAAATGTCGTGTCCGCTGAGCTCCTTCCACTTAGCATCAGAAGGTTGTTTCTTCGACTTTGCCTCTGATTCATTTTCTACTGTCCCACTTAACTCACGCTGCTTTGCCACTTCAGGCTGTGTAGCAGGCTTTTTGGGAGAAAGACTGTCTTGCTCTCCAAATGAAATATGACAGGTTCCAGCAATTACTTGCTGTCAGTCCAAAATACAGAAGAATTGGTTACCAACTCTAATTTCTGTATACTAAATAACAACTAAAATTGCATCATCACATGGAATTCAAATGTGTATACCTGATACATGCGTACCCCTGTTCTGCTATTTGGAGTGGGATCTGATTCAGATGTATCATTTTCTCCATTTCCGGTGAAAATGCCACTGCCAGTCATCTCCTTCATTTTATACCCTGAACAAGGTTTCCTGAAAGAAGAAAATTTTTCAGATGCAGCATCTTAAATAAAAGGATAATAATAAGAAAAGGCAAAACAATAAATGATACCTTCATGTTTGTACATCATAACATCGGAAATTGTCAGCTTATTTGCCCCAATTGCAGCAGGATTAGTAACAGCAAAGAAGTTTTTGACAATTCCAATAATCATATGCCTGTTTTATCTTTTAATATTGTTTCACATACAATTTCAAAATTAAGCCAAAATCAAAAGGAAAATTTTTTCTACGCTACGGGCAAAGTGTAAACCCGGTGCTCTGCAAGAGGCACACGAATTGAGAAATATTGGCTTGTATTAGCAGCAAATGGTTGACCATGACAAAAAGACCAACCTTAGCAAGATAATTAGTGTAACAATAATAAAAAAAACTTATCAATATGTCTCATTCAAACCCTACAAAAATCTGATGGGAAGAACACTACTTCATGGAGCTGAAAAATGAAATTATTCAGGTGCATACCAAAAGGAAGTATACAAATAAAATAAAAAAAAAGCACAAAATTGTGAATGGACGGACATGAAATTGATTTACCATATAAAACATACCCGTTGACAATGAAAGATGGAGGGCTATTATGTTTGTGATCCCATGATGATGAATTGCTAATAACCAGTCAGAATTTTGAATTTCAATACAAGTAAACGCCCTTAGGTAATATGACCATCTCACACTGATCCTAACAAGTGATAAAACTTTTCATCGGCGACATTCCACCAGATGTATCTAAATGCTACAAAATAAACTAATGAAATTAATCATTAGACACTTCATAAAACCCCGTAGGTGACAATAAAGAAAACCAATGTGAGAACAGATCTTCTCAGTGAAAGAGATCAATAATATCGATTTGTAGGAAAGAGGCAATTTTGCTTATACTATCTTGTTCCGTGGCAGAAAATTTTAGAGGGTTTGCAATCGGAAGAGAAGTAAAGTCTTTGGAAAGTGCTTTCTTCCTAAAGAAATATAAGTTATTGTCCATAATTACCAACCAAATGAGGAGGTGGATCAAAGATAGCTTAACAAGAGGAAACTTATGGGAACTTAAATTAACGAAGAACTGTCAGAAATATCAGGTCAAAGGTAAACAAAGGGAAAAAAAAAAAAGAAGACAGGAAACAAAAATATCTCCGAAATGAAAGCAGACAAAAGAGCAGAACAGCAATGCAGACAACAGAGTGGAAAGCCGACAATTTAAAAAAAAAAAAAAAACTAAAACAACGAAATCAGAAATCAGTTATAGCAGCAAGTCCATTCATGTTGCTTTTATTTACAGGCAGAAGCAAGTAGATCTCACCGTTTGTTTAAGCCGTCAGCTTCCTCGTCCGTCACTTGACCTCCAAACACCACCTTCCTGATCCCATCGGACGGCTAAAGTTCAACGAAAAGAACCCATAATCAGCTATTAATATTCATGCCGAATCGACCGCTCAATAATTCCTTATAAAAAACAGAGAGAGAGAGAGAGAGAGAGAGAGAGAGAGAGAGAGAGAGAGAGGAAAAAGCGAAATGGAGGCACCTGGTGGGAGCGAGGAGCGTAGCCGACGGCGCGCGAATCAGCCGGTGGATTCTCAGTCCACGTAAGCAGATCTGCTGTTGACGTGTGTGGCTTCCTTACCGGAGTGTTCCTCTCCATTTTGCAGCCGCTTTTCCTTCTCTTTGCCCCTGAGGACACAAGCAAATCTTATTGAACTGGTTTGGGTCGTCTCTTCTTCCTTTCCTCTTGAACTACAAGTGTCTGTGAGAAGCAGGGTGACTCTTGCTTACTAGCTTCCTCTTTCTCTCTCCTATTTTTTCAAATTTCAAGCATACGACGGATTAACTAAGCACGAAATGACAAAAATAGGTTTTGCTTTTCAGAGTCGGGCCCCGGAGGGAGGGAATTAAAAGGCTTTTATTTATTTATTTATTTGAATTATATAGTGCCGTTTATCATGTGGGCGTTTTACAAGGGAATCCATTTCCCAAGCCGGTGACTATTTTTAGAATTGCGAACAGCTATAGTGCATCTAAAACAATTTGCAGCATACAGAATGACTGTAACAACCTAAGAATAGTGTTTTGAACCATGATGCGCGTGCACTTTCCCAAATTGTTTATACCTCAAAGTAAATAATAGTAATTGTGATGCGAGAACTTAAAAAAAAATCTTCAACTTTGTGCTTTATTTTTACGTGTCTAGATGTCGATCAGTGGAAACCAGATTCAAAATTTTGGTGATTCGTAATCAGGAGGAAAATGCCCCACCTTTCAAGGGGTGACTTCACGAGAGAAGACTGGATGGATGGATGGCTGGCTGGCTGGCTGATATCTGTTGCCTACGACAACATTTGCAATTACGAGTAGATTCTGTAGTTTGCCTGTATTCTTTATAGGAAAACATGGGCATATTATCTGTTGGATATAATTAGATATATTGTAATTACATTTGGGTAAATAATATTTGATATTAAATAATAAAAATTTCACATAAACTCATGTAATATCAAATACTATCAAAATAATATTAAATATTATTTTTTTTATGTTATATAAATAATATTATATTTATTTTGGTGTGTCCGTATATGTAGGGTCGTTTTTTGTAAGCTTTACCTGTAAAAAAAAAAGACAGAATCAGTAACTCAGCGAAGATATTACAACTCAGCAGGATCAGCGGGATAATTTGATATGTTTTTTTCGGAGAACTTTGTTCCTTTCGCTGGGAGGAAAGCATCATTTACACTTTACCACACCCACGTGAGTAATCAGAATTTGAGACCCATGGCCATTGAAAACCTGAAGCCTAATCATTTCGTGGGTCATGTAAATGCTGGTTCTGGCGGATGAACCAGTTGATCGCTAATCACATTAGTTTTATCTCTAATCGAGCAATTGAGCTCGCGCCAGAGTCTATGGGCCAGGTAAAATGTGGATTACTTAACCCTAGAGTCGGATGAAGCCTAATCGTTTTCGTGGGTCATGTAACGCCGAAAATAAATTGAATTTTTGAAACGAACTGGCTAATTGTACGTGGACCCAGACTAATTTGCCTCACACTGCCTTGCTACCTAACTTGTGGGGACATGCCCAACAAACGAAATTAGGAATCCCTCGAGGACACCATAAAACAACTTTATTAGGTTGTTTCTCCGTACTTCTTTTATATTGTCTTTGTAATTTGTTATTTTTTATATTACCAAAAAAGAAAGAAAAAAAAAAAAAGAAAAGGATCATTAATAAGTGTGGGGAACTCTTAAAAATAATCCAGACACCCATTACAACACTATTCCGGCTCTGAACCAGATCACAACGCCACTGAAGGGTACAACAACCACAAACAATTGTTTGAATTGATTCTATAGAGGGAAAGAATACCCAACAACCACAACCACAAACATGAACGATTCGTCCGACCGATAATGAACGCCGCAACCCCTGTGGAATTACTGGGAATTACACAAAACAAAATGGATCGGCCACAAGATATTCCCATTTGATACGGCCTTTCGACAATGAACGCCAAACATGCATTGTTGCCCATAAATTAATTTATCTTATGATTGCATCGTATACCACAGGGTCGATCTAGAACAACCCCCGATTTATAGGGCCATTTTATTTGTATCACCTGGCCATCAGCCTTTTAGCGTTGTATCCTGTCAATCTTTCTCGCACGGGTGTGAAGAAAGGTACAGAAATATGGGTTCGTTGACGTAGAAATATTGGAAGAAAACATGGATCGAGATTCGACAGGCAACCTTTTATTATCCCAATTTAACGTTTTATTATTAACGTATATACTAAAGACAAACTCATACAAAATTAATTTTTACTATTAAGTCAAATGATGTTTCTTAAAAATAAATAAAATGAAAAAATGAATCTGAATTTTATTCTAAAGAATCAGGAGATTTTACTTTCTAAAATCTTAAAATAGGTTTTGGGGTTTTAAATTTAATTTAAAAATGTAGCTAAATTTTATTGGCTCACGTTTGGTTGAAACTTGAACAAATTTAGGTCGGATCTGGCTTGTAGACTTCGAATTAAAAAGACGTGACAGATTTAATTTCATAAACTAATGCAACTCTGAAAATTTTGACCCGTTGATTGAACAAGCCCAAGCGACACGTTGTGGATCTTCCTCCCAGTCGTACAGCAAACCGGCAAGCCACTTTTACGCCGCCTGTTCCTCAACCACGCAAGCCGACAAAAAGAATCATCCGTTTTGGCATGTCATAAAAATATCTGCAAATTAAAACTGTCGGCTTAACTAACAACTCGAAAGAGGGGAAAACGAACTCCGTGTGTTTTTCACTGCCGCCGGATCAACAAAATTAAGATTTTTTTTTTTTAAAAAAAATTGAGTTGTATTATATGGACGTAACTTTATCTTATTTAATTATAATTAATTTATTAATTAATACTTCAATTCGCACGCAGAGAGAGATGTATATATATATATATATATAAAGAGAGAGAGAGAGGGGGGGAGGGGAAAAAGAGAGGGGGCAGGGGAGGTCATGGCGTCGGCACTCGTGAGCGGTTTCTCGTCGGCGTCTCTGCCAGGTCAAGTGGCTCGCTCGAATCGACTTTTGCTTAAGCCGTACAGTTCCCGGGCCTTTAAACTCTGCTTCGCGCCAAAAGCTGTTCGCGCCTCTTCTACCGCCTTCGTGGAAGCCAAGCCAACGGTTCTCTCTTTCTCTCTCTCCCTCTTTGTACTTTCTCTTTGCTAAATTAATTTTCCATTTGTCGATCTCCATTTCTTTTATTCCAATTTTCTGAGATTATTAGAGGGTTTCTTTAGGAGCTACTAAGGCAGCAGAACTTGAAAGAAAGTTCCAAGCATTTCCTTCAGTGACCCAAATTATTTTTTGTTGCCTTTTCTTTTGAATTCGCTCTGTTTGGTTTTTATTTATTTATTTATTGGATTTCTTAGTACATTGATGGAATTTGATTCTGTCTACCGATAGGATCCTGTTGTGGATGGAAAGGATTCGAGTAGCACCAAGAATATTTTGGCTTGTCCCATATGCTTTGACCCCTTATCCTTGATAGGGGATCATGCCTTATCAGTGTATGTTACTTCAATCATATCCTGACAAGAATGAACCCTTTCGTTTCGTGGCAATTGACTTGCGATTCCATTGTTTTTGGTTTGCTCACGGCTTGATATGATACAGAGATTCTGCGCCTGGGTCTAGTTTGGTCTGCCAGACTTGTAAGAAGACTTACTCTGGCAAGGAAACGTACATTGAATTGATAGCAGCCAGTGGGGCTAAGAAGTATGGTGATGCCATGCCAATGGCCACAGAATTTTTCAGGTGTGGTATTAATATTTGATGCAATCCTCATGAGTGAGACCACATTTGTGGAAATTACTAAACTGTTGCATAGATCGAAAGAGTTTGCATGTGCAATTAGATAGAAATAAATTTCATATCTTAGTTTCTTTGATTCTTTGGTGTGAAAACATGAATATGACTAAGACAAATGATCCTCATACATCCACAATTGAACTGGAATGGTGCTAGAGCCCATCATGGAGCCATAGGAGTTTGGTTTCTGTAGATATTTTGTACAGTGCACGTTTGAATAAGATATCTGGGAAAATTTGATCCTTTATGGTACATTTTCTCTTCTGGTTTATATAGCATGTATAGCACTAACTTAATAGCCACAGCCAGCGGTCAATCTGATGATATTTTGCAGAATAACTGTGGATATCTGGTACTACATAAAGTTTTTACTTACCTTTCCCTTATCATGCCATTGCTTGAATCAGGCTTCCTTTGATATCATTTCTCTATGAGAGGGGTTGGCGTCAAAATTTTGTATTGGGTGGTTTCCCAGGCCTAGAGAAAGAGGTAATATAACAATTATTAGATGGATGTTTCCAGCAAATGCTTAGTTTAGAGTTTAGATGGATACTTTATTGCTGCGTAAAACAACGAACTTTTTCTGAATGCCAACATTTGTAAATTCTGTTGCCTATAACCTCACTTATTTGATGTAATTTAAATCGCAGTTTGAGTTGGCAAAGGATTACCTAAAGCCAGTTTTAGGCGGAAATATTGTTGATGCTAGCTGTGGTAGCGGGCTATTTTCAAGACTCTTTGCCAAGAGTGGGTTGTTTTCCCTTGTTGTTGCTCTAGACTACTCCGAAGGCATGCTACAGCAGTGTTATGAATTTATCAAGCAGGAGGAAAGCTTTCCCAAAGAGTATGTTGGGAACTTTTCAATTCAAACTATTTTTTTTTTCTTTTCCTGATATTTCCCTCATCTTTATAAATACACAAAATTTTAGTTAATACAAATTGCAATTTCTACTTAATGCATTTTGAGTTGATCGAATCAATCACTTGAGACTAGTCTTTGTTTCAGGAACTTAATATTGGTGAGAGCTGATATCTCTAGACTTCCCTTTGCCTCCAGTTCTGTTGATGCTGTCCATGCTGGTGCTGCTATACACTGTTGGCCTTCACCATCTACAGCTGTAACAATTTCTTGACTTTGGCATTTTCAACTGATTGTCCTGTTTGTGTTAGTCTCTCATATTGGTGGCGTATGTGAAGCTCATAAATATGTGTACTCAACTAGCCTTTTCCCTATAAGAAATGTGAGTGGCAAATTGTGTGTGCATTTTTCATTGTTAATTCACCATTGCTTTAATTATACCCACCCGCTTTTAGGTTATTTTTTTAAAACTTCTCTGAGGTTCAGCAGTATTTTTTTTCTCTTTCTCTTTCTATTTTTATTTTTTTCGGGGGTGGGGTTGGGGGGAACCAAGATTTATAAAACTGCAACATATATGATTATTGTTTGAATTATTTTTCTTCAAAAGAAGTTGCAGTTTTCTAGATTTTAAATATGTATCTCCCGTGGAACCTCTTTTTGGTCTGTAGACACCTGCTTCATCTGTTGTGTTTCCTCGTAATCTCTGCCTCTTACTTATCCTGTTGTACCGAAAGAAAAATACATTGCTCATCTTTTTAATCGTACGGGCCCCGTGAGATTGTAGATGCTTTCTTGTAGGTCGCTGAAATAAGTCGAGTTCTGAGACCTGGAGGGGTGTTAGTTGCTAGCACCTACATACTTGATGGGCCTTTCAAGTTTTTCCCACTTTTGGGGCCTTTTCGTCAGGTAAAAGGCTCAAAGCTTCTAGTGTGATAGTGTACACAAGGAATTAAGTTCAACGAAACCCTTTATCCCAAGGGACATAAATATATGAAGCAGTTTTCTGGTATCAGCAGTAGTATTGGGTCTTCATATTGCATTCTAATTCCCCTGTCTATGCTAGCTCAATGATCATGGGAAACAGTCCTGGAGAATTCAAATAATAAGGCACAAGAATACAGAACATGATAAAAATGCAACCACAAGAATTAATATGACAGTTGTCCGGGGACAAGGCTATAGTTTAGGCAACTTTTCCGCCGTCCTGAATTGAGTACAATTTGTAACTATGGATTTGAAGTTCAATTAATGAGCTTTGGCTGAAGTATACCACTCCAAGTATTTTACAGTTGTTTTCTTTGATCATTAATTAATGGTGCTGATTAAATTGCCTTTCAATGTAGAATATTGGACAAATATCAGGCAGTCAAATCTTCCTACATGAACGTGAACTCGAAGACATCTGTACAGCCTGTGGGCTTGTTGGTTTTACATGTACAAGGAACAGCCAATTTGTGATGTTTTCTGCTACAAAACCCAGATAATCTGGCCTCTTGCATTGTCTCGTAGTGCTAACGTCTACAATTTCATAGCAGTCTGAGTATCTCTATATCCATTATGTATAAATACCACATCTCGTGTCATTCGGTCGTGCATCAGAAAGGGAAAGGGGTGTACACTTATATGCTGTAATAATAACAAGTCGATCAAACTTATATTCTTATTGAAGATGTCTGTTCCTTTGAAATCTTCTATGGAGGTTTTTACATTATCATCAAAACTCTGATCCGCCAGCATGATCACATCCGACTTTATTTCTGAAGTTCTCCAAAGCAAGGCACAAACCTTGGAAGTTGGGACCGTAGAACCGTTACAGAAGGTATCTGTGAGCTTTGGAAAACTCAGGAATTTATCAGACTCTAAACTGCTATATGAAGCTTCAAACGGCTTCAGCCATGACCAAAAGAGAAAATGAAATACTCTCAAAGGAGCAGAGCAAATGCCTTCACTGGTACGGACCTATAGAACATAATATATTCATGGATTGCATTCAATCAAGAAGCTTCTGTCGACAGGGGAGTGAGGCAGTGTGGTTTCCAGTTACATATCCTCATGTCAACCTCCAAAAATATCTTTACAAATATAATTGCAGCTGGAGTGAAAAAAAAAAATAAATTCAGAACCTATTATACCTAAACAAGGAAAAGAGTTGGTGGGTAGAGAAAATGGGTCGGAAGAGAGCTAAGTGTAAATTTGCTTGTGGGTTTTGCAAAATAAATTATTATTTTTTTAAGAGAAGTGTTTTTTTTTTTTTTTAAAGATTAAGATTCAAAAGAAATTTATTTTTTAATATATAAAAGTCCACGCACTAACTCATCTCAACCCCTTTCTCTCCATCCACAAAACCGCGCATTTTAAGCAAAAGTAAATAACCCAATTCCAGATGGGTCGGCAAGCAGGTCGATCTCATTATAATTCATATGGTAGAATAAGGGTTACAAGAGAAATGTACGTAAACGGTCGCAGTAAATGTAACATCACCTCATCTCATCCTGCAAAGCGAGTCAACGGAAAAACAGGGCAACCTCGTTTTTGGTAATAACATTATTTTTACTAACAAGTCTCATAAATTAATAAACTATATAAATAATTTATTTTTCTGTCAATAAAATAAACTTATGATTTATTATACATAAAAAAAAGATTATTTTCATTTATGTATAAGCTAATTAGTGATATTTGGGCGTTGTGATGATTAAGATGCTAGTGGCCTTGCCGCTACTGTTTTTTTTAAGGGGATGTTGCATGACTGCGTTACAATTGCAAGGGCTAAGGCAGGATAAAAGATGGTTCAATCGCAGGCTTCCGAGCCCAAAACCAAGAAGCTAAGATGGGCCGTTTATATTCCGCTCTTTCGGCCTTGATTATGATATTGCCACGTATACTTTCCGATTTTGTTGGCTATTAAAAATTCAGATTTTTATATTTAAGATTTTGAGTTTTAATATTAATAAGTAAGATGTAAAATTTTAAAAAATAAACAAATTACCTTCATTGTATAGTTTACAGTTAATTAACCTTTTAATTGAATAAATACGAATGAACTTGAAGTGTATCGTAGAGGACCAGTACCCACGTAGCTAAAATAATAATAATAATTCTTTTCAAATGGGTAAGAGAGTAAAAATAAAAATAGTGAGAGCAGTTTAAAAAATTTATATATTCAAGAGGAAAATTTTGAAAATTTTTAATAATAATAATTTTTTCTTGGAAAGGTGTGGTTGTGACTTGTGACTAGCGAGGAACGCGGCAGGCGGGCCGCCCTAAACTTGGTTGAAGCGGACCCCACCATCTCGAATAGACAGCTTTAAAGCCCACGTGGTGCCAGCCGTTCGCAGGGGTCAGCAAGCGTTGCGACGCGTGTCGTCTGTCATTCGTAGGCATGAGCTCCCAATGACGCCGTTATTTCGCTTGACCCGGTGACCGCGCCGTCAGTTTATCCTACTCCCTACGAGTAGTTAAAGTCCTGAACATAATAAAGAAGCCCATTATGTTCTTTGGATAAATGCGGACCAAAGAAAAAAAAAAAAAAAGGGAGGGGGATTTACGTGAAAAATGGCGGCGATGAATTATGACGTGGATTACAGCACAGCTTTATTGTAATACCAAAGATATAGTGTTCTATTAAAACCATAAAAATTAGGTTTTATGGGAATTAATAGCTATATTACAACCAATAAGATGGGCACAGATATTTTACCTTCCCATTATTATTATTATTTAGTAGCATGAAATAAACCAAAAAAAAAAAAGTGTCGTGTTCCATACACACTGCATTTAAAATTAATTCAACATGTTTTTTTTGTTATTATCGATGTTGCATGACAATTATTAATTATTTCTGTTTTTTATTAATTAATGATTTATCTATGGTTTAAGAAAAGAAATATAGGACTAAATTGATTGTACTGCCAGGTTTACAGAAGGAACTCAGAATAGAAAAGGTCCAAATCCTGGTGTATGTACACAAAAAAGCTACACGGGAGACATGATATTTGGCAAATATATCTTAGTTACTTTGTTTTAGCCTTCAGCCAAACAGAAAATCTATGACCTCGAAGAAACGAACAGAAACCCCACCTCACTACTAGCCCCTCCCCCCCTCTTTTTTTTAATACAATAATATTAATTACTTGTTAAATGTTTAAAAAAAAAAAATCATATCGCAATATATATAATTTATATTAGGCCATTATTAAATTTCAAGTAATTGTAAAAAGTTAAAAGAAGCGGAGGAATTTGATCTATTCACTTCTGTAAATGGTTAACCCCCCCTAGCCACGGCTATGTATCACTCATTGCCTATTTGTACGGGATTCTATGACAATTTCGAAAGGCTATATTCCTCCTGCCAGTGCCATAATTTTGATTCTTTTGACGAATACTGGCAGGCTACATTACCAAAACATGTTCATCCCGCTCTTTTTTTTTTTTTTTCGGGTGATTAATATTCCACCTCTTTGACTAAAAACCAAAAAAGAAAAAGGAATGATAGTGCGTATGTATCTTCCGATTAACACAAGGCAGCATAATTTGTTTAATCAAAAAGAAAAATATGTAGTGGAGGACATGTGGGGGATCAAGAAAATCACACAACACCCGCTGAGGCAGACAGATGTCATGTCTCCATGTCTGCAAGAACCTCGTTAACTTTCTTCGGACAAAATTTAAAGATAACATATTTAAATAAATATAATTAAATTTGTATATTATATATATAATAAAAATTAAGTTTATTTACTTAAATCTATCCTCTTTCGATCCATTTGATTGAACCTTTTTCGTGAAATATTAGGCATCCACGTGGGCTCCCTGTGACCAACTGTACGGTGCGCCGTTTGAGCCTCGGGGAAAAGGAACCAGATGGGGTTGAAAACTTGAAATGAAACCCTTTACACTTTATTACAAAGCCAAAGCAAATTACTTTTTATATTTTAGATCCGTCAGCGGTGAGATAGTCGGAGCAACATCAAGTTTAACTTTTTAAAAAGTCATGCGAGATGCAAGTCCGTCTGACGAAGAAACAAGGTCTTAAATGTCTTTATGGGCAAAGACACTCAAATTCTCAATGAGTGTTTTCGTTTTCATTTTGCTTCCAAATGATACTCTATACTAAGTGCAACGTCAACGTGTGCTTGAAGGGCTTCTTCTTCTTCTTCTTCTTCTTCTTTTTTTTTGGCCTTTTTGTGTTCTAAGGGACTACAGAAGACTTGACGATTGGAATTGTGTGCAATATTTTTTTTCAATGGAGTTATAGGTAATATTGGCTTTTAAAAATTAGAAGCGCTGCTGCGTTGATGCAAGTCTGAACACGTAGCTGCATCACTGCATGGAAGGAATCTCACTCCCATCTCAAATTTCGGATTTGGGAGCTGAACCGATAAAAATATCTGACAGTTGAGAGCTGACTGTTCAGTTTGAAGTTTCAACTCTTCTAGAGCCAATGAAGGGAGAAACTTCCGCAGAGACTAGGGACGTTGCCATGTTTCCCTTCTTTCAAGGAAGGGACTTTTCTCTAGTTTCTTACCTAACTGCGGTATCAGAGTGCACCTGGGAGGTTAGAATGGACACATGACTAGCGTATGCCAAATTTTTTATTTTTATTTTTTTTAATTATTAAAAATTTTATTAAATCTGTCATAATAATTATTATTTAATTAGAATTTGGGACTTATCATATAAAAATTTAAATTTTTAAATGTTTTAATTTTAGTTTTTTGAAGGATGCCTAATTTATTCTCTAATTGCATCTTGAACATAATCAAATTGATGATTTCCACTCATTTTGGTTTGATTTAAGCTATGCCATTGTTCTTTAGGCCTACACTCAACACTCACATGTACATAGGCATATAGAGAGCCCTGATGTTCTCTACGCAATGATTAATCCATTCTTCTAAAATATAAACGACCAATTGTCAAGGGATTTGCAAGGCCTCTAGCCAAATGGTCCAACATGGCAGCGCCGGTCTAAGGCAAGAGGTCGTGGGTTGGGTCTTGGGAGACGTCAGATTGCAATCTCTCTTCATCATTGCTTACGCACACTATTGTATTCCAATGGAGAATATTTGTTTAATTAGAGACAAAATGACTTCAAAAAGTTAAAAATCAGGGAAGGATAGACAGTGCTGAGGGAAGTGAGCGTGAAAGAGAGGGTAGAGCGGAGGTGGTGGAGAGTAAAACAATCATCATTGCTAAAAACCAGATTATTCTCTGGCGTGGGCCATCATGATTCCTGAACATCAAGTTGTCACATGCCACTTCACTTCTTCCCCGCCATGAATGATGTGCTCTTCTCCTCCAACTGGGCATAGCTAATCCAACTCTCAAGCAATTTGTTTCCCCCAAATTTCTGTCAATTGTGTAAGACGATTCTGCAATTGGGTCAATAATTTTCCTTTCCCTTTGGCACCGTTCTTTCCAAACCCAATGTTTAATCATTCCTTCTGGCTATGGGAATGACTCACAGATATTTGTTTTGTTTTGACATTCCCTCTATCTTCTGCATTTGTTTTGTTTGGGCATTCCTTCAATTTTCTGTATGACGTGACTGGAATAGTCTCTTACACGATAAATGTGTGGAGTGGATCGCCGGTTCACATAAGGTTAAAGCAACAAGATATGTTCATGTTACAAGCATTGATTCTTCTCTTAGTTATGGTTGTCAAGTTAATTATATATAGTGGGCAGATTTTTTAAAAAAAAATTAAAATTTTTAATTTGATTCATTTTAAAAATAGAATAATTGAATATTATATATTTAAAATATAAATTTTAAATAAAACATAATTAAAATAAAAAAATACATATATACAATTCAAAATAATAAATTTATTATACTCAAAATAAATAAATAAGTGCAGTAAATACTATAAAATAATCATCAATTGAGAATGCTTCTAAGTTTGTTTGGATGGCGTAAAATTTCGTAAAATTTCTGGTTCTTTTCGTAAAATTTAATGTTCAGCTGCTCCAAAAAAAAAAAAAAACAAAAGAAAAAGAAAAAAAAAAGTGTCCTGAATCCAGCCTCAAGAGAGACCTTATGCACATGTTTTTAGTGGTTAATTGACTCCCAAATTTTAGATTCAAATATACAAACTGTAAAAGGGAGAAGGAAACACCTTTTTTAAGTGGAAAAAAAAAAAAGGGGAAAACGAGAGAAGAGACCTTTTGACTCTTGATAATAGAACATTCGTGCCCTCTAGCTCATCCAGCTCGAGCTAGCTAATTAACTTGATAACTTGCATGGCTTCTTACTTCCTAGAGGGTATCTCTGAACGAAACAGGGTCTAATTAAGATTAAGGGAAAAAATAAAGACCATCTCACATTGTAGTTTATGGCTGCGTAGGTACGATTCTATTATTGTTCGCTACTATTTGCCCTGCTGTACTATCCCCTACTCCTAAAGTAAAATGGATTATAACCAGAAAATTAAGGGTCCACAAGGATAAGGAGTAAGCAGATGGCTTTCAGTGATAAATATACGAAGCCAGAATGGAGGGTGATGATAATGAAGATGATCTTTGTGGGCACAATCTGAAGATGTTCCTCTTTCTCTAAAACCGAACGACATTGTAGGACATACGTTGGTGTCCAAGAAAAACATAAGAATTGGACCACCCAGTATATTGTCTCAAATGTTCCCAAACGGACACGGCTTTTTATTAACCCGGCGCCGACCTATTTCCTTTTCTTCCTGTAGATGAAGATCCTTATGATTAATAAGATTTTCCTGTGGCACATTTTTATTGAGGAACCACACCCTTTAAACTCGCACATTAGCTTTGTTGGAGCACTACCGAAAGCATGTACGTTAAGCAATCAAGACATGAGCTAAAGCTAGGAATAACCAACTATGTATGGAAACAAGGACTGGAAAACTTATTCATAGTAATATAGTAATAATCTGCAGTAAATTCTGATTTCCATGATAATCTACCTTCAATGAGCATGAGAAGATGAATTTATTTACTATGTGTGATACCATCTGAACGCAGTAAATGGAGTGTATATAGATAGTAATAATGTGTGAATTGTGATGCCAATCATAAAAAAGAAAAGGCATATCTATTTGCCTCTTACTTAACATAAATTAAACACTGCGGTGTCACAAAGATGGTGATAAAAGTAGCAGTTGTTTATTTCGTGCAAAAAGAGAATATAGCTAAAAGTAGCCTCATGATCATGATCAACAACTTCGCCTTCTAGGCTTGATCATCAACCGTCACGGTATTTTACCCGCAGAAAATTAAGCCCCCCTCTATTGACATGCAGTTTTTTTTTTTTTTCCTTCCTAAATAATTTATGTATTGAACTATTCACTTTGTTGATCTCCTATTGTGCTTAAGAACAAATCCAGGGATCAACAGCACCTTCGCCACTTACTGAAACATTCTCGAAACCCTTTTCATGGTGAAAATCCGATGAAGCAGCTGATGATGATGAGTGGTTGAACTTACAGAAGTTAGCGCTCTGGGAATTGCTATACATAATTGCCATCAAAAGGCCTCAAGTGCTGATCTTGATCACTCCCATGATCCCTCCACATACAATCATTCCTTAGCCGCATAATAGTCTCTTCCGTTGTTGTCATATGACTAGGTAATCCACTAAGGTTTGCATTAACAACTCCATGGCTCATGCCCAATTCATCAAAAGAAGGCGAAGGCAGAGGCAAACTTGTCGTCGACTTTGCACCCATACCAGCTGGCATATGAAAAGAAGAGTGAAGGGGTTGAGGCTGTAGAAGGGACTGAAATGATAACATTTGGTTTTGCATATTTATCATATCTTGAGATTGCTTATTAGGTAGGCCTCCTAGATAAGAAGGTAGATGGTAGCTAATAGAACTAGGATTGGAAGAACTAGCAGCTGTCACTGAAAAAGATTCGGTGAGACTAGTTGTGTTGTTATTGTTAGGAGTTGTAAATGGGGTTTGTTGATGAACCCTTCGAGCCGAGGGACGTAGAGGGTAGACAGATCCGAATGCTTCGAAATGGCCAGACCTCAAACCCGAGCTAGACCCAAAAAGATCGAGCCTACGAGAATAGGGTGAGCCGGAAAACGGGGGTGCTGGGATACCTGTGAATTCTTGCACCATGGCCCGGAAGTTGGAGGTATCTGTGCTCAGAACTGTAGTGGGTGCCCTTCTAGATGCCCTTGTTCGCTTCTTGGGGTTTCGTGGGGCTACCCCATGATGAGTTTGATCAAACGGTTGAGAAGATCGTGCTCCATTATCATCTACCGACCGTAGTTGCGCTGATGAAAGTGGACCTTGACTTGATCCTTGGTGGGCAGCAGCAATGATTGACTGACTTGACGACGATGGTGCTGATGTAGAAGAAGACGACGAGCCAGCTAGAAGGTTGTTACCAAGGTCTGATCTTAAGCCTTCCGGTCGAAAGGCATCGAGATTTAGAAAAGAGGAGTTTGGAAGTGCGTTTGATGGAGACTGAGAGAGAGCATCACCGAAAATCGGTGAAGGACTGTACAAGAAACCCCCAACATTTGACTCTGCCCTCGAGTCATATTCCTCCTCGCCTCCACTTGACGATTGCATACTTCCAGAGCTATTACCGGCATCCATGGCTCCAAATTAAAGCTTGATAGAAAGAGATCGATGGAGAATGATCAATGATCTGGGTCTGACGGCTAGCACATGCAGTACTTATTGGCTTCGGGATGGTAATCTCGAAGAAGCCAATACCGTCAAGAAATTAAACAGAAACGGCTGATCAAGAGCTGGCATATATTTCTTCTAGATGAGCCTCTTGAGAACCTTTTAGAAGCCTGATCTGAAATGGAGGCAGGGGCAATCTTCCTTTTGTCTTGAACTATAACACCAAAAGTTTCAGCACTACTGAACAGTAAAAAGAACAATAAAATGCATACAGATCTAAGTTTTATATATTATGGTGGCTTAAAGAGAGAAAAGCAGAAAAGAAACCCCCCACAAAAGGCTAAAGAGAGATTTGTATGTTAATGTAATGATCTTTTCCTCTCTTTTGTGTTTCTTCTTTTGCTCTTCTTCAGTACTGTTGTACGCTTGTGATTAGGGTTTTGTGGAGAAGGAAATGAAAAGATAAAAAGACAGACAGAGAAAGAAGGGAAGACAAAAGAGACTCTTTTTTTTTTGTTTTCAATCCTTTTGCAATGGTAGCCTCTTTAAAAAAGGCCTCAACAATTGCTTTAATGCTTTCCACTAAGATGATCCTCCAAAGAGTGCAAGGTGGGGTCTCCATAGGAGCAGCGAAGGAGTTGGCCTTGGCTGGCTACGGGTCAAACTCAGACTGAATATGAGAGAGAGTGTGTGTGTGCGTGTGAAAGCAAAGGATGTGAAATTGACGTCGTGGAAATACAGATAAAAGGCAAAAAAAAAGAAAGAGGAATATAAATAAAGGAAAGAGTAAAGAGTATAAAAAGGATCTCTCAAAAGGAAAAAAAAAAAAAAAAAAAAGGGTATAGAAGGAAACGCGTAGACTCTTCCGTCGGCTTAAAATACATGTTAGAATGACCAAAATTAATTCATTATATAACCTGAGCCACAGTCGCTGTTGCAAAATTCTCTGTGTTTTTCAAGCCTTTAAAGGTTGATTGGCATCGTACGTAGAAATCTTATATGACGTAGAAAGCATTATCGATTATATAAAGACCATATGTACGTACAAATGCTTATGATTAGAACAATTTAATTGCTACTGAACTTAATTTTATTGAGCAAAATGTCATTAAGTTCATTTCTTCCACATGAATAATCATTACGATTTTTGACAAAATTTGTTTCCCCAAAGCATTCATGTTTTTCATTTTCCAATCAATCGAATACCAAAATTTTTTCGATTCTTTTTACTCATTAAATTTGCAGATTTCTACTTTCTTTTTACCTTCAATTTCTCTTAACTCTTTTATTTACTCGTCAATAAAATTAAGGATTCTTTAATATATTTTATTTAATTAGACATCAAACCTTCATTCACAATAAGATAGTGTTTTAAGAAATATTTACTAAATTAATTATTTCAAGAAGTAATTTAATATCATAAAGCATCTTATAAAGTTAATAATGATCAAATTATAAAAATTTTTCGTTAAAAGATAGAAAAATTGTAAACAACTTAGAATTAATGAAGATAATTTAAAAGAATAAAAAATTGAACCTTTTGAAAAATAATTAATCACAAATTTATGTATTGATCCTATTATATAAAATAGAGAGTGACATATATATATATATATTTAATTAGTTTTTGAGTTGAATTTATTTAAGTACGCTATATATATATATATATATATATATATATATATATATATATGATATATGATGATTATGATATATATCACAGCATTAACCCAACCACAGCCTTTGACCGAGTCAAAGCTCAGACACAAAATCCAAGTAACAATTATGGAAAATCAGAAAATCTTATGCCATCACCTGGTTATATTTTATATTTACAATCGCCTATATTTTACAAAACTCTCCTTTTATTTTATTTATGCTCTCCTCTGTGTACGTTCTTGTTCCCGTTAAAAAAAGTGTGGTTAAATAGTTGGGGCTCTGAAAAAGTCTATCAAAATTATTTTTGATAAGCCTGACACGTACAACTTTTAATCGAAAAGTTTGAATTCATGAGTACTCTTTTAGATATATTAGGCTATAATTCAAGTACAGGTATGTCGGCCCACCCACATCCTAAGCTCATTGCAACCATCAAAATTGATAATGTAGTTGTTACGCACTTTCTTTACATGAACGAATCCGAGGTCCTTTCACACGTCCATTGATCTAAATGAAAAATAAATAAATAAGTAAAATTGTTACTAACTACATAATTGATAATTGAGTGATAAAATAATTAAAATTGTAATCTTAATAAACAGGATTCAAATTTTAACACAAGGAAAAAATGTCATTGTCCAAGTACTTTTTATTTTCCGGCTTCTCATTCTCTATTGCATTATGTTGCCCTGCCATAGGGAACCAAATCCCGTAAACCTTGTCTGAATTGAATTATCTTCATTGTCCTTTTTTATGCCTGCGCAGGCACACATAAAAAAAGAACCGAAGTCTCACAATACGTTTGTACCAAACTGATTGCTGCCTTTTCAAGAATCTATCTCTTTCTTCTTCACACTCTGTTCTAGTGTAAGAGAACGGCCTCTGTCGGCAGTGGAAGACAACAAGGTCCTTCAAAGTTGTTCGTTCGATTGTGACCTATGGAGCTGGCTGCTGCCATGATTCTGGGACACCATACGGTGCAAATATGCAATGTAAAATAACAATAATCCTGGATATAAGTAAATTTTAATAAATTAAAGACATGTTGCAATTATTTGTGTAGTTCCCTTTGCCTTTCTATGGCAATTGAATTCGTCCTTGGGTGTGATAATTTCTTCAAGATGCTGTTGACTGTAACAAAACCGGGAGATTAAAAACCAATAGAAGCACTTGGGATTTCTCTATGTTCTCCTGTGCACAGAAAAGCACGGGCAAAACAAGTACTGGGAAGGTCAGAGCTCTTGTACCAAGCTAGCCGTTCCCTTTGCAATTCCTTTCGGTGCTTCAGAGGGAAAGAGTGAAGCGATTAGGAAATTTAGCTTTTGTACTGCACCTGATGATTCTGATTTTCAGTATAGAAATTTAGTTTGGCCTATAACATTACTAGTGATAAACGGTTAAGTTTCAAGTATAGAAACAATATAACTGTGAATTCACGTTCTTTTTCGCTAAGCTTAACTGGTGGTTACTTATGCAAGCTTCTTCTAGCAGTGTGTTGGTTTCTCGGGAGCGCGGCTTTGAGTGCTTTAACAACTCAGTCGGCTGCAAGGGTGCATAGGGAAAAGGAAGGCAGCTGGGATGCATTACCAGAGGGTACAATTTTTATAAGCTATTGCGGCCGCTTACATTTGATTTCGAGTTTGCGCGGAAATGCACAAAAAATTTTGCACTATTGTGCGTAGGTCTTGGAGGCTGTATGCTTGTCATTCCGATTCAATAATTTGAGGATGTGTTGCTCGTTTGCAATCTTTTTATCCTCGTATCATCTGGGGATGTGACAACTACGTTGTTCAATACAACAAATTGAAATGGCGTGTTTTTCTTCAGCACGTGGCTAAATTCTGTGCTACTTGCACACTGGTTTTATAGGTCAGGTACATTTGTTTTATGGTGTTACATGCACTTTTATTGCCTATGTTTTCTTTTACCTTAAGGAAGACACGGTTTTTGCTTTTCACGTGGCTGTCTTAAAAAATATGATCAACTTGGTGCTTTCTCTGGTATTCACGTCTCTGTTTACGGTTCTGCCTTTACTAGTACTAACCTGCAAGCGGACCGTGCGGCTGAGATATTAAATTGAACTCAACGGGCTTCGTTTACTGCAGATCATCGAGTCAGAAATTCCGTCAACTGCAACTGTAGGTAATTCCAGTTTTCTTCTTCCAGCAGGCGAATACTGTACCAGACTTGCTTGCCTGTGGTAACGAATTGTACCAGCTAATTGTCTAGGAATATGCTAATTATATCAGATTCTTCCGTGTTTTTTTGGTGGTGGTGGTGGGGGATAACGTTAGTTTGATTCCGTGTGAGTTACAATATGATGCGGAATGTCTTGTTGAGGATGATCCTTACGACAATCATGTTCATACGCAGCATTCATGTGCATACCTAGCTGCCGAGCTTGTAGGCTTAAAGATTGGGAGGGCTCTGCATTATGCATAAAATACCCGTGGGGCCCTTTCCACTATTTCCACGCTTCACTGTTTTCTTTCTTTTTATATACATTTAATAAAAAAAAATATTTAGTAAAAAATAACAAAATAAAAAATATATATAATTTTTGAAACTTCGAATTAAAAATTGGTCCGACTGCCAATTGGATCCAGGCTGTTAATCTGATTTAACCTGAGTTTGACTGGCTTGGGGCTAGTTTTGACCTTTTAAGTTTTTATTGACAAATTGAATTGATGGTCCGATCAATTCTCGATTTTTTTCAAAATCTTGCTTTGTATTATAAGCAATGCACTCGACCAACGCCTCATTTGCTAAGCTTTCGATTCTCAAACATTTCGTCACAGCTCAGGAACCTACTGGTAAGTGTCGCTCCATTATTGTACTTGGTATCCCAAAAAATGGGCAGCTCCGTGGGTAAAAGTAGTTGATTGGGCCTTTTATATGAGTTGTAAATTCTTAATTATAGCAATGAAACGTTTGAATCCACAACTCATATTGAACATGGATGAATGGAGGAATAAGTCATCTCGTATCTCGGAATGTTTAGTTTACTCCCCTCCCAGAAAAAAAAAAAAAAAAAATCATTTCTCTGTCTTAGTTGTTTGCATTTTTCTTGTCATTTTTCGTTCTTTTGCCAACTAGCGATGCAATGCATGGATGTCGAAGACAGTCGGCAAACCAACTTTGGCAACAGAGTTGGACACCTGGCCCATGAGTCAGTGGGGAGGCAGAGTTCGATTCCAGCCTCCTCACCCCCCCCCCTCTCCCGACAAAGCCCTCCCAATGACCGTAATACAAAAAGACCTACATTTATACATGTATGTTGTGTGCCTTTGTCACAATATTCAATAGAAAGGCCATGCTAAGAAAAGTGTGATGGCAACCCACAAGAAAGGGATTCGATCTTTCCATTCTTCTCATTGTCGTTACTGGCAAGCCCCACGATCTAGATAGTCTTCCTTTTTCATTTTTGCTTTGTATTGTATTTTTTTTTTCCCCTGACCCGGTAGAGGCCATATTGGATTATAGGTCATATTCTCCTTCTTACAAATTCTCATATATTTTATTACTTAATCTTAGGCCACATAACAAGGAATAATAGGTTCACGACCTTTCCAGACGTTATGTGTTAAAATTTGAGACCAAATAAACTTCGGGACTAAATCCTTAAAATCTTGTAAAATAACAATGCATTTAAAAGGCCACAAACGCTGAACGTGGAAAGACGCTGATTTTGACACATTCAAATCCTTGAAATTTTTGGTAAGGAATTTGATTCCACGTATGATAAGGATAACGTGCTGGACGTGGTGCCAGCGATCGGTTGGGTTTGAAGAAAATGACGCATGTATTAACTGTCAAAATCTACACGGGACAAAGCCATATAACCAGCTAGATTCAGAAATTGAATTTAATTTCTCTCTCTCTCTCTCTCTCTCTCTCTCTCTCTCTCTAATTTTAGTGATAGAATTCAAAGTAGACAAGATGCTAGGAACTTAGTCAAAATTAGCATATGTTGAATTCTTACATAGGGTTAAAATTCAAGACAAGTGATGTGGAATACATGAAAAATAGGAGAATTACACATGTTGTCTAACTAACGTTCAAATGGATTTCATGATTAAAAAAAACAAAAATGCATAATTCATCTATGGGGGCGGGGGTCTTCATGCGACTTGTCTACTGAGGCAAGAATGGTTTTTCCCGAACGGACTGCCCGTTTAATAAAAAGTCCAATTGCGCACTGTTAAATAATACATTAAAATCTCAAATTTAATTAAAAAAATAAATTAATAAGTGAAAAAGAATTATAAATATAGAAAATCATGTCTTATTTCTATATTTTAGTAATATAAGAATTTTATACTCTTAACATCCGTAACAATTTTATGGAGAATCTAAAAACCCCTGTTTCTAGCTCATGCTTTTGGTATTTTTTGGGCGGAGAAACATTGTTTCCTGTTAGCTCAACAAATTAATGGAGGATACAGAAATCCCTTTATGTATCTGACTATCATTTCCCTCACAAAACGTTTCTGAATCTTGTGTGGTGATGACAAAGGACTTAACTCTCCAGGCTATTTTTGTATATCTTCCCGCTTTAATGTGGCATTCCTGCCCACATGTTACAAAGACCGAATGAAGGGACCAGAGGAGATCTCTGATTTTGTCGGCGGTGGTAAAAAGGAAAAAACAAAATAGAAACTTTAATTTAACTATGAATATTATTAAATATTTTAAAAAATTAATGAATAGATAAAATTTGTTCATATTATTTAGCGTTATTTTTTTAACCATAATGTGGAGGGAACGAGAAAACACATGACTGCATAGGGTTCATCATCACCTTCCATGAATTGCCTGCAGATCGGATATTCGAGCTATTTCGATTTTGCTTTACCTATATGAATAAAAAATAAACGAATGGTTCCGATCAAGAGCAAGCGTAACATGCCCGGCCCAGACAACAGGACTATGCCTACAACTTTCTTTATTCTAAAACTATTATTATTTTTATGTTAATTAATTTAGCTACGACTATGTCAATTGGCCATTCTGCAACTGACAAGGGGACAACGGATCATAGCTTAGAATTGCTAGTGATCGCATAAAAATTTTCTTTCCTTTTAATCTACAAGGTTTATTTGTCAAACTATACTATACAATAGCACTCAAGAACTAAGTCTTGTGATCCTATTCACGGAAATATCTTTGCGTTTGTTGGCAATGAGTACAAAATATTCTTTATGGTAGTTATAATTAGCCTTTTTAAAATCATAACCTATCGGCATCGTATATGCGGTAGGTACTAGTAATAAACACGTTATTGGGTTGGTCGAGTGTAGAGTGCCGTAGGATGCGGAAGGATCATAACTCTAAGAGGCCGGCACCGACTGGTGACAACGCTGGACATTGCTGTTATGTGTGGGCATTGCAGGGTCACAGGCCCACAGCCTCTCCTTCTCCCCCCCCCCCCCAAATATATTTTGCACCAACGCCTTTCAGACGCATAATACTGTCACCCAACTCGACAACGAATAATGGCTACCAATCTAAAAGGAAGAACATTTGAAAATTAATTGATAAGGTCAAAACAAGAACAGAAAATGACCAAAATATTAGTCCAAGGACAGCGCACCGCCGACCCCAACCTGTCAATCATACATTGAAAACAAAAAAGCCAAAAAAAAAAAAAAAAAAAAAAACAAAAGGCAGTTCAGTAGCCGTCTCAAGCTCGCAACGTTATATGTGTCATTCTGTATCTGATAAATGACGACTGAGATGGTAAACGATTTGAACCAGCCAGGCAGCAACGTGGTGTTACTGGCAATGGTCATTTACAGCAATAAACATGTGTGTTTTTGTACTTTGTTCATCTAGTCCCAAGAAAGGCAATTTTCATCAGCTTTATCCCATTGACTACGGCACCCTATATTAATTCTCTCTAAGTTCATTGTCTTTTAAGAGTACATCCACTTCTAAAACGAAATCAAAGCCCGAGATTTTAGGATTGCTGATTATGTGAAGAGATGGACAGCTGCTGCAAGCTGCTCGTGAATAATGCAAGGCCCTACTACTTCTCCGTGATCTTTTCGTTCTTTTCTCTTTTGTCCTTCTGGTGTACTATTTTATATTCTCGAGTCTCAGCATGGTAGATCAACGGTGTATTGTTTAACAGGACTAAGGAGGTGGAATTAACAAATATTACGGACAAGTCTGAAATTTCATGTAACCGTAATGCTGAAAAATAAAGATGAAGCACATAAAATTTTCTGCACTAGAAGTATAGTAAACGGGGTTATTATAAGTGGCAGCTATCCCCACTCCAGCGGTGGGGGGTGGCTTCAAGCCAGCAACTCAAATAAAAACTGGGAAAATAAGAGCGTAAATTTGTACACAACAGCTACAAAATTAAATCTTTTTTTTTTTTTATGGTGTACTAATATTCCTGAGATATAGATTAAATCTCATCTACAAGTGGGATGAGATTATTTATGAGACAAGAACGCTGATCTCTTGTGTAGCTAAAGACTCATTGCGACCACAGGCAGACAAATTGGGCTAGCTACTTTTGGTGAGATACCATAGTGTTGATGATAACGCAATCTTTTAATGGAGGGGCTCCTTAGTATTTTTCTTCTATGTCCTTTCTTTCCTTTTTGTTCGGTATTGGTTTTATCATTATCGCTGTTATTTATTTGGTGTAGTGGAGGGTGGGG
The DNA here is from genome assembly GCA_021464305.1 of Kandelia obovata. NCBI lineage: Eukaryota > Viridiplantae > Streptophyta > Magnoliopsida > Malpighiales > Rhizophoraceae > Kandelia > Kandelia obovata. The sequence continues at coordinate 3,634,025 of CM038479.1, read as the reverse complement.
CAAAGAGAGGTGCTTCTTGTTTATTTTCATATCACGGGCTACAAGGAAAAAGGATATTGGCTGGGTCTTTAACGGTGCAATGGGTATCTTTTATGAGCAGACTGCTCCCCTAACTGCACACAAGTTTTGATTTCTTTTTAGCCCAGGCCCCAACTTTCCAAATCTAAAAAAATATAGTTTTGTTTCCTGGAAGTCACTCTATAGTTTCTCATCCCAGAAAAAAAAAAAAAAAAACAGAGAGAGAAGAGAAGAAAAGAAAAGCACTGTACAGACTTTTGATTCTATATATATAATAGATGCATCCCTCCAAAGGGGTAACCTATAGCATTGAATACTTCGCACTCAAGCCATTGATATTTCATTCTTTCTGTTTCACGATTTCTTCTCGCATTGTTCATCCAAAGAGGCAGTAGATATTTGTAGTGAATCATGGCAGAAGTGTCAAAGTACTCTAGTGAAGGCCACCTGGGTTGTGGTCTGATGGGAGCCATTTTTGGTCGCCGTAGCTGCCGTGTGCGAAAAACATCTGTCTATTACCTGCCTAAAGAAAGCCGCGACAATAAAGCTGAGATGCCTCCAGTCGATAATTCAAAAAGGCAGCAGAGCAAACATGATATTGCCTGCTTTGGCTCTAATTTGGCTAAACATTCACCAAAAGTTGAGCGAAAACACCCAAGGAGGCACAATTTGGCTCCTCCAAATCCTTTAATTTCTCGTCTTATGAATGAAGGTAGAAGAGACTCAAATGCTGCAAGAAGCTCAGTTTCATCTTTGTTGAATTCAGGCCAAACAAATTTCTCACAAGCCAGTAAGGCCAAGCCAAGAAGGGGCTCCAAAAGTAACTCCCTAGAGTTTATTCCAATAGCAACATCACAACATAGTAAATCCAATGATTGCAAGTCCATGTTTCGAGCAACTTCAAGCAATGTATTGCTACTAGGCCAATTGGGCAACTTGTCACAGCAGGGGAATGGAAATGGGGTTAACGTTCAGGGGAATCCTCAGCAAGTAAAATCGACACGCAAGGCCAGTAACGATCAAAGCGTATCTGGTGGGAAAGGTACTGTGGGCAACATTGTCAGGCAGCCAAGTGAAAAGGCTCGACAGTCTCAAGGTCTGATGAATACGACGAATCCAGATGTTTTGAAAATCCTTGGAAACGAGAAATACAGGCAGGGAAAATTTGAAGAAGCCTTGGCTTTGTATGATCGATCAATTGCTCTTGATTCTACTAAGGCAATATATAAAAGTAATAGAAGTGCTGCTTTGATAAAATTAGGCCGTCTTGTAGATGCTGTCGTGGAGTGCAAAGAAGCTATTAGGCTTGATCCTTCTTATGAAAAAGCTCATCACCGCTTGGCAACGCTGTATGTCAGACTGGGAAAAGCAGAGAAGGCACTGTATGAATACAAACTCTCAGGGCCTATTGCCGACCCTGAAGACATTGCTAAGGCTCAAGCTCTTCGAAAGCACCTGCAAAGGTGTATAGAAGCTCAAAAATTAAAAGAATGGAATATTTTGCTGAAGGAGACATGGAATGCAATTTCCTCTGGTGCTGATTCTGCTCCACAGGTTAGCTCTCGCAGCAAAATTTCTTGCACATTTACGATGGTCGTGCCAACTTTTGCGCCATTTTCAGTGAATTTAATCTGTTTCAGCTTATTATTTTCACATTTAGGTATATGCTATGCAAGCTGAGGCCTTGCTGAGACTTAAAAGACATCAAGAGGCCTACACTGCCTACCAAAAGGGATCTAATTTTTGCATAAATTCTTTTACCAACTCCCTTGGCATGGCTTCAGGCGCCCGCTTCTTAACGATAGGGGCAGAGGTTTACGTGGCTGCAGGCAGGTTGGTAATAATTCGTTTCCAATTCCATGTAAAGCGAAAGGCTATGAGAAGAGAAGTACAAAACGAATTAACCTTGTGATTAATAGGTTTGATGAAGCTGTCGCGGCTGCCCAGCAAGCAGCTCAACTGGATCCAAGCAACCAAGAAGTTAGCAGCGTGGTAAAAAATGTTAGAGCAGTAGAGTCTGCAAGATTGAAGGGTAACTTGCTATTCAGGGCATCAGAATTCGCCGAGGCCTGTGTTGCGTATAGCCAAGGTCTTGAACAGGAGCCCCACAACTCAGTTTTACTATGCAATCGAGCAGCTTGCCGATCCAAGCTTGGCCAATTTGAAAAAGCTGTGGAAGATTGTACGGCTGCTCTTTGCTTGCAACCTAATTATGCCAAAGCCCGGCTAAGGCGGGCTGATTGCAATGCCAAGGTATTTTCATTTGCTCACAATCAAGTTTTTTTTTTTTTTAATTAAAATGAACATTTAATGGGAAGTTCTTTTTTTTTTAAAATCTCATATTTATCTATTAAGATTAATTTAAGATTTTAAATAAAAGTTTAAATTAGAAACTGTTCTGCCAGCGATTTTAACTTTCCTTTTTTATTTTATCGCGTGGATTAGCTTGAAAGATGGGAAGCCTCCGTTCAGGATTACGAGTTGCTGGTCAGGGAGAAATCAACCGCCGAGGAGGTGGGATGGGCCTTTTTCCAAGCCCGGATCAACCTAAAGAAGCAACGAGGTGAAGACACATAGATCAAGATTTGTTTGTTTGCGAGCTTAGCATAAATCTCTTATTAGACTATATCAGGATTAAGATGAAAACTTGTTAGAAAAATCAGCAACAAATGAGTGCATGTCCAATAGTTGTCTTGGTATTCTCAGGTGGAAATTGAAGACCACCATACTTGGCAAAATCGGAGGGTGTGTGATCGTCCCTTCCTTGCTCCAAGAACGGCTCAAGGGTTACAGAAATTCAATTGCGGCTGGCGAAGGAGAATTATTTAGAAAAGCTAGTTCAGGTCGCGTAGCAATTGAACATAATTGGACACAAAAAACTGTGAAAGACAGACGAAAGGGAAAGCTTTCAAGTTTTCCATGCAGGAGGAGGAGAGCCACAATCATGAAAAAAAAAGTGCGACAGCTAATGGATCTTTTACTGTTTACTTGGAAGTTTTACAGTGTCATTTTTACAGGCCCTAGTCACCTTGATCTCTTACTGTTTATGCTGATAATCTTTAACGTCCTTTCCCTGGACAAAAAGAACAAAAAAAAATAAAATGAAGGGAATAGAAAAACGCAATTTGGGCAATTGTCACATAAAACCTCTTCCTTCTGAAACTAAGGCAAATAGGCTAAACTTGGCCCGTTGGCTTGCGGGAACGATGACGAAAAGATTGGTTGCACCCTGGATTGGACCTGGTCTAAACCTTTTTCGTGTTTCGTGATGGGCTGTCTTTGAATCTGGATTTACTGGACCATGTCAGAGAATGACAGAATGACGCCCATCAAATTTGTCACTCTAATCCAAGGCCACCCCACCACAACCTTCTTTACAACAGGAAGTCTTCATTCAGCAAGCATGCTAGCGTTAAAAACTTGAGAGTAATAATGCTACGGGGGTCTGACATTTATACTCAAATTTTTATGTTAAGAGAGAGAAAGAGAAAGAGAGATTGGGATTGAGGGCAATCCCTGAGAGAGTATCACCATCCTTTCCGAGGATACAAAATTTCAAAGCGTACCCTAATCATATAAAATGAAACTTTCCCATTCCCTGCATGCCACTGAAGACATGGTCATATTTTGGCTTAGTTTGCAAAAGCTAACTTCACTCCCGTATCTCCATTTAAACAACCCGAAATTCAAAATCAAAATAAACTCAAACTTAAATAACTTAAAATTCAAGTGATTCAAAATTCTATTTAACCTGAAATTTAAATAATTTAAAATTCTAATAAATTAAATTTAAAATTTTATATATGTAACACTTATTGTACTCAATACTCAATAAAATCAAAATAAATAATTTAAAAATTTTAAAAACTCAAAATTTCAAATATTTCAAATATAATAAACTTATAATTCAATTTATATTTGGATTTAATGTAAATTAAATTTGACTTGGCCCACCTATTTGTGACATCTATATTTTAGCATGAGTGCCCTTAGAACAACAGGTCACCACAACAACAAACAATTAATTGCTAAATCATGTAAATAAACGGCATGTGCCCCGAGCTCTTCACACTACTTCATTAAGGGGGCCTGTCATGTATGCCAAGGATTGCAATTGTCGACTACCTTCTTCTACGTTTGTGCCTCTATTGAAAAGAAAAGGGAAAAAAAAAAAAAAAGGAAAAAAGAAAACTGTGGCCAATTAGGGGAAGATCCCATCTGGTGGTATACAAAAACCTAAAGTGATCATTTGCTCCCTATGGCAGGGTCATAATGGTCACACTATAGGAACTGAATTATGTCAAATGCCGCCACGTCTTTCAATCCTGTTACGATAGTGCACCAATCTCCTAACTAAGCAGCGACCATTTTTGGGTAGAATGACACGTCTCCTGAGACCAATCATCTAATATCTCCCTGCCAGAGTTAATTAAACATCTTACACATATATATATATTGAAATCATTCTCAAAGAGTAGAAATTGAAGATTCTATATACATCTCTCGACAAGGCAGAGTTGATTCTCTACTTCGGTTCCTAAATTTTGAAGAAGGGTCCAGCACTTATCTCCGCCTCGATTAAAAATTTATTATTTTACATTCGACATAATAATTTACACAATTTTCTTTCTATATAATGATTATTTTTTTAATTCCAATTAATAATTTATTTTTTTATTTTTTTATTATGTAACATTTTTAGAGAAATAATTTAGATGATTCTTTCTCAAAAATATGATAATTATTTATTTTTTAAAAAATTAAAATTTAGCGATGGGAGTGGGATTTGGGAACGGAGATCGGGAACAGTCACCCTTAACTTCTACCCTGCCCTGTTATTATCCCAAATTAAACATGATTTTCTTGAGGGCAGGAAGGACTGACAATTCTGCTTTATAGTATGTCTAACCGGCATATTTCCATGAGTTGTGAATGAATTGAGTGAGATCTGGCAGATGGGTTTAGTAAGTTCTTTTTGAACAGCGAATTTTAATAACTACTAGTAACTAGTTGGGGAAGTGACTCTTCTCCGCCAATAATTAGAGCTAAAGTACCTAGTTTAATCATTTCAGTTCTAAGGCAACAATGATGGGTTGAATGTAGTGGAAGTTGGGAACCTTTTCTTTACACGTTTGACGTGGATACAAGGAGGGCATTTTTCCATTGTTTGAAAGCATGTTGGGGGTCACCATATAATATTTTATGTCTTCACTTTAAGTGGATTCCAACTCCTCCTCAACCAAGGATTCCTTTCATCTATTAGTGGGTTTCCCTTTCACCACCTAACCATTGAAAATAATCAATAGAAAAAAAAGTTGCTAGGCAGGAAAAAATGAACCAAAAAAGAGTTCGAGTGAATTGACAGCTCAGTTGTATAATATAATTTTTTTTTAATTTTTTCAAAATTATATATTTTATTGACAAAAAAATTTAAATATATATATATATATATATATATATAATTCATATATCAACTCATCCTTAATTTATTTTTTATTAACTCAGACTGCACCCTAACCAATAAAATAGAAATTCGATCCATTAGCAAAACCACTTGGAGATTAATTTGATCTACCAAGGTGGGTCTCTCAAATCTAAGTGCCCAATAGCTTTCGTCCTTAGGTCTATTTCTATGCAATTGCCATTTTTCCCACTCTTTACTATCTAATACTTATATTCGCTCTCCGTCTCTGGTCTTATTTTTTTGGTGGGATTACCACTTAGTTACTAATTACTATAAAAAATATATATCGTTATCACCCATCAACCATCAAAATCAAACAAGAGATTTACTTTTTGCATTTTCTTATATATCTTTATCTTGCTTTTGATGTGTACCCTAGCAATGAATATGTCCCAGCTTTTTGTTCCTTTTTAAGAAAAGATGATCACATTTAGGTCTTTAATCAATGCTCTCGTTGTCTGAGACAAGGAGGAAGAAACAAGTGGACGATTAACGGCTGCAATATAAGATACAATATGATACACTGCCATAGTACACGGATAGGTAGTAATGGACATGCGACTAAGATGCTAATCGTTTCTATGCCATATGCTTTATGTACAGGCCATCTGCTTTAATGCAGGATTACCAGGAACTGGCTCATTAGCCATGCATATTCAGTGTTCTATATATCATCGGGGATGATCTATTTTAGCGGAAGCCATCACAAATCCCTCAAGTTTGGAAAGGCTTTTTGTTAATAATATTTCTTCTTAATTTTGAGACGCTTACAATTTTCATTATTGTGAAGGAAGAGTTCCATGCCTGCTTTCCCTTCATTTATACTTTTGAATGAAAGTGCTTCCTTTGACATATCTATCACCAAGTCAAAGAAAAGTTTTGCATTGCATGATACTAATTTGAGAAGAGTGCAATAATGATCATCTTGCATACGATCAAGCATGATAGCTGGTAGCTAATGATAATGGTTTTAATTTCAGGGCCCTTGAGAATAAAGAAATAATGCGAATCACATATGTCTAATGTATTTATTTGCATTTGAATAATAAATGACTTCATGTTACATGTGTGCACGATTGGGATTCTAACCACAAAACAACACTCTTTCATAAAATAGTTTGGCTTCGTAGAATGCGCAAACTCTCGTGGCATGAATTCTTCGATGGCCTACATGTGTGGAAAGGCTTTCAGATGATCTAATGCTGTCGCACAACTCTGTACAAAGAAAAATGATCCTCACCGCTCAATTTATACGAGAGTTGTTAGTGTGTGCTAATAACGAGTAATGAAGATGGATTTCCAAAATGATCTCAAGAGTGCATTTCTCTTTTGAGAATCGATGCATTCGAGATTTTACTCGTAAAATATTCTCAATAATAATGAAACCCTGATTGACAAGGAAATGGTGTTTTCTCCCTATCAATTGGAATACTCTTTGTTAATATTACCACTATTTTTTCTGTTTTTTTTTTAAAGAACCCAAAAAAAAAAAAGTGTAAAGAGCTCCATCCTCCAAATAGACCAACCTACGCAACTGCACGCTTAAAATTGACCTAAAGACGATTGCGCAATATTGGAATTAAGGTGTACTCCAGAAAAAAGTATGGTACTTCAGGACAAGTGGCAAATGGTTTGGAACTATCACCAAAAAAAAAAACAAAAATACACGCATAAACTGTGTGTTTACTTTTTCGGAGGATTCTTTGGAATACTTTTATCTGCTTCTCATGCATTTTCTCTCAAAATGTGTAAATCACAAACACACACACACACATATTTTTATATTTTCATTATTTGCCAATTTTTTTTCCGTTGGGAGAGAGGGTGCAATTTCAAATGTGACTCGCTTTTCCATACTCAAGGAAGCCGACCGAAACACCTCACAAACATGAAGAGAGAGAGAGAGAGAGAGAGAGAGAGAGAGAGAGAGAGAGGTGACAGAGTCATGGAATGCTTGCATTGCACATCATATATCTTCTCTTCATTTATAAATATTCCAAAAAGAAAATTACATATTCAACGTTCAACCCACGAGTGTCAATCCACGAGCTTTGAAGAGTGCGCAGTGGATTACTTCTAAGTATATATTTCTTGGTGCTTGGTAAGTTTATTTACATTTTTTAAAAAAAATGTAACAGACATTAGCTTTATATTTGAGAATTAGTTTAGCATTTTTATATTTCAACTGAGTCTTCTTTCCTTTTCTTTTTTTTTTTCCCTTTTTGTAATATTTAATATTAGTTAACTTGAGTCTCTTAAAAAGAAAGACATTAAAATACGTTATTTATCTTTACACCCTACTTCGTCCTCACAGTCACAGCTGCTTCCAGTTTACCAAACGTCGTAGAAAATCTTTAACCTGCATTATTATATCGTGTAATTACGTCAACATGCAAATATTGATTATGAAAAAAAAAAAAAAAGGTGGAAATATAGAAGATTGGCAGTAATATTAGCATCGTTATGTATACACGCACCCAACAGATAAAAAACAAGTCTCTCTTCAAAATTTAAAACTTGCCTCCGTTGGGTCTTGAAGAGAATAAGAAGCATTTGTTTCTCTTGGAACCTTAGAAACAAGAATCCCAATTCCCTGTCCTCTATTGCCTAAGACCTGCTTATCATGGATGATAATTAAATTGATTAGCATGCTTGAAAGATAGTTTAATTCAATTAGCAAAAGAAATGTGATAATATAATTCAAAGACCTTGAGATACCTTAAACGCATCCTCATCCGTTTGATCATCGCCAATGTAGATGGGCAGGACATTTGTCGAGTTGGCATATCCTGTGGAGATCCAAAAAAAAAAAAAAAAAAGAAAAATTGATAACGAAGAGGAAATAGGTATCGAGTATGATTAAGAAAAAGACAGAAAATTTGGGAAAATATTCACCCAGCGATTCCAACAAGAACTCGAGTGCTTTGCCCTTGTCCCATTTAATGGTAGGTCGAATCTCTAAAACCTGGTTCGGAAAAAGGAAATTTTTTTTTTTTTTAAAAAAAAGTGGGGGTAAATATATTAATTAATTTTTTTGTCATAAATATCTCGCTTAAGCTAATTTGGATTGAGGAAGCTTAGTTATCACCCTTAAACATGTGGAGTACCTTTCTCCCTTGAGTTAATCTAAGCTTTGGATAATCACTGAGTACCAATCCCACTTCCTCAGCTAATGCATCCCACATCTGCCAAAGCAAAATGTTTAATGATTAATAAACAGTTAATTACTACGTCGGCATTTTGAGGTAAAATGTGGTGCAACAAAATGGCGAAAATTGGAGGTTCAAATGTCTGCTGCGTACCTTTTCCTCTACAGAACGGAAGTGTACGGACAAGCAGAATTTATTATTTTCAACCATAGCTCCTGGGATAGACTTTGTCCGCTGCAGCAAAACTTTGTACACCTAAATATATATATATATATATATATATATATTTATTTATTTATTTATTTTTTTAAAAAAAAATATTCCAAATCCAAATATTATCAATTTTGTTGTCGTGCACGGAAGCTTTCACAGGGTTCTCGCATTGACCGGAGGGAAAGGAAGCAAACCTTGTCAATCATCGGCAGAAACTCGCTGGCAGGTTGGAAGAGAACTGCTCGTTGACCCTGATCAGCACAATTCCAAAAGTACTTTCCTTACCCCCAATTGAAAATGGCTTTATTAAAGTTGAAAATAATTGATGGACGTGAAAAGGGTATGGATTAGTCAGATAAACAATGCATTGAGGGAGCTCACTTTACTGTATTTGTGGCTCTCCGACGGCCCTTTGATGTCCATTCCATGGCTGCCGGCATAGTAAAGTCCAGCCAATCTTACGAAGCTGTAGACCTGCAAAATTGGAAGAAAACAGCATTAATAAAAGCAAAAGTGTGCCCAAAAAAAAAAAACCAAAGTGCCAGCAAGAAAAAGAAAAGTAGAAGAAGATTTAGAGAAATTTTATTTTGATTCATTTATACTTTTTATCATAAATTATCTCGACTCGTTAAAAAAATGAATTAAAATAACAAGAACTGAAAATGTAATGATACCTTGTCTCTGCTCCTTCCAGTTACAATAGCAGTGGGAAAATATCTAGCAACGTCCCTTACAACAGCTCGCATCTAGCAAAAAGCAGAAACGAAGTCAATGAAACTATTTCGACACAAATGGCAGTACTTATATATATAGTCATTTTGGTTACCTCAGTGGTCATGAATGCTCGGTCGGGATCTTCTACAATAGGTGAAAGTGTACCATCATAGTCAAGAAACATCACAATCTGCTTTCCTTTGGAAGCACTCACTATTTGCTCAAACATGCTTAAAGCTGAGGGATGATCAAGCTGTCCATGTTTTTTTTTTTTTTTTTCAACAGTTGCAAAGAAAACAAGACCATGATCAGCTGCAAGTCAAAGAAAAACACAAAAGCCAACCTTTGCATAATACTGATATACAACTACTTGCCATCCAAGGAATATTCTCATTGGTTTCGGGAAGAGAAGCTGTGGGCGTGATGCGGGTGGGTGAGGAATCTCTCATTGTCTCGACCCACGACTTGATATTGGCTCCGCCATTTTCCACCTTATTTTCAGAATTTTTCTGTGTTATGGCTAGGTACCCTCTTGACTTGGGCAACGAAACTCTTATGGTGAAATGATCAATGCCCGACTCGGCATCAGATAAATCCAGTTTCCGGTTCGTCATTTTTCCTCTTAGATTTCAACTTGGAAATACTGCAAGAACATACGCACGCATTTAATATCCAAAATTAATATCATCTAATGAACCAAAGAGTGTCATGTCATATTGACGAAACAAACATATCTAGTATATATGCATACCTGCTAGTTTGAGAAGGTTGTGGAACAGGGCAAGGAATGAGTAAAGGGGACGAATGAGAGCAGAGCAGGAAACTAAACAGGGGAAGGACAGAGATGGGTAATGCTGTTTTGGCCTAGGGATTCAACAGAGCAAGAGATGGAGAGACGAGGCCAAAAGAAAGGCCTCAAAGAAAAGGTGAAAAGCATACAAATTGCAGAGAGGAGCAACTAGGCTTTGGAGTGGGGGAGTTTATGTGCAGTTGGTTTTATATACAACCAGCTCCAGAAGAAAACAACCCGGTCCACATACAGCCCTCCTGGGCCCTCTCCCTTTTGCCCACAAGCACACGTATGCATTCATGTTAATTTTTACGGAATGGGAATAGGACTGTCTAAGAGAATGAGAGGGACCGTTTGACCGGAGCACTTGGAGGAAAGTTTTCGTGTTAATATTTTTCAGGAGATTTTTAATTTATTTTATTTAAAAATATGTTTTTCATAAAATATTTTAATAATTAAAAATTTTAATTTCAATCTAAAGATCCTGATTTTTAACTCTAAAAAGGGTCTCGTAGGCTGATGGCCTCTGTTTCAGTTTTCCCGTTTACTAGCCAATGTCAAAGAAAGCCGAAGCCACGTGTTTGGGAGATAGCCGCATCCTTTATTTGACAAAACTCACATGTAAATGTTCCAAATCCACCCAAAATTACATCTACATTTGGATCTTTGCCATCCTCTTAAGAGTAACGTTAAATATGATAAAAAAAATAATTAATTTATTATAAAAATAATATTTTCATTGAAATATATGCTTTTTAATTCATAAAATTATTTAATAAGATGTTAAAAAAATTATTCACCTTAATAAAAGGTAAGAATAATTTTTTGTGATAATTCAGAAAAAAAATTTTCTTAATGTTTAGGATTATCGGCTTTTCTGTATATTTAGCATATGTAATTTAGTATGGAATGGAATTTGTACCTGGTACATGCATTAGTTATAAAAAAAAATATATAGGGTGAGTTTGTTAAAGCTAAGCTGCTGTGGACTTTTTCTCATATAAGTTGAGGACTTAAATTATAAAAACGTACAAGTTTAGAACCTGCTTTAAGAAGCACTCAAGAGTTTTCAGAAAAATAAATAATATTTATAACCATTCCACGAGACTTCATACCAATATTATATGAAGACAAGTGGGCGAGACTCACGCGGGAATTGACACAGAACACTTTCTTCGGCTCCCCGCGTGTTAGGAGATCTTAAGAGATGTCCATCAAATTTCAATAGCGTATCTTGTCTTTTTGGATTATCTAATATCATAAGATATCATACAGGAAAACAAAGTAGACCACGAGAGGAAGGAGATACACTTTTGATGCACATTTGTGTTTTTTTTTTTTTTTTTTTGAAATTTTAAGTTCTCACTAAAAATAATTTGAATCTAAAATACGACTTTTTTTTTAATTATTTTTGAATATGCAATAAGGCTAAAGGAGTGTGTAATAATCTATTACAAATTTTAATAACATATTGTTATACATTTTATTAGTTTTGTTGCACATTTTAAGTAATGTGTTATAAATAAATATAATTTTCTTTTGTAACATTTGAATTTGAAAAGAAAATAATTATTTAATATCATTGATGCTAGAATGATGTTAGCGGGACGCAAATACATCTTGAGCGCAGTATTTTTCCTTGTTCATGAACTCAAACTCGATCATAAATTTGTTTCTTTGCCCGGTGGTGTGTCTCTCTCCCAAAACTTGCCAAAAATACGCCTATTTTAGTGACTGGAATTACATATAATGGAAAAGAGTTGATGCACAGAAAGAGAAAAAAAAAAAAAGAAGTTAAAGAAAAGCTAAAATGAGTTGGTATATAAGCACTATAAAATAAAAAATTATTTTTTAAAAATGATATTTTTTTATAAAAAAAAATTAATATTTTTTAATATAAAACTTCATGTCAGTTCGTATCTGGTTCTGCTCTAACTTTCTCTCTTTTTTTTTTTTTTTTTTCTGTGCACGAAACCAAATCCATGCATAATATAGAATCTGATAAAATTCCTTATGTCATGTCAGATTGCTTGTCTAGAAATTGGTTCCCGATTTGCTCGGGACTTGCATACCAATGACCAATCTCACATTATATATTACTTTTACTTAACGAAAAAAAAAAGGTTTTATATATATATATATATATATACGGTGCTTACATTATTACCCATATATCATAAATATATTCCCAATGGAACTGCACACAATAAAATTCGACAACAATAACAACTCATACAGTAGTTTTCTCTGAATAAAATGCAACATTTAATTTTTTTTTTTTTTTTTGGTGAGTTTTTGTTTACATTGTTATTGTTCGATTTTTAGGCCAATATATAGAAGACTGGCGTGGAAAATTAGGAAAAAGAATGAGAACGCCCCTTGTAAAGTACAGAGAAACTAGCAGCAATGGTTCTGGTGAGATGCTGCTGTTGACGCTGTCATTGTTCGACTTTTACCCAAATAACTAGAAGACTGACATGAAAAATGAGGAAGATTCAGAACGCCCCCTGTAAAGTAGAGCGAAACTAGCAGCAACGACATAAACCCAGCGTAGTTTGCTTCAATACCAGCAGCACTAGTTTGGGAATTTGGCTTTTCCCATAACGTTGACGTTGAACGACCCGCGCTGGTGTATTATAATTACCCATATAATAAACTCGGCCAATTCTGCATGGCACATTTTAGCTTTCCCCATTTTTACATGTTCGGCAGGCAACAAATTCCACGGCACGATTATGACTTATTAACAAGTTGATTAATAACAGCTCAACGGACGAATTCATATATATATGAATTCTGAGAAAAGCAGAGTAGCTATAGCCTATAGGAATAAATTTATTGTTGGGTGCCACTAGGTCGACAATGTTGATGAATTTATTGATTAAGCACCTAATATCAAGGTCAAAAAGACATTGCATGGTCTGTTTGAAAATATCATAATAATTGTGACTCTTGTGTTGGTGCATTACTCTAGCTTTCTGTCTGTATAGTTTCGTTGTGGGCGATGTTTTCAGGAACAAAGAAACATGATTGATGGAGCCACTATCTTTCAATTAGTATGTCTTTCCCTGTGCACTTGATTTGTCATCGCTTATTTAAAATTGGCTGATGCTTTAAACAAATGAATTACGATTCTGATGGCAAGATCTCGCAATGTACAGGTACTAAATATTTGAGCTGTCACTTGCATACGAAAGATAATTATGTTTTGAGCCGTCTATTATACAGTTGGTCACGTTAAAAAAATACTCGATTGAGAAACAAACTACCCTCCTTTCATATGTCAATTCGGGCCTATTATGTTGACCCCTTAAAGCTTAAGAAACAAGAAAGGTAAGCGGGATGGATCGTACGTGACAAGATTTCGAGTATAATTGCCTACGGAGGAGTTAATCACCGTCCATAAAGTAGTTAGATTAGAAGCTTCCCTCAACCTGAAAATTATGTCTTCTGGTATACAAATACATTTGTGGCCTCAGAAAGAGATTAGGCATAGTTAAGATTCGTCAGTGGTCATTAGTATTCACGTTTATAATTAAGGTTATATGATTGAGTTAGCATCTTCAATAGCATCCATAAAGAGGATTTAAGTTCATTTCATTTCTACAATAACTTTGTATGCCATAAATAATCAAAACGGCTGAACAAGGGGGGATGCTTTTTAACTTTTAAGGGACGACCGACCACCATTTTGTCACAGAGAGGGGTTGAGTTTTAATTTTCAAAGTACAGTTCGTTCAAGATTTGTCAGAAAAGGGGGAGAGTTAGGCAAACTAATCGCTGAAAGAGAGGCTGGCGGTCGGATCAATGAAATGAAATCTTGGACTCAATTTAAGATGGTATAACTTTCTTCTCAAGAATCTTCCTTGTCCATTCTCATTTTTGGCACGTTTCTCATTTTGCTACGGTTCCCTACTCTCTTAAGAAACAAGTAATGGTTGGAACTTGAAGGAATCTCTCTTTGTTAGTTTTAGTGACCAACGACTTTTAAATCGTTTCACAGTTTAAAAATCAATGATACAGTGATATCTAAGTGCCATTAGAATTGGTAATGACTAATCAACACACTCGGACAATGAGATTCGTGGCATGAAAATAAAATAACTGATCGATTTTTTTATTTTTATTTTTATTTTTTGAAAATTTCTTTCCTGAATAAATAGAACGATTAATTTCAGTTCTCAAAACACCAAACATAATATTGGATTTTACAATTAAAAATCAACAAAAAGGATAGTAAGAAGAAAAAAAAAAAACTCATCTATGCCAAGTCAAACTCACGAAATAGCCGGTAAAAATTAAGATACTACGAAACAAGCATCTAAACATTTTACCCACCATTTAATTGTAATGCGACAATAAAATAATTACATTATAAATTGTAATATGCCCCGGAAATGAGATGGGTACAAGCTATTTGTTAGGGGAAAAGATAGATAAACGCATGTAAATAGAAGCAAAACAAATACGGGTTCATATATAACGAAATTATGATGCTAGTTTCATTTTTTAGTTTTTTGAAAAATAATTATAATCAATAATAAGATTATAAATATATAACTAACATAATAACTAAGTAATGTAGATGTACATTTATTATTGGGTCTAAAAAACACTGTGCCATCAAGTGGTGGGGACCCAAAAAAATTCACAGATATTGGTGGGCACGTAAGTATGATCTCGAACACCATCGTTTTCCGACTCACCGGCGGCTGATTCTTCTTTTTCTGCTCGTGTGTGTGTGTGTGTGTGTGTTGGGGAGGGAATTGGGGGAGATGGCAATTAGAAGCTTTCTTCCCAATCTGGTAATGCTACGCCATATATTCTATGTTATATTATTATAATAATTATTATTATTCTTTCTTTTGCTTGCTCAGTACTCAACAACAATGAGAAGCTCCACACGGGAGCCTTTTAATTTCAATATTGACTCCTGCCTTCTTATTTTTCCTTTTTGCTTATTCCTACCAAATTTAGAGATTATATATATAGTATGATTATTTAATTCATACCTTTCCACTTCATTGCAAGTAAATAAATTCTCTCTCTCTCTCTCTCTCTCTCTCTCTCTCGCTCTCTCTCTCTATTTTATGAATACAAAAAATTGGATAAATTATTAATACATATGAAACTATTTACTAAATCTCATTTATATTTATTTAACTCATAATTATATATTTTATAGTTCTATATGTTCGCACACAATTCAGGTAAATTTATTAAAAATAGTGTTAATACTATCGTGGTGGTCTCTCTGTAGCTTCATTCATCCATGCAATCATCACTATTGAAGCATTTTATATGATCCAAGTCTACCCATTTCCGTCCATTCCTTGGTAGACTACAAAATTCAATCGCCTCTAGTACTGCCGATGACTTCACTAAATTGGACTCCGCATTAGCCATATTAATCAAGATAAAATTCTAATGCGGAACCTAACAAGCATTGCCCATGTTAAATTATTGATCAAGTTAGCCTTTACATTTAAATATAAATGATCTGTTTTTTAGGCCCGCCAAAGAAAGCTCGTAGTCGGTCACTAAACCTGAACCCCAAAATAGACAGCAAATCGTGGAGACCGAGAATACCAACTGGGGGAAACGGCCAACTGACAAAAACCGCCGCAAATACTAGAGCTTCTGAATGGGCCCCACAAGATAGGGAAAACCAGACGCTGCACAAAGTGGGCCCACGATCATTCTTCAGGCCTTTTGGTTGGAATATGACGTGTCATGTTGGCTAGGCAATGATTCATCCAGGGTCCACAAACCATGCCCCGTTTAGTGCTTCGCCCACTCAATGCCCACCAGCCCACTGAAAATATGCATCTCCGGCTTGATTCTCAGTGATATGGACTGGGTGTCCTCCTCTCGTTTCCTTTTCCAGGTTTTTAACGGCCTCGGACTTTTATAAGCTTTAGTTCCCCCCCCCCGCCCACCCAAAAATAAAAGCAGACCTAATTGTGACGCCCAACAACTTCATGTGCAAACTTTTATCTGGAAGATCTTAAATTCGAAGTATCGAATAAAACATTGAAGGTGAGTGAGATAAAGAGGATTATCATCTCCGACGTATGAAAAATTATTGTAGTATGAGCCCACCCATTCGATCTATTGAGATTTAGTGGAGCACGAGGTTTTGACACTTGAATAAAATCTCGTGGTGGTTCTGTTCTGTTCTGTTCTGTTTTTTTTTTTTTTTAAAAAGCTAGCTGTCATTTTGTAAAATGATAAACTTTAATTAGTTTTGACCCACTAACTAATCTCCTAAATTGATGATGAGCTCTCAAATAGACGAAGTTTTTCACGAGACAATTATTCATATTGTATACTCTACTCAGTCCAGTCTAACGAGCTTCTTATCAAATGAGTTTTTATTCGGTAAAATTGAAAATGTGTCATGATTTCTACTCTTGACTCCAAATAGAGTCCCTTTATTTTTTTTCATTTTTTTGCCCCAAAAAAAAAAAAAAACAGCAATGCAAGTACTAAAAAGAGGACTTACTCGGGGCTAAAGTGGAGTGCCGTAGCATCTAGGCTGCTTTTTAGCTGAAATTATAGACCCTATGAAGGTTCCCTGATGAAATTTTGCTTTCATCTCCTTTTTAACTGTGATATTTTTATACCGTTGACCATATTGAATAGTGGTGACGGGGAGCCTTCCGTGTGTCTGGCTCACTTTGCCTTTTTAGAAATATATAATGCAAATACAGTTAAAGTTGAACGTGGAAACAAATAAGTGGAGTAAATTGTGTATAATAACATCAAAAAATTTAATATTTGTAAAATTAATAAATATTTACACATAAACTTTAATTATATGTATATTATATATTTAAAAAAATAAAGAAAAAAGAGATGGAATCTGTGTGGAAAGTCCACGTCTTGTTCACATTCCCCCCCGGATCATAGTTTGTGACAAAATTGTGTCTGTAAAATAACAATATATTGAAAAAGTTATTTAGAGATTTGAGAAGAACGTCATCAATTAGGACAAATAGACATCAATTAGGACAAAGGGGCCTGACTCGCTTTTCTTTCAGTAATGGAATTTAATTTTTTTAAAAAAAATAAGATATTGCGCAGGAAAAAAAGAAAAAGGAAAATAGAAAAGAAAAACGTGGAAGAGGGATCCGTAGTGCGCAATTCCGCGGTAGACGGCAACAGGAAAACATTTTTTAACCGGAGAAAGACCATTTTTAAAAAGGATAAAAAAAAAGGGTGTTTTGAGAGGAAGAAAACAACAAGAAACGCGGGGATAAAAAAAGTTAAAAATAATAAAAAAAACAAATATATATTATAAAGGTCAGATCGGGTCGGGTCTAGTCTACGTAAAAAAGGAAAAGAAAAATCTGGAAACTCGACCTCCTTGACTCCGTTGAAAATCAATCTACTTTTGTTGCCTTCTGCGACGGAGCGTGGAGTTCATCGGTTTCTCTATCTTTCTTCCTTCTTGTTTCAGCTCGCAGTTTCCTTGTTCCATTGCATACTTTATTTTTAGACTTATATAGATATATGCATTCGTACGTATTTTAGTGTAATAATACGAATTCAGAGATTAGGTTTATGTAGGGATAAAAAACAAAGAAAGAAGGAAGAAAAACAAAGTGGAAATCGGTGATCATATTGAATCGAATGGACGGAATTATGAATAAGCTGAGAAATATAGACGCGTATCCGAAAATCAACGAGGATTTCTACAGCCGGACGCTGTCCGGCGGCGTCATCACACTCGTCTCCTCCGTCGTCATGCTCCTCCTCTTCATCTCCGAGCTCCGTACGTTCTTTTTTCTATTTTTTTTCCTTTATCTTCCTATGATGATTGCGTTTTTTTTGTCTTTTGTATTTTTTGTTAAGAGTATGATTTTTTAAAAAAATATATATATTTTGGATCTGGATGCGTGTTTTTTTTTTTTTATTTTATTAATGAGAAGAGAATTAGGTAACGCGTTGCAAGTTTAGAGAACGATGCGTTGTGGTTTGTGAGGTATATGAACTTGGAAGGCTTAAACTTTAGCGTTTTGAGAGCTAGCTAATTCTGTTAAAATTTTGCCTAATTGTTTCTAGAACAACAGCTTTCTGTTATTTGAATTTCTAGTTGTTCATGCTGTTTCCAGGATTATACCTCCATGCCGTAACTGAAACGAAGCTCGTGGTTGATACTTCAAGAGGAGAAACTTTACGTATCAATGTAATGTCTTTCTTTTACAAGTTTGGTCAGCTTCTCTGTTGCATTAGTTGCTTTTTTTCATTGAAATTTTCACTTATCTTCCGTTCTGAAATACGTGAATGGCTTGCTGAAGTAATTGATCTATTCCTTTGTTGATACCTAAAAGTGCAGTTTGATGTCACTTTTCCTGCCCTTCCGTGTTCTATTCTCAGCCTCGATGCGATGGACATCAGTGGAGAGCAACATCTTGATGTGGTGCGTACCACTGACCTTAAAACTGCTTGGTCATGTTGCCAGTAAGAATTACCATTTTTTATGTGCATGCACATTTGGTGCTTTATGCTACCATCATAGTTGCTTATAGTCTCATATGCTGCTTCACAATGATGCTTCTCTGTAACTTGCAGAAACATGATATAATCAAAAGGAGACTGGATTCTCATGGCAATGTAATAGAAACACGACAAGATGGAATCGGTGCTCCTAAGGTTAGTCACACCATATGACTTCTTGTTTATATGTGGAGGCCAGTTTTTTGTACCATGGAGCGAATGGAGTTCATGCTTCTTAGGGTTCTCTGAGTGTTAATTCTGACAGAAAGTTGGAGCTGTCCATGCTGGACACACAATTGCAAATACTTGAGCTGTCAATTTTTTTTCCTGATAATTTGTTTTGACTCACTAAGATTTATGGTTGTTGCAGATTGAGAAGCCTTTGCAGAGACACGGAGGCCGACTTGAGCACAATGAGACGTATTGTGGTTCCTGCTATGGTGCTGAAGCGGTAAGCTTTCTTTTTGGCATTGTCATGTGAAGAAACTTTGTGACACTAACCCTATTGTTTTCTTCAAAAAGAAGGGGTTTACTGAAATTCTCCTTGAATGCTATTTCACAAGTGCAATTTGATAATTTTATGTTCATACAACTCTTTTGACCTAAGGCGTGTGATTACAGCCCAAGTATCAACTTTAGAGTTTAGGAAGCATATATGCTGATATACTATCTTATTGGTGCTGTAGAGGTCCTTGAATATATTCTGAAATTTTCAGTAGTTATATGCCTCTGATATTATTGGTCTGAAGGTTTTTTCTGTCTTCTTTAATATCTCCTGATATTTTAGTCAGATGAGGATTGTTGTAATTCCTGTGAGGAAGTTCGTGAAGCATATAGGAAAAAAGGTTGGGCACTGTCAAATCCAGATTTGATTGACCAGGTCTGTCAATCTCTCATTTCCTCCTTACCTTCTAAGGCAACATACCTCCTAGATTCATCTTTTATAAACAAAAAGGGATGAATAATGGGATTGATGCAAAGAATTATTGTTTTGATTGGTCTCTTCAATTTTTGGCCTGGTTGAGAAAAATAACAATGGGTGGAAATATTCCTTTCATGGTGAAGCAAACAGAATCTTTTCCCCTACTTAGTTCACATAATGCTGTAG
Organism: Kandelia obovata; assembly: GCA_021464305.1. Lineage (NCBI taxonomy): Eukaryota > Viridiplantae > Streptophyta > Magnoliopsida > Malpighiales > Rhizophoraceae > Kandelia > Kandelia obovata. The sequence goes on along the minus strand of CM038479.1, from coordinate 3,614,067 downwards.
CATACATGTGCTTTCATGCTTAATAGATAGGAAAATTAAGACACTTGAACTGGGATACGAATTTGAAGATTTCAATTGTTAATTCAGATATTGCCTCTATGGTTTCCTGTTCCTAGTCTGCCAGATAGTATCTGCTTAAGTAAAATGCAATAGTTCTTCTTTGCCTACAGTTATGGTAACTTGGAGGGTTGTATTATATGTCTGGTCAAACTTTCTTCAATAACAGACAACAATTGCAATATATAATATTGGTGAAATCCTATGAATATTTCTAGATAATCAAAGATAAATTAGCTGGGTTTCTTCCTCTTATAAGTGCGATGTCAACTTATTACATGATAATTGCCGGGTTTGTGAACTACAACAATTGTGTCATATGCCTTGGTTTGGCTGTGTTTCTATGAATTCTCCAGTGCAAAAGAGAAGGCTTTCTACAAAGAATCAAGGAAGAAGATGGTGAAGGGTGCAACATTTATGGCTTCTTAGAAGTTAATAAGGTGGCAGGAAATTTCCATTTTGCACCTGGGAAGAGTTTTCAACAGTCAAATGTTCATGTTCATGATCTGCTGGCATTTCAAAAGGATAGCTTTAATGTAAGACAGCATGAATCTTCTCCCCATGGCCTCTCTTTTAAGAGTAACATGTCGTTGCATTCAATGTCCATTTATAACATGAGATTATCAAAATCTTTATAATCCATGCATGATGCTTGGTCCAGCCATCCAATTAATTTGTAAACTGTTATGCAGATAACTCACAGGATTAATAGGCTAGCTTTTGGAGAGTATTTCCCTGGTGTTGTGAATCCACTTGATCGGTATTTATTTCTCCTGTACAGTGTATTTCATTATGTTTTCACTTTTCTCGGAGCTTTTTCCAATTACATATATAACATGGTGTGTGTTGGCCTATTTCTCTCATTTATTCACCATTCAGTGTGCAATGGACACAAGAAGCACCAAACGGCATGTACCAGTACTTTATCAAGGTCTTTTGCTGGACTAGAACCTTTGGATTTACATCCCGTCACTGCCATCTGAGCAAGGAAATTTAATCAGTACCCGACAATAATGGCTCTTTATTATTTATGCAGGTTGTACCTACTGTATACAGTGATATCAACAGGCACACCATCCAGTCAAATCAAGTAAGGCTGCACATACATTTTTTACGAGATGTTCCATCATATTTTCAAGATTACATGGTGTTGGCATTTTTTTTCCTTCCCACAGTTCTCTGTGACTGAACATTTTAGAAGTTCTGAAGCGGGTCACTTTCAGTATGTTCCTGGAGTTTTCTTCTTTTATGACCTGTCTCCAATTAAGGTGAGTTTTTGTGTCAACAAGCTCAAGGTCTAGTGCACTGATTGTGTTTCCTATAGTTTCTAGTCTAATTGTGGTGATTTTTTGTCTGGCTTACTCTCCTATAACTTATTTGCACTTTGCAGGTGACTTTTATGGAGGAGCATGTGTCATTCTTGCACTTTCTAACAAATGTTTGTGCTATTGTCGGGGGTAAGTAGCTAACCTTTTCCATGTGAACCTGTCAAGAAGCTTAAGCTTTTGAGTGAAGTCTAAAAATGAATCATATGTTAAACTCTAACACACCCTTCTCATGCGACAGCCTAGTTCTCTTGGGCTAGAAGCATGAACAAAGCACAAGCTCGCCTTACCCATAGAACTTCACAATTAATTAAAAGATTGAGGGCAGTGTGGTTTGAACTCATAAACTCTCAACCACGAAGGCTCTAATACCATATCAAGAATGTAGTCAAAGTAGAAGTTTAAGTTTTTGTTGAAGTCTAAGATTGGATCATATATTAAACTCTAGCATAACTCAAATCAAAGAGAAACATGGTAGATATTGATTTTCACTTGTATTAATTTGTTGCAGCCCTAGATCAGTTAATGAGCTAGACCGTTCTTTCCTTGCCACTCTTTCAGTTTTTTTTTTTCAACATTTTCCATTGCAAGCTGCTCTGCCATTCCTATGTGGACTAAATGATGCATGATAGGCATTGGTTGATGTACATTTGTTTTTTAGAACATGAATTCATCTTTGTGCAAGACTGCTGGTGTCTGTGGGCCATGCAAGGTGACAGCTCCATGAAAAATGGTGCCCAGTTATTAGTTCTCTGCTGCTTCTATGTTGCATCAATTTCCTTAACGATTGCAGTCTTACAGATATTTTTGTTTCATTACCTATTTGGAGATTGTATGCTTTGCGAGATGAACAAATCTGATTTCAAGTATAAAAAGAAATCTTGTGCAAATTTTTTTTTGTGGATTTTTCATTTAGCTTTCCTCTGCATTTACTGAAGCATTTCTGCATATCACAAGCATCTTGATTGGTGTGTTGAAGGCTATAATATTCTTATGATCAGGTGTTTTCACTGTGTCGGGAATACTGGATTCATTTATATATCACGGTCAAAGGGCAATCAAGAAGAAGATGGAACTTGGTAAATTTAGTTGATTTTGTGTCTTATCGGTATTACAACTTATGACGCAGCGGTTTTGTGAGCAAAAGGCTTCACAAATAGAATGGGGTTTGATAACACCATTTTTAGCTGATCAGCCTTGGATCGGACCACAATGCTATTTCGCGATTCATGAGTTTTGGCAACTGGGCTGGTCAGTGAGTGACATTTCTTCCGTGATTCAACGTTGTACTTTAAACTTGAAGTGCATTAATCCTAGCTTCGCCGAAATACGTTTTTGGTTTTGGGGTCTTTTGGCAGAGAATTTACTTGATTCTCATGCTTAAAATGGAGGATGTTTATGGATGTTTGTTTTGGATGAATTGTGGAATTTCATCTAGTGTTTCTGTGTGTTCAATGCGTAAGCAATCTACAATCAAGGCACTTTATAGTTTTTTTGGTGCTCGGCACATTATAACTCGCAAGAATTGCTTTGGCATGAAGATGAACGCGTGGGATGTTCAAGCCCAGAGCACAACAATATAATGATTGACAGTTTCCTTGAAAGTTTGTGGCTCATCAATCAGTGGAGATGATGTACTCAAAAGGGGAAAAGTCGTGGTAGCCTGTAGACTGTTAACTCTGGTTACCTCATTTTCTTCGACAACAAATCTCAAACGTTTTCCATATGTTCAAGTGAACGCTCCATTTATTTTTATATTTTTTTCTTCTCTTGGAACAATTTACACCGTGTAGACTATTTTAAGAAACTAGAGGGGCATGTGTATTTATTAATGCTTATATTTAACAGATTCTTATATTTGTTATAGCCCCTTAAAGCTTAATGACCCATGAGTCACGAGACTTATCCATGAGCATACACTAAATGTTAACCTGCGCGAGCATTCATTAGTAGCTACTAGCATCGAAGTAAATCAAGAAAGCGTGTTTTGAAATTTGGATGTATTTTTTTAAGCTTTGAAAAAGCTCAGATTCATGGAAACATTGTGAATATGGTCAAGTTCCTTTTTTCTTTTTTATTTTTTGGGTCCATGTGAATATATGGTCAAGTTCATTGAAAGACCTGGCGACACTTGTGTTGGTATATTAAGTGTTTCGTCTACTTTATCACATATCCACATTGGCGTTTGCCTTGGACAGAATGCTGCGTTGCATTTTTTATCGGGTCCTAAAACAAAGAGACGACCTTTTGCTTGCATGGGGGTTTTTTGTCCTCGTACTCACGTAACGCCTGCCCCTACCAAGTGGTTTTTGGAACTAGGCTTGAGATGCATGTTTCAAACCGTTTCGGCCCCTTCTTACAATCCGTTCCGTGGCTTTAAAGCCGACAATTTGTTTTTGCTATTTTGGACTAAACCCAACCAACTCCTGCTCTGATGAAAGATAACCCTCAAGCTTCTCTGTAACATTCCATTCATGGTCTAATTTACTTCTATATTTATACTTCAGAAACTTGGTTGGACTCATTAAGTTTTCGTTCCGATTTTTGGTATATCACGACAAGACAAAAAACGAGCCGGCCATTGGCGAGGACAAATCTCCAATGACATTACCTGCTATCAACAACAACTACAATCTAACACTGGAAAGAAGTCTACACAAAACCTGGCTCTGCAACTGCCAAAAATTTCCATTGCAGTAGCCAAATTGCCTAAACGACCCGTGACTACATAACATGCGAACTGCTATAATAATAGAAATAATAAATTAAGATAAAATAGAGGCCCAATCAATCTCATCAGAGGGATATTTGTGCAACGAGAAATTCCCGGAATCAACGTCCAGAGGCGCCTCCTCAAAATCAAGGAACGTCAGCTCCGACAGCGGCGAGGATCCCGCCGATCCCTCACTCTCCGTCAGAGCCGGGGACGGTGTCTCAACCTTGCACAACTTGTCTGCGAGAACCTGCTCCACGGGCGCCACAGCCTCAGTCCGGGTTATTTTCTTACGGCTGGACGACTTCGGCTGCTTATCAGCTTTACCTCCTTTCGGAGATTGGGCCAAGCTTTGACAGATGGCTTGCAGCTTGGCGTCCACCGAGGAATGGAGAGGCTTGTACTCCCCAAACTGACCCTCGATGTGGGACCCCTGGTGCCGGAGATTAGGGAAGTTGAGCCTAGCAAAGTCTCCTCGGAGCTTGTAAGCTGCCTTGTCGTAGGCTAAAGCCGCCTCTTCCGCTGTGTCAAAAGTACCCAGCCAAAGTCTTGTCCGATTCTTAGGTAGGCGGATCTCGGCGACCCACTTGCCCCAATGCCGCTGCCTTACTCCTCGGTAGAGCTTAGTGGGCTTTGGTGGCTGACCCGCTTGCTTCATGGGTACGGGCTTGGGACCCAACAAGTTAAGGCTATGACGGTGAGAAGTAGGAGGTTGAGGAGGATAATAGTTATTTGAACCAAAGTTACTATAGTTTTGGAGGTGAAGTTGGGACTGGATCTGTTGGATCTGAGCAGGGGTGAGGGTGTTGAGCCCAATCGCACTCAGCTGCCCAGAGTCTGTCCCGGTTGAAAACGTGTGAGTCGATGATGAAGATGAGCAACCATCAGGGAAAAGAAAGGCCGGCTGCTGCTGTTGAGGTAGAGTGGAGGGAGAAGGAGAAAAAGAAAAGCAATTGTAAGGAGAGAATGAAGCTAAATGAGAGACAGAAGTGGACTCATCTGGAGATGATGGGTGTGTTGATGGGATAGCACTCCTCATAAAAGGTTCTAGTGCCTCCATTAACTCACCACCACCACCACCACCACAGGGGCCTGATTGAAGAGGCGATCTGCTACAGTAGAAATTCATTGCAGCTGCCATATCTTCAGCACTCAAAACAAGATAAAGTTAGGGGGGAAGGGAGAACAAATACAAAGGAGGAAGAAACAACGTGCTCCTTGTCCAAATTCAAAGAACAGGGTTTCGTTCAAAAAGAAACTAGAAAAAGATTTGAGCTTTTCTAACGAGAAGAAAAATAGACCGATCAAAAGAGGTTTGGAAATAGATAACCCCTCTTGAATCAAGTTCCTGAAAAAAATAAAAATCAAACTTGAGGGACCAAAAAATAACCCTCCAAGCTGATTCAACTAAGCTAAAAAAAAAGATTAAAAATATATAATAAAAAAAACCTACAAAATTAAGAGAAAAAATAGAGAAGAAAAAGGAAATAAAAGAAATCCTGGATCTCGATTCTGAAAACACCTGGCTTTCCAAGAAATCCTTCTTTAAGTTTGCTTTTTACCCATAATTTGCTTAAAAACAACCTTAAAATGCCAGAGAACTTGAAAGACAGATAATTAACAGAAAGGGATTCAGAGAAGCGGGGCGTTACAGAAAGGGGGAAGGTCGAAAACTTGAATTTACAACCAAATACCAAGAGCTACGATCAAATCTCTCTCTCTCTCTCTCTCTCTCTCTCTTTTTTATACTTTTTCACTTTCTTTTTTTAGTTTGAGCCACTCGATCGACCTCTCTTGTCCAAAGCCAGAGCAGCGGCCCTGTCCGCTATATAGAGATGAGCGGGAGGCTAGTAGATTATACCGTAATTATCACCCCTAAAATCTTTATTATTTTTATTTTTATTTTCTAATAATTATTCTGAAAATATTACATTTGCCTGCTTAATTTAAAACCTGGGTTGGTGTTGGGGGTTGGGTCCCGACCCCGTTCATGACGTCTTGGACCTCGTCAATCCACTTGTTGCCTGACACGTTCAATCCTATGATGTCGCTTTTGTGGACACCTGTCCAGCACTCACCGCCAGGTTTGCAGCTCGCTTTTTAAATTATCAATTTAACTTTGTTGACTTTGGTTTTACGCGTTCCCATTTTCCGTTTCTTCTTCTTCTTCTTGTTTTTTTTTTTTTTAATTTCTTTTTTCCCGGGGACGCTAATGTGGCCCATAGGATAATATATATATATATATATAAATAAAAAAAATGCCGCACTCCTCCACCAGCCACATTGCTTAAAATTAATTAAGTAACCATGGAGGTTGTAAGTTAGTGTAATGATAACATTAACTTTTTAATTTGTGGTCAGATAAGGTTGTGGATGAAAGTGTCATCCGGAACTCTTTTAACATTTGCTTACAGTGGGTGAAACAGTGGTTGATTGAGACATTCAGCTAAAGATTTATTTATTTTATTTATTTTTTAGTGGGGTGGGTCCAACCATTAAAAATCACTCTTGTGTTCGTTTTTTTCTTTTTGTTTGGTTCTCAAAATTGTCCGCTTAATTAGAGATATTGTAAGAAAGTGTTGAGTCTAACCTATAACAACAATAATATAAAACTTTTTAATCCATGATTGAGAGACATCCACAAGAAAAAGAAGACTCCAGAACCTAGGCTAAAACAATTAAAATATGATTTCTATTATCCATTTCTCATTTTATGTTTGTGCTCTCTTTGTTTTTTTGTGTTCTTTTTTCTTCTTCTTTTTAATAAAATGGGATTGTCAACAGAGAGATAGTCCATTTTGAATTAAGAAAAACCAATGTAATGCTGCTGCGGGGTGGAGAAAATTAAAGTCACTCCTATCTAAAAGCAGAGTGTAATTATCTGCTCAATTTTACCTAACCATCTTGCGGCCGAGGGTTGCGAATTGCGTCAGCGATGATGCCATGTATCGGCAGCGAATAGGCCAACTTTGCCTTTATGTTTGGAAATTTCTGAAATTGACTTGACCACGGTTAGTTGTAATTTGACCGTAGTTAGGTTACCAACGAGAATACGGCGCACAATAATTGAGAGAGAGAGAGAGAGTGAGAAATGAGCAACGGACGGACGCATCACGTGCCCGAAACGTGCGAGTGACAGAACTGGGAAAAACTGTTGCGTAAGTATCGGATCCAATTCAGTAGATTTAAAAATAAAAAAATTTAAATAAATATAGTTTATTTTAATATTATGTATAAATATTAACATTAAATAATAGATAATATTAAAAAATTAATTATATTTATTTAAATTAATTATTTTAAAATTTTGTTAGTATCTTGTCAAAGGTTTTCCGTCAATAACACAAAGTGTTCCCTGGAATTCACGTGTTATAGTGGCGCGTGGGTGTTTCTTGGCCTAGACAATAACCATCGAGTTGAAGCAAACCAAACCACAGTGGGAGGGGCCGCTGGTGCTGGTTAAGTTAGTTGACCAAAATTGGAGGTATCCAGAAAAAGAGAATCCCGATAGGGATATCGGGTTGTGTCCGCTTAAGCCCAGACCCGAGTACACATGATCTGGACTGTACTCCATTTTACGTTTTTTTTCTTCCCCCCACCCCCACTTTATTTGATAAATTGATTGTCTTTTTTATCATCATCTTTTTTTTTTAGCCTTTTCTTTTGATTTTATATACTTTTATTTATTTTTTATTAAAATATTATTAATTCATAAATTATATAGTAAAAATAATTATTTTTATTCTCATAAATATTATACTTTCTTTTTTAAAATTAAAATTAAAATGTAAAAATTTTAAGTTATTATTTCCTAATTATTCCTTAAAAGACTTTTTATTTATTATTGATATCCTATCAAAATACGAGTCTAAGCATATAGAAGAAAAAAAAAAAATTTGTCAAATTCTAATTCTACATTGCGTATATATAGATGGATAGATTTAGGACACATCCTATAGGGTATAAAACTTCTTCGCAAGATTAAATGTATTGGTTTCGTTATTATTATTATTATTTTCTTTAATTTGCTTTTAGGTATCTCTCCTGTCATGTGATGCAAAATTTTGATCAGTTATAGTTTAGTGTGTGTCACATGTGACGACTAAACTGTGTTATTTATATCTATTAAACCATTATAAGATGATTAATATTAATAAAATTTAATTAAAAAATTAATAAATTAGCAGTCATACAAATGTTAGTTTTTTTTTTATTATTATTATTATTATTATTATTATTATAACAGCTCTCCTTTTGTTGACATTGGCAAGTAACAATTTGACTATTATTTTGTGATATTAAGAATTTTCTTTGTCAGTGTCCAAAATGAGTTAAAATGAAATTTAGGTTCATCGTTAGAATTTTTGACCAAACAACAGGGGCACCAATTCTTCTAAGAATCCCTAATTTGCTTTAAAGCAACATTAACGACTTTAACGAGCCGAGTACCAATTATAAACCAGACCCATGACCATGATTGACACGACCTTAACACTTTTTTATTATTATTATTTTTATTTTGTTTTTTGTTTTGGGCTTTCCCCAAATCACGAGCAAAGTTGGTTCATTAGGTGCAAGAGGGTTGCCTTTTTTTTAGGTCAATTCGAGCAGACGTATAGAGAGGTTGTGTGGATGTGTGGCATCATGACCACTCAATTTGGACTCTTTAATCATCCACATGACTCTGGCCTTTCAATCAAAGTTATAAGAAACGACGCAAAAGAGTCACAAGTCAAAACTGTTAATCATTTATAATTTAGCAAATGCCGTGCCAATTTGCCGATGCCTTTTTCCAAGTTATATCCGAAGAACCAATAAGTCATTGGCTGATGCACTATCTCTAGAAAAACCGTGCCCAGGTCACACCTCTCATCAATACGTTGCCATTAATGTTAGTTTCTTTTTTAATTTTTAATTTTAATTGAAAGAGAGAAAAATCTAAATCCTCAAATTACCCATAGAAAGAAGTAATATTTTCCTGTGGAGTAACTTTTTGAAGTAAATAAATAAATAAAACTATCTGGCACCCATGATAACGCTTTTTTTTTTTTTTTTGGGGAGGCATGGTAAAGTATTTTCTGAATAAAAGGGTTGTATATAAACACCAATCTGGAACTTTAATTTCTTTTTTTTTTTTTTTTTGGAGAAGCATGGTAAAGTATTTTCTGAATAAAAGAGATGTAAATAAACACAAATCTGAAACTTTAATTTCTATTTTTTTTTTATTGTGCACTCTCTTAGTTTTATTTATAGTATTTGATATTTTTGTTTAATTATAGGGCTATGTAATTATAATGTCCTAACCAAGAAACCAATTTTTGCAAATCATTTCTCAAAAATCACCATCCAATTTTGAAAAAAAGGGTGTCTAAAGTTTGGAGGGAAATAATTTTCTTTCTTTTTTTTTTAAAAAAAAAACAATTGAATAAGCCATTTGTCTTGATTTAACACTTATATCTAAATAAAACTGTTAGTGACAATATGAAAAATTCTAAAACTGCAAGCAACTTAATAAGATGAAGGCAAAAAAAAAAAAAAAAACCCCACACAGTTAAATCAATTACAGTCAATTGCAAAATTAAATTGGTTGGTTTGATGTTTAATCTGTGAATGTCATTTGTTTTTAAACCAAAAATAAATAAATAAATAAATAAGTTGACGATCAAATAATTCACAACTCTAACATTAGTTCTGTCAAACTAAAAAACTCAGCAGTATCCACCAAATAGAAATGTCAGTGTGAAATTATCATTTCCTCAATGACTAATACTTAAAAAAATATATGTGTATATAATACTTAATATATATAAAGTAAATATTTTTTAATAAAAAAATTAAGAGGTGATACTAAATTTAAAAATATAAAAAAAGTAAAGTAAGTATGTGTAATAGTTAATAATTAGGTGAATTAGTGACTGTGTGTTGGAGTGGGTATAGTTATATTAGTTATAAAACTTTCTAAAATATAATCAAATGTCCTAGAATATTTGCGGCGGGACCCAAAGTCTATTCATTCACGCGGTTTCCAAGTGTGAAACTAAGCTGTTTTTTTTTTCTTTTCTAATTTCACGCGGCCGTCTCTTTTTCAATTAAGCAACCGCTAACTTTGTGCCACGCTTCTCATCCGATTCGCCGAAAATTTTGACGATGGGCTGCACCGCTGACTACAGTACGGCGCGGAGAAGAGCCCACCAAAGATCCTCTTCCACCGAATCCCAACCCCTCTGGTTAGTTGGACCGCCAGGTCACCTGCAATTTCGCATGGCGCCATCATTTTTCGTATTTGACTACTCTTTTGTTGCGCACAAAATACACAAGTTATTAATTAAAAAAAAAAAAACATTTCCCTATTGCACATAGTAATATGTGCGATGAGTCTTCTTTTTTAAAAAAAAAAATTAATTTTTTAATAAATATTTTAATTATTAAAATTTATAAAAATAAAAAAATTAGCCTAGCGTGGATATTGTAAATTGAAAATGAAGTTACTTCAAGTAGAATTGCTCCTCACTATTCCGGGCTTGAAAATTCTGGCTGGCACAATGGCTGGGCGATGTCATTTTTCTGTTTTATACAGGGGTCTATAATAAGATTCAAATAGAGGTAAATATATTATATTCTTAATTCTTCTCATCATCTGAGAGCCAAGAAAGCTTTCACTCTACATTTCTTACTGTTACTTTACTTCTTCTTTTTTTCTTTCTTTCTTTTTTTTTTTTGGGGGGGGGGATGGGGGGGGGCATCTGCCTTGGATGCCCGTGTATAATACCTTTTTGGCAAAGCTTAAAGCTTTTATTGGTTATCACATTTTCTTGCGGGTAGGTTTCTGTCACATATTTCCAGCCTGTTTTTTTTTTTTTTTTTCTTTGATGCAACTGGCTAGCATTTCTGGTCAACCATGTTGGGTGTTATTAAATTCGGTCTACCGTACTGCTGCACCCCGCTCAGACCAAGTCGTCTTTAGATATCAGAAATGGACTTTTCGCTGGATCCAATCAGCATTGACACGAATTTTTTTTTTTATACCAGCAAATTTTAGCACGAATAGAAAAAAACACACGTTAAAAATACTCAAATTACAAATAAAATATTTAAAATATCTTTCAAATTTATTTAGAATTATGATAGATTTAATAATAGTAAATATAATTAAATGGTTAGTAATTATATATAATGTATTGGAAAAAATAATTAATAATTTAAAAACAATCATAAAAAAATTGTTATATAATTAAATGATAATTATTTTTTGTAGTAATAAATTCAAAATATATTTTTGAGTTGTAATTTGCTTCTTACATTTTGTCACTATACTGAAAATTTATATATATTTAACATGTAGTATTTTTATTAAATTTAAATTTTATAATGTATTAAATAAATAATAAATTATATTTAATTTAAAATATAACCAAAATTTCAAACAAACCCTTATTGTTTTTTGTAATATTTTGCACCACAAGGGCAAACAATGAAGTCAGAGTCGCGGAAAAGTCGAATTAACAACTTTTGCACAGATTTTCAAGCGGTTCATTGTATCACGTCCCTTCTTTGCCGCCCAACATGCGACTGACTTGCAAAGTACATTTTAGATCCGCTCCCTACGTTGCTTCCATCTCCAAACTCTAATCCTCCAGGGCCCGGATTTGAGACATTCAAGGCCCGAGGCCGATGAGGACCCGCTGGTTGCAACTCCCAGCTCGGTTTGTGAAGCATGTGTTGTCAAAAACGCTTGGATCCATGTGGCCCCGTCTCGGGCTTGTTGCCGTATTAATTGTATATATGCAGGGCCAGGTCTGGGGTTCTATTTTTAATCTGGTGCTTTTGTTGACATTCGTGAGCGGGCTTTGCTGCCAGGTTCCATACAAGCAGAATCTAACTTGTCACGGGATTTTCAGTAACAAAAAATTATCAGAGTTCCTTCAGGCCGAACAATGTTTTTTTTTTTTTTTTTTTTGATATGCAATATCAGGGTTAAGCTATTATTATTTGGAGACGTTTAAAGTAAAAAAGGGGTATCACTCATTTATAAATGTTAAAATTAATCATTTATTATCACACTACAAATTTAAATTATTGATTAAATTGTAATTTTAAAATTCTTAAAAGTCATATACGGTATTAAAAGAATGTGTTTATTATAGACTTCATAAATCAAATTGTTAAATTTTAAAAATTTTTGATATATTGAGGTTATGAAAGACATTATAATTCATAATTTTATTATAATTATAATTATTATGATTAAGTGTATATAATAATCTCATTACAAATTTAAATTGTTTGTTAAAATATAACTTCATTTCTTTTTTTTAAAAAAAAAAATTAACGGCATTTATGATGGAAGGATTACATGCATTATCGAATTTTTATGCTTCCACTATAGAAATTAAAAATTCCGGTGGATGTACACCAACAGATTGGCATGAATGTCGCGCCTCAAATGCCAGCGTGACATTTTTCTACGAGGATGCATGGCTTAATCTTTGAGACAAGTATACGAGAACTAGCCGAGTCAACCAGATAACATTCCTTCGCGACAAACGGAGACGGCATTTCTGTTAAAAGACAACAGACAACGCAGGAGTTCAACGAAAACAAAAATCTCCACTTGGAATAATCACTTGCAATAAAAAGGTAAAAAGTTTCGTTTGATTCTAATTTTTACAACGTGAAAGCTTGTCTTGTCAATTCTTTAGCTTTTCAGAATCTGAAACTAGAGATGTCGGAAAAGTTACCACACGCGACGCATTGTTCGACTAGGGTATTTAGTACACTGTATCCATCTCTCTAAATGAATTTCGAGAGTTTCAATTTCACTTTATATTTTATTTGAATAGGTTGTGAAGTCAAAGTAAATTTATTTTATTTAAAACTAGAGTTATTCTGGAAGGAACCATGTCATCTGTTCACACAAGTAGTTGCTAGTTAAAGAAGAAGCACAACGATTAAGATCAATTCGACTCGACAGGGACTCACAGTATTGTAATAAACTCGAGTAACAAGCTTGGATACGAATGCTCCTTACAAGTACACAGTTATTTTGTAAGGTAATTGCAGGCATGAACTAAGCAGAAACAATATTTCCAGGCTGGCAAGATAAATTTGTGTGTCTCACAACCTTCATTTCTAATTCCCGCAAAATGTTGACGACAGAACCGACCTCAGGATCTGCAAATTGCTTATGTAACGTTTCTGGCAAGAAAAAAGTACTACTCAGACCTCAGAATTTTTCTTTTTTTTTTTAGATTATTACAAAAAGGTTTTTCAAGTTTGTCGAATTAAATACTCTAGTCTTCTAAAATTTCATGTTGGAAACACTGATCAACTGCAGTTTTTTCACAAAGTTTAAACCTCTTTTTTATGGGCATAAATTTTTAATTGTGGAAAAGGAAATTCTACGCCTTTGTTTCTTCGATAAACCGAAAAGAGGAAAATAAGGAACAGAAAGCCTTGGGACTATAAACAGCAGAGATAGGCTTTCAGAAAAAGAAAAAAAAAAAAACTTGATAACATAAACAGAACATAATAACAAGAAGAAGAAAATTAAAGATATACAGTTTCCCCATATAAAAAACAACTGCAATGATCTTTACAGGACCCAAATTCACATGTTACATTTCTGCCGGCCTAAAAGAATCCTGACGGAAATAGCATTCTACCGCAAAGATACCAGCCCAGTTGCCCTTTTTGGGAGGCTGTGCCTCGACATAAAAAACAGGGGCATCAATCTCCGAGACATACTTACAAGCCTGCACGGTCAAGTGAGAGGCTGGTTTTCACTACACTTACCTTGACTAGAATATTGCGTCTAAGTACCGGTTGTAATGCTTCCTTTTGAACTCTAACAGGCTACCGTAGGTACGGTCAGCAATCCCAACAAAGAGAGCTTCTGTATCGGGACTGAATGATATGCCCGCAATCTCCCCGAATAGATCGATCTCCTGACACTTTGCATACCCAGCTTCTGTATCAAAGACATGAACAAAGTCTGCAGGTTCAGCCATAGCCAGAAACCGGCCATCAGAAGTGAACTTAAGAGCTCTTATTGCACCAATATTTCCCTTCAGCACAGCCAGGGAATTAGATAGATTCCTTATGTCCCAAAGCCTGCACGTGGTGTCTTGGTTACCAGTGGCTAAAATTCGTCCATCGGGGTGCCAAGCTGATGCAAATGAATAGTCCAAATGACCCCTGAGGCTCGCAGTTATCTTCCCAGTACTGGCATCAGCAACCAAGCACTCGGAACTGTCCCCAAGGACTGCTACCTGTTTACCATCTGGGCTAACGGATGTGTTCTGAGAAGCACAATTAAATATTAGTGTGTCAGAAACTAGACAAAGAAGTTCATAATCAACTCTTGGGAATTGCTTGCTGTGAAAGAGGTCACTCACATTCACTGACCACTCAAACGAGAAATGATTTAAGCAAGCGAAAGTTCCAGCATCAAAAACTCTAACTTGAGCATCATTGTTGGCAGTCATGATTCTCAGCGAGCCACTGCAAGGGGATGGTTCAGCATTCTGTTTAAGAGGAAGTGAGAGATCCAAAATCTAATTTGAGGAAAAGTTCCTTACTTGTGGTTATGGTATATATCTACTGCATTTGTGATGGCACTCTCATCTGTTGTCATTTTTGTGCAAAATGCAACTCCACGTTGATTCAAATACTGGCCAAATCAAAGAAGCTATCTGAGACGAGGAAAGGAATCAAAAGCATTGAGTTATAGAGGAAGCATGCATCCAGACACTTTCATACCTTGCAAATAAGCTCTCCTTCAAAGCCGCCTGCCACCATTAAGTTTTCTTTAACAGCCATTGTGGTTATATGTACTCTGGACAGTGACTGAGACAACAATCCTGGCGACTTCTGTTTTCAGAAAATATATTGTTAAAAATAAGAAATGAAGTTTGGCGACCCTCGACAGTGAACTCAAAATGGCATACCAAGGTAGGTTGAATTGTCTTTGCCACATTGACTAATTCTTTGCCTCTTCGCAACAATGATGACCAATGGAACACAGAGTAATTTTGCATGAGGTACACATCATGTTTAGATGTTGCCCATAGCAGATTCCTCAGCTGCATAATGCATGAAAATAAAAACTGGCAAGCACATTACTGACAAAATTCAACAGCGACATAGATGAACTTCAACTTATCTTAGACTAATGAATGTCAATCCACCACATGCTAGCAAATGTACCAAGGAATTGAGTGAAGCAGTCAAGACCATCTTTCCCAGTAACAGAATTTAAACAAAAAATAGGATGGAAATGTTTAAGGCAGAATACGATTACAGCATTATATACCTTCTAATGCAGCAATTCTTTTTTTATTTATTTATTGGGTGTTTATGAACATGTTGAGAGGCACCATTCCAAGTAACAGCATAACAATATGTTCTACTAGGGGCACATTTAACGAGAATCAGAAAAGTAATGATACAACATATATACTAAAGAAACAAAAGATGAAAAGGAAACTAAGAAACAAACGTGATAAAGATCAAGTGCTAGAAAAAGGCTTTAGTACACCTGATGGTTCCAGTTCAAGTAGACAGCACAAATCTATAGATTTCGTGTCAGCAAGCCCCCCCCCCATCATGGCACATTGGCATTGGACAACAGAAATTGGTGCAGAGGCCTCTTAAATGCTTAGAATATTTCCTATCATACCCTATAAATGCATCCTTAATTGTGCTTACAGTTCAAATATTACTTCCATCCTGCTTTAAAGGCTGAAATACAGCGAGATAACAGTCCTAAATGCCACAGATGGGTTAAAGCCACGTAATATATTTAATAATTAGAGGAAATGATTGTATATGCAATGAGATAATGCTTTAGACCTAGCTATCGCGAGGACAGCATATCAAGAAGACTTTCAGATACCAAGCAACATGTCATGTAAATGTATGTATGAAAAAGCACACTGTTCTGACAGCCAAAGCCAACACATGAAAAAGAGCATCCTGCAAATTGATGATTGAGGGGAAAACAAATGAATGATGCCAAATACATCCAAGCGGCATGTGTCCTGCTGTTAGCAACATATGCCCTGCAACATGGTACCTCAATTATAACAAGCTCAATCTCCAAATTGATGTTTCAAGGAGCTAATATGTGTAAAAGAACAGTGAATAGTGCACTTGAGAATGCCCAACATATACCCTGTCTTTGTCTGTTTGCCCAAGTGTGACTGCATACATGTCATCATTTCAGAAGACCAGCAAGACTATAAAACTAATGACGTGTGTAAAACCAAAGTGGAAACCAAATGCCAGAGGGGGTACTGGTTACTTGTATAGATGCTTTATGGTTGGCAAATAAAATGTAATCATCCAATAAGCACTTCCATGAATGTCATATTGAGCATGAATGTCACACAAAGCAGTGATTCATACACTTACAAGCAGATCAACAAATCCCCTGAAGACTTGGGATCAATTTACTAAGGCCTATTTATATGTCAAAACAATGGACCATAACTTGATTTGGCTTCCTTAGAGAAGGCATTCAAACATGGATGACATAATCAATTTGACATACGGAATGACAGCATTAGATCTACATCCATGCCTCGTCTTAACCATCAAAACTTAGGCCAAAAATGGGGAGAGGCATGACTCAAAACAGTAAAAAACGTGTTCTTTAGAATCCAGTCATGTTGATACATGTGCCTTCTAAACGGAGGGGAACTATCTTTGTGGAAGATGAAAAGGAGAAAATCAAAATATCTGAGACTACAGTGGAGCAAAGCATGCACCTGAAAATGCACGATTGTGGATTTAACCATCCTCGTGTTGAACTGAAAATCATAAAAGGTCTTTCCTCTCTCTACTTGCAAGCACTCCTGCCAGCGGAACATATTTAAAAACAATTCACAAATTAAAATACATCCTTAAAAACCAAACTGGGTAAAGCTAATATGAGATTAACATGATTTCTTGTCTAAAAGTAACCTCAACCCACTCCTTCACACCCCATCCCAATCTAAGACAGAAAAGGCTGAATTTTGGACCCTGCTTAAATATTAACATAACCAAAGTCCCTTCTGCCACCAGATCCAAACAAAGCCGGATAAAACGGGAGAAAAAAAAATATACACACACAGAGAGAGAAAGAAAGAAAGAAAAGTGAACAGTGTCAACCTTGTCAGATGGATCGAGAGAGGTAGAGAGGTTCTCGCAATTCTTGTACTGCTCTAATCTGGTCTCCCGGTACTTATCCCTTGTGAAATTAAGCCTCTCCCAGGGTATCCCCTGAATATCCTTGCCATTTCTTGCCTCTAATGCCGACGTATCAGTCTTTGGCTTTCTCTGCAATTTCCACACAACACTATGGCATCAAACAGTCCATCCCATGCGGAAACAAAAGGAAACAAACAAAGCAATACCAATTCTTCGAAGTCATCTTCAAAGTCCGAGTCCATAGACTGGAAGTCCTTGCATCTTCGTGGTTTGGGGTCGTCAAAAGCGTCGTCGTCTTCAAAATAGTCAAAATAGTCGTCGACGTAATCATGATCATCGCGACGGAAATACGCCATTACCCTACAATTCTTACAAACAAAACATCAACCAAATAAAAAAAGACAAGAAACAAAAGGTCGTTAAATAAAACAATGTCGATATTATATGTACGCTACGCATAATCTAATGTGATCTCAAAAACTCCGAAAGAAACGGAACAGTATTTCGAACACAAACCTACACAATCTCTATCTCTTTCTCTCTCTCGCTTGCTTGTAGAATACACAGTCAATAATGCCATCAATTACCTTGAAATCTTGCAGGTTGGAAGAGCACTGGATCCTAGACAGAGTTAGTCTTTTCCAAAGCACCAAAAATAAAGAATTTCCAACATGCTGAGAAGCCAGGTTGACCCTCGAACGTAGCTCAAAAAGGGCATGAACACGGAAAATAAAAAAAATAATAATAATATAAAACAAATGGAACGTTTTCATCGCAGGTTTGAAACGTAGAACTTCGGTGGTCCCATGATATAAATAAAGTCAGTGCCGTGTGGCGTCTCTCTTCTTTGGTTTACAGAGAGCATTGACCATCTTTGTCCAAAAAATGATTTTTACGTGTGACCACTTGCTATATATATATATATATATATAAGCTCTCGACTGCGTAAAGGACGTGATGAATACTAAATATGGAGGCACACGCAAAGGATGAATTGAGCGTCAAACGTGGACGAAGAAGAGGATCTAAATTGAGTGGCCCAGTCAATGTTCACTGGCCCACAAAACCGAGCAGCCCACTTGTGCTGATGTTGATTTGCCCTCTAATAATTATTGGTCCCCATCAATCATACACACAGTGCTTTTGCGAATTAGACTTTGCGCATTGGTTATTATTTTATGGCCGTTAAAAACTTCGTCTCAATTTTGGCAAGCGCGGGTTCTGAAGTTTCAGCCCTTTCCGTCATTGCCATAGGACTCATCACCTCTATACAATGTGCAAACATCAGCCATCGTCAGGTCAACAGTTATTAGAAAATGGGCTTTCATCGTCTACTTCCTGGATGCCCGGGTTGTGGGGCTTCCAGACCCGTTGAAGGCCGTGGCTCATGGGCTTGAAGAATATGCGTTTTCCATTCTCGTATCAAATGTGGCCGTGGACTAGTTATCACACACGCACACCGACTAGCCCCGTGATTATCAAAATCTAAAAAACCTTGGAATCTCAAACCCACCACTCGTCCCCAGATATCCCATCTTGGCCCATTTTAGTCAAATCATCGGAGGCCGAGGGCACAAATCGTAATTATGCAAAAACTCCAGGGTGAGGGCAAATTGAAAAGGCCAAGGAGGAAGGAATTGAGAGAGAAAGAGAATTAAAGGAGGGGTTGGATTACAATTTCAAAATCCGACCGGGGAAACAGGTTGCCGGTGAAAGGAGTTAACAACAGCCGGTCAGTGTTGGCTCGATATTTCCTTTATAAACCCATAGACCTCCCCGCTTTGATTAAGATCCTGTAATGTTCATGTTGCATGGTTAATTTCAACGACGAATAGCCTTTTTTTAAAAAAAAAAAAAAAAAAAGAATTAGTAATTAAATTATAAATATGTAACTGAGAGTTTACGATAACTTTAACATTAGACATTGCAACGAACGGCCAAAGACACAGATTCTAAAACATTGATCTGTCAATCACGTGTACCTTCTGGTACGTTGCAAAGTCTGAAGGAGGAATTTCTGGACATGCCATGTGCAACACATGACAACCTGTACCGGGTCCGACGTTGGAAGAGGTTCAACACTCCATTTTTCTATTTAGTAATTTTTGGTAATCATTCCTTTGTTCTATAAAATATTGTTTGCACTCCTTTTTTTCCCGTCTCTCTCTCTCTCTCTCTCCGAGGGCAGGAGTTCCAACGAATAACTTGTCGGACCTCGTTTATCGTTCATCAATAGAGAAAATAAATAAATCAATAAATAAGGCAGTATGAAGTCTATAATCTATTTTTTCAGGAGAATAAAATAACCTTCGCTTGTTTATATAAATTGATTTATACTTTGCTAATGTGCTTCTGACAAAAGTTTTCATGTCCAGTATAGCACAAAAAAAAAAATAAAAAAATTGTATCATTTATGTACTGTCAACTTGAATATTTTGTGGAGTTGTTTCTAAGACTGATGTCTCGATTTTTAATTTCAATTTCAACCGGAATCAAATGAAAAAAAAAAAAAGTAATTTAAATCTTATTCCAAAAAAGAGCAAGCAGTATATGCTATTGCCAGCTCTGTTTTCCCGGTTTCTTTAAACCAAATGAAACTTAGTCGTTCGACCCCAGAAGAAGCAAGCTTTGTTTGAACAGGACTACCATCTATCGGGTCCCATTTCACCATCTCTACATATACAAAGACACCCTTTGCCTCGTTGGCTCTATTTCTATGGTGTTTACACGTTGAGGAGCAGCTCGAAAGAATCGCATTTCTGTCCTTTGTTGGCCTCTACCCGCTGAACCTGTCAGGTTCGTTAGCAATTGTGGATCTTTTTTTAAGTCCTTTTTATTACGCTTACTGAGAAGTGTTTTTTTAAAAAAAAAAAAAATTTATTTGGGGAGGGTTCTGAATAAATTTTGTTAAAGAGGCTGATTCTGATTAGAGAGTGGTTGAAATTGACTATAGTTACATTCTGGGTCAGTCTTCTTTTGAATTGATCAGAACCCATTTTCAATTTGTTGATGTTTTAATCCAAAAGCCCGGGTTTAGCTAAATTCTTGTTTCTGATGGGTAGCTGACTTTACAGTCGCTGTCTACCTGGAATACATAAAGGAGGGCAATGCATTAAATTCTAATTGTCAAGGTATTGTTTTGTGGGTCAAACCCATAAAAATTCCCAGTTTTTCCACGAAGAATCAATTGGTGGATCCATATTTTCATGCATTAACAACACTTAAATAATGAACATTCTCCAAAACCAAATGCAGAACTTCGTCCCACCATATTTTTAGAATAAAAATAACTGAATGATCTAGGACTGTAATCTTGACCAGTCAAGCTTCCATTCCAATAGTTAACACGAGGTTTATTAACATTATTTATCTAAACAACAAATGACCTCTTCTTGCTTGCTGATTTATGTTCTCTGTCTTTTAATGAGTTCCTTTACATATATCGAGGTTGGTCAAGTTGACTCCATTATCCTTTTTCTCCGATAAAAGGAAATCCAGTATGATGACAAGAATAATGGTCTCCCTTCTTCACTTTTCATAAGAACCAAATCATTATCTGTAAAGCTGTAACTGTGTCTGTGTGTTTCTATTAATCATAGCTTGTATTATATGGAGATAGAATCTGTAGAGCATCACACTGTGGTTCTGACTTTGTCAGCCATTAACATGCACAGAATCTTGCAATGAGTGAGGACGTAAAGAAATCCCCTTCAAATGGTTTTCAGAAGACCTTGGCAACCGAAGAGCAGGAGGCAAAGGTAAGTCTGACCAATAAAATGTCTGGTTTACTGTGATTACTCATTGCAACTAAGTTATGGATGTGAAGCTGAGGCATCTAATTCTGGGGAGAAAACGTTTTAGGCCTAAAATGTTTTGATGCTAGCAGATTAATGAGGTGAGAAGATTGGTAGGGAAATTGCCAGATAAGTTGTCCATTTATTGTTCTGATGCATCAATCTCAAGACATTTAAGGGCTCGAAGCTGGAATGTCAAGAAGGCAACTAAAATGCTTAAAGAAACTTTGAAATGGAGAGCGGAGTACAAACCAGAAGAGATTTGTTGGGTAAACCATACTTGTTTTTCCTCTATTCTCATGAATTCTGAAGAGTGACTTAGTGTAACGGTAAGGTTACAGAAATGGTATATCTGTAATAGTAGGGGTAAGGTTGTGTGCATTTGACCCTTCACCTGAACCCATAGTGTGGGGTCTTTATGCACTAGTACGCCTTGTTTTTTATTTTGATGAACTCTAATTTTAGAATTTAAGTCCTTAATTTGAACACTGACTGACTTTAATTTCCATGCATAGAAATAATGTTTACTTTATCTAAGTTTAGAATATATGGGCAATCATAATCCAATGATAGTTTATGATCTTCTTGTGCTTGCATGCACCCAGTGAATACATGTGCATAATTCTTCTCTGCTTCTCATTTTGCACTTGGATGCAGAGTCTGTCCAGTTTATGAGAAGACTAAATTAGAGTAAATAAGAGGCTTTTTTTTTTTTTTTTTTGTTTTACATAATTTGATTTGGGAAGTTTAACTTATACTAGACATAATTGTTGAGCCTACAAATGTCAAGTATACATTATCCGAGTCCCAAATCACTGACAAGTTCCACCAGTTTCTCAGGCAGATTGACTGGAACACTTTCAGACTGTTTGGTTTCTGGGCTCTGGTCAACTTGTACCCTCTTCTGATACTTAATGTGCTCAATTTATCTCACCATTTGTGGTTGTCATGTAGGAAGAGATTGCTCTTGAGGCAGAGACTGGGAAAATTTACAGATCAAGTTATACTGATAAGCATGGGAGAACTGTTCTTGTTATGAGACCTGGTTGTGAGGTTTAATTTGACAATCTTCCCAGTACTTTCTATGTCTTACTGTAATTTGTAAGGCTGCTGTTAATCAAAATTTTAAAGAATATTTGGTCCTCTTAAATGTAATTTGAAGACATGTTAACCTGCTATGAAATTTTCAGAACGGTCCACCATATGATTGTTATGGTAAAGGATTTATTAACCTTTATTCAATTTAGGCTTTTTGCTCTTTAGCCATGGATCGGGAGTTAGGAAGAACGAAAGGATATTCAAATTCCCAAAATCCAAGGCTGAGCCTTCATTTGATCTTTTTCATATAGGTTGCATCACCTGTTAGAGATCAACTTCAAAAGAAATCTAGTTAACTCTTGTTGCTTGCTTCACTTTGACTGCAGAACTCAAAATCAACAAAGGGACAGATTAGGTATTTGGTGTATTGCTTGGAGAATGCCATTCTGAACTTGCAACCAAACCAGGAGCAGATGGTCTGGCTGATTGATTTCCGTGGTTTCAATTTAGCAAATATTTCATTGAAGGTGACACGGGAAACAACCCACATTTTACAAGACCATTACCCAGAACGTCTGGGTCTTGCAATTCTGTACAATCCGCCCAAATTTTTTGAACCGTTCTGGATGGTAAGTACATCATGAGCTTTTCCAGTACATTTTCAATTTCTGTGGGGGCGTCAAATGTATGAAACTTTTACCCTGTCTGCACAAAAGTGAAAGTGCTGTTGTGGATGGCCAGCTACACCATATACTTTTAATTACCCAAAGTAGAAGAGTTGATATGCTATGTCACCAAAATGTCTGGAAGTGATGTAGCTTGTTTTGACTTTTTGATCTTGGGTGTTAGCTTGTCCATATGCTTTCTGATTTTTTACTCTCCTATGCTGGATCAGTGCATAATATCAAGTGACTCATTCGTTGCAGACAGCAAAAGCCTTTCTAGATCCTAAGACTCACAAAAAAGTCAAGTTCGTTTACTCTAATGAACCCAAGACTATGAAAATCATGGAGGATGTATTTGATATAGAGCAACTTGAGTGTGCATTTGGCGGAAAAAATAATTCAGATTTTGAAATCAGTAAATATGCTGAGAGGATGAGAGAGGATGACAACAGGATGTCTTCTTGTTGGACAAGGGCAAGTGCTACCTTATCAGTGCCTCAAACGGTTGCATCCTTGGATTCTCTCAACTTAGATTCTGATGCTTCCAGTAGTGATCAAATGGACAGTTTCCAGCCCCATGGGGAGGACTCAGGAACTTCCCTTCTAGGCAACAATGTGCCTGCTGCTGATGGTGACCAGAAAGAGTCTGAAGGCACAGATAAGTGTGAAGATGCGATTCCTAAGGACAAAGCGCATGTCTGACTTTGACCGAGGTATGGTGGCCCTCAATGACTTCGGTTGTGGACTTGGCACGGTGGACTTGTCATTGTATTCTGCAACTTCAATTTCTCTAGCTTATTTCATCATTGTATTGGTAACTTAAACGGAAATTTAACCATTGATTCCATGCTGAATCTTTGAAATGGCAATCAGAGCTGGCAAACGTTATGCATGTCTTCGTGTTTGATGCAAGTACAACGATTATCCCTTGATGTTTCGTCGCATAACTTGTCACTTTCTGCTCAAATAAAGACACAATGCTTAGCTTTGCTACACATGCAAAAGTGTCTTGACGCATAAAATTTACTAGTGATAAAATTTTCAAGAGATGACGTTGGTTTGGTTTGACGGGTCATGTAATCATGCAGTCCAGTCTTTTCTTGGTCCCAAGATAACATGCTCTTGGATCTATCGTGTCGTCCATGCTTTAAGAGCCATAATCTTTATCGATGGCAAACTTATGTTTTGCTTTTGCATCTTTGTCTAGCGTGTAACATAGTGTCACAACGTAAGTAAGGGTGCAATACTTAGCTGATTCAAGAATGAACAAATGGAATAGCTATTTCATCAGTCTTATGGACCTAGTGGAATTGAATTCTACTTGAATTGGAGAACAAAATCAAGATGATGTTAGAACCAACTAGCATCCGCCTACTCTCAAGAACCGCTCCATGAAAACAATCTGCAACTGTCGGCTCGAGATCCCAGCCCATAAACTTGTCGCCACGCGGGTACCGCTAGAACCAACTAGCATCCAGTTAGCCTTCCAACGGCATTTCAGACCTCAATAAGCTATAGATCTAATAACATGCTCAAGGATGGCCCCCCCATTAGCAGCTTAAAGTGAATTAAATAAGCACTAAAGAAAGCTATTGTTTTGTAACTTGGCTTGCAAAGCAAGCTCGATTACTAATAATATACTCACGTTTTCGGCCATAAAAACAATCACATTTGACTATGCTATTGGACTACCATGCGGGTTTTGTTTGTCACAATGAGAGGATGTGATAAAAATACAAATTTGGGGCAAAGTTCTTTATCTGAATACATTAAAAGTTATAACCCCAACAGGCCAGAGTCTATAATCAGGGGATAAATTAAAGTTCTCTAAACACTCGGACAGACAACATAGACAACCCAAGTTGTAACAAGTAATAACAGTAGATATGGAATCACAAAGTAACCATGGCCATGAAAGTCTTAATCTTCATTTTCATATGCCTGGTATTGCTGGAGAATCTCGGTGCAGCCAGGCTCAGCCTCGTCCTTCATGAAGCCCATGGCATTAGCATAACGATTGCCTGACGCAATCCCATTGGAACGAGTAAGAACAACACGAGCATGCTCACGACCTGCAGAAGGTGTGCTGCAGTCTTTCTGGGGGCTGCTAACGAGCACAGCATCGCAAAGCTGATCCTCATGGTCCTCATCGACAAAGATGTTATATGATCCTTTAGAGTCGGTTGTCCCTTCCTTGCTGTAGACAAGATCCATGGTCTTCCTGTCCCTGCATTCCACTCTGACCCTCGCACCTATTGGAAACATAAAGAAAACATATTTGCTCAAATAATCTGAACAATTAATCAACAGATGCCAATCGTTAATGTATGCAGAATACACTCATTAGGATGCCAAAACAACACATTCACATATTGCAATAAACTAATCCTGCCCTTGGCACACAGAAAAAAAAATTATTAAAAAAAATTTAAAATTTTTATTATTACTACGAAAAGCTATGGTTTCGGTCCCGTCCAGTTATAATATCAAGTTGGTTGAATTAATTAAAAGAAAAAATAAAAAGGTAACCAAACCGGCTATATTCACAGCCCAGTTTTTGCCGGTCCGGTTCTGGTACAGGGATCCGGTCTAGTCCGACAGATCAAATCTAAGAGAGCAAGTCTAGCACATTTGTCCGACAGAGAAAAACTGAAAAACCAAACAGAAATGGTCTGAACAAATCAAATGTTGTAATAAGTAGAGAGCAATTATGTAAACAGATCTGGCACATAAAATGGACAAAATAAGAGTAACGCACCAGCAATGTGGGCGGTTTTGGTGGTCTCGAAGCCCGCACGGCAAGTGTCACAGTACACGCGGCCTTGAACCACAAATGGGTTTCTTTCGGGCCGAGTGGCGCTCACGATTGCCGGCAGCACGCAGAGAGCAAGTACTAACAACAGCCGAGCCATTTCTCTCTCTCTCTTCTTCTTCTTCTTCTTGTTTTTTTTTTTTTTCCTGGAATCCAAAGGTTTTACTTTAGAGGGAAAGTTAGGGAAGAAACAGAGAAAGCGAGGAATGATAAAAAGGAGGGTACAGCCAAGAGCCCAAATGCGTAAAGCGAAGGGGAAGTAATTATATATATTAAAAAAAATCATTCATTAAAGAAATGCGGTGAAAGCGCGTTTCAGAAATTGTTTCTCTGAGGCCGCTGATTGCTGCGTTTTGCGCTTTTTGGCTTCGCAATCAGCGGAAGATAAAAGTTGAGGAGTTTGTGACGTGTGGAGCTTGATTAGTGGGTTGCTTCAATATCACGATGGAGAATAGCGTAGGAGATTCTATACAGATTGTGATTGATTGTGTTTGAGGACAGCTGGCATTAGACCTGTCGGTGCTCACGTGGGATGGGACCAGGAGCAGAGGACAGTTTAGATCTGCTGTATTCCAGGCTTTTGTAACGTTGGAAATCATTCCGATGGTCGTCACCATTCATCTTTAGCAAATGGTATTGATTTCCTTAAGCAAATTATGATTATTACATGATCAATTTAAGGAATATCGACGCGTAAATCTTAATATAATGATCAATATTTTATAATAATTTAATAATCACGTATTTGATTCTTAAGAACTTTTAATTTATAGAATATTGAATTGAATTGCGTGTAATTTGAGCCTCATTAAAAGAAATATTAATTAACCTTGATTAACAATATTTAAAATGTTTTTTTTTTTTTTTTGTGTTCATAGGTCGGGTATTCTTTAGATTAATTTTCTATATAGACGATCTTAAAGATATACTACCTCACATAAATTGATTGACTCGGTACATTTAGTTTTATATTTTTTGAATGCTTCATGCAGATTGATTAATTTATAATACTTAATTGTATCTCAGATCGGTGCACACAATTATGCAGATCGGAACATGCATTTGTACATAATTAATTTCTTATTTAATTTTACTATTTCGTAATTTCCTATGAAGTTATGAGGAAAAAGAAACCCAATTTCGTTTGTTGATCATCCCTTACAGAATAGGAAGCAATTTTTCAGAATGAGTAAAGCTTATCGGTTTTGGTTGGCTACCTGGTTCTTCCTTTTTTTTTTTTTTTTTTGGGTCTTTATCTTTGCCACAAGTTAAATCAATTTTCTAATGTCAAGTTCAATGCAGATTGAGAAAGATTACACAAAAGTTAGTCCCACCAGCATCCTATCGCTCTAAGGATTCAAATTTTTTACTCATGAATTTAAACTCGGATTGAATGGATAAAGTTAGAGTTTAGAATCTTTTTAACTCTTCCACAAGGCTCGGCACAAATTTAACCTGCAGAATCTTCCCTCGTCGGAAATTATTCATTAATAATACTTGAAACAATTGAAAGCATCTTTTTTAATAATTAGGAGCCTCCAGTTAAAGAAGATTGCTCATCAGTGCTTTGTATATAAACTCCTCAATTTTGTTCTCTCCTTGTAAGATTGTGATCAATGGTACTAATTGTGCTGTCGTAACGTGCTCGCTAGTTACTAGTTAATATGCCGATAGCCCAATGCAGTTGCGCTCTTAGATGGGCCAGGAGCAATTGTAGACATTGTTACACAACTATTACAAGGCCTTGTACAATGCTATCTACAACGGCTTTTGCGGTGATGTCAAACAGGCTAAGTCCATCCGAGCCCAGAGACTTGCTTCCCCTTGCTGGGGGTTTAAGTGGATTAACAGCATGAATGCCCAACAAAACATCGATTTTAAGCATGCCCATGAGTGTCTAAAATAATGATTAAATTAATCATCTCGTGTATTTCTCTAATAATATTTTAATTGCCTTATATATGTGTGTGTGTGTATATATATATTTTTTATTTTTTTTTATAGCCAAACTAACACTGTGTGTCTGACAAGAACACCGTATTTAAAGCACGTATTATGCTGGTGTTGATGGGTATATGTTGGGAATTTACGGAGACATTTGGCTTGTGATGGTGGATGCCACATTGTTGCTGAGCAACTGGATCCAGAACATTTATATATGGTCACTTGCATAAATACGTAGGTTTTAAGCGACCACTTTCCTTAAGAGCTTAATTTCATGAAGGATTAATACGATGAAGACAGAGATTGGTGGAAAAAATAAAAATAAAAATGGACAGCTCAACTTCAAGTGAGCTGTTCATATGTGTGGACATCAAAACCCACGACAGATGATTCATTTTAAAATGGTCCTACTCAAAAGTTTCTTCCAAAATCAATATACGATGATTGCCGTATATAACCTCTTTTTTTTTTTTTTTTTTTTTCATGTTTAAAAGGCTCACTAAATCATTTGCCATTTTAATGGATTCAACTAAACCAAGGCGCAACCAAGATCCTCGCGTCAGCGTTCAAGTAAAAGTCAGTCAGTCTAGGGGACCACTCGACAACCAACAACTTCCATTGAGGCTCAGAGAAGCTTATAAAAATTGGCTTCTTTTTTCCCTTCAATCCTTGAGCAATGTTCACTCTTTCCCATTTTTATTTCTGATTGTTGATCCATTACACCCTTCCAAGCAAGAAATATAATTAAAGATCACATTGAGAGATCAGTGCCTACATTTTAAACCATGGCCCTGCTGTTGAAGAGACTTTTATGTCATTAATAAGTTAATGTTGCAAGGGATTAAGCAGGCAATTGCACGTGCATTGGAATTATGATTTATGATGCCCGTTTGACTAGTTGAAGGTTAATCATAAATGTATACATTACATACAAGTGGGCAGACAGGGCATGCAAGGGCTCAGCCCCAGTCCGGACCCCAAAATAATTGGTGTGCGTGGAGCGTGCAAGCTTTGTGGAGTGACTTGGATGACAGACTTACTTCATTGATCGGCCTTCCATCGTCTAGCGGGATATAATAAAAATTGTGCACATACATTACATTCAAAGAAATGTCAATAACATACATATACACATACATACGTATGTATGTATGTATGTATAAGTAAAACTGTATTGAACTAAGAGTTGCACTAAAAAATTAAGTAATTTGATTATTAGATCTTGTAGCCAATAACATAAAGTAGAACCAGTTTAGCTAATTCCCGGCTTGGTGGCAACGCGGCACCGTATTGGATTGAAAGTAGCAAATTATGCCCAATATTACAATAGAATTTGTCGCATCGAGACTCTTCGGCTATTTCTTTTGATCACTTGTAAATGTCAATTGATTGCAAATTAAACCGATACAGTGCTCCAGCGAGACTGTAGAATTATTTATTTTCGAGTTATTTGTGCTGTATTGAAAATTTAAATTTATATTGGATTATGTCCCAATGTTGATTAAAAACAAAAAAGGTGTCTCAATGTAATTTTTTTATGACTATGTGCACCAAATTGAATTAACTTTGTTCAAAAAAATAGGTAAGGCCAACTGCCAATGCACCTGTTAAAATTTTACTAAATGTTACTGTTGTTTTCGGCTCAATAATCACCTTATTTGTTAATTTTACTAAAAAGTTTATTAAATCCTTCTCTGCATCAAATTTACACACTTTCCAAAATTTATATATATACATCTTTAAATTTTTCATTTATTTTTCTAGTTTTAAATTATTAATCTTTAATATTGATTCATTTCTTGAGTAAAAAAGAATTATATATATATATATATCATATTTCTATGTATTTTTTCACATTCTTAAACCCTCTAACATCCCCCCCTAAAAAAAAAACAATATTTTTCTAAAAATACAATTTAAGTTGTTTCCACAATTGAAAATCATATAAATATATTTACATGTGTTGTCAATTATTTAATATGCATTTAATGTTCTGTCATCAAAGAACACTATCATGTATCAATACTTATTAAATATAAAAGATAATAAAATAAATTTTTATTTACAATTTCATTTAATTGTAACATTAAAAGGGATATTATTGATTTATATATTTTTTTTATACTTCTGGCGTAACCCAATAAGTATTACAAAATATCTACTAAAAAAAAAAAGTGTTGTCAACGGTACCAAGAGTCTCAACAATCGTAACAGGATAAGCCGTGATAAGAATCGCGGAGTTGTTTGAAGGCTTCATCCGAAAAATAATATATGAATTTTTTTTTTTTTTTGGTTCAAATCGTATATTTTTATAGGTAGGAATATGAGATGCCGCACTGTATTTGCTACTTAACAATACATTACAGTGGTCAATATTTAATTCAGAAAAAAATAATTAAATTAATTTTGAAAAGCCATGCAAAGCTAAATAATAATAATAATAAAAATAAAAATAAAAGAAACCAACCAAAAGTTTACACCTTCTTTTTAATTTTCTTAAAAATAATAAATTATAACTACTGAAAGTTTTTTATTCTTATTTACATTTCTCATGATTTATATAATATATTAGCTTCAAATCTCTTATTTCTAATTTGTCACTTCAACGTGCTTTTATTGATTTGATTTTTTTCTAAAATATAGACTCAATGTGTTTAATAATTGTTCAGAGGATGTGTTGAGAGATCCCATTTCAATGGTTCGATGAAAATTTTGCTCAAAATCCAGGGGAAGAGGAAACAATATAAAAAGTATAGATTTGACGTGGCAACGTGGGAGTGGCCAGTGACTTTTAACTGCAGTCGAGCAAGAAAAAGGAGAATCCAATGACCCGCAAATTCTTCGGGAAGAAAAAAAAACTCCATTCTGCTCGTGAATATGCATGTATATAGTACGCATAGGCGTTCATGTATATTGATGATAAGCAAAGTAGAAAATAAAAATTGTGGGAAAAAAAAAACAGATTAAGTACAAAATAATGGGGTAAATGAAGTGGATTTCCTAATACAAAGAAGAATAAAAGATTAATTTTGTTTATCACATAAAAAAATTAATTATATTATTTTAAAATTTATTTAATATATTATTTTTATTAATTAAATTTAATCTAAATTAAATATTTGTATTAATTATAATGTTAATTTATGTATTATATATTATATAATAGGTATATTTTTCATTATTATGTCATTGAATTTATAATTATAACATAAATTTTATTTTTTTTAAAAAAATAAAATTTAAAATTTAAAATATTATAATTTTTATGATATTAAAAAATTATTTTATCAATTTTTTTAAAATTAACTCTTATATTATACTAAGAAATTTAATAAAATAGATTTATCACGTACTATATAAATAACTATCAAAATGAATCTATTTAACAAAAATTAGTCACTATAAATAAAATTTAATTAACTTAACAAATATGTTAAATGAATTAAACAAATATATAAAATACAATTAAAAGATTCTTTTACATAGTAGGTAAAATAAGTAGCATTGCTTATAAAGAAACAGCCAACATGATGAACGGCGCAGATTCACTCCTCAGTTCCTGGCTCTTCCTTTATCTCGCCAATCCCCACTCCTTCACTGCTCTCTCTCTCTCATCCTCCAAAGATTTCCTCTGTCATGAGAAAGATGAAAACAAAAAAGAATTAAAATTATATATATATATAAGAAAAAAAAAACAGCTTCATTTGTTATAGAAACGACTAGACAAGAAGAAGAAGAACAACGACGACAAGAGCAATAACAAGATGCTGGGCAAGAGGTCACGACAACCTTTGCAGAGGACGACCAGTATGTCGGAGATCACTTGCGATCTGAACGCTGATCGTAGTGAAACAGCTCCGCCGTCGATGGACAATCCCCGCTTTTACCAGAAGCAGGTGGGGTTCGGCGGCCACCCATATCAATGGCCCTCGGCTGCCGGCACGGCGTCTCGGAGAACCGCACAGCCGCGGAGGGCTTCCGCTGATTTTTTGGAGACTGCTCACTTCTTGAGGTCATGCTCCCTCTGCAAGCGCTGCTTGGCCCTTAACCGTGACATCTACATGAGGTACTTTCGGGCTCTGTAGTGGCTTCCCATTTCTCTTATCTTTAAAATTACAGTCCCTTCGTTTCATTTTTTCCCCTCCCGTTTTTCTCTTTAATAAAGGGGAAGCCTTGGCCAGCACGAATGTTATTCTGAGGAAATTTCCAATTTCAAAAACATCCTACAAATTAAGAGTGACACGTTTAATTATTTTTCCATTGAACACGAATCTGTCCTAAACTACCGTGCTGCTTGGTTTAATCTTAATGGAGGCACCTTATGCTTCTCTTCTTCTCGTAGAGGGGACAGTGCTTTTTGTAGCCTGGAATGCAGGCAACTGCAGATGAACCATGACGAGAGAAAAGGGCAGTGCTCAATAGCATCCAAGAAAGAAGCAACATCCTCCATCACCACTGTATCAGATGTCCCTCCTAAAGGCGAGACCGATGTCGCCTTGTAGTGTCAGTGTACCTGTGGCCCCAAATGGTGCAGCTCAATAATTTACCTTACCCTATTATAATAGTCTATAATCCAAGTCTTGGATTATTGAAATAACTCTCATGGGCGTTTGATCTGGTCATCTTTTGTATCCAACTGGGCAAAGTTTTGAGGATGTTATTACTTAATTTTATGCGGATTCACCATCTGAAGCTATTAATCTTACTTCTCCTTTCTTATGTGCTACTGCTCTCCAAAGCTGCTGCTTCTTCTATCTTTCCCTTTGTTTTTTTTTCCCCCCTTCTCTTTTCTCCCTTCTCTTTTCTAGTCCTCTCTTGCTTTCTTCTTGGCTTTAGAAATGGGAAGAAATTTTCAAATTTGTCATCCATCTGTTTGTGCCAACCCTTGTTACTAACTGTCACTTACAGGTCTACGTCCATATGAACAATAGGTTATGATAGACATACAGAACATAAAAATACAATGATTTTTAGAAAATTAAAATAACGATTACAATTTTTTTTTATTTTCTTATTAAACCTATTTTGATGTGCTTGGCACATATCATATATTTGTTGTACCCGACAAGAATGTGCAAACGATGTCTTCATTAATGGAGGTTCATGCTTGATGAGAAAAATTTGAAGTTTTTTTTCGTCCTTAAAGTAGTGACTGGGATATATGATATGCAAGCAAGTAAATGGACATAGAAATTATAAAAATAGTTAGACACAATTAATAAAATAAAATATTTTTTTTCTTTTAATTAACTTATTTATTGTATTATTATAATGATATTTATGTTACTCTATTAATTTATTTAACTAAGATTCCATTCCTTTAGCCAACTAACCTTTGGTTTGATGCATGCTGAGCGAAGGCTTTCTATTTTTGCTGAATAAAATGCTAATCAAAATGGTTACAACGGCACCTATAATGTCCTGATCTTAAAAGCCAAGAAATTTTAGGTTCAAATCATATTCATTGCCGTGATTATTTCTACACAGTAATTAGAAATTGTAAAATCTATTATTATTATTATTATTATTATTTATTTTTTATTTATTTTTTATTTTTTTTCCTCCAGAGAGAATAGTCACAGATATCGACCCCAGGTGCACTTGAAAAAATGGCCGACTTCTCTTGTTGGCCCGCATCCTTGGCGGATGTCTGCCGCAAACCTGCGAAGTCAATAATTGCTTGAATAAAATAAATAATTGTGAATTAATGTCACAATTTAATATTGCTGTTTTAAAGTGATTGATTACATGGAAGGAAAATTTGTTGCTTCCAGTGAAAAAAAAAAAAAAAAAACCAATAGTAAGCTTAATTATATATAAGATATCGATAAGGACCAAAATAGAGTCGAGGGGTCTCTAATCTCAATTAGCCTCGGGCCTAGTTTGGGTCCCACGAACTTATCCTAGGTTCGAGATTCCCTAATTCGGATCCGACAACCCAATTAGGGCCCCAAGCATCAGGAGCCTTCATGGTCTTAATGGTTAGCATCCAAGTAACCACGCTACAGTCTAATTCCATTAAATTAGGTACCTATCACTTTATAAATATAAAGGCCTCTATGCTCACAGAATACCGACTCTAAAACTCAACATTCTTTATGTTTTTTTTTTTTGTGTGTGTGTGTGTGTCTTATAGGTATTAGATTTTAATCCCACTCAACTAAGGACTCATCGCATATAAAACTAGAAAGTAGAAAAATATTATAAGAAACTCGACGGAGGATTTTTGTTTTTTTCTTGGTAAATGAACATTGTAAAAAGTAGTTGAACACTAGAAAATTTTAGTTTATTTTTTTCTTTTTGCTTGGAAGTTCAAGGGAAATGGCGTAGGCAGGGACCCTATGGTCGCACCTTTACTAGATTCTGTTGATACGAGTCTACTGGAAGACTTTGTGCCATAGGTCAAGAGGTAATATAATATATACATCAGGCAATGAAATCTGTGGCGGGTCCACTTCCTGATCGGAAGCAGAAATTTTCTTTTTCTTTTTTTTTTTCTTAAAAAAAAAAGAAAAAGAAAAGAAGTCTACCAATAAAAAGAAAGCCAACCTGGGAAGAAAGCAATTATTTTAGAGGCGAGTCGGATGCAGGGCGATTAAAATGAACACAAATTACAAAGGGTCCCCACAAGGTTTTTTTTTTTTTTTTTTTCTTTTTTTATCTGGGTCGCAATCTCCCGCCTCAAAGAGAAAGGGTCGATTTCCCCTCCCCAGACGGCAAAGTAAAAAATTATCTATTAAATTACAAGATATTTGATGCAACTTTTCACCAAACCATAATTTAAAATTGTAAATTCTAATTGGTCATTGAATGAGAAAACTTGATATTTGAAATCTTGAAAAGAGAATTTCAATTAATTTATTTTTGATTGATTAAAATTGAACCAGAAAAAAAATTATATGTCAAAACAATTTAAAACAAGACAACTCAATCAATAAAAAACTTAATATTCAAAACCTTGATGATTGCACATCATCTATTACGCACTTTATTTTTTGTGTGCTAGAATTACAATATTAAAGATAAAAAGAAAATTCGTAACTCCGCAGTTTTTGAATGTAAAAGATTAGTTGGTTGTACCATACGGCATCAGCCCATGGTCTCGGATGTAGGGGTACTAATTGGTTGACATCTTGGCAAAAGATTACCAAATCTATACGATCAAGGTAAAGAATATTGAGGTGAATGATTATATTTTTGAAGGGGTCCATTGGATTCAATTTGCTGTAGAACAGAGATATTGATGTCAAGCAACAAAAATGCTACAGAAGGGGGTTCTCAGTTTCCTTTCTTTCTTTCTTTCTTTTTTTATTTTTATTTTTATTTTTTCTCAGTTTTTTAAGGAAAAAAAAAAAAAAAACTTCCTTTCACTCACAGAATAAGAATATATACGTACTCCATGATGTTTTGCTTTTGTAATTTTATAATCTTTCCTAGTTCGCTTTATTAGTCCATTTACTTTCCTTATATTAAAAAACGAAATTACATCATGTCACCTCTTAAATCATATATTATAGCTGTCTTCCATCAATTACATAAAAAAATGGCTTTTATAGTTGTATGCAACTATGCATTGTTTTGGAGTTTGATTTGCGTTGGTTTGGTTGCTGGCTCTGTAGACGTCTTGGGGCGCCAAGGCAATTATGCTGAGGACGAGGAAGCAATAGCAACAAAGATTATTACCAAAGAGTTAAGCCTTGATTAAATAAACAATCAATATTTAATTAACAATTCAATGAAAATAACTTTCGTTCTCTCAATTGCTTCCCTCGGGATCATATATTCAAGAGGCCCCACTTGTGTAAGTGGGCACGTGTCTCCATCAACCTCTAATTAACTAGCATCGATTCCCTTATTTATTCCACTTAGGGACATATATTTTATGGCCGATTTGATTTGTTACTCGATGAAAGATTGATCAATAACTTTCATCAAATATTCCACTTTGCCATAATCTATCCATAACATTAACACAAGCAAAACAGCAACATATTGAAGAGGAGACAACAAGAAGGATGTTGGGATTAGCGTTGGGTTCGCGACCTTAAGACAAACACGTGTGTCTAACGACTGGAGGGGAGCTCTAATGTTAGTCCTCTTACACTCAAGTCAGTCGAGTAAGCAAAGAATGAAAGTCAATGGGAACTTGAGAATGTTACATTTGAATGGAGAGACTTGAGCCATTCATGGGCCTATGGAAATGCTTTTTTATTGTAAGTTTTAATGGTAACGAGAGAGATGAAATGATTGAAGTCTCGAGACATGAGTCGGAATTGAAGACAAAGCCTAAGTAGACTTTTAATAGGGTAATAATCTTTGGAGATTCTGGCCAACTTCAAGCTTGGAGCTTGGAGCTCGTGTTTCATAGTCTGTTTAGCAGACGAACTCGAGAGGGCCCAAGAGGTGCGGCTAGGCCGAATTGCTCCTTGAAAAGAGTTTGAAATTTGAGAAAGTCATAATAATTTTAATGCTATTTGATCTTTCTTACCCATTAATGAAGAGGCTTTCAAAAAATTACAATATTCATGTTACATGGTTATTAATATATCCATGTATAATTGCTTTACTCAGCGAACTAGCAAATTCCACATAATTTTTTAATATTTGTTCAGCATTCACCAAAGTGCAACGTTGCCTTTTCTTTCTTTTGTTTTGTTTTGTTTTTTTTTTGAATTAATTAGTATGATCAAAGAGTACCGTATAAGTTCGTGAGATGATAACTACCATCTACCAAGTTTCATCTACGTTTCAATTGCTTCATCGACTCTCCTTGGTGGTTCGATATTTAGATGCAAAATGACCTTCCAGGGACTAAAATCTTAAAATTCAAAGAAAAAAGTCTGGCTAATGTGTCTAGGCATTATCAAATTATGATTTGTCAATTAGATATCATATTAATAGACAGAAAAATCCGTACTGGCCCCATTGATAATTCCATAAACCGTTAAAAACACTAAAACTGTACCACATCTTTATTTTATTTTATTTTATTTCTTTGTTTTTCAGGCTAGCGGGGGTTCCGGTTCTGTTAACTGGAATCCACGGTTGGGTTTGGTTGGTCGCACTCACAGGCATTACTTTACACTGTTACAAGATCAATCATCTGAAAAGAAAAAAGGTACCAACAAAAAAAAAAAAAAACATGCGTTATTTTGGCATTATGCAAAAACAATGAGATACCTTTTCCTACCAAAAAAAAGTTAAAAAAGATCAAAGACTAAAAATTAAAAAAAATAATCAATTATAATTAAATTATAGAATTAACTCATCAAATGAGAAACAATTTAATTGTGTTTGATATCTTTTTATTCTTTAACTCGAGGATGTGTGTCATTTTAATACTCTTCAAATTTAAGAAGAAAAGCGCTTGGTCTGCGTTGCCAAACCGAGAGGAGAAGAACCAACCAATTGTGAAGAATTGGGTCCCACCCGGTATCGACCATTTATAGCTTTACACCTAATTGAAAGGCTTCGTGTGAAGGTGCCAACCATCAGTTTTTTTTTCCTCATTTTAGTGAAAAACGCAATGCCCCCTCGGCCCTTGGGATTCCCACTGTTTTGGTTTTGTCTGTCGAACTTTGCAAATTTAAAGAGGTATTTACAATTTTCCAGTTACCACCTCCGACATAGCAATCGCGCCGGTAACCATTCTTTTTTTACTCATTCTTACCAAGATTTAATAAAGAAACTTTCCGGCGAATCGAGCCTATTATGGACCCAATTAATCAGCCAAAAAGTGGACACATTGCTGTGTTAATTCACTTCAGATAGTTTTACATCTGAAGAACAATTCAACTGTGTAAGTTTTATTCAACCAAAATCTTTTAATCCTGCGATGTACTTTGTTGGTGACAAAATTTCTAGATTGTGTAACGTAAGACTTACAAAGTTACACTCAACTGATAGATGAAAAAAAAAATGAGAGTGATTGAAAGACCAAAGGCATCTTCATTTTGTCACAGTGAAAATTACATCCGTTGGGCAGCTGATAGGTAGGCCGTCCGCAAGAACCTTTTTAGCTTTGTCAAAAAGAACAAAAAAGAAAGATGAAAGCCAAGAAACCATAGCTATAATTGGAAAGTTGTCCGCTCTTTGCACCAATTGGAAGTTAGGTAACTATTAACTTATGATGACGAGCGTCTGAGAGGCAATCTGGTAGTTGAGTCCTTTGAGAAAGTTGCCGGAGAGTAACTTCGGTCCATTTCTTGAGGGGTTAGGTGTGATACGTGGACGTGCGCTTGTATGCGGGGCTTGAGGACAAGGACTTGGTATCTTTGGTCACGAAGTTATTGAATGCTGTGATTATTGGCGTGGGGCCGCCATGCCCCATCTGTCACATACGGGTCCATGAGTTCTGTGGCATCACCCATACATCCTGGATAATTAATTTTACGGCAATCAGCTGAATATGCTGTAAGACAGACCAATTACTCAAATTCAAATATTGTAGTCAACAACACTTGAAAAAAAAAAAAAAGGCCATAAGGTCGAGCTGAGAGTCTTCGATTTTATTTTATTTATTTTTTAATGTGTAGAGACTTGGTTTTAATTGACATGTAAGAGAGTAAACCTTAAATTTAGACCTAAAATTAAGATAATTGAACTGTTGGATTTTATGACCAATGGCCAACAGTACACGTATACTTGTCAGCTTTTGACGGCTTAATTTGGATTCTATAAATAGAACTTGGGCTGGCCTTCACCTAGCAGCTTGTTTCTTGAAGAGGGGAATGCATTTTCCAAAGCCCATCATCACACTTATGGGTCGCCCCCAATCTTAGGTTTTTCATTTATTTTTTTTTATCCCCTCCCTTTTAATACGCGTTTCCTCGTTCATTTGAAGAAATAATTTTGTGAGGCGTCATCTCCAAAGAACTTGGATCTCAATTTTCACCACCAATCAAATTTGAAAATTGAACCAGCATGAGGCAGTGTTATTTCGGTTCAACAGTCTGGGCAAGTGATCTGTGTTTCTTGACAAGTCAAGTGGAATAGCCAGTAAGGGAAGTGGGGTGGGGTGGAATTTTTGACCATACTGGCTACTTGTGCTTATTTTCGAATGAATATTATTAGTGTTAATATATATTGGTGTGTGGAGGCTCATTGAATAAATTAAACTCTCTCTCTCTCTCTCTCTCTCTCTCTCTCACTTCTTTTTTTTTTTTTTTTAAAATGATAATTTATAATTGGGTTTTAACTTGGAATACATAATGTCCTCGTCATCCTGTTAACATATTTATCTCAAATTCAAAACTCAGTTTGATGCTTTATGTTGACACTCGCCTAACTCTAATTTGAAATAAGCTTTTTTTCGATAGAATATTTTAAATTCAATTGAATGTATTGACTCCTCATCTTCCTTCCATATTAAAATGCAAAAAATGTTATCTATTTAAGAGCTCTACAGTAAGTAAAACACGTTAAATGCTAACACATTTTTATTTTCAAAATTTAATTTTTAATATTGAAGTACTATATGTATATATGTAGGGAGAGTAAGTATATAGAGTGGCTAAAATCTAAAATTAGATTAGATAAAACAAACTTACCCTTTTTTTCAGGGGATGTTTAAAACTTCCCAGAGATTGTAGCATGAAATTCGAATTGAAATCGTTTTTTGTTATATCTTTACGAGCGATTTCTTTAAAAGAGAGATGACCATCACTTGACAGTACCCACATCACTCAAATTACTACTACCATAAGCCCATTGACCCACCAATAGCTAGCTAGCAGCCACAAGGTGAAAAAAAAATAAAAATGATGAGAATCATTCTGGTTACGTGCATTTTGGCCGTCATGACCGTGCTAGCATCATGCAAACATGCAGAAGATCAAAAGGCAGCACCTTCACCTCCAAACTCGCCGGCGCCGGCTCCGTCGTTTGATTGCATGTCCATTGTGTTTGAAATGGAGGATTGCATACCCTATTTGGCCCTCGTCCCCAATTCTGACCCAGAACCAGCTGATACGTGCTGTTCCGGGTTCATGAAGGTGGCGAAGACTGATGCAGACTGCGTCTGCTTAGCAATAAAGGGCAGTGCAGACTATGGCATAACGTTGAACATGACTCGTGTCAAGGGTCTACCTGGCATTTGCAAGTTTCCTGCTGGCAACAATATCATGAAGTCTTGTTTGGGTATTAAATCGCATTGTTTTCTTCTCCTCTTTTTTTTTTTTTAATTGTACTTAACAAGTCCTACCTCTATCCCCGTTTCCTGTTATTATAGATTCTGACCTTATTGTTCTTCTGTTTTTTTTTTTTTTTAACACTTTTCGCTTAATTTTCTAATATGCAGCCTCTACGGCTCCCGGAGCATCTCCACCAGGTACGTTTCAGTTTTTTACTAGAAATCACCGAGGTTTCAATAATCTGAAAAGTGAAATTACCTCAAGTCATGCAATTACGTCCTTCTTGTGTGAAATAAAGACATCTTAATTTGAGACGACCCAAAAGAATCAACAATATAAATATGTTACAACTAGTTTAGTCTCATGATCACTCTAGTAGAAGGTACATAGAAAATCATATCATTCAAATGGCACTTTTATATTTTATTTCTGTTACTATTAATAGCCGCGTTAATGCAGGAAATAACCCTCCAAGCTCATCTCCAGAGTTGCCTCCACCGAAGAAGGCCCCTTGTACATGCCCATCAATGAAGCGCCCATCTGCACCTAAGGCGTCCTCACCTCAAGAGCCTCCAAGCCCGCCAGCCGCAAAGGAAGGAGGAACAGTAATGATGGCCCCAGCACCAACCCCAGTTAAGGGAGGAGCACATGCCACTTCTGTATCCCTTATGGTCCTTAGCAGCTTGCTTCTTGCTTCGTTCTCCTTGGCATTGGTGTAGGAATTCTAGCATTTTATCCTTCATGTTTTGCTTCATTGAACTATTTCATTAGTTGGAGTTTTAGTAGTGCGTTTGTCGTTGTTTTTGGCTTGTCTTGAGCAATAGTGGACAGAATTTCTTGTTGGTCTATTCCATGACATATAAAGTCGACTCCGTTTGTGTT
This sequence comes from Kandelia obovata, assembly GCA_021464305.1. Classification (NCBI taxonomy): domain Eukaryota; kingdom Viridiplantae; phylum Streptophyta; class Magnoliopsida; order Malpighiales; family Rhizophoraceae; genus Kandelia; species Kandelia obovata. Next base: position 3,573,515 of record CM038479.1, on the reverse strand, counting down.
TTGCTTAGTTAAATTTAGTTCTATGGATAGATCAAATATTTTCCTTGGAAATGATTGCCTTTATCAAATTGATGGATTTTCCTTTTTATGAGCTTCCTTTCTGAATCTGTCCAAGAACATCTACAATTTTTTTTCTTTTCTTTTCTTTTTTTATTTTACTTTTTTGGTTGAGAACAAGATTTTAAGTAATTGGCCATCATAACAAAACTAGACGGAATACCCCAAGGGTGTCTGTTATGCGTTTATTTATTGATACTGCGAGTCACATGATATCATTCAATCAAATAGAAAAACTTCATTTACTACTTGGATGAGTTTAGATACCAGTATGCTCATCCAGCTGTATTTTTCATTAACTTTTTCATTTTAATTTAACTACAAACTGAGTGAAGCATCCAACTCTTTCTCATTGTTCTTGTTCTATGCAGAGCAAGTCAAAGACGTATGTTTATAGGCATCTTTTCTCATGCAATCCCGGTAAAAAATCATGGTTCAACTTGCATTCTTTAAGTTGGGAAAAGGGGGGGGGGTGGAAATCCGAGAGAGTAATTCAATGTTGCCCACCCTTCCAGCACCTATTTGATAGATCACTTGCGTAATGGAATGGTATTCTATTTACCAATACAGAATTTGCCAAAAATGTTGGACAAAAGCTCTTCAGATATGTCTTCTCCGCTTATCTGCCCGAGGGCCAATGCAGCTTCCCTCAGATCTATTGTCCAGAAGTCCAGGGGCATGTCCTCCTCTATTGAGGATTTCAAACTTACAAATGCTTCCTTGGCACGCACAAGCTGCTCACATTGTCTCTGATATTCGCAATCAAAGTTGAGGACAAATCAATTACAATTTAAAATTCACTTAAGGTCATGAATTGAATCCTTCTCTGCAAACTTATTACAAGTTTACAACCAGAGTTCTCTGGTTGGTTTAGTAGGGACTGTCCCAGGAATACGATCAGAAAAGGACCCAAAACTGGGAAGTCAGAAAAATTAAACGGCCAGATGTGAATGCGTAAATCTGCAATTACAGGTAGCTTACCTGATTGACAGTCCATTTCCGTCCTCCTGCAGGGATCCTGTTCAGACCCACAATGTCTGAAATTGCTATTTCCAAATCTCGGATTCCTTGACCAGTAACAGCACAAGTGAAAACATGCTTAGCAAATGAATGGCCATATCTATCAGCCCACTCCATGTGCAAAGATGGAGCAGTGTCTATTTTGTTAATTACAAGAATCACGGGCGCAGAAGATCCAACTGATTTCTGTAAATACCTCGGGAAAGAAACAAGATATTAACTCTACAGCCAGTTTGACTTTTTGAAAGTGGAAAGCAAAGAAGTAGAATTATTTAGTCCAAAAAGAGGCACCCAACAACATTTCGAAGAATTTAAGGGAGAAAGAGACAAGGAATTAGGTATAAGACCTTATTAGATTCAATCCTATTGAGAAGTTCAGCATCTTCTAAAGTCCATCCATCAAGAGCACTTATTATCATAAGGATCACATCTGCACCCATGGCAACAGCCTCAGATCTCTGTACACCTGTAAAAATGTAGCAACAGAATCTTCATATGCAAGATTCAAATAATAGGATCAAAGTCATCAAGTGCATATTGATACTGGAAAATTGTAATTTATGCATTGGACCAGTTGAAAAGGAAATTGGGATATGACCTATTACAAATGGGGGAAGGGATGGGGAAAAAATATGGAAAGCTTAAACTTTAAGTCTCTAAATCAACTTCCCAGGGTCATAATTCTACAAACTGTCTCTTCTGCCATAACTAATTTGTGTTGAAGACAAAAGCACAATAATTGATATGCTTATTAACTCTTACCAATTTTCTCAACAATGTCATCAGTCTCTCTGATGCCTGCTGTATCAAGAAGGGTCACAGGGATAGCAGCAACTGTAACACTGGCTTCAACAACATCCCGTGTGGTTCCAGCAATATCTGTAACTATTGCTCTCTCACTCTGCGCGCTAAATTAAAGCATGGAATTCAAAATAAGGTTGATTAAGAACTGAAGAACTTTAATGATTAAAACATTTGTCAAACAAAACTTTGTACTTGGAACTCCTAATTTCTCTAATAATAGTTATAATGCTTCAATGCACAATATTTTCATGCGAAAACATAATAATCTCCCAAAAGATATTATATTGCTAATTACTGATTAACAAAGTCATCATCTAGGGGTAACAAAGGGGAACATGGAGAACAATAGGCCTGACACCTGATAGCAGTGGGCGTGATAGGACAGCAGCAAAACTGACAACAGACATCAAGAGTTGTGACATCAGAGAGCATCAAGCTTGGCAAAAGATGCCAGTGGACTTGACAGCAGGCATCAGCAGGTCAGAAATCAGAGAGCAGCAGGCTAGACTAACAATAGAACGGTACTTCAACCAAAAAAAATGCAAAAAGAATTCTTTGTAGCATGACCTCCAAAGAGCAACTCTTCTCAAAATCTCCTGCTTACTCAGAATCTAATTCTAATCAGCGATATCAACTTGATGGCATCATACCCATTTATGTCCACTGTCATGCCCCCCGTTCAAACAATTTTTTAGCCAAGCTATTTATAGTGACCGATACCTGTGACCCAAATTTAAGTGGGTGCTCCATCCCATATTTCTTTTGTTGCTGTCAAACTCACTACCATCCACTGCAACACCCATGGCTGTCTACTTTCAAGTTCACAAATGTCTACTCCCACACCCAGTCCTATCTGCTGTCAATGCTACACCACTGCTCCCAACTATCACATGTGTTTTTGTTGCTGTCATGCCCAATTTCATCCACTGTCATGCCCCACTTATGTCTGCTGCTGTCTACTATTGATAGGACGGGAAACGATAAAGCTCTAATAACCAGTTTTTGTCAATCTGCTGTTTCCCAAAACTATGAATTCCTTCAAACTGAGAAATATTCCATGTCAGATTTCAAATCTTTTTCCTTGTGTAGACACAATGGTAATGAAGTACAAATGTGAAATCTGACATGGAATTTTTTCCAGCAAGAAGGGATTCATAAGTTTTGGGAAATGGTGGATTGACAACAACCGTTCATTTTGGTATATTTCACACCAATATCAGGGCAACTGTATCATATCTGTAAAGCATCTGATTCACCATTTTGGCCATTTTTAAACTTTCTTTTTGAAAAACAAGCTGAACACTAAGGAAGATAAATGCAGAAATGTATAGCTTTAATTTCATCAATGAATAAAAGATGCTAATAAAATTGAACAGAAATCAAAGCCCTGTGAGAATTAAGACCAAAATCCCAAAATAATAAAAGGTTGTGGCAACGTACATTGCTCCAAGCATTAAGGATACTTGACTTTCCAACATTTGGACGGCCAACAATTGCTATCTGCAAGGTTTTACACAAGAATGTTGCTGACATAGTTTCGAGTATGGTGCGGACATGAAAATTTGTTTGCTTCAACTAAATGGCAATTCAGTCATCCATGTGTACAAAATTTCAGCACAACTGAGCAAAATCCACTTAATCTGGAAACTCAAGTGCAGACACAGCCTATATACAAGGAGGAAAGGTAATTGCTATGATGTAGGATAATAAGGTAAGGAGAAGGAATGAGTTGCCATGATTCAAATCACACTAATTCATTAAATCCATTTCAAAGTATTACAATTTATTCAATATAACATAAAGCCAACTCAGAATAATAGCTAAGCACTAATAAGTGAAACCACTTCCACAATTGGTTGAATGAGATATGAATAGCTATGGAAAATTGAAAGGCTGACTTAGCTACACCTGTAACACTTTCACTACTGCCTAGGCTAATTGACACCTGAAAGGGGACAAAAAGAAGCTGTTTTATGGATTATACCTGCAATCCAGATTGCAGAAGTTTGTCATAGCTGGCTGTCTCTAGAGCATTATCTACATCTTGTGACATACTGTTTACTTTATCCATGATTAAGTTCATGTCTAGTGGTGGCATCTCATCATCAAAGTCTAAACGAGCTTCAATCTCAACGAGCAACTCAATACACTGTTTTCTTAATGATTTGACCAAAGAAGAAAAGCCTCCCTGTCAAAGGAAAATGCTTTTTCAGGCCTGCAGATCATGATCTCCACAAAGTCTCGTGTAATCAAGCACAATAGTATTGGTCATCAAGAACCTATGATTTCTGAACTCAAAACGACGGCAGCTGTGGGAAAAAACAGATTGAAACAAGACATGCCTGAATTCCGGCTAGTGCTGCATCTGCAGCTGCAGCGGATTTGGCTGAAATAAGTTTTCCAACATTTTCAGCTTGAGAAAGGTCCAAGCGACCATTTAGAAATGCACGGAGTGTGAACTCTCCTGAAAGAAGGAAAACATACATGATTCCATATTTATTTCATGTTTGGCACATGCATAATCATTGAGTGAAAAAACAACTAAGCATGACTAGAACAGAAGCGCCAGATTTTGGCAAAATGTTCGAATAGAAAATAACTTATGATTGGACAGCAAACAATCTTCTTGGGAGGAGAACTCTATTTTTCTCAAAGACTGTCTTGAAATGCAAATGTCCCAATGCCATTTTGATACGGAAGAAACCTCTGATTTTGCAAGCACTTGATGGAACAACTATCAGAATTCCATCTCTAAGTGTTCATTTTTCCCTTCTCAATGGAAGGGGTTATGAGGCAGAAGAAAAACAAGGCTAGCTTATGATGAAGTAAGAAATCAACCTGGCTCTGCAAGCTTAGCTCCAGCTTCCAGACAAGATCTCAGAACACGCTGAAGGCATAATTCACTTCCATGACACTGAAGCTCAACCACATCTTCACGAGTATAAGATCTTGGAGCCAACATGGGTACAGCCAACACCTAAATGAAGTACCAAACCAATAGAAGAATAAGGGAAAGGGAAAAAATGAATGCACAAAAAGGCACCATGATCAAAGCCATCAAGAACAAAGAAGTAAGTGATTTAGCCCATATGTACCTCTCATAAAGAAACCATAAGCTACAATCCTATATTGCAACATTGGCAGCAATCCCAATACATGCATATATATTAAATCAAATAGTGCTATAAGACCAGACATAACAAAAACGACGACATGAAAATCTGCGATTAAAACAACTGGTAACCTGTCCAAAGTTCTCACAAATCCCATCTTCAAAGCGTTTTAGCTCCAAAAACGCCACGATAAAAATAAAGTCATTCGTATAGAGAGAAAGAGAGAAAGAGAGAAAGAAAAAGAAAAAGAAATTGCCTTACCTCATCGATCACATTTCCTTGATAATCCAAAACGACGCCATAATCCACAACATGGCTCGTTGGGCGCCACTCACAAAGTTCTTCACTCGTCTTTTTTTTCTTCTTTTTTCTCATGGGTCTAAACACACGGGCGGCGATATCCACAGCCGACGGGCCAGATATTCGGATAATCCCAACGGCAGCGGGAGGGCCACCAGTGGAGGTGACAATGGCGGCAATGGTGGTCCCCGAACTCCGATTCTGCAAAGCACCACTCCCGGAAGCCGAAACTCGCTGGTCTCCGGTGTTAAGAAGTAAAGGGGACTTTGAATTGAGAGTGGCAAAGGGTTTTGCAAGGGTTTTAGGCTTGTGGGTCTTGAGAGGGAAGAAAAAGGAAAGATTTTTACCGGTTGTGGTGGAGCTTGAGATATTGGGTGGTAAAAGCAAAGGCAGGGACTTTGGTGATCTAAAGAAATGGGTGATGATGGAGCGAACCGCAGGCAATAAAGCCATTGATGAATGGCTATGTGGATATGGTGTTTCAGTGACTGCTGCAGCGAGAAGGAGAGAGAGGTTTTATGGTTTTTGTGGGCTTTGGCTCTTCCAAGGAGTGGACACTGGACAGACGGATGGGATCCAATACGTCAACGACTGGCTATGCTATACCAGCAATTTGAAATTGAATGGTTTACATTGCCAAGTTGGGCCACTTTGTGAAGGGCCTATCCTTTTTCAAGAACATAATTGTCTACCCAGCCCATTTGACACGTCCACTGGTCCGGTGTTCTCAGTTCAATTTTCTTAAAGTAAATATAAAAAAAAGTTAGGTAAATACGAAACTTATATCATTATATTTTAATTATTAATTAAAATTTAATCTATTATTTGATAAATGCTGAGTTAGTTGATATATATATATTTATTTTTTGAATAGATGTCAAGTCAATTACAATTAATAATTATAGTTAAATTATATAAGTTTGCGTGTAATGTAATTTCATTGCGAACGTTGTCTTTACTCTCATGCATGCACGCCGGCTTACCTTTATGCAATACATTAGTGTTAGTGCGCAGAGACTTTCGGGACCTGATATTTGCACGCTAGGAGCAGAATGTGGATAGGTACAGGGTCACCATTTTAATAGAGAGAGGTGGAGCCCTCTTGCAGACTTTATTAAAATAACTGAAATGAACCTACCCAACTTGGCGACCATGTACTTGCTAACCAAAGATACAACAACACGTCATTCTCGCTTTGTTTACTAGTCCTTTAAACACTTTTTTTTTTTTTTTTTAAAAGTCTCAGACACTACATGTACAATACTTTTTCATTTTCGGAGCCAACTAACTTTCCACTTGGATAAATTGGTTCAGATAACAGAACTAGCCTCGCCGTCTCCTGTTCTGCAATGGCTATCATATCATCACCCCCTTTTAGTTGTTTCAGCGCTGCCTTTTGCCTAATAATATATATATATATATATATACATCACCCCCTTTTAGTTGTTTCAGCGCTGCCTTTTGCCTAATAATATATATATACACACACACACACACACACAACAAAAACCACAACAGGAAGATTTGAATTGGGGTTATATTGGGGAAAGAGAAAATGAAAATGTTCTTTAAGGCAGAAAATGCACTAAATCAACTATAAAAGGTGTGTAAAGTTCTTCGTAAATAACATACGTACAATCATAATGCGTTAAGGACTCTATGTACATTTCTGTCATTTGAGACCGTTCCCTTATTTTACTTTGCTTTATACTACTGCCCCCATTGAACCTAATCCATCGTTGGAGAGCAGCATAGCATGAACTTTTTACTTGTGCTTTAGATGCGGATAAGATCACACACACACCCCACTTGACCACTTGTATAATGATTCCCCACCCCCACCCCTCCCATCCCCAATCTTAACAAGAGGCCGTCTAGTTCTCCATTAAATGTCAGCTCCCTCATCTTCAACACACACGTCATCTCACTGCCATTTTCTCATACTTGTTCTTCTTCTGCCAATTTTGGAGAACATGATGCCACCGCGTCTGCAACCGTAAGGAAGATCTTGTCCTCGCCAATCAGGTTTGCAAAGTTGGAAACATGGAGCTTGTCAATCACCACAGGTCCAGGATTTGCCAGAATAAGCTGTCCAACAACAACAATATGGCCACTGGTAAGGTTACTTGTCTACTTTCACTACATAAATATTACAATATTATGGTTCTTTGAGCACAACTTTAAATAGTATGATGCGGTCATATACTTGAGAAAATAGATCATCCAGACACTTCAAACATTGATAGTATTTTAGTTTTTACCTGAATCTCTCTTTTCTGAAGACTCCTATATAGTTCTTCAAAAGCATGAATGCCGCTGGTGTCAATGTCAGTAACAGCTGCAGTAAATGCGAAAAACATCATGAGAAACAAGTTTGAAGCATATAAGCATAACCGGGCTTGCTCCTGGAATGGAAGAGTCCAAAGTAGAAATTTACGTGACATCTCCACAATCAAAAACTGAATTTTTAGTTGGTAGGATGCTACTCCTTTTTCTTCCTCATCTATCAGCCACCTCAAAATCCTGCAAGGAAGTGGCCTTTTAGTCTCAGCGAAGCAATTGATAATTTGGCCATTTGGCCAAGCTCTAAGATCATCAACTATACATAAGTTGGACAGTATCTCGTGTTCCACATTTAGGAATACTAACATTTAAGACTTCACATACACAGATATTCGACAAGTTCACAGAATTGTTACTCATGATTTATTTTTCCATAGTATTATTGTCAAAACAATAGAGAAACCACCTGAATTGAACAACACAAGAGTTTGTGCCTACCTCTCTTTAATATAGTTGGAGTTGGAAAAGTAAATTGCAGAGTCAACTCTCACAATTAAAACACCTGGAACCTTAGTTGCTTCTGGATATTGTAGAATGTTTCTGTACACATTTGTCCTAGGTACCTTTCCAAGAATAGCAGTTCGGGGCCTGGTGACTTGCAAAAGAATTTTGGCAAAGGATATCGAAACCTGCCATTACATAATTAAAATACTTACTTTGTGGATTTGTGGCAATCACACTTAGTTGATGCATAGGGAATTTAGTGCGTATATCCTGATTCTTACCGCAATCAAGAGGCCTATTTCGACAGAAATGAAGACCACACCAAAGAAAGCTCCAATGCAAGCAATAAAATCCAATTTGTCTATCTTCCATATCAAAAAAACTGCCTCAAGGTCAATGAGGCCAATAACTGCTGATATGATGATGGCAGCAAGGATTGCATTTGGGGTGTACTTAAAAAGAGGTGTGATGAATAGCAAGGTCAGAAGCACCACAATTGACATAATTATGTTGGAGACTGCAGTTTTGCAGCCAGCCATATAATTTACAGCTGATCGTGAAAATGAACCTGGAAAAGAGTCATAAAGAAATCTGTTGAGTACCAGGTCTTTTTACAACACCCACCATTCCTTTCCATACTCCGCCCAACCCAAAAAGAAATCACAATCCATTATAATACATTTGTTTGGCACCACTATACTGCATTAATCAACGTGAAATTGAAAGACCTGGGATAGGCTACTGTTAGAATGCTACTTGTTTATTGAGAATTTTCTGGAGTGCATCATTGATTTTTTTTTATCATAAATGATCATATTCAGTTACCAGCACTCTCTGCAAACCTTCATAAACATATCAGCAGAAAGAAGGTTAAGGCAATCCACTAGTGACCCCTCACCTGTTGCCACATAGCATGAGGTCAGTGACCCAACAACATTCATCGTTCCTAGTGCCACCATTTCTTTGTTTCCATCCACTTGATAGTCCTTCATGGCAGCAAATGTTCTTCCTATTGCTATGGCTTCCTGAAAAAACCATTCCAAGAAGTCAGACAGCAATTTTTGAAAAAAATAAAAATGTTGAATGATGTATGTTGAACAAATTTAATTGTTAAAAGAAGACTGATAAATGGCCTCACTGTCAATGCTATCATGCCAGCCACCACACCAATCCTAAAGCCTTTGAGAAGATAATGACCACTGAAATATATTTCCTTCACTGAGGAGGGATTTATTCCTTTCTCTAAATGTTTCACCTTCAAAGATTTTAAAAAGTGAAATAAAACAGTCAGCATCACTTATACTGTTCAAAAAATAAGACATAAATGCTGCTATGATGTACTTATTACCAAAACTATGTCTTCCCTGACCAAAATAAAGTAAAATATAACATGTAAAGAACAAGATATTCTTACAATTTTAACTCCGTGCTTATCCGCACGAGTTATGTAAACAAAGAAGGTTGACAAGACCACAGATATCAATGGGGCAATTGCTGGAACCCAGAACAGCTTCTTGTTCTTTTTCCCCTATCCTCATAAATACGAGAAGTTAGGAACTCTAGAAAAGCTAAACATATCATGTAATCATTATAAAATTTTGAGGGACTTACAATATACTTGGCAAAAAGAAGGAAAGCTAAGAAGCTCGCACCAATTACTATGGTCTGCCAATTCCACTGCAAATCAATCACAAATCAGTAGACAAATAAGCCTTCATCTGATTCAAAAGCTCTCGATTGTGCAGGTTGTTGTTCACACTTTGAATGAAGAAATAACAAAAGCAAAGGTTAAAATTCAAAAGAGGCAGCAAAGAGGGAAGAACTTACACCATGATGGGCTGCTTGAAATACTGAGTCCATCACAGGAACAATACCACTTTTTTTTGTAAAGTTTTGTATACCGAGAAAACCCTTGAGCTGTTGGAGGGCAATTGTGATTGCAGCTCCACCCATGAAGCCAACAACAGCAGCATGTGATAGGAAGTCAATTAAGAAACCCAGCCTGACAACATGAACAAACGCAAATTGAGTTGCCATGATGAAGAGGAGCCCTTGAAAAGAAGTCAGACATGACAAAGGAGAATCAACTGTTGGTAGTGGCAAGTAGAGGTGCCCAATTACCTGAAAAATCCAAGAGTTACTTCGGTAATTCCTGCAAAAAATGTAGCTGTGAATGCTAGCCTCCGATATTCTTCTTTGTTTTTTATGGGATCAATTTCATTTTGAAGCAGGGTTCCCAACAAAAGAGACACCACGGCAACTGGCCCTATAGCTATATCTCTTGAACTACCCATGCAGGCATATATCAATGGAGGAACAAAGCTGGAGTCTGTTTGCCAAGCAGAAAGGAAATTTCAAGACCTAGCATTCCAAAAAATTCTGAAGATCTGAAAGTTACATGCAAGAAAGGGAAACTTACACAAGCCAAATTGGGGATCCAAGTTAGCAAGCTTAGCATAACCAATGTCCTGATTATTCCAATGCAACAACAACCAAAAAACAAAAGACAATTAGAATCGCTTAGATGTGGCAGAAGGCATAAGGTTTTTGCTTCATTACTTGCGCATATTCTGCTCAGCTAATATACCTGAGGAATGCAAAGGCTGGCAATGGTAAGGCCAGCAATCAGGTCCCCTCTAAATTTGGCAAAATTGTAGCTTCTCCCCCACTCCAGAATGGGAAAGACAGCTTGGATACCTAAGAGGAGCTTCTTAGACCTTGGTTGGTCCTTGAAGGGACGTAGAGGGTCATCTGGAAAGAGTGTCTCCTTCACTGTGGCACGGAGTTCTTTAAAAAGATTTTGCTTAGGGGGAACCCCAACTCTATGAACATAAGGCACATTATGAGGCTGAAGGTGAGCGGATGACAAGCTTCTAATTTCCCTCTGTTCTCTCTCCCCTTCCGTTGAATGGACCATTGAAGACATTTACAATTAGTTCACCTGTAATGAATTGCAGGACAGCAAGCGATCATTGCCAGAAAGAAAAGGAAATGACAATTCTAAATGAGTGTAAAAACACCAAGTAAAAGCTCTAACTACAGAAGTACTGCACCATTTACCAAAATAAAATTGGTTTTCTGTCTTGATAACTTTCTAATCATTTTTCACAAACATATAAAATTAAACACAAGAAATAGGAGTTGTAAAACTTAAGAACAACCCAACATCCTGTCTCTCACAGCTCTTTATTCATAAGTTCTGTCCTTGAAAAGCAAACATATTTAGTAAGAAAGCACAAGAGCAGCAGAAATTTAGATCAAAAGTCAATAATATTGAAACTAACCGCAAGGCAGAAGGAAGCTATTGGAAAGAGGAGACTTAGAAAAAGTTGCGGAATACTTCTGGGACGTGTATGGAGTATAGCAGCACCAGATTATATAAATTTTGGGAGGCCTACTTGTCACACCTTCCTATCTGAAAGACGGAGATATCATGGTCAACGAGCTATGAATCTGGATGTCTTACCAGTCATATACATGATATTCAAAACAAGTGGATAGCAATTGACACCAGCGATATGTAAAAACAAGCACTTGGTTGATTATAGTAATAGAATGATGATTTGCTCTATTTGCAGGGTGCTTATGAATTTTAATATGCAGCTTGAAGGGAAGTCAACGTGGAAGCACAGGTGGGAGCAGCTAAGAATCTGACATCTTATTATCTAACTTTAATTCCTATCTCTTGCCTTCGATACGTTTTCCCATGTCACCGTCAAAATGTCCAAAGGCTTTGAGCCATCCAAACTGATGGCTCGTTGCTTGAGAATTTCAAGGTCATTGGTGAAAAGAACAGCTCCGGTCCATCACAACCAACCAGCAAAAGAGTACCATCTTTGAAAAGGAAAAAATTGGTGGGGTTTGGGAGTAAATGACACTTTACGTGTGAAGGTACATGCGAAAAACTGAACTAAAGGTCGTCAGGATTTTCCAACGATGGTTTATATGAATCTGAATGTGGGGGCAAAAGAAAACAATCAAAACATGAAAAAAGGTCTTCACGTCACTTTTTAACACCATAAAAATTTATATCCACTCATGTCCATTCAAAAAAACTACTTTTCATGTTAACTTGCTCAATCCCTGTCCCAGTTGGATAACAAGGTATGATAGAAGGACAACCATCCAAGTAAAACTGGAGACAAAGCAAAAGAAATTAGCTATCTATTGTCAAAAAGGATAAAAATACCAGACCAAAAAAAAAACTTGTTGACACCCAATCATATCAATAGTCGGTCGAGCCTTAAAGAGAATATTACAAAGCCAACTCGACTACATCAACAAGCACCTCACAAAAATTCGTTCAATCAGGAAACACGGAATATAATACTGCAACAGAATTGCTAATTTGCCTGATCTTCCACATAGATAGCATTAGAGACAAATAAACAATACACAAATCGCAACATCTCTATTTTCTTGAGTTCATGTAATTTTTGAGGAGGCAGGCGGTGAGATATCTTCCAAATTGAGTGTCTTTTTCTGGGAGAATAAAAGGAATGCACGCAAATAAAGTCCTCGACATCTCAACCTCATTGGTCGGTGCACTCACTTTTAATGGAAACCATTGATAGTGGAAAATAGCATTACCCTTTGTCAAAAACAAGCCACCCCAGCACTCAAAGTCTGCCAGAAACAAAGCATAAACGAATGACACATAAAAGGACGCAAAGGGCAGAGTACGTTTACCCCAAAAAACAAATAGGAGCACATTCCCACAACTGCATTCGCCACACTTGATGGCCCTTGTGTTTCCAACCATCCATTGGTTCTTAAGAAGTAAAAATCCAGAGAGGGAGAGAGCAATCCCAGATTGAGAAAGAATTTACGCCAAGAACCTGGGTAGGTTCATTGAGTTTATTGCTATTCAACACAGTTTAATTAGTTTTTCTTTTTTTATTTTTTGGTAGAAAATAAATGAGAAATAACCAAATTAGAAACCGAAAAAGGTAAAAAACTGTTGTTATATCGTTCGTGCCCTGTTTGGCTGCCGAGAAAATATGAGAATTGGCGCTTTTTTGCAAACAAACCGAGCACATAATAAGAAAATAAATTATATATTAAAAAAAACCCATAAAAGTATATTTCAACAATTTTCTTTCTTTTGAGTTCGAAACATCTGGCAATCTTAGTCAAAAAAATAAAAATAAAAATAAAAATCCTAAATGGTCAGAAACAGTAAAAAATTATCAAAAAAATGTAGATAAAAAATAAATTATCGAATAAAAGAAAAAAAAATATATCTATACAGGCTTTTTTTTTTTTTTTTGGTAAAAAGTGCTACCTCCTTTTTTCCATTTATTATATTTTTCTTTATTTTGTTGTTGGGTATCATAATTACGGAAGTGCCAGCCGGTAATTACGTGGGGGCGGAGAGAAGTGAAAAGCTTTTGTCTAATTCCCATGATAAATGGAGCCCACACGGTTGACCAAACCGCGCACATTGGAAGCTGAATTTTAGGGTCTTGAAGAGAGAGGTGATTGCGGCCAGGTGCATTCTTTGAAAGTCACAAAAGAACTTATGATTTTAAATGGCTGGTGAATTATTTATTTATAAAGAAACAAAATTAAAATTATAAGAAACAAAGCATGTACGTCATAAGCGAAGCTTCCCAGAAAATAAAGAAGACAGAAAAGAGACACATAATTGTATCTTTTTTGTAGTTCTTTTTTTTTTATTATTATTATTCTATGACTATTCCTTCCGTCCTTCCTCCTTTTTAAAAAAAAAAAAAATTCTATGACTTTTACTTGAAATTCTAGTGAATTTTGTGATTCTCATCTAACAAATCTGATGTAAATATATATAATCTAATTAAAATCTTCCAAAGGAGTCCTAGTTAAGTATACTTTAAATACGAAGGTTCATTGTTAGAGTATAATTTAATTAAATTTATCCAATGGTCCTAAAGTATATTTTACTGTTAATGTCAATATTTTTTAGAACTATTTTCATCTAATCGTCTATGACCACGAGAGAATATTTTATCATTCTACTTTATTTATTTAATTATTTTGGTTTATAGTTTCTTTTACTAGTATTTTCTTACACATTAATATGTAGTCTAATTTTTATTTATTTTTTATTTTTGCTAATTTAAATTTTATAAGTAAGACCTTGTGGAAAAGACATCACCTCCATGTCAATGAACTGCAAAAGTTAACAAAAACTCGGAGAATATAAGATAAAGGAAATGTTACCTAGACAGGACTCCGTGGGCAAAGTTTCTAATACCATTTAAGTGGCACGTAAGTTCTGCATAATATACATATGAACTGGTATAATGAGAATGAAGAATAACGAAATGTGCATCTGACATTTTTAATAATTATATGTATGTGTATATATATTTTTCGTACACATTTCTTCCCCCCACTTGATAACCATAAAAAACAAAAAAATAAAAAAAAATAAAAGTAAAAAAGCTTTGTAGAGTCTTGGCAGACTCCCCCACCACCTCAGCTGCTGCGTCTAGGTCCTGTCCATGGGCCTCATCTACGTAAGAGCACCCATAAGACAAACTCGTGGATTATGAGAGGATCACCCACTCCGTCGACTTGCAAGTTGTCGTCTCGATGGCAAATTTATATGCCGAATCTATTTTTGGGGGTCCAATTTCTACAAATAATGGTCGAGAATTGCAAGGCACTGGACAAAGATGTTGAATAAGACAATCCATCTCCATTTCGTTGTCCCAATATGTTGACGTCAAATCTAGAGGGATAAAGAGTACATGATCAGAATCTTCGGGTGGGGTCAGGCGAGACTTCATTATTCGATATTCATGATAATAAAACCCAATATTCCTACACACGACAATGAATAATAGACAATTGATGCCACCGCAAGAGTTACAATCAATGGCAAACCAGGGCATTATCCTTGAACGTCTGGTAGAAAACAAAAAATCGATATCCAAAAAGCCAAGAGGAAGATATATGGCAAGCCTCGTAAAAATATGAAAAGAAAAAAACGAAGGGGTAAGCCGTCTCAGCCGCGGATCCTAAGCAGATCCTGCGCGCTAGTGCACCGGGGGCGGGGGGACCTTCTCTTTAAAGGCAAAAAGCACGAAGGCAGCTCTCAAATGAAAAATGACTAGAGAGCCTCGAGAAGCAATTGGCGATGAAACTGAGAGTCAAAGAGCCGAGAGCCTGACAAGATATTGGAATCCAAATTGATGGGTCGGCCTTAAAAGTTACGGAGCTAATTGTAGTGGAAAAGTGGAGCTAGATTTACTTTGGGCCAGCTGAGGTTGAGAAGTCTGATCAGTATGCAGGTGCTTTGAATGGACAGCCAGGGACCGTAGAACCAGAAGCCTCCAAGAACACCTCCTCCATACACGATATGTCTTGTCAGTATTATTGGGTGGGCGGACCGGATCTGCTCTGGCATTGACAGGTCACGTGGTCAGAGCTACTGCTTTACTCCCCTCGCTACTTTATGATTGATTGCTTTTTTTTTTTTTTTTTTTTTCTAATTAAAGCGGAAGGAGAGACATTTTTTGCAAGTATGCTGTAGCAAATTTCTCCACGATAAAAATGTTCACGGCCTCGGTTCCACGTTCAAGGTGAACCGGGCAATTTGAAGATGGTGGATCAACGCCTCATGGCCCAATTTTAGCTCGATTGCAAATTTATTATTATTATTATTATTATATGGGTGCAACAAATGCATTGACTTTTGATTAAAAAAATCTGTACACGTTAATTTCTAATTTGACTATACACACAATAATGGGGATTTGATGTGATGGGGCCTAATATGGCATTCATCAACTGCCAATTGTGGATGAGGGTCTATTCTGTCATTCCTTCGTCATACTTATGCTGATTGCATCCTCTGAATTAAAAATCAGCCTTTGTAGCAATCCGAGGTTATATATATATAGTGATTAATTTAAGTTTAATTTTTTTATTAAATAAATATAAATTTATATTAATAGTATCATATTAAATTATAAATTTATTAATATTAATATTAATTAAAAATAATTCAATTTTTACAGTATTATTTGAGTGATGAATAATTTTATAAAAAGATTAAATAAAAAGATTAAAAAATAATCATAATCTTACTTTATAAATATAATAATTAATATAAATATTTTTTATTTTAAAAAATTAAACTAGAAGATATTATTGCCACAAACAAGATGGATTATCAATCTATATCTAATAGAGTCTGAATTTAGCTAAAACGACACCCCCCCCTGATTACGTATAATACCCTCCTAATCTCGGTACAAGAGCGAGTAAATAAAATTTAGAAATGAATATATAAATAATGGATGCAATTAAATATAATTAATAAAATAATATACAATTTTTTTTTTATTTATTTTTTATTTTTAGTGGTTGGTACATCATTCTTTTTCTCTCTATTTATTAAGTTGCTTTTTACATTATTTCTTCAGCTTCGGAAGAGAATATCCTCCTCCACGCCCATGCTTCGAATGCTTTGACCTTCAGGTTTAACTGAGTGCGTAGGGAACTGTCAAGGCGGCTGTGTTAGTCCCGTGACGTTCACTTTGACGAGTTTATGGGAAGGTAATTGGATGCGCAAGTCCTCGCAACGCTCACACATCTGTGGACTCATTATATATATATATATATATTTATTTATTTATTTATATAGAGAGAGAGAGAGAGAGAGAGAGAGAGAGAGAATTTTACCAAACCATTTTTTTTAACAGATATGGAACACTATCGCTGTACTGCCTTCCTAATGACGTGAGTGGCGGTGGAACAGCCTCACACGCTTTCTTGTCTTTTTGTAAGAATCCGAGGAGATGTGGCATCTTGTTTATGGAAACCTTTGAGACGTAATTTTATGAAAGTAAATGAAAATAAAATATTTTTTTTATATTATATAAATAATATTTTATATAATATATAAGTAATTTACAATAAAATAATTTAAAATTTAAAAAACCTCTCAAATGTTGTATAATTTTTTTTAATTATAATATACAACATTATACATGTTATATACAATTATTTTACATTTATTTACTTTCACAAAAATATGTTTTTATATAATTATTTTTCTCATTTAATTGTCTTGTATATGCTTAAATATTGTGTGAAAATTTTGTTGGTTTATAAATAAATAAATAAATATATATGTATATATATATGTCTCACTGAATGTTTTAATAGAAAAGTAAAAGTATGATTTTTGACACCATAACAAATAATTTATTTTTTTTTGTTATTAAACCGCACATGTTTGGTGGCGTTGAGCTCCACTGATTGCTGCTACTTAAATAAGGAAAACCGATACTGTATGTTTGGATAAATAAAAAGAAAGAATATAATAGAGAAATGGAAAGTGACAGGAATGCAAAATAGAAAAGTGAAAAAAAAAATCAATCTCTTTTTATTTGATATAAAAAAATAAAATTTATTTTATTTGAAAACTGGCAAAAGGTAAAAAAAAATAATAATATGTATTGCTCTCATAAGTATTAATAAAATATTTTAATATAAATAAATTGACAATTTTATAAATTATGTAATAAATTAATAATTTTCTTCTCGAAATTGAAATGAATGGTTTTGATGGGTAAGAAAGAAAAAAGTCAAAAATTTCCTTCCATTTTCCAACACAAAAAATATATAAAAAAAAACAAAAAATAAAAATAAAACATTTTTTCCTCTCTTTTGTATTATGTTTTCCTCCTTCCCAAAGGAAATGCAGAACGTGATCCCTTGCTTACGTACGGTTTCAGAATTGATGACCATTTTTATGATGTTAAGTACAGCTGTACTGCTCCTGCTTTGGGCAAAAAATTGTTAATCTTTCTGTATAATATGTTCACATAATATAGTTAGGCAGGCCCAGCGTCAGTAGGAATATATTTTCTGGCTACATAGACCACATCTGGTATAACCTTAGGACTATAAAATGCTGTGACCTTGAGTTCAAGTGCCCCCAAGCACCACAAAGCAGCGCCACGGGTTCACAGCCACCTGAAACCTTGAGAATGGCGGAAAACCAGCTGCAGCAGCAGCAGCTTGATATTGAGGGAACCAGTCGGCTTGAGAGGACACAATGGTTGCTTAATCCCCCTGACCCACCAGGTCTGGTGGACGAGCTCACTGGTTCACTGAAAGAAGTCATCTTTCCTTACACAAACAAGCACTCTCCACCTGCAGCAAAGCAGACCAGTCTGAGACCTGCTACATCATTCTTGCAAGGCCTATTTCCAATTCTTAACTGGGGTAGGCGTTACAAAGCCTCCAAATTTAAGAATGACCTAATGGCAGGTTTAACACTTGCAAGCCTTAGCATTCCACAGGTAACATTACACAGGATCATTCAAAGGAAAGCATGATCACAGTAATATTGTTGATTAATTTTGAAGCTCTTTGTTAATGTGTAAGCGAAATTGTTTTGCAGAGTATTGGATATGCTAATTTAGCTAAACTTGATCCTCAGTACGGCTTATGTGAGTTGCTAATTCTCCTTGAAGTCTATTTTATTAATACATGTAGCAGAGGAAAGAAACTGTTTGAAGTATTGGAGGAAATTGATATCTTATCCCCTCTGATGAATTTGTTTCTTGGCCTTAGACACTAGTGTCGTACCCCCACTAATCTATTCTGTAATGGGGAGTTCGAGGGATATAGCCATTGGACCTGTGGCTGTGGTATCCATGCTGCTGTCTTCCATGATTCAGAGAATACAAGATCCTGTAGCTGACCCAGTTGCCTATAGAAAGCTTGTTTTCACCGTCACCTTCTTTGCTGGAACCTTCCAAGCTGCATTTGGATTGTTTAGGTAACGAGTTTTGATTCTTTGTAGTAAAACTGTGCCCCTCGTAACTTCTGACTGATGATTTAATCCGTAAAAAATCTGCAGGTTGGGATTTCTAGTGGACTTTCTTTCACATGCTGCCATTGTGGGATTTATGGGGGGTGCCGCCATCATCATTGGCCTTCAGCAGCTCAAAGGGCTGCTTGGGATAAGTCATTTCTCCACCAAAACCGATGTGGTCTCTGTTCTGGGTTCTGTTTTCAGATCCATTGACCATACTGGAGATGTAAGTTCTGCTTGAAGATATATTCACAGCCACAGAGTTTACTACGTTAATTTGCTCATTTGAAGTGCTTATAAAAGCATCATTCTTAGACTTTTATCTTTCCCAATACACTTGTTTAGTTGTCATGATTTTTAATCTTATCTGTGCTGTTTATGACAGTGGTGTCCACTGAATTTTGTCCTCGGCTGTTCATTCCTGATATTCCTCTTGATTGCTAGGTTTATTGTAAGTATACAGTGCTCAAAACTACGGTTTAATATTTGTCAAATACTAAAATTCTTTGGTGTTTCATATCTGTTGTCTTGACGATGCTCCTGCATTTGCAGGGCAGGAGAAACAAGAAGCTATTCTGGTTTCCAGCCATTGCTCCTCTTATATCTGTCATGTTATCCACTTTGATAATATTCCTGACAAAAGCTGACAAGCATGGAGTAAAGATTGTTAAGCACATCAGAGGAGGCCTGAATCCAAGTTCAATCCAAGATTTACAGTTCAGTGGTCCGCATGTCGGACATGCGGCCAAAATTGGCCTTATCTCTGCAATTGTTGCTCTTACCGTGGGTTGATGCAAACTTTTATCTCTATTTTCCTTTCAATTTAGACATGTGAAACAGGCTTGTTGATGTGAACTTCAAAATCTGCCTCAGGAAGCCATTGCTGTTGGCCGGTCTTTTGCTTCTGTAAAAGGGTATGCCCTTGATGGCAACAAGGAAATGGTAGCCATGGGCTTCATGAACCTTGCAGGATCTCTAACTTCCTGCTATGTGGCAACTGGTGAGCTCCTTTGCACAATTTGACTGGTGAATAGATGAGTACTATATGTATTACAACACAAAAGCCTTCGTATATCAAATCAACCAATTGCGCAGATAAATTGCTACTGAACATTCAATTGCTTTTGGCATATCTTCTGCAGGTTCATTTTCAAGGACTGCTGTGAATTTCAGTGCAGGATGTGAAACGGTAGTATCAAATATAGTGATGGCTATTACCGTGCTTTTATCTCTGGAATTGTTCACTAGACTCTTGTACTACACACCGATTGCCATCCTTGCTTCAATCATTCTCTCTGCTCTTCCGGGACTAATTGACATACGTGAAGCTTACAATATCTGGAAGGTCGACAAACTAGACTTTATTGCTTGCCTTGGCGCTTTTCTTGGTGTGTTATTTGCATCAGTGGAGATTGGTCTTCTAGCTGCGGTAATTTACGGCATTTTCCCCATCTTAACTTGGAGCAAGCGTAATGTTTATTTGTGCATTTGCTCATTGCAAACTTACAAATGATCAATTGGCATTATTCATAAAGACTTAGAAAACGACAACTGGTCAAAAGGACATCTCAGTGCAAGGCTGTCACACCGTAGGGCAAAAAACTACTAGCATTGAACCTAACGCAGAAGTCTTGTCTTGTCTTATCCATGTAACATGCGGAATGACTTTACTATATCAACACTGGATCTGATCAACCAAGACTTGTAACTGGTGAGGTGCCGTCCAATAATTAAACTGATCTTATAATCTAGCAAGGATTCAATTGGTGGGGTGCTCACGCTCACACATGTTTTGGACATATTTGACTGTTGTAAACAACTTGCCAATTCAATATTCTGTTTCTGACGGCCTTGTTCTCATCACCCAATTTATTTAAGCCTGATGTGACTTGATTTCGAGCAGAAAGAATATAACACACGTGCCTAAATTTTCTTTGAACTTTAATAGTTGAGTTGTTCTGTTTCAGAACGGTCTGCACTGCATACCATCAAACCGTTGCATTATTGGCATGCTTGAATTAGTCTCCAAACATTTAAGCAAATTAGTCTAATAGTATCTGTGACTTTTAATGAATCTTAGGTGCTCATCTCCTTTGCAAAGATATTGTTAAACTCCATCCGTCCGGGCATAGAAGTACTGGGGAGACTTCCAAGAACAGATAACTATTGCGACATTAATCAGTATCCTATGGCCATCAAAACTCCAGGCCTAGTGATAGTCCGCATGAATTGTACATTTCTTTGTTTTGCCAATGCCAACTTTGTGAGAGAAAGGTGCGGGCGTCTCTTCCTGATTTACTATAAAAGGAAAGATTGAAAGAGACATCATTCAATCGTCTTTACTCTTTATTGCAGGATATTGAGGTGGGTGACAGAAGGAGAGGATGAAGTTAAAGACAACGCCAAGGAAAGGATTCAAGCAGTAATTCTTGACATGACTAGTAAGTTTGATTATTTTCACAAAAATATTGAACATCCATACACTAGAACACTTATTTATTTATTTAATTGAATAACCACCTAATTATTGCTAGAAAAATTACCTGCAAAACAAAAATTAGCTTGCTTGGCCAAATTGGCTACTTCATCTCAATCCACTAATCACAATCAAATTACAATCACTAGTTATTCTCAAAACATTGTAAAAATTATAATGAATAGTAATACACTCACATGAAGATACTTCTTTGACAACAGTAAGTTCCACAAATTCTTAGTTGGTGTTGCTTTGCTCACATGAACAACTTCCTGGATCCCCACTTATGGAGTTCCAACCCCAACTCAAATTGTATCCTTCCAACAAGAAAGTCTTAAATAAACCTGAACACAAACTAATAATGAAAAGCAAAAGGTCTGACAGACATACGAATCGAACACAGAATACAAAAAATTGTTAAACAGAATCAATTTAATAAGTGTGATTTTATGTGCAAACCGCACAATTCAATTTTGTTTTAATAATTTTTTAAGTCTTCTTGTGTGTTTTATTCCATAAATCCTTCGTGTTTGGGTATCGAAACTTGATAGAAAATTCTGATTTCACCTGTCAACAACCACGGGTTGACCTTTCCAAGGAAGAATCTTAACTAAAGACAAAACACAAACATGCAATTTGAGGCACACCCCAGTTATTCTCTCGCCGGAGTGGAAAATAATTAGAACATTAATTGTTATTCTCATTTGCAGGCGTAACCAACATAGACACTGCAGGAATTCTTGCACTAGAAGAGCTGCACTCCAATTTGCTTTCACAAGAAATGCAAGTAAGAGATTGACCTTTACCCCAATATTAACTTTGTGGCTAATTAATCTCAAGAATACACAATCAACTGGAGTTTGGTTTTGTGGGATCTTGCAGGTGTCCATAGCCAACCCAAGGTGGCAAGTGGTTCACAAGCTGAAGTTAACCAACTTCGCGGACAGAATTGGAAAAGGACGGATGTTCCTCACGGTCAGTGAAGCTGTGAGCGCATGCGTTGGTTCTGAACTGGCTTAGCCTCAACAGTTGTTGACGTCCATAACCTCGTGGATACTCATACACCATCTAAGGCCATTTTTATTTTCCAAAGTTTTGCTAGTCTAAATCTTAAAAGCCTAATGGGCTGGATACTCAACCGTGTTTGGAGTATGTGTGTAAGCAATGTTAAGTGTGTGGGGGGGGGGGGTGTTTAAAAAATCCGAAAAATAATAAAATCCTCACATTTTATATGGCATCCATTGTGAAAAAAATGGTGTGACATGTATTTTGGTGCCATTTTCCGGATTTAAAACGATTATTCTTGGAATGGAACTGAGTCCAAAGCCCATCGAACATGCGTTTTCCAATTAAGGGGAAGCCCAAAAGCCCAATATCAGTCAGGAGAAGGCCCATCTTCAGTGGGCTAATGAGCGCCCGCTCGCACGCCCATCGGTATGCACCCTTGATGCCGCAAGGTGCAAACTAAAAGCAAATGCCGAGACAATTAAACGAAATGACATGCGTTTGGTCTCGTGCTTTTAACACAATCAATTGGAATATTTTTATTAAAATTTCTCGATTTTATAATTCTAGTGATTCTGTTTTATTTTTTTTTAACCTTTCCATCTCCCTTGCAACCAACAAAGAAATAATTGGAAAAAAGAAAAGAAATCAAAGGAAATACCTTTGCTTGTAGGTTAGGTGGAAAGAAAACAATTAGGAATTAGCTTTTCACCTATTCTTATTACAGCCTCAATATGACAATGTCTATTTATTAACTAATGAAAAGAAAAGTACAGAAATCTAATGAACATCTTAATAAACAAAAAAAGAAAGAAAGAAAGAAAAAAAGAAAAAAGCACAGCCTCAATGAGCTCTATTTCTTCATAAAGCCCTTAGTAATCTCTTTCAAGCACTAGACTCATCTGGTTTTGTCCTTCTGATTCAAATCGCAAAAAATCATTAGAAATTAGATGCAACTATATCAATAGTTATTGTGTTCAAGCTATTATTATTTTTATATATATATATAGAGGAAATTTTCGTGCTCAATTCTCCAATCACCAACGGTGAAAAGCTTTAGCAATTCTAACGCTCCTCTCTCTGTGTGTGTGGGGGGGGTGGTGATAACATGCATGCATCATTGCACATTCATAAATACGAGAATTTACCCGTAAGTGAAACAAAATAGAGTGTATCATGCCGCTGAGTTTCATTATTAATTTATAAATGCTAGTTTTTTTTTTTTTTTTAATCTCATTGCACTTTTCTTGGTTCTTCTTAGGACTGCAGGTTCTGCCAGCCCTCGAACTCCTGCTTCTGGCAAGCATAACCAACAGGACTGCCATCAAAGGCAATAGGAGGGTGGCTCCTTGTTACTTTTTCCAATAGTGTTTACGATTCAGCTTCGACTTGTTGGGCTTAAGGGCCGAAAACCCAGCCACTCAGGCCATCCCATCCTTTTATTGCCTTGATGCTATTGCATTAATCTTGCTTATTAAGGTTAGCAGTTCGAGGGCTGGTAGTAAGAACAGCAACGGCAACTAAAAAAAAAAAAAAAAAAAAAACTACTTGTACATTTTAATTAAGTTATTATATTTATCGAGAGATTTACGAGACAAACACTTAAACTATAATATCATCTATTTTATATTATTAAGTTTGGTATGCTCTGATTCATGATAATGATAATTGTTATGAGATTAGTTTCAAATACTATTTTTTTTTTTAATTTTAATGACGCCAAGATATTTCTCGGTAATAATACTCTTATATATTGTATGGCTTTTTTTTTTTTTTTTTTTTTTGGGAATAGTAACACATTATAGCCTAGCAAATCAAGGGTTGTTACCTACATCCTGACATTGTTGCGCAGTGCCAATTTAAACCGTAAACAGTTCATGTTTATATCATCATATGCCCAAAACATAAAATTAAGTAAGTAATAATCAAAAATAGGAGGCAATCAATTGTTCGTAATTGACTGAATGTCATATATGGATAGAAGGGGTTAGACAGACATTACCAGTCGATTACGAACAAAGTTGACTAGTTGCAAATTAAGTCAAAGCTGCCTAATTGAAACTAAGAGCACAAGGAGCATTGGCCCCACACCACAAACCCCTGTTGGTGGGTCCACAGAAGCAAAATTAGGAAAAAAAAAACGTTTCCTGTCATTACTGTACCTAAATTCATCGTCAGTTTCCATTGACTCCGACATAAGATTTGTTTGGGCGGGGTTGGATTTATTGAAGCTATTCTTACGTGTGGGGCCCAAGAGAGGCCTTCTGCACTCTCTCATCGAATGTGTGTTTGCGTAGAGAGAGAGTGAGAGAGAGGGAGAGAGGCTGCAAAGGCTACTAAAAGTTCATTGATAGCATACGAGACATAATCGCAAACACGCTTCCTACTACTGTTTCACATTCCCTTCACTCGGCAGCTTATTCTTTACAAGGACACAATGGAAAGAATGGACACACAATGGAAACGACACAAAAGCAACACTTGTTGATTTTCTACGAGGACTTTGTCTCCACTCTCTCTCTCTCTCTGTGTGTGTTTCTTTAAGCTCCAGCTCCAGGAGAATTCCTCCTTTCACTTCAGAAAACAACCCCATCGCGCAAAACCGACGTGTCAGTATAAGAACAAATATGTGTCGGTACATATCTTCCTGTGCTTACAAATATATACAAGACAAGAAGTGAAAAAAAAAAAAAAAACCAAAAAAAATGAAAGTGTATATGTCAACCTTGGAGTTTGCTCTTCTGTAGAGTTATGTCCCCCTGCGATTTCATCCCTGCTCCTTGGTAAATGCTGGAAAAAGAGATCATCGACTTCTATACAGGTTATTGACTAAAGAAAATTAGATGACGTTGCAATTTTTTCTTTTTTATGAATATCAAATCATAATTAACGCAGACAACCAAGCTTACGCTGCTTACCTCATACCTAATATGGATGGTTGCGAATCGCAGCGCCAAGTGGGATCACAAGCAAGTAGAAAAAAGCTTGTGATTAGTAAGGGAGGAGCCCCGTGTATGGATTTATAGCAAAAGTTCAACATAAAGAGAAGTATATAGGAGAAGAAGTAGAAAGCCGACCAGTCAATGATGAACTGGTCAATGACACGGTTCGCTTCCTCCTGTTCATTTTGTTGGTTTCTAAAGATGCAATTTGAGACGGGTAATAAAATAAGCAACATCGAACCAATAAAATAAAATAAATCTAATAATTGAGATGAATTAGAAAATAACCTAAAAATTAAACAGCACTGTTGTAATTTTATACCCAAAAAAAAAAAACACAGAAGACAATAAAAAAGGTATTTTTTTTCTACCCAATTATAGTATATTAGATCAAAATATTATTGATATTTAATTAATTAGTATACCCGTTTCTGGG
Source organism: Kandelia obovata (assembly GCA_021464305.1). Classification (NCBI taxonomy): domain Eukaryota; kingdom Viridiplantae; phylum Streptophyta; class Magnoliopsida; order Malpighiales; family Rhizophoraceae; genus Kandelia; species Kandelia obovata. Next base: position 3,547,756 of record CM038479.1, on the reverse strand, counting down.
TAAGGCTGGCAGGGCAAGCACTACTGAAGGATTCACGTAGGGGTCCGAGGGCCCGGGACCCGTGTTGTTGTTAGTCTCACTCGGCACCCTTTCCTCCTGCTCCGGGCGACTTCTTTTGGGTGCCCTACGCCTCATCCGCCCGACCATAACGCGACTCTTAGCCATTTGAGAGAAGCGAAGGGAAGCCAGCAAATGTTGAGTGAAGCTAAGGATGCGCTTGCTTGCATGTGCTTATATATATATAGAACAAAAGGAGAGGAATTGGGTTAATTGACCAATTTTCTAAAAATTGCAGCGACTTTGTTAATACTTGCCATTTTGGACATTTTATACTCTGTATATACTTGGCATATGGACTTTGTGATCCATCTCGAATTGGCATTTCATATCTTCTAGGATCATTTTTAGTATAAACAGGCATCATAAATACACTCACATCAATTGATAGATCGTGGAGTTTTATATATTACTCTGTAGCACAAGGCTAACTAGACATTTTAGTTTCCGGGGTCTCTCAGCGCTAATTGGGAGGCTTAAGAGGAAACTAGTGTCTTCTTCATTTAAGTTGTGAATGATGTAGTTACTTAGAGTAGCTTCAATTATATAATACAGAAGACTCTTATATTATTAAATTTTGAGAAATAATTAAATACAAGTAAATTTTCCCTTTATTCTTCCTTTTTTTTTTATTTATAAAAAAGAAACATTTTGTCATCTTTCAATAACGACTTTCATTAATGATTGCTTATCGCATTAGATCGTTAATAAAGGATGAAACGATTGAGCACAGTTGGAGTTTGTCAATGTTAATAGCTACCAAATATTGTATGCGTTTATTGAAAACTGTTATGTATTGAATAACTTCAAAAAATTTAATTATATCTTATAATTTGAGTGATTTTCATAATATTAATAGAATATGAAAAAGATAAGGAACTCACAGTTGTGGAAAGAAAGATTTAGGACACAAAAAACTTTTTGCTTAATAATACTCTATTATTTTCTCAACATGGTCTCTCAGCATTGTTTTTTTTTTTTTTCTGAACCCTGCGATATGCTCAAACATTTTAATCATGGAAACTAGGTAAACATAAATTGAATCAGTAGAAAAATCAATAAAAGTTCAAATGACGAAGATGGCCTTAATAAATGAAGGAAAGCTGTAGTGAAAAAAAAATAAAAATATATATATATATATATATTTTTGTCACCAAGTCCCTGCAGTTGGTCAAATTCACAAAAAGTAGCCCGGCCCCAAACAGTAAAGGCTTCCGCCGTTACAATTGGGAAACTGACGGACTGAGAGCACGTTTCTTGCATGATTCGCCGACATGTCCTAAAAAGCGGCCTAAATACAAAAAGATAAACATCCCTTGTCTGCTTCTTAACAAACTAGCACACGTGTTGTCAGATTCCTCAAGCCTTTTTACTTGAATTTAGTGGGCCCCACCAAGCCCTAATGGAAGGTTTCGTTGCCGGAGCTTTAGGAACGAGTGGGACCCGCGGGTAACTATTTTTCCTGAAAACACAGTTAATATATATTCTATTTAAACCAGACAGATATGGTGTTATATATATATATATTTTTCGGAAATGGGTTTTATTATAGAAAAAAAAATATTTTTTTTCTGAGAGATTTTACTCTTGGCCACTTAACATTGATTTTCAGAGAGACTTAAGAAGGCAATTACACACATGAAATTATTGCAATGAAAACATCCGGAGATGGGGGTCAACATGAAGACCGGCCGTTTCGAACGATGGAGAATAGACTCCATTCTTTTCCCATCTGGAAAGAAATGATTCCTTCCAAGTTAATCAGTTCTCCATCAGAGAAATTCTATGTGGGATCAGTAAAGCTTAAAAAAAACACATATGATACCATATTATAAAGAAATGAACGTGCATATAAATGAAGCTTGATTTCAAAGAGGGACCTTGGTTTTCGAGCATTGGCAACGTTGGAGGTCCCCTCGTTAGCTGGAAAGTCGAAAAATAGCATACTGTCTTGTGCTGTTGACTCCCTTTTCCGCTGTAGTAGATGATTAAGAAGAAGAGCGACAAAGAAAGAAAGAAAAAAAAACCAGAGTGATTACTTAATTACCTGTTGGATTCTTCAACATATAATTAATTAAAGACCGACCTTTGGGCGTTTCGATGATGATGATGATGGTGATGATGATATGCCCACGTTTTGTGTTCTACTCCTCTGATTGCATCCCGCAGTGACAGTTGCATTTTGATCGAAAACAAATTGCAACAAGTAGTTAGATTTAATTTAACGTCGGAGCTAATGTCTTGTCTACGTACATACCAAAGTTATGAACAGACATAAAAGACAATAGGGCATATTATACCTCTTGATTAGGATCCAGTTGGTCAGAAACAAGCCCTCCCTCCTTCTCCAGTTTCCTGGTTTCCTGTTCAAAATATTGACATGTTCCTTTTGGTTTCTGACAATTAATTAGGGATAAAGATAAAAAAGAAGAAGAAGAAAGGAATGTGGAGAAATTAAGTAAGAACTTACTTGTGGATTAGTGTTTGCATTCATGAGTTGGCTTTTCTGGGAACTGTCAAGTATGGGATTCAGCCAATTTGTTGTAGTTACGTTGGGCGCTTTCTGGGGTTTTGAAGCCTGCTGCCTGTACAAAAACCCCGAGGTTATATAGTTTTTTTTTTCTTGTTTATTTATTTAAAGAAATATATAAAATCTTGAATCTCTACCCTCAGTAAATATCTAAATTAAAGTTTTCAATAACAAGAGTTGAAAGGAACAATCTTGCATACATTAATCATTTATTGATTTGAATATATAAAAAAAGGAGGGAAACCCATACATGTACATGTGTTAAATGGGAAATCATATCGAAATTAAGTTACCAAGGAGAGGTAGAAGAGTTCGACCTTGGTAGTACAGAGTTCTCTGGTTGTGGATCGGCAAGGCCTGGCATCGCGGAAGTCTGACTAGTTCGCCCGTGTGCAGAAGAAATTTGAGTCCTGAGTATAAACGCTCAGAGTCATTAACGAACTGTATTTGAGGAATTTGATCTAATTATGATGTACAAACGTTCAGAGTCATTTCCTATTGACTGCGCAAATTGTGGGGCCTGAAATTATTGACACTCTTAAGCTTAAAAATGATTTAATTCCCATAGGTTTCTACTAAAAAAAAAAAAGAAAGATTTAAATTAGTTGCTAAGACTAAGGTTTGAAATCCTCATGGTGCTCACAATAGGAAAAAAAAAAAGGAAAAAAGAAATAAAATTCCACACTCCGTAGAATGGCGGGTTTGTAGATTAAGCAAGGTTGGCATTCTCTGCATTGGCTGGTAGCTGACATTCAAATGTTGAATCCTGAAGTTGAAGAAAGAGAGAATAAAAAGAAGCAAATAAAAGAAAAGGTTTAGACAGTGAAACAATAGATTGATAGTGCTTAGAATGCTTAAGTTAAATTACATTTGCAAAAAAAAAAAAAAAAAAAAAAAAAAAAAAAAAAAAAAAAAAAAAAAAAAAAAAAAAAAAAAAAAAAAAAAAAAAAAAAAAGCAACATCTATATGAATGAAAATAAGGATTTGAAGATGAGGTACATTGAAGTTGAAGGCATAGAATTAGGACCGGCCAATGAAGAGCTGGAATACTGGAAATTTAGTACCCCATGAGTCCCATGGGATAGATTAGGCGTCCTGAGTTCAGATAAAAATCAAACTTTACTCATTTATACTTAGGGTAACAAAATCAACTCAACACACAAACAATTGCGCATTGTACATAATTAATTTAAGGTTAACAATTGGTGTAACAAAAGTACCATATACCTCGAAGCTAAAGAAGACGACCCTGGCAACCTGGTATTAAAACCTTGGGGATTGCATACATTAGACACCGTATGGTTTTGATAATTTTGATTTGGGAATTGCTGGGGCCTGTAATCACAAGATCGATTACTTCATTGTCCCTATAATTGCCAATCATAATGAATGATATACTGTTTAAAAGATAATATCATCGTACATTTTTTGAGCAAAGTACATACCGAGGTTGCATAGGATGCCCAAACGCCACGGAGTGATTATAATGTGCAGCAAATATGTTAGACATTCCAGGGATTTGATTATGCACCGGCAGCCCATTCACCAAGTATTGAGTACTGAATTATGAGGAGCACTCGTTAGTAATGTACTATTTTAATTATTATGTTTACGTCTGATTTCTGGAAAAATATTTCACAGTGGCTCACCTCAAAGGCATTGAAGGTCCATCTAATATAGGGTGGGCATTTCGAGGATTGAATACGCTAGATGCCAGGAATTGGCTTTGATGGGGCCTGAATTCAAAAGTCACCAACTTAATATGAAGATCATGAGGGGTGTCTATACATTGAACTCGATCCAATTTATAATATCCCTAGCAACGTGGTGTATTGACAGAGCTGTTGGACTCAGTCTGGATAAACAAGAAAAGAAAAACTTTATTCAAGCCACAGTATCAAACCAAATGGTTACCCTGAAGGAGGAAAATGCCTATAAGGAGAAAAGTTGTTAACTGGAAGCGAAGTTTGTTGTTGTGGGTTCAGCCAGGACGACGTTCTTCCATCTATAACTCCCGTCCCCAACTGCTGACAGCATTCAAGAAACAATTTATTTGACGTTGTGAGCCAAAATCCATATGAAACTGAAGCAAATGGGCGCTTGACTATTATAGAGCAGTGAATATTGCAAGAGAATGATTAATGTACTTAAACGAAGAGGACTAACTATTGTTTGAGGATATTGAGCTGAATAGACAGGTGCTTGTCGAATATTGTTCCCGGTCATGTTGTTATTTGCCATGTTTTGTCCCGATTGATCAGAAAAAATTGGAGCCATCCATTGAGGCCTATACCAATAACAATCACGTGATCAGCAACTAGGTATTGGACCCTCATTAAGAATTATTTATGAAAGGAATTTATATATGTGCTCTTCTATAAATGCATAATCTTATGCTAACAATAATGTGAAAGGGGAGGGAAAACAATTTTAAGAGAAAAAGAGGAAAATAACTAAATAAGAAAACATGATCGAGGGAATGGAAGAAAAAGCATACATGCCAAAATCATTTTCAAAGGAATTTTGAGATTGAGCATTAGGCGCATTCATGCTCATCCAGGTGCATTCTGGTTGTGAAGGAAAAGTTGGGTGAACCATGTCATTTTGTTGCATCAATCCCACCTGATTATCATCAAACTCAAAAAATGACATGTCATGGTACTTTACAAGGTGATCATAAATCAAACCTAAGTGACAGATAGATGAGTATCTTCAGCATACCGTCGCCGTAGGAGGATAGGCTTCTGGTAAGGTTGGCGATACAGAACTAAAGGAGGACGCCGTGGTTTGCCCCACATTCGTGGAATTTCCAACCGGAGGGTCAAAGGCCGAGTATGAGGAGAGCACATTGTCTTGATGATTTGGATTTTCAAGAGTTGGAAAGGATTCACTTCCCCCCAATATTCCCTGTTCCAGATGCTCCTTATGTTGGAAATAAATGAGATATATGGAAAATTGATAGCCAAAAAGGCAACAAAAATCGAAATAAGAAGGCCAAGTTTTGAGCTGTTTAGATCTACAAATTGACATACATGTCACAGAAGCATGAAAGGGGAAATCCCATTCCATCGTCCAAATTGACATATAAGATTTCAAATTTCCTGTTGGCTACAACACGCATAAAATTGATAATTCCTATGTGAAAACAATTTGGATGAAATTAGAAAGATTTTAGACATAGGTTAATTTAGGATGTAAACGAGTTAATTTTATAGTGTATTTACTGGTTGTGCATGATTTATAACCTTATCGAAGAAGAAGGTTTTGGTGTCCCCGTGACTGGGGTACCAAAAGAAGGTTCCGGAAAATTTGTTGTATTAGTAACGTAGGGATCAGGTATCTTGGTACTGATTATTTGTTCATTTCCAAAGGTACTTGAATTACAGTTCAACAAATCTTGACGCTGATTGTTTCTGGCAACCGGCGATTGGCTCTCCGGTTGCTGACCATAAATCAAAATAAAATGATCAATCGTATTGTTAATAGAAAATAGACTTTAGTAATAATTAACACTTCACAAAAGTGTTAACAAATCCAAGGACAAACTTTAGTATAAATTTGCTGTTAAATTTTCTTTCTTAGTGAAATATTATCGAAAAGAAATTGGTTTTAAGGAAACTATACTACCATAATCGGAGGGTCGATTTGTGCTATTGTCGTTGATGGAGGACTAGAAAACGATCCTGCAGGCTGTGCTAAATTTAGAATATTCTCTTCTCTAGCGTCAAAAATATTAGTGCTGCTAGATTTTCGTCCATGGGCGGTGGGTTACTCGCACCTAACATTCCCAACTCTCTAATCTCCTGTTATCAAAGTGTTTATACATAGTCTTAGGGCTTGGATACTTCCGTCTTCATATTGAAACAATATATATTCTTATGCACTAAAGTTATAAATAATAAAAATCGCTAACAACCAGGTTATATTGTTAGATTGTTATTTCCTAATTGAGAATTAAAAAGCACTTCAAAGTAAAATTTATAATGATTGATTGAATATAAGGAATATTGGAAAAGGAAAGATTACCATTTTTGCGACTCAAATCATAGATGAGGAATATATATAAATTGTCACACGTACGTTTGAGATATTCCCAGATATTTCTTTTGCGAAGGCTTCAATGGTGTCATCGTGAATCAATTGACTAAGCAAATCATAGTCCAATTCTAATTCATCCATAGAAACATTTTCTTCCCCAGTTGAATGAGGCTCCATCCAATCCTAAACATTAAAGACAACATGAACAGCAGTCAAATAATGTCCGTGAATAATAAGTTGGCCACATAGCAAAACATAACAGGCGAGCGTTTTCTCATTCGGTATTATATAGAAGCATGTTGTCAAGTTCAGGCGCTTGGATAACAGAAAGATTAGAAAAAAAAAAAAAAAGGCAAGAAGAAAGAAATTATCCTTTTTCTTAAGTTTGTTTTATATTATTATTCCTTTTGTTTTTCTTTTTTTTTTTTTTTTGATAAGTCAATTGCATTAATAAAAAAAGCTGCTACAAGACACCCCCATTTTATGTTATTGTCCTTTTGTGGATTTTTTGGGTATCATTTTGAACTTTTAGTAGCTCTTTATGATGAGAGACCCATTATAAACTAAACATAATATTGACTTCTTCTCAGTGAGGAAGCCAATTGAATATGCCGTGTTCAAGTGCTGAATTTCTAACATGGGCAAGGCTTTCCTACTAGATAAAACCATTTATTAAATAAAAAAACCGAAGAGTGATGATGTATTGCCCATAAATAAAATATTTATGCATACGGACAAGACCTCGGGGAAAGCAGGTCTGCCCGTTAAAGGAACTCGAAAGTTATAACCACAGACCCCTGAAATATATATATATTTGCACCACCATAAAACTAGAAACGGAAAAAAGAAAAATCCCTTTCCATCTCTTTCTTCGCTGGATGTGTTATAGATGAACTGAGTCATCTGTTGTCACCTTTCTGTGACATGAATATATAGATTGGATATACAGCCCCCTACCCCACCCTCCCAATGTATGTAACAAGATCAATCGAATTTTAGCTCAGCAAGAATCTTTCTTTTTCTTTTTAAGATTTTTGAAAAGCCAAAATCAAGCATAGAGTGGTTATAGATTCATAAGAAAAAGGGGATATCTGTTTAATTCATTACCAAATCTCCAACAAATCATAGCACAAACCATGGGGGTCAAGATTAGAAAAGAATAAATCAAGTAAAAGAAAACCAGATAATTGATAACTGTTTTGGTATGGGAAAAAAATGAACAATTAAACCTTTTCTTAAGACTATGTTCACCTTTGGTCTTGATGTACTTGAGGTAGCGGGATAGTGTTGATTGGCAGGAGCAAGAAGAAGCCACCCAGTTGACGGAGGTAGAAGATGATGCTTGGTAAAATAATAATAATAATAAAAGGGAATATGGCAGTGATAGTATCTATGAGAGGAATGAAAAGCTAGGATTGGGTAAGGAAAGTGGTGATTGTGACTGAAAGGAGGCATTATATATATAGACAAGATGTATTGTATGTCAACAAATGAAAGGCGCTATGACTGCTAGAATTTTAATATTGACACATTTTTTTAAGCTTTCTGGAAAGATTTTTTTAAAAAGCATTTATATGATTAAAAAAAAAAAGGGAAGGAAGGAAGAGAAAAGGAAGTCACCTAAAGATGGGTTTATTGATCCCAACTTGAGAAGAGCTAATTGTTGTTCATTTTCAATGTTAAACTTGATGTTGATTAGGCAACCATCATTCAACAAATTACTTATAATGGTGAAGTAAGAATAATTTTTCATATTAACCATTTAAAGAAAATATAAAAGTCGCTAGAAAATATGACAGAATTACAAATGTAATGGTTTCTATTTAATCTTGTTTACTTAATGATGAAGAATTACAAATGTAATGGTTTTTATTTAATAATCTTGTTCGCTTAATGATGAAGATTGCAATTATGATATTCTTAATGGATCGCTCAAATTACCCTTTCAACTTTTTTCCTCGTATAAAAGGTAAATTTTAGTTTTTTGAGCTCAAGTATAATATCAAATGAATTATATTTTCTAATATAAAAATTAATTTTTATGCTATCAAAATTTTTCTCTTATTAAAACAATGTTTAGAACAAAAAATTTTAATTAAAATTTAAACCAGTGCAGGGTAGGTGAGGAAATTAAAAAGGAGGCGGCACTGAATAGGAAATTAAAATTAAAAAAAAATATATATATATATATATATAACAGTGTTGCTGTGTTGTGTTCAGCTGAGAATTGTAATAGGTTTTTTGAGCTTTACAATTTGGAGATAGTGTAAGAATATGATCTCACTAAGGTTGTTTGTTCGTTCACGCCTTTTGTTTGATATTCCCTTTACTTTGGGACGCTATCAATAAAATTAGACTATTGAAATTTCGTTGCAAATTAATTATGGTCTTTCTTTTGGAGGACTTTGTTTCCACCGAACTGTGGACCTGTCTCTTATACACATCTAGATGTGTATAAGAGACAGATATATATATATATATATATATATATATATAACAGTGGTGCTGTGTTGTGTTCAGCTGAGAATTGTAATAGGTTTTTTGAGCTTTACAATTTGGAGATAGTGTAAGAATATGATCTCACTAAGGTTGTTTGTTCGTTCACGCCTTTTGTTTGATATTCCCTTTACTTTGGGACGCTATCAATAAAATTAGACTATTGAAATTTCGTTGCAAATTAATTATGGTCTTTCTTTTGGAGGACTTTGTTTCCACCGAACTGTGGACCACGGAAAAGCAGTAGCGGCTGAAGTTAGTGCACATCTTTACATCGCTAACATAAGGGGATTTTGTTTTTATACACTTTACGACTAATTTTATGTAGAAAGCGGACCCTAAAAAGTTAGAGTGGACTTAGAAAGCCAAATGATTGATTGGCCCCAAGAAACCAAAAAATAAAATAAAACACATTTGAAACGTATGTGCCACTGGTGGGTTGCATTGCATGATTCCTAAGAGAACAAAGTCAAGGGTGCATTGTACTTAATCTAAATGTCATCAACGTCTAAAGCCAAGTGTTTGGTTGACTCTTGAGGCCTGCTTTCTTTGCTGGCTTGTCCGAGAATCCAATGATGTCTTCTTTGTCGTTCCTCTTGGCGTTTCACTTGTTGTTTCCAAAGAAAGCCTTCAAAAATTATTGAAAGAAATCCAAAATTTAATACAAATACTTGGTTTGGAACACGAGAAAAGTTCTTTGCTTATACACAAACAATTAGGCATATGGGGGTAATGCTCTAGTATTTAATTATTGAGATTATGTATTCATCATGTCAAGATTCTTTTGTAACTAACACAATCCCACTGTATTTTTTCAATAGAAGTAATGTTTAATAAAAATATACTGCCTTTTCGGGCACAATCTTTAATCTTTGGTCTTCATTTTGTCCCTTTTGTTTTTCTCCGCTAACCTTTAAGTTTAATAACTCCTTCTATTGACATTTGTTTAATTTGATATTGTGCATGGATGACAACGAGGCAATGGTATCACAAAGCATCCGTTTTTAATTTTTTTTTTTTCTCTTGTCATAAATACGGACGACGTAGGCAATGACGGCAGCATATGAATGAAACCTAGGCAGAAACATCGATGGTTAATAACAACGTGAATATCTTAGCAGAAAATCAGGGAAAAGACCATTGTAATAAAACGAAGAATTAATTTACGGAATGTTTTTAATTCTGAGAACATGCTAATTTAGACGCTAACGTTTGAAACATTGTAATTTAAACCCTGTAATTTTTTTTTTCTCCTTTCGATTCAAAATTTCTTTTTCCAGTTCCGGTTATAGTTCTTGGAGAGAATTCAATTGTTAAAGGTTTCTATCTGTCTCTTATACACATCTAGATGTGTATAAGAGACAGTTGTAATTTAAACCCTGTAATTTTTTTTTTCTCCTTTCGATTCAAAATTTCTTTTTCCAGTTCCAGTTATAGTTCTTGGAGAGAATTCAATTGTTAAAGGTTTCTATAGAATGATATTCTTTTTTCTTTATCTCCTTTTTGTGTTTTGTATATGTGTATATATATATAAAGTAATAAAAAATGAATGAGACCGTTTAATTGAAGCAAGATAAAAAGTTCAAGATTGAGAGTACATTTCATAGAAACATTAGATTTTAGATTATAATATGACAAAATTTGGGGTATTTTTACGCAAATTAATCCTAAAATCGGCCACATAGGTCAAGGCAAATGCAAGTAGGTTGAGATATCGACAGTGACAATGAAGAAATGGTTTGCAAATGACGTAAGTAGAAGAAGACTTACTGCTGCCTGTTCACACGAGAGGAAATGATAATTTTTATCACTTTTTATGGTATATGTATCATTTGACCAGTTTTCATGTTAACTTAAATTTAAGTCCCTCATTGCAAAAGAGATTGAACCATGATTAACGAGGGCCTGATTAAAAAAGGAAAACAGAGAGAGATATAAGATGTCACAGTGGCATTACCACAACATTTCCTTAGATGTCTATTTAATTAAAAAGTCACTAATTAGAAACACCGGGCGATTAATTTCCAGGACTGAACAACAACAAAGCCAGTTCATATGATGCAAGAATCTGAATTGAAATTTAGCTATGGGGATAGGTTTTACAACACTATCGTGTGCAAAAAATGCTATGGATTAATGTATATATATGGTATTCGATATTTGTAAGTTTTTAGGATTTACAAAGGTACAAAATTCATGTTTGTATATCTTATGTTACGCACGATTGGCTAGGAACAACAGGCTGCTAAAGACCAGACGATTCCATAGATGGTACAGGCAGGAGGAAGGTGAAAAGGATTTTGGCATTAATGTCATGGCCCATTTAGCTGATGGATTTTTTTTTTTATTCTCATAATTTGCACCTTCATTGTCCATCTCGACATGGTGGCTGCTGTGCTGGATCTCCACCTCATCGCGGGGTATCATATCTGGCAAATTTAAACCTACCTTCCCCTGCCATTTGCAGGATACAACCTCAGATTAGTTCCTCTAACCTTCAGATTATAGAGTCAGTATATTGACAACCATTTTCCTTTTCTTTTTTTTCTTTTTTCTTTGTCTGATAGTGACAACCATTGTCGTATTCTTGGTCATGACGTGGTAAAAGCTCAACTGTCATAGGATAATAGCCAGGTAGATTGGGGGCGAACCCTGATTGATTATTGAATCAGGTCCATAATGAATTAGATTGCTCCATGTTCTTTTTTTTTTTTTTTCTATTTCCAATTTCATCTGATTCCACGTAAAATGATTTGAGACTTAAGAGCAGTGGCTCGAGTAATCTAGATGTATTTGCCTTCTTGACCAGTTCATTTGAAGCTGGTTCGAAAAACTAGTTTGTAGAGTCTTTAAAAAACTTATTTAGTGTGTCATTAGAGTAAGTTTGTTGTGCTTGTTTTCAAATTATATGTTATATATGTACAATTGAACACGCATTTGTATAAATTGATTAATTTTATTAAAATAAGCATTTTTATCATTTTAATTCTATTAAAAGAGAGAATTTATAATTTTAATCATTTTTTGTTAACATTATAAATTAAACAAATTGTTCACAAACTCTTATTATCAATCCAAAAGCCCACAGCTTTTACCGCTGAAATTTGAACATGTCTACTTGTAATACTGAAAATTAGCAAAGCAAAAGAAAAGAAAATACAATACTTCAGATTTCAGAGAGGCAAATGTATACTTGGCTTAGAATATATATATTTGCAATGCTAAATGTTAATGTAAGACATTGAGATGTGGAAAAACAATCGAAAAGGTTAAAAGGTCAATTACACACATGAAATTATTGCAAAGAAAACATCCGGAGATGGGGATCAATATGAAGATCGGCCCTTCCGAACAATGGATCATACTCCTCCATTCTTTTCCCACCTGCAAAAAAATGATTCCTTCCAAGTCAATTAATTCCCTATCAGGGGATTTCTATATGGTATTATTATACCTTAGAAAACAAAACAAAAAAAAAAAAAAAAACACGTACAAAACCATATCATAATGAAATGAATATGTAGATAAAAAGAAACTTGATTTCAAAGAGGGACCTTGGTTTAGGAGCATCAGAAGCATTGGAGGTCCCTTCGTTTGCTGGAAAGTCGAAAAGTAGCACATTCTCTTGGGTTGTCAATTCCCCTTTTCTCTACAGCAGATGCAAGAAGAAGAAACAAAAGCAATAGTGAGTTCTTCATTTCCTATTAAACGCCTACTTTGGGTGTTTAGATACGATGAAGAAGATGAAGTCTCCCAGGATTCCGATCGGTCCTTTATTTGACCGCATTGGGCAGTGATTTGATGGAAAAGAAATTACAACAAGTAGTTAAATTGGTAATTGAATTAAGTAATATGCATACCGAGTCCAGCCATTGATCCAAATCTGGTAAATCACCAATCTGATGATAGAAGTTGTCAAGTTCTCCACCATGGCCGTCACCATCCATGAGTATCATAGTCCCCATCCTTGTTAGTACAAATTTCTGTTACCATTAATATACGAGGATCAGGAGGGTGGCTCTCTGTTAGGAAAGAGATATGTGCGGCGGACAATGGAGGGTTACGGAGATTGCAAGGTGAGCTGTCCCGAGGGAGCGAGGCATGTACTTATAAAGTGATTAGGTAGGGTTAGGGTTAGATATAGAAGGATAATTCTGGGATTGAAACAACAGTGGTCATACATGTATCTACTCGGCATTTTGTTTTCTTTCAATCTGGAAAAGAAACTTAATAAAAAATTACTGGCTAAACTGCTCTCGTATCTAAATATGAAAAGACAAACATTCCCTGTCTGCTTCCTAACAAACTGGCACACCTGTTGTCAGGTCGTGGAGTCTTTTTTCTTTTTCTTTTTGAATTTACTGGGCCCCAGAAAGCCCTAAGTAGAAAAGTGGCAGGTTTCCCGACCGGAGCGTTACGTGAGGGTGGGACCCGCGGTTAACTATTTTTCCTGCAAGTGTTTTATTTAAACAAAATATAGTGTGTGTTTTTCTTGGGAAATGTGTTTCATTGTAGAATATATATATATATATATATATATATAAAAGAAAAACTAATTATTATAACTGCTCTTCACGTCTTGTAGCTTTGCGTTGGGTGGCGTTTATCTATGTTTAAATTGCAAAAGAAATTGAAGCAATTAAAGGATGTTAAATTTTTTGACAGCCATATAATACTTAATATTGCCACTGAACGTTGATTTCCAGCTAAAGCCTACGTCTCAGAGAACAAATCCACTTAAAAACGCCACAGGATTTTCTTGTTAAGATTCGATA